>CM074721.1:152687162-153287162 GCA_037306005.1 Rhinophrynus dorsalis
TCTCCACCGGGCACTCCACAATGCTTCTAATCTCCACACTGCCCCCCATCATCTCCATATTGCCCACACATTGCCCCACATCAGCTCCATATTGCCCTCACATTGCCCCCATCATCTCCAGATTGCCCCACCATCCCCATATTGCCATCACATTGCCCCATCTCCATATTGCTCTCACATAGCCCCTCATCAGTTCCATATTGCCCCATCAGCTCCATATTGCCCTCACATTGCCAGACATCAGCTCCATATTGCCACCATCAGCTCCGTATTGCCCCATCAGCTCCAGCTTGTCCCCCATCAGCTCCATATTGCCCTCACATTGCCCCCATCATCTCCATACTGCCTCCATTACCTTCATATTGCCCTCACATTACACCCATCATCTCCACTTTGCCCTCACATTGCCCCCCATCAGCTCCAACTTGCCCTCACATTGCCCAGTCATCTCCATACTGCCTCCATTACCTCCATATTGCCCTCACATTGCCCTCATCAGCTCCATATTGCCCTCACATTCCCCCCATCATCTCCATACTGCCTCCATTACCTCCATATTGCCCTCACATTGCCCTCATCAGCTCCATATTGTCCTCACACTGCCCCCTATCAGCTCCAAATTGCCCCCCATCAGCTCCATATTACCCTCACATTGAGCCCACCCCTATTTCCTACCTCCTCTCTGGTGGTCCAGTGGCGTGGTAGGACAGATCTGTGCCTCCTTCTGCACAGACCTGTAGCTGCTAGAGCTCCCGCGCGGTCTTCTCTTCAGTAATGCAGAGCGCTGGGAGATGATGTCATCTCCCAGAGTTCTGCATTACTAAAGAGCCGGGGGAGCTCATCAGCTACGGGTCTGTAACGACGGAGGCGTAGACTAAGTCACACTTGCCATTCCCAAGCAGTCCCACCACTAGTACTACTACTAAGAAGGTCCAGCAGCTTGTTAGTGTAAGGAGTGAAGGAGGGGGTGATCATCAAATTACTAGTGGCTGTGAGGAAGAAGACTCAGGGGCTGAAATTAATGTGGTTGGTGTTAGTAGTAGTAACAGTGATGGCGACTCAGCTGGTGGGACTAGCTTTAGAGGAGTGGTAGGGGAATCAATGCAGAGAGTCCAGACTAGCTGTCAAGGAAGCCCAGAGTATCCCCCTGGGAGTCCCTTCCCCTCTTGGCATTGTCCAGATGGAACATGATCGTGAAGACGAACTGTTGCCTAGCGGTTTAAAAAAAAAAAAAAAAAAAAAAAAAATATATATATATATATATATATATATATATATTTTGTCTGGTTATTGCAAGAGTTAAAAAAAACTGTTTACTGGGTTTTTCTCTGGCCTGTGTGATTAGGGGTGATTGCTAAGGGATTTCACCTGGCTGCAGGTTACTATAAATGCAGTCCATAAGCTCCGTCTAGCTGGCTCTTTGAGACTGCATTACAAGTGACTGCTTTCAGGTGAAGAGTTAGAAGGAATCTGGTTAACCCCTAGAGTGCCAGGTGGGTACAATGTACGAGTTTGGACAGCTGTACCCGCTGTGCCAAGCTCGTACAATGTACCCACTAAAATGCGGTCACTGCTTAAGCCGGTATAACCAGCTGGCAGTGGCCGCATTTCAGCTGAAATGCAGCCTGGCACTCTTGGGAGGACATGAGGATTACTCCTCATGTCCTCCCAGGTATTGATCTCCCAGCCGATCGCGCTGGGAGATCAATATCGCCAAGGGAGAAGCTCTGAGAAATAGAGCTTCTCCCTCCGCCGCCCTCCTACCCCGAACTTCCGGGTAGGAGTGGGCGGGACCGGGTGAAACCTCCTAACGTCATCGGTGACATGATCACCGATGACGTTAGGGAAGTTTCCCTTAGCCGATTCACTCCTACCGGTGGTAGGAGTGAAAGGCAGGAGAGCTACCGGCTGAGAGATCAATTACTGGGGGCACACCAGGAGGGGTCCTGATGTCCCCCACGAGGTCTGAAAAGATTAAAATAAAAATAATAAAAAAAAAAAAATCCTTAGTAACCCTGTGAGTGCCGCAGGGGTCCCCAGCACATTGCTTTGCAATGTGCTGGAGACCCCTGTAGCACTCACAGGGTCACTTCTTGTGGGGGATTTTTTTTTTATTTGCAAGACCTCATTGGGGGGATCAGGGGGGGGTCCTGATGCCCCTCAATGAGGTCTATGAGTAAAAAAAATTATTTTTTTAAAAATAATTGCCACAGGGGGGATCCAATGCACCCCCCCTTCCTGTGGCACACACAGGGCTTTTCTCATTCCTTTGTTACTAGAGCTTGTTGGGGGGCCATCAGGATTGGTCCTGATGGCCCCCCAACAAGCTCTGATTACAAAGTAATAATTAAAAAAAAATTAACCCTCTGAGTGCCAGAAGGGTCCAATGCATTGCTTTGGAATGCGCTGGAGACCCTTGTGGCACTCACAGGGTCATTTCTTTTGGGGGGATTTTTTTTTTTTGCAAGACCTCATTGGGGGGATCTGGGGGGGGGGGGCGGGGTCCTGATGCCCCTCAATGAGGTCTATTCATAAAAAAAAAAAAAAAAAAAAAAAAAAAATGTAACCCTATGTGTGCCACAGGGGGGGTCCAATGCACCCCCCCTCCTGTGGCACACACAGGATTGGTCCTGATGGCCCCCCAACAAGCTCTGATTACAAAGTAATAATTAAAAAAAAATTAACCCTCTGAGTGCCAGAAGGGTCCAATGCATTGCTTTGGAATGCGCTGGAGACCCTTGTGGCACTCACAGGGTCATTTCTTTTGGGGGGATTTTTTTTTTTTTTTGCAAGACCTCATTGGGGGGATCTGGGGGGGGTCCTGATGCCCCTCAATGTGGTCTATTAATAAAAAAAAATAAAAAATTAAAAATTAACCCTGTGTGTGCCACAGGAGGGGTCCAATGCACCCCCCCTCCTGTGGCACACACACAGGGCTTTTATCATTACTTTGTTACTAGAGATTGTTGGGGGGCCATCAGGATTGGTCCTGATGGCCCCCCAACAAGCTCTGATTACAAAGTAATAATAATAAAAAAATTAACCCTCTGAGTGCCAGAAGGGTCCAATGCATTGCTTTGCAATGCGCTGGAGACCCCTGTGGCACTCACAGGGTCACTCCGTTTGTGGACATACATATTTTTTTATTACTAAGACCTCATTGGGGAGGGATCAGGGGGTCCTGATGCCCCTCAATGAGGTATACAATAAAAAAAAAAATTAAAACAAAAATTAACCCTGTGTGTGCCACTGGGAGGGGGGGTTCAATGTTGACCCCCTTCCTGTGGCACACACAGGACTTTTTATCATTACTTTGTGATCAGAGCTTGTTTGGTGGCCATCTGAATACAAAGTAACGATAAAAAAATTAACCCTTTGTGTGCCACAGGGGCCCAAATGCATTGCTTTGCAATCCACTGGACCACCCCCTTTATTTTTTATTTAGACCTCATTGTATGGGTTCTGATGCCCCCAACGAGGTCTACACAAAAATATTGGGGGGAAAAGACCCAAAAAATGCACGTGCCACAGGAGGGGGGGGTCCAACGCAGTGCTTTGTATGAGGGGACATATATTGCACACTGGTAGTCACAGATCTCCTATACACACTATCAGACACTGCCCCACCATCACCACCATCCTTGCTCCTGTGTAAAACAAATGTTTTTTTTTTTTTCCTGTAGCACCACATTCTGGAAATAGTTGTGCCATCTAACTTAGGGGTAAAAAGGCAAGTGACCCCTCATTAGATGCGGCAGGTTGTCTTCTTTCCAAAATGGTATGATTTATCTACCTCTTTTTCAATTCTGAAGGTGTTATAGCCATTTTCGTACAGGCAAGTCAGGTTTGAGAAAATGTTATAAACATCAGAGGTTGTAGTAGGTGTAGTTTTCTACTTCTAGCACCCCTTAAGGTAGTTCAGCTCATACCAATGGGGTGTCATTTGACTCCTAAGAGCACTAGCAAACAAATGCAGTTGAAAATTCCATGGTTTTCACAGAGCTCCATACATTTGAAGGGGCAGAAATGTAAAAAAATGCAAATTTTTCTATATCGCCTCCTTCTGGAAACATTTATGCACACCAGTATTGGGGTAAGAAGGCAAGTGACCCCTCATTAGGTGAGTCAGGTTGTCTTCTTTCCAAAATGGTATGGTTTATCTACCTTTTCTTCAATTCTGAAGGAGTTATAGCCATTTTTGTACAGGCAAGTCACATTTGAGAAAATGTTATAAACATCAGAGGTTGTAGTAGGTGTAGTTTTCTACTTCTAGCACCCCCTAAGGTAGGTCAACTCATACCAATGGGGTGTCGTTTGACTCCTAAGAGCACTAGCTAATGAATGCAGTTGAAAATCCCATGGTTTTTACAGAGCTTCATACATTTGAAGGGTCAGAAATGTAAGAAAATGCCTTTTTTTCATTAGCGCCACCTCCTGGAAGCATTTGTGCATACAAGCCTTTGGGTAAGAAGGCAAGTGACCCCTCATTAGATGCGGCAGGTTTGAAGTTGTAGTAGGTGTCGTTTTGCACTTCTAGCACCCCCTGAGGTAGTTAAACTCATACCAATGGGGTGTCATTTTTCTCCTAAGAGCACTAGCTAATGAATACAGTTGGAAATACCATGGTCTGCACATATTTCAGTACATTTGAAGGGGCAGAAATGTAAGAAAATGCCTTTTTTTTTCATTAGCGCCACCTTCTGGAGGCATTTGTGCACTCCAGGCTTGGGGTAACAAGGCAAGTCACCCATCATTAGATGCGGCAGGGTGTCTTCTTTTCAAAATGGTATGGTTTGTGTACCCTTTCTTCACTTCTGTAGTTGTTATAACCATTTGTGTACAGACAAGTAATGTTTGAGAAAATGTTAGAAAAATTTGAAGTTGTAGTAGGTGTCGTTTTGCACTTCTAGCACCCCCTGAGGTAGTTAAACTCATACCAATGGGGTGTCATTTTTCTCCTAAGAGCACTAGCTAATGAATACAGTTGGAAATACCATGGTTTGCACATATTTCAGTACATTTGAAGGGGCAGAAATGTAAGAAAATGCCTTTTTTTTCATTAGCGCCACCTTCTGGAGGCATTTGTGCACTCCAGGCTTGGGGTAACAAGGCAAGTCACCCATCATTAGATGCGGCAGGGTGTCTTCTTTTCAAAATGGTATGGTTTGTGTACCCTTTCTTCACTTCTGTAATTGTTATAACCATTTTTGTACAGACAGGTAATGTTTGAGAAAATGTTAGAAAAATTAGAGGTTGCAATAGGTGTAGTTTTGTACTTGTAGCGCCCCCTGAGGTAGGTGAACTCATACCAATTGGGTGTTATTTTTCTCCTAAGAGCACTAGCTAATGAATACAGTTGGAAATGCCATGGTTTTCACACATTTTAGTACATTTGAAGGGGCAGAAATGTAAGAAAATGCCTTTTTTTTTCATTAGCACCATCTTCTGGAGGCATTTGTGCACACCAGGCTTGGGGTAACAAGGCAAATCACCCCTCATTAGATGCAGCAGGTTGTCTACTTTCCAGAAATATATAGTTTTATATAGTTATTCCACTGTTTTAGGGTAGTTTTACCACAAAAACCCTAGAATGCGCATATTAGTTTATAAAGTTGAAAATGTCATTTTGCGCTGCTGGTGATTAGGGCTCTACGCTAGCCATGGACGTAGGTAAAACTATACAAATTTGGTATTTTTTTACTCGGGGGACTCGAGGCTTTTTCAAGTAATTGAAACTTTTTCAATCAAGGTAAATGTTTTTGATACATAGTATGTGATTTTAGCAAAATGAGTAAATTTTCACTTTTTTTTGTCATTATGACATCATAGCTTTTTGCACGATGTAAAATTCTCTTCATGTAAGGTACCACAAGAAAGCTCAATTCGTTCTAAATAAAACAATATATAGTTTTCCATATGTAACTAAAAATCCCCAGAGGAAATCAAGCCTAAACGGAAGGATAGCAAAAATGTTGAAAAAGTGTCTGGCCTGCAGGGTTCAGAAAATGGCCCGAGCCTCTGGCACTGAAGGGGTTAAGTACATGAAAGTGTGTTTGGTATTTTATTGGTATTTTATTACGGTTAAACAAAAAAAAAATATATATATATTTTGTGTGGGTATTGCAAGAGTTAAAAAAACTGTTTACTGGGTTTTTCTCTGGCCTGTGTGATTAGGGTTGATTGCTAAGGGATTTCACCTGGCTGCAGCTTTCTATAAATGCAGTCCATAAGCTCTGTGGAGCTGGCTCTTTGAGACTGCATTACACATGACTGCTTTCAGGTGAAGAGTTAGAAGGAATCTGGAGTCAAAATAGAAGCGGGAGTTGGAAATCAGCAGAGCTCTGAGGTGACTCATTTCAAAGGATTTATTGCATTCACATTTAAAGTTGGTTACTCACCTTAGAGTGAGCATTAGAGGATAATATAAAGCTACTTGAATTGTAAAACCACCCATGAGTGATAGCAGGTTAGCCAATCTCACTCAGTGCACATCTTGTCACATGTTTGAACACTTGGAGAAATCGTTCCAGGGGTCATACCGCTGGAGTCTAAGATATTGGATTTGGAAAGAAATATTGCAACATTGCGAGACATTGGAAACCTGGAAAGGAGTTTAGAACTCACAGAGCAGATAGTATGTGGGATTAGTGGTGAAGAGGGTGGAGATGTAGATGAGGAGCGACAGGTAGGCATCTGGGTAACAGTAAGGAGGGGAGGTAGTGGGCAGAGGAAGAGTAAGGCCAGTTCTGAGTTGACTCAGTCCAACAGATTTGCAAGATTGTGTGAAGATGTTGATGAGAATTGCTCAGAATTGGCAGCACTAGAGAGGGATGATTCCTCTAGCAGCCAGGGGAACAGTGCTCCTTCCAGGTTAGGTGGGATGCAGAGCAGGCAGAAACCAAGGCTGGTGGTGGTAATAGGGGACTCTATTATTAGGAGGGTAGATAGGGTAATCTGCCGCCAGGAACGTGAATGCCGAACAGTATGATGTCTCCCGGGTGCTTGGGTTCGGCATGTTGCAGACAGGGCTGACAGATTGTTGGGAGGGGCTGGAGTGATACAGCTGTCTTGGCACATATTGGAACCAATGACAAAGTAGAAGGAAGATGGAGGTCCCTAAAGAATGATTTCAGGGATTTAGGGTGCAAGCTCAAGGCAAGGACCTCTAAGGTAGTATTTTCTGAAATACTACCTGTGTCATGTGCCAGTGCAGGTAGGCAGAGGGAGCTCAGGGAGCTTAATGCATGGCTCAAGCAATGGTGTAGAAAGGAGGGTTTGGGGTTTTTAGAACACTGGGCAGACTTTGCTCTTGGGTACAATCTATATGGAAGAGATGGATTGCACCTAAATGGTAGAGGAGCCTCTGTGCTAGGGGAGAGAATGCTATGAAGCTTGCAGGAGCTTTTAAACTAGGAAAGGGGGGGAGGGTATAGATAGCAAACATGGGGTAGATAGAGCAGATAGGAACAGGGTCCAAGTAAATGACCAGGGGGGTGGAGAAAGGGTGAGGATAAATTTAGTCAATAGGGAGGAACTCCTAGTAAATGAAGGTGTAGAAAAAAGGCATGTAGGGATTAATATATGTAAAGACTTCAAAATTAATTGTATGCTAGCAAATGCAAGAATTATGGTAGATAAAATAGGAGAAATAGAATTGCTGGCAGTTAATGAGCAATTGGACATAATTAGAATAACAGAAACATGGTGGAATGATGCACATGACTGGGCTGTAAATATAGAGGGCTATTCCCTGTTTAGGAGAGACAGGATTAATAGAAAAGGGGGAGGTGTGTGCTTATATTTGAAACCAGAGCTATATCCAATTTTGATATCAACTGGAAAAATGAGACCTGTCAGAGTGCTAAGGGTAGCAGGTTTTTGAACACACTTCGTGAAAGCTACATGTCGTAAATTGTGGAAGCGCCAACAAGAAATAACAATGTATTGGACCTAGTGATCACTAATAACATAGAAATGGTATACAATATTAAAGTAAGAGAACATTTGGGAAACAGTGATCACAACATGGTTACATTTGAGATCAGTCTGGCAAAGGAAAACTGTATAGGTTCAACCAAAACTCTTAAATTTAAAAAAAGCTAACTTTAAATTGTTAAGGGCTTCAATGCAACACATAGACTGGGATATTTTATTTAAAGGCAAAAATACTGAGGAAAATGGTCAGATTTCAAATTTAGGTTGCAGAAATGTACCCAACAGTATATACCAATGGGGAACAAATGCAAAAGAAGTAAGTCACAGCCAATGTGTCTAACTGCACATGTAAAGAAGGAAATGGCAAGGAAAAAAACGCATTCAAATTATTTAAGTCTGAAAGAACTGAACAATCTTTCTTAAAATACAGGGAGTGCAACAAAGATTGCAAAAAGGCAATTAGGGTAGCAAAAATAGATAATGAACCTTGAATAGCAAGAGAAAGCAAGACTAATCCAAAAAAGTTTTTCAAATATATAAATAGCAAAAAACTTAAAAGGGAGTGCATTGGACCATTCAAAAATGAGATGGGTGAGTTGGTTAGTGAGGATAAGGAAAAAGGCAGATGTTTTAAACACTTTCTTTGCATCAGTATACACAAGGGAGCAAGGAATGGTAGAAGAGCCTCCGCAAGTAACAAATAAAACAATACAATTAACAGAAATTGGGTTAGCTCAAGAAGATGTCATGGGAAGACTGAACAAAATTAAGACCGACAAAGCACCGGGTCCTGATGGTATACATCTAAGGGTTCTTCAGTGTTAGCAAAACCCCTATATTTACTCTTTAAAGATTCTATTACCACAGGCTCAGTGCCACAGGATTGGCGAATAGCTAACATAGTGCCTCTATTTACGAAGGGAACTAAAACAGAACCTGGGAATTATAGACCAGTGAGTTTGACCTCTGAAGTGGGAAAACTGTTAGAAGGGATAATAAAGGACTATATTCAGTATTACAACACAAAAAATGAAATCAACATGGTTTTATGAAGAATAGATAATGCCAAACTAATCTTTTCAGCTTCTATGAGAAGGTAAGCAGCAACCTTGACAATGGCAAGGCAGTAGATGTAGTATATGAAGACTTTTCAAAGGCATTTGATACAGTGCCACACAGAAGGCTGGTGTATAAAATAAGGAAATTGGGGCTAGGAGATAACCTTTGCAATTGGATACAAAACTGGCTGAAGGATAGGGAACAGTGTGTGGTTGTAAATGGAAAACTCTCCAGTACAGTTAAAGTGGAGAGTGGAGAACCTCAGGGTTCAGTATTAGGTCCGCTGCTTTTTAATATGTTTATAAAAAACCTGTAAATAGATATAGAAAGCAAAATATCAATATTTGCAGATGATATTAAATTATGCAAGGTCATTAATTCAGAACAGGATATTTTCTCTCTACAGAGGGACTTACATACAATGTCAGATTGGGCAAACATATGGAATATGAAGTTTAATGTGGGGAAGTGTAAAGTCATGCATTTGGGAGGAAACAATCCCAAGGCTACTTATGAACTTAATGGAATCATTTTAGGAGACTCATTGCTAGAAAAAGACCTGGGTATCCTTGTCAACTACAAACTTGGAAACAGTGACCAGTGTCAAACAACAGTAGCAAAGGCAAACAAAATCCTGTCTTGCATAAAAAGAGGTATCGAAGCAAGAGTGGGTAACATTATTTTGCCATTATGCAAATCATTGGTAAGACCTCACTTTGAGTATGCAGTGCAATTTTGGGCACCGTTTCTGAAAAAGGATATACTAGAATTAGAGAGGGTACAGCAGAGAGCAGCAAAATTAATTAAGGGAATGGAGGACTTGACATATGAGGAACGACTAAACAAACTTGGTTTATTTACTCTAGAGAAAAGACGACTAAGAGGAAACCTTATCACATTGTACAAGTATATGAGAGGTCAATACAAGGATCTCTGTGGTGAGCTATTTATTCCAAGGCCTGATCAGGTGACCAGGGGACACCCCTTGAGATTACAGGAAAGGAGGTTTAAACTTCAGCAGAGGAAGGGGTTTTTTACAGTAAGGTCTGTTAAATTGTGGAATTCATTGCCCAGGGAGGTAGTTATGGCAGATACAATGGATACATTTAAGAGAAGATTAGATACATTTCTTTCAAAAGGGAACATACAGAGTTATACTGTTTATCAGCAGGCTGATCAGGAAGGTCTGATAAAGACTAATTTAATTGATAGCAGGAAAGCTATAAAATTCTCAGTTACTGGGGTATGAGGCAAAGGCTGAACTTGATGGACTTGTGTCTTTATTCAACCTAATTTACTATGTTACTGTGTTACTACTATGTTATAATACCACCACCACCAGGAGCACAGATCAGATGCCTGTGCCTGTTGCTAGTTCTGCTAGTCTGCCTTTTTCAGGTCACCAAAATATGCAAGTGTGACATTAGGGGACCCTCTGTCACATTTCTCATCATCTTCTCCAACCAGTGAGATGTCTGTAAATAGATCAGCAGCAGCACCAGGGACTGGTGGTGGTGGTGGTGGTGATGATAATGGTGGAGAAGCTGGGGTGGAAGAGATATTGATGGTCATTTTAGTCCAAACTGAGAAGGAATGGGAGACAGGAATGATTATGGGCATCACCACTACCTCCAGCATGAGGTTTTTGAAATTGTAGAATTTGCTACTGCTCTAGTTCCTGGTGTTGCTGAGTTGCAAGGGCAGCAGGATGCTGAGTAGAAGGCTAGTGTGCTACAGACCTCTGAGGACACAGTGGAAATGGGGTAAACACGTGATGCAGGACTAGGACAGGTTTCAATTACCAGAAGCAGCAATACTCCTGGTCATAGTTACAGTGCTGATTCTGAGGCAGTAGCAGCAACAGCAGTAACATCATCCTCTGCCCCAGCCAGTGAAGGGGAATGTTGAGGAGAAGGAGAAAAAGACCATTCTTCTCCATCTTTTCTCTCCCCCCTGAAGTCATGAGTGTGGGACTATTTTTCTCTTGGAACAGGCACAGTGCAGTCATCACAAATGGCACTGTTCACAATATGTGACAAGTCAGTGAGAAGGGTGAAGGAGGGAACACACCTTGGCAAACCTCCCTGATAACACACATGAAACACAGACACCATGACATTAATGTTATACATGTTAAAGTCAAACACCCACCAGAGAAATTGAGCACCACTGTACCCCCTGACTCTCCAGAAAGGCAACAAGAGGAGAGGTGGAGATCAAATAGGAGGAAGAATAGAGAAACCCAGCTAGAGGCTGAAAGTTCGATGATGAGCGAAACAACTAGCTCGCATCACCTTCTTGCTCTAGGATAACTACATCTTCTGTCAATCCACCTTGTTCATCATTACTAGTGATGGGCAAAATATCTGCCTCAAAATGAAATAGGCAAAAAATGGGACTTTCCTCATAGAGAAAAATTTCCCGCGAAAAGTACTGATTTTCTGCTTTTTCCAGCTTTTTTCACCTAGCTCATTTCATTGAAATCAATGGGAACATTGAAGTTACACACAACACATAGCAAATATTATTTTATTTCCCAAAGGCGTAGTATAAAAGGGGCATGAAGGTGTCTATGTTGGTGGGGTGTGGAGAAAGAATCAGTTGAACAGGGGATGATTTGTGGGGGTGTTGTTTACTGGAATTGGGGGGCAGTTAATAAAAAATAAATCCTAAATAAAATTTAACCCCCCCCCCCCATAAAACATGGTATAAAAGGGACCTGAGGAGGGTGCCTGTGTTGGTGATTGGAGTCTGGGGAATGACTCAGTTGAACAGGGAATTTTTTTTGGAGGGGGTTTCTTGATTGGTATTGGGGGGACTGTTAATAAAAACAAAAATAATAAAATAAGACATTTGTATACAAAGTGATACAGACAGGAACCTCCTGACATAAGCTGCCACTGGTTTGGACTGATACTTGACTTAATAGAGTATATTGTAGAGGATGATTTTTTAGATTTGTTGTTAGAGGCCCTTGTAGGCCCAAGCCCTGAAGAAACATTGATTTGTACAACTTAAGCATGTTTGGCACAAGCCCTAAGGAAACATTGATTTGTAGGACTTAGGCTTGTTAGAAACAAACCCCCGAAAAATTGTTATTTTTTTGCAGGACTATTTTTTTTTTAAATTTATTTTTTATTTATTTATTTTTTAAAGCACAAGCCCTGAGAAAAAAATAAAAATGCCCTATTGGCCTAGTGCTAGCAGGTCTTGTTGGCCAGTGGCCACTGGCCATTGCCAAATGTCATCATGAGTCCATAATTGTTCTGTTCTTACTGCTGCTGCTGAGTTTTTTAACCCCCTTAACGACCCTTGACGGTCATAGTATGTCAAGGCCCGTTCTGACTGAACAACCCATGATGTACTATGACTGTCATGGAGTTCCGGGCTCCCCCCGCAGCTGCACGCCATTCGGGGAGTCCGAAACCGGAAAAATAAAAAAAAATGCTCAACGGTCGTTCAGTCTCATCGCGCAGCAGGATGATTAGGCAGCTGAAAGGGAATGGGATCAACAATAGTAGTGACATGGGTGATGGATGATGAAGGTTCCACTTGCCACAACTATCTCCAGTGATGCTCCTGAGGCAGAAGCAGCACAATAAGTAGCCCCCAGTCTATGTGGCCATTAATTCTTCTCCACCTGCCCCTCCTCCAAAATCATGGGTGTGTTGTTATTAGAATATCATTTTTTCCCTTGAGAGCAGGAACTGTGGCTCTCATCAGCAACTGCAATGTGCAGAGTGTGCATGTGGTAAATAACATCTGGGCGCACAACTGTATCCAAACACAATAACACACGAAATCAGGTACTGCCACTGTCACTTTACCCTTTGTCCAGACCCCGCTAAGGACACGTGACAAATGGCTGACAGTTTAATAGTAATGAACTCTCCCTGCCACCATCTTAGCATATTCTGTGGGATGGAATCTCCTCAAATGCTGCTTTATGCACTGCTTGTGATTCTTCTCCACCACACTGGCATTTGTGGTCAATGCACCACACAGTGTGCAATGGGTAGAGATGAACTGCCATATCCTAACATCAACAGAGTGGCTATCATTTGCGGGGGAGGTAACGATGAACGAGGTGGATTGGCAGAAGATGTTACCCTAGAAGGTGATGGTGAGCTAGCTGTTTCACTCATCATGGAACTTCCAGTCTCTGCCTGGGTTGCTCTATTCTTCCTCCTCTTTGATGTCCACCTCACCTCTTGTTGCCTTTCTGGAGAGTCAGGAGGTACAGCAAAAGCGGTACTTGATTTCTGAGGTGGGTTTTTGGCTTTAACATGTTTGACATAGTGTAACGGTTATTCAGACTCTCAGACCAGAGGTAAAAATAAAACACTGTTTTATTAAGAAAAAAATAAAGAATACTGCCCCCTAAGGGCTGAAATAGGTAATGACATGTAATACAGGTGATAAGGTAATAAGGTAGACACAGTACAGGTAAAGAGCAATACTATACAACAAGAAATAGGTGTAGCAAGGGTTAAGTCCAATGTAATAATCAGTCTCTGAGGTGGTGTGTTAGCCAACGCCCAGTGGTGGATAAGAACAACCAAAGGTTGTGGTGCCAGATGGAAGCACCTTGAAGTGATTCCACACAGCAGTACTGGATAGGCGATTTGCAGGACCAACCACTATGCTAGAGCCACTTAAAACAAGAGCCAGGTACACTATGGGTGTGCGTAATCGGACTCACACTGCTTGAGCTGAGTATAATCGAAGCCAAAGACACTCGCGGTGTAGAATGGGTTAATGACACTGTGTGAGCTGAATGAAACCAAAGCCAGCAGCACCCCTTGGTGCATCAACGGATACCCACACTGCCAGAGCTGAACGGGACCAGAGCCAGTAGCACCACGAGGTGCGTAATGGATATACCAACACTGCTAAAGCTGAATAGGACCAGAGCTGGTAGCACCCTTCCGGTGCTTAACTGAATCGAGTGAATGGCAAGAGCACTAGGTGGACAGGAACGGAAACACCACGGCTCTGCAAGTGAACGGACAGGCTCGGTAACGGATAGTAATGAGCTCAGCAAGTGTAAGAGGAGAAGCTCGGTATCGGAGGCAACAGGCTCTGCAGGGGTTAATGGACAGGCTCGGTAACGGAGGCAACAAGCTCAGCAAGAGTAGCAGAATACTCAGAATCGGAGGCCACAAGTATTGCAACTGTCAGCGAGCAGGCTCGGTAACGGAGGCAACAGACTCAGCAGGTGCAACAAACGGCCCTTAATCGGAGGCAACAGGCACGTCAAGGGTTAATGCAAAGGCTCGGTAACGGAGGCAACAGGCTCAGCAAGCGTGGTGGAGGTCAGCAATAGAGGCACTGAATAGACAATTTGAAATGTCGCCAAGCGACATAGACAAGCCCCAATGAAGCCGGATCTCCAGAAACAGGAACCAAGCGGTGAGGTAGATCAAGCCAGGGCACACACGGAGCAGGAGTGTCAGACAAGCCGGATCAATCACGGAGCAGGAACGTCAGCCAGGCCGGGTCATACACGGAGCAGGAACTTCAGACAAGCCGGATCAATCGCAGAGCAGGAAAGTCAGCCAGACCGGGTCATACACAGAGCAGGAACCAGGAGAAATGTCAGACAAGCCGAATTGGTACACAGGAACACAGGAACACAGCAACGGATGCACTGGTACTGGAACACCACGAAAGGGCACCTGACAGGTGCCAAAGGCCCGGTATAAGAAGGCCATACTGGGCGGGCATAACAGGTGCTGCCAATAGGAACACACCACAGCAAAGAGTGACAGCAATCATGGGAACTGTGATACATAGATGTCATGGTGTCTGTGTTTCATGTGTGATATCAGGGAGCTTGTGTTCCCTCCTTTCCTCTTCTCACTGACTTGTCACAAATTGTGCACAGTGCCATTGGTAATGACTGCATTGTGCTTGCCCCAAGAAAAAAATAGTCCCATACCCATGACTTCAGGGGATAGGGAACAGGTGGAGAAGAATGGCCTCTTTCATTCTGTTCCCCACATTCCCCTTCACTGTTTGTGGCAGTGAATAATGTTGCTGCTGTTGCAGCAACTTCCTCAGATTCAGAACTACAACTAGGACCAGGAGTATTGCTGGCGCTAGCCAGGGGAACCTGTCCTAGTCTGCATCAACCGTTGACCTTATTCCCACTGTGTCCATGGTGGTCTGTGTCACACTTGCTTGCTCCTCCGTTGAAAGGACAGATGAGGGACACAGGACAGAACACCTCAACCGCTCTTTATGAATTAAAGAGTTGAATAGGAGGATCCTCAACCCAGTCATTCATAAAAAGCAGGCCGCTTCTGTCTGATAGGTACCCAATACAAGGGGGACATCAGGAGGAGTCCTGATACCCCACCAGTGAAGTCTGATTTTATTACAAACAAAACTGACTTTTTTTTACATTATTATACTACTTATGTGGTGGCATATCTTGGCTAACTGTGGGCAATTGAACAAGACTGGGTGCAACTGGTAGCCACAAATCCCCATGGATGCTGTCTCGTTCCCTTGGGAGTGTACAACATGTATGGAATAACTATAATACAGAGCTGAGGGGATAATTATGTAGTGCTTGGTGCTTTGATTGCCACAGGCGTGAGCAGTGCACATACCTATGGCAATCAAAGGGATAAGGGAGTAATGTTGTCCATGGTGCTGAAAATATCCTCTCCACTCCCCTACTGGCCAAGCGGGGAAGCAGAGAGAATGCTCCCTGACTTCAGGATTGTTGTATTGCTGGTGATGTAACATAGTAGCATAGTAAATTAGGTTGAATAAAGACATAAGTCCATCAAATTCAACCATCTCCTCATAGCCCAGTAACTGAGAATTGTATAGCTTTCCTGCTACCAATTAAGTTAGTCTTTATAAGATCTTCCTGATCCACTTACTGATAAACAGTATAACTCTATATGTTCCCTTTTGAAAGAAACGTATCTAATCGTCTCTTAAATGTATCTATTGTATCTGTCATAACTACCTCCTTGGGCAATGAATTCCACAATTTAACAGACCTTACTGTAAGAAACCCTTCCTCTGCTGAAGTCTAAAACTCCTTTCCTGTAATCTCATGGGGTGTCCCCAGGTCACCTGATCAGGCCTTGGAATAAATAGCTCACCGCAGTGATCCTTGTATTGACCTCTCATATACTTGTACAATGTGATAAGGTTTCCTCTTAGTCGTCTTTTCTCTAGAGTAAATAAACCAAGTTTGTTTAGTCGTTCCTCATATGTCAAGTCCTCCATTCCCTTAATTAATTTTGTTGCTTTCCGCTGTACCCTCTCAAGTTCTAGTATATCCTTTTTCAGAACCGGTGCCCAAAATTGCACTGCATACTCAAGGTGAGGTCTTACCAATGATTTGTATAATGGCAAAATAATGTTATCCACTCTTGCTTTGATACCTCTTTTTATGCAAGACAGGATTTTGCTTGCCTTTGCTACTGCTGTTTGACACTGGTCACTCTTTCCAAGTTTGTAGTTGACAAGGATACCCAAGTCTTTCTCTAGCAATGAGTCCCCTAAAATGATTCCATTAAGCTCAAAAGAAGCCTTGGGATTGTTTCCTCCCAAATGCATGACTTTACATTTCCCCACATTAAACTTCATATTCTATTTGTTTGCCCAATCTGACATTGTACGTAAGTCCCTCTGTACAGAGAAAATATCCCGTCCTGAATTAATGACCTTGCATAATTTAGTATCATCTGCAAATATTGATATTTTGCTTTCCATATCTATTTCCAGGTCATTTATAAACATGTTAAAAAGCAGCAGAACTAATACTGAAACCTGAGGTACTCCACTCTCCACTTTTACTGTATTGGAGAATTTTCCATTTACAACCACACACTGTTCCCTATCCTTCAATCAGTTTTGTATCCCATTGCAAAGGTTATCTCCTAGCCCCAATTTCCTTATTTTATACACCAGCCTTCTGTGTGGCACTGTATCAAATGCCTTTGCAAAGTGTACATATACTACATCTACTGCCTTGCCATTGTCAAGGTTGCTGCTTACTTCCTCATAGAAGCTAAAAAGATTAGTTTGGTATGATCTATTCTTCATAAAACCATGTTGATTTGTGCTAATGATCTTATTTTTTGTGTTGTAATCCTGAATATAGTCCCTTATTATCCCTTCTAGTAGTTTTCCCACTACAGAGGTCAAACTCACAGGTCTATAATTCCCAGGTTCTGTTATAGTTCCCTTTTTAAATAGAGGCACTATGTTAGCTCTTCGCCAATCCTGCGGCACTGAGCCTGTGGTGATAGAATCTTTAAAGAGTAAATATAGGGGTTTTGCTAACACTGCACTAAGTTCCTGAAGAACCCTTGTATGTATACCATCAGGACCCGGTGCTTTGTCGGTCTTAATTTTGTTCAGTCTTCCCATGGCATCTTCTTGAGTTAACACAATATCTGATAATTGTATTGTTTTATTTGTTACTTGTGGAGGCAGAATGGTCAGAATTCAAATTTAGGTTGCAGAAATGTACCCAACAGTATATACCAACGGGGAACAAATGCAAAAGAACTAAGTCACAGCCAATGTGTTTAACTGCACATGTAAAGAAGGAAATGGCAAGGAAAAAAAACATATTCTAATTATTTAAGTCTGAAGGAACTGAACAATCTTTCTTAAAATACAGGAAGTGCAACAAAGATTGGGTTAACTCAAGAAGATGTCATGGGAAGACTGAACAAAATTAAGAACGACAAAGCACCGGGTCTTGATGGTATACATCCAAGGAGGTAAGCAGCAACCTTGACAATGGTAAGGCAGTTGATGTAGCATATCTAGACTTTGCAAAGGCATTTGATACAGTGCCACACAGAAGGCTGGTGTATAAAATAAGGAAATTGGGGCTAGGAGATAACCTTAGCAATTGGATACAAAACTGGCTGAAGGATAAGGAACAGTGTGTGGTTGTAAATGGAAAATTCTACAGTACAGTTAAAGTGGAGAGTGGAGTACCTCAGAGTTCAATATTAGGTCCGCTACTTTTTAACATGTTTATAATTGACCTGGAAATAGATATAGACAGCAAAATATCAATATTTGCATATGATACTAAATTATGCAATGTCAGTAATTCAGAATAGGATATTTTCTCTCTATAGAGGGACTTAAATACAATGTCAGATTGGGCAAACATGTGGAATATGAAGTTTAATGTGGGGGAGTGTAAAGTCATGCATTTGGGAGGAAACAATCCCAAAGCTACTTATAAACTTAATGGAATAATTTTAGGTGACTCATTGCTAGAGAAAGACTTGGGTATCCTTGTCAACTACAAACTTGGAAACAGTGACCAGTGTCAAACAGCAGTAGCAAAGGCAAACAAAATCCTGTCTTGCATAAAAAGAGGTATCGAAGCAAGAGTGGATAACATTATTTTGCCATTATACAAATCATTGGTAAGACCTCACCTTGAGTATGCAGTGCAATTTTGGGCACCGGTTCTGAAAAAGGATATACTAGAACTTGAGAGGGTACAGCGGAAAGCAACAAAATTAATTAAGGGAATGGAGGACTTGACATATGAGGAACGACTAAACAAACTTGGTTTATTTACTCTAGAGAAAAGACGACTAAGAGGAAACCTTATCACACTGAGAGGTCAATACAAGTATCACTGCAGTGAGCTATTTATTCCAAGACCTGATCAGGTGACCTGGGGACACCCCATGAGATTAGAGGAAAGGAGTTTTAGACTTCAGCAGAGGAAGGGTTTCTTACAGTAAGGTCTGTTAAATTGTGGAATTCATTGCTCAAGGAGGTAGTTATGGCAGATACAATGGATACATTTAAGCGAAGATTAGATACATTTATTTCAAAAAGGAACATACAGAGTTATACTGTTTATCAGTAGGCTGATCAGGAAGGTCTGATAAAGACTAATTTAATTGGTAGCAGGAAAGCTATAAAATTCTCAGTTACTGGGGTATGAGGCGAAGGTTGAACTTGATGGACTTGTGTCTTTTTTCAACCTAATTTACTATGTTACTATGTTATTTTAAGCCTAACTCCCGGTCTATGTCTTCTTCACACGAAGAGGCACAGCAGCCAAAGGACCTGATTCTAATGCCTGTAGTGGATGGTATGTAAGGCAGTGCTCCCACGGTACAATCAGAGGACACTATAACCTGCTAACAGCATGTCTGGATGATCTGGATAACAGGCCCTGCAGGTGTAATATATTACTCTTTGGGTTGCCCGAGACTGTACCAGCTAAAGAGCTGCCTGCTACATTGTGTTCTATTTTTTCAGATGTTTTGGGTCTTCCAGAAGATCCTCCACTCCGCATAGAAAGAGCGCACCAGGCCTTGATACCCAGAGGAGCTCCAAATGACCCACCCAGGGATGTGATTATCTGTATTTTGAGCTTTCAGGACAAGGATTTGATCTTAAGGAAGAGCAGGGATTTACAGGAAATATTTTATGCAGGATGTAGCCTACAACTATTCCAGGATCTGTCTCCAAGAACCAGCCAACAGCTGGGTATGATGAGACCTCTGACCACTCATTTGAGGAACATGGGGATATCCCTTCAGCCTGATGGCACAACACGGGGTTTTGAAGAGGCCTCTACCTTCTGTAACACCATGGGCATTACAGTCTATGATCTCTTTCATGCACTGACTGACCATCCGTCAGTGTGCCTGTTCTCCCAACAGCATGGCAAAGAATGCAGAGAAAGATGGGTCACAGTAGCCAGGCTTTCACACAAAAAGCCAGAGCCTCACCTGCTAGAGACTTGGACACTTGACCACAACTGCGGTCACCATTAGGTACCCTTTATGGTATTAAACACTAAATTAAATTGATCTGCTACTGTTGAATGCTGAATGCATTTAGTTAATCTTTTACTGTGTACAGCACTCTGCAATGTGGGACCTTCCCTCTCTGTGGACTGCCGGTTTCCAGACTTATGGTAATCCTCATCTCTCCCCCTGATCCTTATCAGACACACACGTGCTATACTTTCAGGGGACAGTGGGCAAGACAATGCCCCTTCTACCGAGACACGTTATGGATGATGTTTGTTTCTTTCTCTATGCTTTCTTTCTCTTCCATCCATGTCTTTCTCCCCCTCTTTCCATCGATCCATACTCCTCTTCCCTTATCCAGTGGGTCAACCAGGTGGTGCTAGAGATTATGCCGGGCTGCTTATACCTTTCAAATTATACTTTAAACTCCTTTTGCTTTTTTTCTGCATAAGGTTAACTTACTCACTATAAATGCTAAAAGGCAAAATTCCCCAACGAAACGCTCACTGTTATTCCTGGACCTCAGCAGGTTAAAGACAGACACAGGGTTTTTTACAGGAAACACACTTTAAGCTGGGGCGTTCCCCAAATCTTTCTACTGCTGTCTTCGACTTGCTCTGGGTATCCTCGATCACGGCAAAGACATTGGGTATAGTGACATTAAAATGTGCCTCACTGTCCTGGTACTTTATTCTGATCATGAGGGTAGATTTATATTTGTTAAAGGTACTATGTATGGCCACACCTATACCCTTGCAAACATGTATGTCCCTAATAATCCCAGTGATCCCTTTTAAATTGAATGTTCACTATTCTAGATGATGTTTGTGAAGGCACATTGATAGTGGAGGGAGACTTTAATTTAGGCTTGGCTCCAGACTCTGACTCCTCTGCTGGGACCTCAGCAATACCTTTCTTGACATTAAGGAAAGTGTAGCCTCCGCTGGGAGACAGAGGTCTTCTTGACCCATTTCCAGGAATTATACATTTTATTCCTTCAGCCAAAATATGTACTTCACATTGGACTATTTATTATGCAGCAGCCCTTATGACATAGTCTACTAAAGATTGATATTGCGTCTCTCTGTGGGCACTATAGGGCTATCCCACCTGGAGGCTTAACAATATTTTATTAGAAGACTCCAAGAATATAGAATCTCTGTCCCACTGTCTTTAGCAGTACATAAAGCTTATAGACCAAGGTATTGCCTTTCCTCTGGTTTAGGAGATGCATAAGTGTTTGTTTACGGGATAGGTTTGTGCAATTCGGTTCATCAACATTCGGAATTTGACTAAAAAGGTGTATTTCTGCAACATCTGTGCCATCTGAAAGGCAAGGGTCGTTCGGCAAAAAAAATCTGAATCCAAGCAGCCCTGGTCCGAATGTCATCGAAAATTTCAGAAATTCGGCGACTACTACCTACGTGCACGATTACTTTCCCTCAACACTTTCCCTCCATGTCTCTGGTCCAATTAGCTTCTCTGTTTCATGAGCTACTTTCCCGCTTTGTCTCTTTTCCAATTAGCTTCTTCGTTTCATGATGGAGGTTGGACTAAGGACACAGACACCCAGACAGCCTGCATTTCCTGTTAGTGTTTTGTTGGAGCTCTGAGGGAGAAGAAGCAGGAGATATTAGACTGTCCAGTTGGTGTGTAGGCAGACAGGTAGCATTAGGCATAGGCAGGCAGCCAGCATTAATGCCTTACTGCCACTGCAAGGGAGAGTCATCTTTGTTCCTGTGCAAAATATTAAAAATATTAGGGATTTGTTTGAATAATCTTCAGAGTGACACATCAGCCAGTCTCACAGTTCTGTAGGCAGGCCTAGCCCCTTATTGCGTCCACAAGGAAAAGTCACCTTTGTTTCTGTGTTAAACATTAAAATTAATATAAGGGATTTGTCTGAATAATTTTCAGAGTGATACTTCAGCCAGTCTCACAGTTCTATAGGCAAGCCTAGTACCTTATTGCGTTCGCAAGGGAAAGTAAGCTTTGTTCCTGAGTAAAATATTAAAAATAATAGTAGGAATTTGTTTGAATCATTTTCAGAGTGACACAACCAGTCTCACATTGTCGTGTGGCCAGGTTTTACATTTTAAAACTATTATAGTTCACTACCTACCTATCTGTCATGGATTTGAGTCTTAGTGAACAACCTGATGTTCCTCGTCCACCACAGTGATGTTGCTTTCAAGCAGAGCTAGCAACAGCAGGTGGGAAAAGAAGAGTACTTTGAGTAGTATTAGTCAGACTCAGCAGCAGAGCTTCAAACCGAAAACTACCTCTACTAGCAAGGTACAGAGGTCCAGATCCTCCTCTGAGACCATGAAGCAGCCATCACCTGTGTCTCATCAGCTGTTTCATGATGATCCCCCCCCAGAACCACCTGCACAATGACTAGTGCCACTGCCAGTTTAGTCACCACCTCCTCTAAAGCTGCTTCTATAAACATGGGGACACCTAGAGTGTGTAACACTACTGGTCAGACACTGCCTGCAGTATCAAAGCGGGATTTTTATACCGAACGTCCGTGTAAGCAGCCCAAACATAAATTATTGCAGTATTTGGAAGACATTTTTCCTGTCACCACTGTCACTGCCACTAAGAGCATATCTACTCCAGAAAATGTTATTGAGGGAGATAGTTTACCATTTCCCGGTAACCACCAGGCAGAAGAGGGAATTGAGCAGGGCTCCCCAAAATCTGTTGCTGCTGCTGATTTTTCTTCCTGTTAAAACCTACAAGAGGTAGAAGAAGAATCTGAGGGATCAAGGCCTCCTAAGCTTGATTTGTCCCCTGACCTTGATTTTTCCACTGACCTTGATTATACCCCTGAGCTTAATTCTTCACCTGCTTCCCATAGTACGCCTCCTGTTTCTCCAGATACACTTGTGTCTTCTATTGACAACTCAACACCTGCCTCTCCAGTTCCATTTGAGTCTCCCAGCCAGGTTGTAGCTGCTAGTGTCTCCGCCACCAGTGCAACTGTTACTCCACTATCCTCCTCCAATCCCAGTCCCAACATCCCTGCTGCCATCTATAGGTCTACTGGTACCCCTGTAATGGTACGTAGAAAGAAAAAGCAAAGTGAGGTTGCTCCAGCAGGTGAAGATGAAGAAAGTGTCACCTCATTTTCTTCTTCTCCACCACCTTCCAGGCAGGTAAGTCAGCCGTGGGAGGGTGTTGGGTCATCTAACCACCTCCGGCTTGAACCAACACCTAAACAACTACCACAAGTCAGTGTTGATTAGTGCAGAAAGTGTTACTACTACAGTAAGCAGGAGAAAGGGTTGGGGGATAATGCCACATCTGTTCCTAGTAAGAGCAGCAGACAGTCAATGCCCATCCCAAAATCAATAAAGGCCAATCTGAAAGATTTTGGTGGGTTTCATTCCAAGGGGATGTGCAGACAGCAGTCCGGGAAAATTACACGCCTCACTGCACAGCTCATAGCCTTTGGGGGTGCTACTTTTAATTTGGTGGACGGGGAGACCTTACAGCAACTTATGGAGGCTGTCACACCCTGATATAAAATTCCATCCCGTACCACATTTAGTAGCACTATAGTGCCCTCACTGTACCAGTCATGCGTTGGGCTCTTGAAGGACCTACTAGGAAAGGCTGGTGGCCAATCAGTGCACTTTACCATTGATTTATTGATTGCTCCGAGTGACCAGCATGGCTTCCTGTCATGGACAGTGCATTGGTAGCAGCCCAATGTGTTGCAAGACATATCACTGATAGCAACAACAAGTTCAGGTGCAGTAGCCAAGCAGGCAGGGCACCACTCTTTCCTTTTCCATGCTTAGGTAATGGATCAGCAGCACACCTCAAATAACATTCGCAAAGCACTGCAGAACATGGGGGTGCAGTGACTAGGGGACCAGGCAGGCACACAGGCACAAATGGGGTTTGTGGTTACTGACGGTGCAGCTAACATGACAAAGGCTCTCCGGGATGGCAAATTTGTGGGTGTGTGCTGCTCAGCGCATGTCCTGCATCTGGTAGTTAAAGCGGCTCTCAAGGATGGTAGTAACGCTGGAAGGTTGCCAGCACTTCTGGAGTTGTGCCAACAAATTGCTGGCCACTTGAATCGGAGCATCAAAGATATCCAGCTCCTCAGGGAGGAACAGAAAAAGTCAGACCTCCCAGAGCACCACCTAAAACAAGATGTTGGGACCAGGTGTAACTCCACCTAAGCTATGCTAGAGTGTATCCTGGGGCAGAAAAAGGCAATTCACACAATGTAATTTCACCATTTCATTGGCAGTAACAGAGCACTGGTCAGGGCTGACTGGGCCCTGATGGAACAGATAGTGACAGTCCCCACGCCTTTCTGTGCTTCGACAGAAATTTTAAGCAAAGAGAATGCTAGCCTGGCAGAAGTTATTCCCCTCTTCACACACCTCTCCTTCAAATTGGACGATTACCTTGCCCATAGGGAACTCTTGCCCGGTGATGGTAATATACTTTCTGATGTTGCTGAGGTAGGAACTGACTCGGTACATGGAAGAGCGCATGGACAATTGTCCCGAGTTAATGTTTGGACAATTTGCGATCCTCGAATCAAGGCAAGATGGCACTTAGTTCTAATTCACTCACTGCCTGGAGGGAGAAATTGATAGCGAGGGATCATGAGAGGCAAAGAAAAAACAGAATGCAGTCACAGGAGGAGTGTGGTTGTCTTCCGGGACCTATCAGTAGCAGTGCCAGTAGCACTTCATCTTGTTCCGGTGGAGCAGCTGCTGCTTTTTAAGCTGAGGCAATGGACAGATTATGCTTCAGACAAAACAAACATCTCCCCATCAATAGAAAAAGTGCTGAGTTTGAGGTTATGGCTTACCTTGCGGAACCTTCTTTGCCCCCAAGTACAGATAACTTGAGTTTCTGGGATAACAAGAGGGCTGTGTGGCCTACTTTGTCCCTGATAGCCAAGGAGTTGCTTTCTTGCCCCCCAACCACTGTCCAGAGTGAGTGGATATTTTCTGTAACAGGATATATACTTAGACCCCAGTGTTCTCAATTGGCCCCCCAGCTAATGGAGTAAAAGTCAACCTGCCAAAGGTGGGTTACCCTGCTCTCAGGTTCGATGCAGATTAGAAGAAATAAAAGTACCATAGTGCCATAATATGCTGAGTGCTCCAGCTTACCCAGCTCTAGAGCCATGGTTGGGTTAGCAGAGGACACCCCCCTGACTTGGTGGGACACAGGAGGTAAATTAAAAATAAAATTCTACTTTATATTGTTTTGGGGCTTTTGAAGAAGTGGTATTTAACCACGCAATGCATCAGCCAGGAACCCAAAATATTGGAGTGTAGATTTACTTTTTAGTTATTGTTGGAGTTTTTATTATTTTTTATTTATATAATACTTTTTTTATAAATAAATTTGATATTCATTCATATAAATTGGCTTGTGGAAGCGACTGGCGTCACTTTTTATTTCCCCTATTCTGGCCTATGGTCAAGAATGGTGTATATCTACAACAATTAGGTTGTGTCAGTGGGAAGTGCTGGGTTTTTGATACACAGTACTTGTTGATGCTTCCACATTGATTGAACATCAAGAGCAATTGGAGCTTTGACGTAAGGCACCAGACTGGGGTGTGAGCCAGTGCAAGTGATTTGTCCTGGAGGCTGGTTGGCGCCTCAGAAGAATGTGAGTACATTTCCAAAAGTTTGAGTGATGTTTTCAATGGATTGAACATTCATAATAATACACTTAGAGGTTATCTTCTGCGCCGTTTGTTTTTGTATTTTCCAGTTTTCTACGTAGTGGGAACCCTACCCATTTGGAGCGAGCTGCAAGGATTTCTCATTTGTGGACTATTTGGATAATACTATGTTCATGTATTGCCTGTATTTTTAATTTTTTATCTAAAGTTTTTTTGTTTTTTTTCCTCTCTCTCTTTTTCTTTGTGGTGGATTTTGGAATACCCTTTTGTTGAAGTAGTGCAGTGGTCCTATTTGTGTGATCACCTTGCTGCTTTGGTTTAGTGGGCCCATTCTCGACCACGAAGGTAGTGTAATATACCTTTATTTCTCTATAATTGTTATTCTTTGGAGTGAAGAGCAGCAGAATTGTATATATTATATATTTTTAAAAAAATATTTTCTTCTTTTTTTCTATTCGGAGGTAATTTAAAGTCTACAATGTTGTCCCACTATACAGATTGTTCAGTCTGTCTCTATTGTTTTTCATCTCTTGTAAAAAAGTCTGCTGTATCTATCTACTGAGTCCTGGGCTGGCTGCTCCAGTGTTCTGCAGTTTGCTGCTGGCTACATCTACAGTGTTGCTGTCATCTTGAGTCTGCCTCACACCAGTCATCCTCAGTTTTGTAGTCTCTTGTAAAAAAGTCTGTGGTATCTCTATTGAGTCGTGCCTGCTCCAGTGTTCTGCAGTTTGCTGCTGGCTACATCTACAGTGTTGCTGTCATCCTGAGTTGCCTCGCACCAGTCATCCTCAGTTTTGTAGTCTCTTGAAATCTGCGGTATCCATCTACTGAGTGCTGGCTGCTCCAGTGTTCTGCAGTTTGCTGCTGGTTACATCTACAGTGTTGCTGTCATCCTGAGCCCGCCTCGCACCAGTCATCCTCAGTTTTGTAGTCTCTTGAAATCTGAGGTATCCATCTACTGAGTGCTGGCTGCTCCAGTGTTCTGCAGTTTGCTGTTGGCTACATCTACAGTGTTCCGGTCATCCTGAGTCCGCCCTGCACCAGTCATCCTCAGTCTTCCTTCGAAGTTAGCTACATCCATACTTCATAGACTTCAACCATAGTGCCATAAGTCTAAAGCTCCGCCTTACTTTGTTCCACCCTGTTAATTTAGACCCTGGAAATGGTTCCATTTATTTAATTTTAATTTTTTATTGTATTTTTTAAAGTATTTTAAATTCGACTAATAATTCGTAGTGTTGTCAAATTTCACCCGAGTCGAACAGGTCTGATCCAAAATGCGGAGTTGCCAGATGAAAAACAAAAATCCATCTGAAATCGACTTGTACTGTAAATGTTTGTCATGCATAAGTCTATTAGGGGAGAACTCATTAAGCTTGGAGCTCTTTGCAAGAAGCACCTTCTTCAACAAATGGACACTTTGCTCTCTCATATAAAACAGTTGGAATATAAACATAAAAGTATATTACCCACCACTTATTTAACAGCCCTCCAGGAGTCAAACCATGAGCTTGCTCAACTTCATCAAATTAAGACTATAAAATCACATCACTGGCAAAGCTACTTATATGGAAATAGATGTGGAAAGGTTTTGGCCAGATTGATCTGCATAAAGTGGCGGGAGCACCATTTCCCTTTAATTAGGAAATCCTCAGGCCAGACCCATAATTCTCCAGTATTATTTGTGACTTCTACTCTACATTATATAAGTTAGATACATCCACAGATAACAGTGCCTCTGGACGGACGTTAGACCAGATTCGCAATTACCTTTCAAATTGGGCATGGAGAAATTCCTTAAGGCCATCAAAGATACTTTGGAGACCCCCTTCACCTTGTGGGAAATCACATGAGTGATCAAATCCTCCCCGCTACATAAAAGTCCAGGACCTGACAGTTTTACCTTATAATACTATTGAACATAGTAACATATTAAATTATGTTGAAAAAAGACACAAGTCCATCAAGTTCAACCCTTGCCTCATAACACAGAGAAATGAGAATTATATAGCTTTTCTGCTACCAGATAAGTTGGTCTTTATCAGACCTTCCTGATTTGCCTACTAATACACAGTATAACCCTGTATGTTCCCTTTTGAAAGAAATGTACCTAATCTTCTCTTTAATGTATCCATTGTATCTGCCATAACCACATCCTTGGGCAAGGAATTCCATAAAGTCTAAACCTCCTTTAATCTAATCTCAAGTGGTGTCCCCTGGTCATTTTATCAGGCCTTGGAATTAATAGTTCATCAGAGAGATCCTTGTATTGACCTCTCATATACTTGTACATTGTGATAAGATCTGCTCTTAGTGGTCTTTTCGCTAGAGTAAATAAGCCAAGATTATCTAGTCGTTTCCTCATAGTCAAGTCCTCCATTCCCTTGATTAATTTTGTTGCTCTTTGCTGTACCCTCTCCAGTTCTAAAATATCCTTTTTCAGAACTGGTGAATAAAACTGCACTGCATATTCGAGGTGAGGTCTTACCCATGATTTGTGCAGTGGCTAAATGATATTATCCATTCTTGCTTCAATACCCCTTTTTATGCAAGACATGAGTTTGTTCCCTTTTACTATTTGACACTGGTCACTGTTTTCAAGTTTGTAGTTTACAAGGATTCCCATGTCTTTCTCTAGCAATGAGTCCCCTAAAATGATTCCATTAAGTTCATAAATAGCATTGGGATTTTTGGTCCCAAATGCATGACTTTAAACTTTCCCACATTAAACTTCATATTCCATTTTATTCATCTGTAGAGAATAAATATCCTGTTCTAAATTTATTACTCTCAACTTTAACTGAATTGGAGAACTGTCCATTTACAACCATACACTGTTCCTTATCCTTTAACCACTTTTCAATCCAATTGCAAAGGCTATGCCCTAGCCCCAATTTCCCAGCCTTCTGAGTGGCACTGTATCAAATGCCTTTGCAAAATCTAGATATACTACATCAACTGTCTTGCCATTATCTATGTTGCTACTTACTTCTTCATAGAAGCTGAAAAGATTTGTTTGGCATGATCTATTTCTCATAAAACCATGTTGATTCCTGCTAATAATCTTATTTTTGGTAGTGGAATCCTCAATATAGTCCCTTTATATCCCTTCTAGCAGTTTTCTCACTACAGAGGTCAAACTCAGAGGTCTATAATTCCCAGGTTCTGTTTTATCTCCCTTCTTAAATAGAGGCACTACATTGGCTCTAAACCAATCTTGTGGCACTGTTCCTGTGGTGAAAGAATCTTTAAAGAGTAAAAAGAGGGGTCTTGCTAACCCTGCACTGAGTTCCTGAAGAACCCTTGGTTGTATACCATCAGGACTCGGTGCTTTGTCAGTCTTAATTTTGTTCAGTCTTCCCATGACATTTTCATGTATAGTGGACTGGAAAAACCAAGCAGCAGGTTCAGCCAGGAGGAGAGATATTCTAAATTCTTTACAAGGATTAGCTCTTAGTCAATTAGTAGAAGAGCCGACTAGGAAGGAAGCCACACTAAATTTATTATTTACTGAACTGGAGAACTGTCCATTTACAACCATACACTGTTCCTTATCCTTTAATCACTTTTCAATCCAATTGCAAAGGCTATGCCCTAGCCCCAATTTCCCAGTCTTCTGAGTGGCACTGTATCAAATGCCTTTGCAAAATCTAGATATACTACATCAACTGTCTTGTCATTATCTATGTTGCTACTTACTTCTTCATAGAAGCTGAAAAGATTTGTTTGGCATGATCTATTTCTCATAAAACCATGTTGATTCCTGCTAATAATCTTATTTTTGGTAGTGGAATCCTCAATATAGTCCCTTTATATCCCTTCTAGCAGTTTTCTCACTACAGAGGTCAAACTCAGAGGTCTATAATTCCCAGGTTCTGTTTTATCTCCCTTCTTAAATAGAGGCACTACATTGGCTCTAATCCAATCTTGTGGCACTGTTCCTGTGGTGAAAGAATCTTTAAAGAGTAAAAAGAGGGGTCTTGCTAACCCTGCACTGAGTTCCTGAAGAACCCTTGGTTGTATACCATCAGGACTCGGTGCTTTGTCAGTCTTAATTTTGTTCAGTCTTCCCATGACATTTTCTTGTATAGTGGACTGGAAAAACCAAGCAGCAGGTTCAGCCAGGAGGAGAGATATCCTAAATTCTTTACAAGGATTAGCTCTTAGTCAATTAGTAGAAGAGCCGACTAGGAAGGAAGCCACATTAGATTTATTATTTACTAATGGAGACTTGCTATCAGATGTAGCTGTAGGAGAGTGTTTGGGCGCCAGTGATCATCAATCTGTGTGGTTTAATATAAAGACAGAGGCTGAGTTGCACCACACAAAAACAAAGGTTCTAGACTTTAGAAAGGCTGATTTCTCTAAAATGGAAACATTTTTATGTCAGTCTTTAATAACTTGGAGATCTTTAGGTTTACAGCAGGGAGATCTTGTCAAACTAACCTCATAGATTTTTTTGACTAGGTAACTAAAATAATAGACCAAGGGGGAGCAGTAGTTATAGCTTATCTAGATTTTAGTAAAGCATTTGACACTGTCCCTCATGGAAGACTCATAAGTAAACTGTAGTGTTTGGGTCTGGATGCAAAAATAGTTAAATGGATAAGGCAATGGCTGAGTGACAGGAGACAGAGGGTGGTAGTCAAAGGAGAATATTCGGGCGAAAGGAATGTTACTAGTGGAGTACCTCAGGGATCTGTACTGGGACCCATTCTTTTTAATATTTTTATTAGTGATATTGCAAAATGTCTTCAAGGTAAGGTAAGGCATTTTTTGCAGATGATACTAAGATCTGCAATAGGGTAGACATTCCAGGGGGTAAGCCAAATGACAAACAATTTAGGTAAATTAGAAGAATGGTCAAGAGTGTGGCAGATGCAGTTTAATGTTGATAAATGTAAAATAATGCACTTGGGACATAAAAATCCAAAGGAAAAATATACTATTAAGGCGTAGGGATGCACCAATACCATTTTTTTAAGACTGAGTACGAGTACCGATACTTTCCCCAAGTACTCACCGATCCCAATTACCAATACTTTTTTTGCAATGCCATTTGACAGTTTTCCAAGGGGTGTTGAGAGGGTGCAGTGGAAATGAGTGGGAGATGGGGGGGCTGAGGGGAAGCAGGGCAACTGAATGGGAGAAGTGGGGAGCTGAGGGGAACTGAATTGGAGAAGTGGGAGGCTGAGGGGAACTGAATTGGAGATGTTGAGGGGGCTGGCGAGAACTGAATTGGAGAAGTGGGGGGCTGGGGAGAACTGAGTGAGAGAAGTGGGGGGGCTGAGTGGGAGAAGTGGGGAGGCTGAGTGGGAGATGGGGGGGCTCTCAGTGTGGCTGATGCATGACAATAGAGCTGAAGCCATGGCTTTCTGCAAAAGAACAGTGAGATTGTGCCAGGGTCTCCCTGGAAAGCTGCAAAGAAGTTTACAGCTTGTCCATTCTGTGCCAAGCTGCAGCTTCTGCCTGCCTTAACCTCCAGCTACCCGCTGTAATTTCCTCCTCTGCCGGGAGCTCCCTGTTCTCTCGCGAGCACCGGCAGAGGTCAGTGTCGGAGCGTTGCCATGGTAACACGTGGCAACGCTCCGACGCTGCAGGAGGGAGAGAGGCGCCCAGGGAGCATTGTGAGCAGCTCACTGGGCTCCCTCTCTTCAGTACTGACCCTGACACAGGGTATCTGTGCTGGCATCGGCCGCATTTGCGCAAGTAGTATCGGTATCGGTGTAACCCTACTAAATACAATTAAAAAACCCATAATACATGGTATAAAAGGGGTCTAAGAAGGGTGTCTGTGTTGATTGGTGGAGTGTGGGGAAAGAATCAATTGAAAAGGAAATTTGTTTTTTTTGGGGGGGGGTTGTTGACTGGTATTGTTGGGGCAGTTAATAAAAATAAATAAATTGTCGTCCAATATAACATACAGGTACCATGGGGAGGTGACAGCTCCTCCCAGTAGGCTGGAACATTTCTAGAAAAAAGTTGTGGGTGGAGCCTCTCCTCCTCATCAGGCTATCCCAAAACCCGCCTTCCAGTTAGACTTGTTCCACTACCTGTGTGAAGGCTGAAAACTTTTCTGCTTAGTTTTAGATTTATTTATTGCTCTCTATATTAGATATGGGGTGTCACAATTCCTCCATTAGGTGGATTACCATTCCTGGCTTCCCCTGGAGGATTGTCCAGCAGACAGGTGCTATTGTTGACCCTTGCAGCTCTGTGAATCATGCAGCCCATATCTCTCTCTAAAACTGGGTCTCTCTGAGGCTCTGTTCTTACAATGGTAATCTGAAGACAGAAGATCAAGTTTGGTAAGTAACTCTTTGAGTGCCATGGTCCATTTGTACCATTGTTACCCTCAATACAGGGGTCTTATTGGAGTCTAGAACTCCTGCACTCAAGTTGGTTATCTTATTTCTGTTTGAACTCAGGGTTTTTGGAGCTTGGATGGCTGCATTTATGTAATTAACCCCTTCCCCTCTGGTTTCATTTGGGTTAAGGGGCTTATTTTGACTTTTCACTTTAGAATTGTCCATTTTTAATTATCCCTACATGTTCCCTTGGGTATTTGGGTAAATGCAAATACTTTGGTGAATTTTGTGTTTTTTATTGTTCTGTTCCTTGAACCCCTTAAGGGCCCATGACGGTCCTGGACCATCATGGGTTGTTATACCCTTAAGGACCCATGACGGTCCTGGACCGTCATGGGTTAAATGATAGCAGCGTGCCTCCGTGCACGCTGCTATCATTAATTCCAGGCTGAGACTGAATGCTCCGAGACTGGAGTGTTCAGTCTCAGCCCTTCGTGCTTGTGCTGGGTCATGTGATCTCCATAGCAGAGATCACATGTACCGGCATTCTGAATGACATAGGCAGTATGCAAAGCATGCTGCCTCTATGTCTCTCCTCTGCCTCTGTCTCCCTTGCTATCAAAGTAAGGGAGAGAGAAGCAGAGAGGAGACACCTAGTGGAAAAAGAAAATACAGCAGCTGGGGGTATTAACCTTTTCACTGCTGGTGCCGGACACTGGCTAAATGCAGGTCAATTTCTTACCTGCAATGATACACATTTAAAAAAAAAAAAAAACCAACACACTTTTTTCATTTAAAAAAAAAAATCTCATTAAACAAAACTGGGAGTGTGATTGTTGTGGAGCCATGTAATACACTTATACACACCGCCAAATGTCACAGATAAAAAAGTGGGAAAAAGGGACATGGGGATTTTCACCCAGGGGGGACAATGGCCACTTTAAACTGCGCATTTTGTAGGTATGACTGACCGGTCATACCTTTCATGCAATCTCCATAAAAATGTAACCCTTTGCGTCCAATTGATCCCAAGAGAAATGGTGTTTTTTTTACATTTTTTTAAATTTTAATAAAGTAAATGGTGGGTTATCCATATAAGTGGAGTGTCAAAAGAAAGCCCTATTTGTGCTTAAAAAAACAGTATATAATTTATGGGGGTGGAATAAAAGACTTAGAGGGAAAACACTGTTGAACAAAGACATAGTCAGAAAGGTCAGAACTGCTCCGGTTCGTAAGTGAAAACTACCTCAGATTTTCCCTGTCCTTAAAGGGTTAAGGCGTATTTACTGCATGGCCGCACTTGCTCCATTGACTTCTATAGTACAGACTGCTTTGGGACATATCTCTGCAACCATTTGACACACAGAGTTGAGAGAGGGCTCATTCTTTTTGTATCCTCTTGCCACATGATCTGGTTCACATCCCCAGTGTCTTGGGGGCCCTACGAATGCAAGTTCAGGCATATCTAGGATAAAGTACTGAGAAAAAACTACAACTCTCAGAATGGCCATTTCTTCTGATTGGCTCATGGTTTTACAGACACCATTTTCTCTCTTTTCTGAAGTATCCTACGCAGAGGCTTGTCTCTACTTGCTCTCAATCTCAGATTAACCACTTGCCTGCCAGATAAGTACTTTATTGGGCTTTCTCAGGTGATTTATTAATCTGGGAGACAGTATTTGGATTTCATATACTGTTTAGATACTTCTCCTGTTAGGATGTTGAATCCAAAGGGACATGGGGCAAGACCTAAGGAAAAGGACTCAGGGGTGTCTCTGACCCCCTTGCTTTACTGTTTCTCATATCAAATTAGAGTACTCATGACACTTATGCCCCTCAAGTGCTGTGGCCCCTACTACACCTCCTGGGCCCTCCAGCTTTGAACAAGAGTCACTCTGGGTCAAGGAGTTAAAGTCCTCTATGCACAATTTCCTCTATCTCTCCAGGGGGTCCTTCATTCTTGGAAACCCCTGACTACCATCAGGTTTGTGTCCTCTAAGGTGACATTGAGGAAGAGGAGTGTGCAGAAGGGAATTCTACCTATGATTTTGGTGATCCCTTTGAGGCTGACTGTATACCCTCTGTTGAGGGTCTCATAAAGGCGGATTTAACTACCCTGCAGGTCACTAATACCCTCAATGAGGGTCAGTCTTCTTCTGGCATCTTTCAAAGGCTTAAGTGTTACCACCCAATGCCACTCTGGATCAAGTGATATTGGATGAATGGAAGATGCCGGATGGGTGACTTTCTCTTTCAAATAATAGATGAGAGTTGGTACCGTGTTAGCCGTAGAAATACAGGATGCAAAATTTTTTTGTAAAGTTGATACCTTTATTGGCTAACTAAACAGATTTAAAATGCAAGCTTTCAAGACTTCTTAGGTCTCTTCCTCAGGCATGTTATACAGATGAATATGAAAACTTCTCTCTTAAATACAAGTACACATTACATTGTTTATAATGGAAATCAGATAACAACGTTAGTCCAGATACCAATTCCTTGATCAGTCAATGGTAGAGGATGTGATTTAAATAGCATTCTTCCTCTGGGTCCAGGTATTTATGATTCCAGAGGGACTGTCGTAAAAGTTAATTCACCATTAAGTACTGTGTCAGGAATTCCCTGTCCCTGTTCATGCCATAGGTCAAAGAGTCAAATTGTAACATTAATTTTACCTCCCATAATTTTCTGTCCCTCTGATTGCGAAATTGTCCCATTAGTACAGTCAATTTAATATCCCTGATACTGTGCCCACTTTGGCAAAAATGTTCTCCCACTGGTGTCTCTGTCTTTTTGTTGTTAATACTGGATCTGTGGGAATTAAACCTCTTATGTAATTTCTGTCCCGTTTCCCCCACATAAAGAGCTGTTGGGCATTTTGCACACATGATAAGGTATATTACATTGGATGATTTGCAGGTGAAATTACCATTGATCTTATGGTGTAACTGGGTGTTTGGGATGGGTATCTTGTCTGTGGTATAAATGTGTGCACAGGTTTTACACCTACTTTGTAGGCAGGGTAATGTGCCATTTTTTGTATTTTTGTTCAGGGCACTCCTTACCATCAGTTGCTTTAAATTGGGAGGCTGTCTGAAGGAGAGTAAGGGAGGCTGTGGAAATATGTTCTTAAGTCTTTCATCTGTGTGTAAGGTTGCTTGAAGTTCTCTTGATATTTTGCGCAGAGCTTCAACCTGGGGGTGGTAAGTGACAACAAGTGGCACACGGTTTCCCTTATGCTGTTCTTTGTAGCTCAACAGATCTTTTCTTGGTATGTGAGTAGCTTTCTGTATCTGACTGTCAATAATCCTTGCACTGTAACCCTGTCTTACAAAGTCTCTTCTGAGTTTCTGGAGGTGCTTGTCACGGTCCGCCATGTCAGAACAGATGCGATTATATCTGATGGCCTGGCTGTATATGATGGAGTTCTTTGTGTGTTTTGGGTGAAAGCTATCATTCCTCAGGTAGGTTGGTCTGTCTGTTGGTGTACGGTACAAGGATGTGTGGATGGAGTTGTTCTGAATACTGATAGTCGTGTCTAGGAAGTTAATGTTTGTGCGTGAGTGACTGAGTGTTAGATTGATACTGGGTGGAATGCATTGTAATTTTTGTGGAATTTGAGAAGTTCCTCTTCACTGGCTGTCCAGATGATAAGAACATCATCTATGTAGCGGAGATAGACCAGGGGTTTTGTCTGGCAGGTGGACAGGAAGTCCTCTTCTAACTTTGCCATGAACAAGTTGGCATATTGTGGTGCCATTCGGGTACCAATTGCAGTCCCCATTTTCTGGAGGTAGAGGTCCTGTCCAAATTTGAAGTAGTTGTGGGTGAGTATAAAGTGTATGAGTTTTGTTATTGGTTCCGTGGCTGTGTTATTTCTTTCTAGATATTCTTGGCATGCTGCTATGCCATCTGTGTGTGGAATGTTGGTATAAAGGGATTCTACATCCATAGTGGCAAGGATGGTGCTCTCTGGAATGGGGCCCAAGTCCGCTAGTTTGTTCAAGAGATCCGTGGTGTCTTGAAGGAAGCTGGGTGTTCGTTTTACCAGGGGTTTCAGGGTATTTTCTACCCAGCCAGAGATATTTTCTGTGAGTGTGCCAATTCCTGAAATGATGGGTCTTCCCGGGTTTCCTTCTTTGTGTATTTTTGGTAACATGTAGAAAGAGCCCGCTTTTGGATCTGTTGGTATTAGGGGCCTTATCTGTTCTCCAATGTTGGAGGGCAGTTCTTTTATGATCATGTTGAGCTGTTTTGTATATTTTTTTGTGGGATCCTCTTGTAGTTTCATATAGTATCTTTCATCAGAGAGTTGCCTATTTGCTTCATGAATGTAGTCTGCAGTATTCATAATAACAACAGCTCCCCCCTTGTCTGCAGGCTTAATAATAATGTCCTGGTTATTCTTTAGTGACTGTATGGCTTTCTGTTCCTTGTGGGTTAGGTTGGGTGTTGGTTCACACTGTTTCTCCAGTATGTCTGTAGTTACTCTGTTTCTGAAGATACCTATGTATCTGTCCAGTGTAGGGTTACTACCTGGTTTTGGAGTCCAGGTGGATCTTTTTGTGGGTGCATTGATATTGTGATGTTGCTCTGTGGTGTTGGCATCATCGTTATCCATTTTGTCATGGAAGAATTCCTTGAGTCTGAGTTTTCTGAAAAATTCCTCCATGTCCCTACAGAGTGTTACCTTGTCCACAGGTTTAGTCGGACAGAATGACAGGCCTTTTGAAAGCACAGATACTTCCTCTCTGCTTGGCTTGTGTGTGGAAAGGTTCACAATGCAGTTCTGTTCTGGTTGATTTACAGATTCTGCCGCGAAACCTGCTTTGCATCTCAGTCTCTGTAGTTTCTTGCTCTTGTTGTTGATCAGCAGTGTTTGTAGTTTTCTGTAGTATTGTTGAAGGGCCTGTTGTATGTCCTCAGTGTCTGGTCCAAGCTGCTCCTTGAGAGTTGATATTTCTGCTTGTGTCTTTGATTTCCTATTGTAGCAGATCCCAATAAGGTTGTTGCGTAGCCTCTGGGAGGTCCTGGTACACAGTTGCTGTGCAAACCTGCTGTTATATGTGTCCAGGGTAGGATTTTTCAGCATGAGGCCTTTAGGTATTAAATTTTCCTTTTTGCATGTAGACAGGAAGAAGATGTCACTATCCAGTTGTGCAAGTTTCTTTAGGAGGTTTTTCATATTCATTTGTGTGCGGTACATTGGGGTATCTTCCATGTTAATAATAGATGAGAGTTGGTACCGTGTTAGCCGTAGAAATACAGGATGCAAAATTTTTTTGTAAAGTTGATACCTTTATTGGCTAACTAAACAGATTTAAAATGCAAGCTTTCAAGACTTCTTAGGTCTCTTCCTCAGGCATGTTATACAGATGAATATGAAAACTTCTCTCTTAAATACAAGTACACATTACATTGTTTATAATGGAAATCAGATAACAACGTTAGTCCAGATACCAATTCCTTGATCAGTCAATGGTAGAGGATGTGATTTAAATAGCATTCTTCCTCTGGGTCCAGGTATTTATGATTCCAGAGGGACTGTCGTAAAAGTTAATTCACCATTAAGTACTGTGTCAGGAATTCCCTGTCCCTGTTCATGCCATAGGTCAAAGAGTCAAATTGTAACATTAATTTTACCTCCCATAATTTTCTGTCCCTCTGATTGCGAAATTGTCCCATTAGTACAGTCAATTTAATATCCCTGATACTGTGCCCACTTTGGCAAAAATGTTCTCCCACTGGTGTCTCTGTCTTTTTGTTGTTAATACTGGATCTGTGGGAATTAAACCTCTTATGTAATTTCTGTCCCGTTTCCCCCACATAAAGAGCTGTTGGGCATTTTGCACACATGATAAGGTATATTACATTGGATGATTTGCAGGTGAAATTACCATTGATCTTATGGTGTAACTGGGTGTTTGGGATGGGTATCTTGTCTGTGGTATAAATGTGTGCACAGGTTTTACACCTACTTTGTAGGCACGGTAATGTGCCATTTTTTGTATTTTTGTTCAGGGCACTCCTTACCATCAGTTGCTTTAAATTGGGAGGCTGTCTGAAGGAGAGTAAGGGAGGCTGTGGAAATATGTTCTTAAGTCTCTTTCAAAGTCTCTTTCAAAGACATTCTATAAGCTGTACCCCTTTTCAGAGGTAGCTTTGTCTCAGTGGGCTTTACCTCCTACAGTTGACCCCCTATTTCCAGACTCTGCAAATCTACAGCTCGGCCCCTGGCTGACGCTACAGCTCTAAAAGATATGACTGACAGGAAGCGTGAGGCTATCCTTAAGTCCATCTTTGCTGCCATTGGAGCCACCCTACAGCCTACTTTGGCTTCTGCTTGGGTCACTAAAGCTATTTCCATCTGGGTCAAACAACTTACTGAGATTGTCAGAAATGGTGCCCCTAAGGAGGACCTTTTATTCCTCTTGGCCAACATATCTCAAGTTCAGGCATATGTCACTAATGCTCTTTTTGATGCTGTCAAACTTTCAGTTAAGGCTTCTGTCTTCTCTGTCACTGCCAGACACACATTGTGGCTCAAGATTTGGTTTGCTGACCTTTCATCTAAGAAGTCACTGATTTCTCTCCCCTTTCAGGGCAAATCTCTTTTTCAACCTGAACTGAATCATATTATCAGTGAGGCCACTGGAGGCAAGAGCTCCCTGTTACATCAAGTCTCCAAACATCCTAATATGGCAAGGAAACAGCATCTTTTTTGGCTTTGTCAAAACAAGGCAAAAAGGCCAAATCCGAGTGTGTCTCAAACCGGCACCCCGCTCCCAACCACCAAGCCCAGACTGCAGAGGCACTCTAAGCACGCTACCTCCAAGCCCAAGTCTGGCAAGACTTTCTCTGCATGTCTCGCAGAATCCTGGTCCGCAGCTGCCTGTGGGTGGGCACCTGTTCCATTTTTCAACTGCTAGGGCAGTGTCAGTGGTGGACCAGTGGGTTCTGCAGGTGGTTTCAGAAGGGTGCAAGATTGCCTTCAAAACTCTTCCTTCCTATAGATTCTTCCAGTCCAGGACTCCGCTGGGCAAAGAAAAGTTGAGTCTTATTAACAAGGCTTATTAACAAGACTGTCTTGGAAAAGGGAGTTCTGATTCCAGTGCTCCTCAAGAGAGGTTAGGTTTCTATTCAAACCTGTTTGTGGTGGCCAAGAGGGAAAGTGGCAGTCATCCTATTTTGGCCCTTAAGGACCTCAATTCTTTTGTGGAGACTTCACTCTGTGCTCTCAGCTATGTGTGTAGGAGAATTTTTGGCATCTCTGGATCTGCAGTATGCTTACTTGTATGTCCCAATTCATCCAGACAGCCAGAAGTATCCCGCTTTATCTTACAACTTGGGTCACTTTCAGTTCACCGCTCTGCCCTTTGGGCTTACATCCGCTCTTTGGAAGTTTGCCAGAGTCCTAGGGGTATTGATTGCCTTCCTTCACACTCTGGGGATTCAGGTGACTCCCTATAAGGATGACCTTATGTCATGGTTTCACCAGGACAACTCAGGAGTCGGTATGGTATAGTAAAATGCAATTTATTGAAAAACAAGTAAGGTAGCACACAAGTAAAATAGCAGGAACAAGCAGATGGTCACAGCCAGCAAGCACTACTATCAGAAATAGTAAACTGCCAAGGTAGACCACACTGCTAGAGAGTACACCTAAGCCACTGTTAGTCTCTGCTGGAACCAGGAACTGGAACAGGAACAACACAGGAGCAGGAACAGGAACACAAAGTCTAAGTCAGAGATAATGAGAAATAACCCTGCAGTCAGTATAGAGAAAGCGGATACTTGACATATGCCTGCAGTCATTATAGAGCTAGCCTACCAGAGCTCCAGGTCTGCACCTAATTGGGTGTCTGCTAGGTACAGGGGTCAATCAAGAGAATAATCAGACAGAGCCACAGGTCAGCACCAGAGAGGGTAGTCAGACAAGCCAGGTCATACACAGTTCAGGTAGTCATCCAGAGCCACAGGTCTGCACCAGATTGGACATTATATATATATATATATATATATATATATATATATATATATATATATATATATGATAAGTCAGAAGAATAGTCAGACAGAGCCACAGGTCAGCACCAGAATGGATGGTCAGACAAGCCAGGTCATACATAGAGCCCAAGGAAAACAGAACTGTATTGTACAACAACGCAAGGGCAACTGAGGCAAGACTCAGTCTGCCCTTTAAACCCCTCCTCAGGAAGTAGGTAGGAGGAGCAGCTCAGAGGGAGGAAGTAGGTAGGAGGAGACTACAGGATACAACACATAAAACAGAGGCCTGCTTCATGCTGAAGCCTCGCGCCTGCAGATGATGCATCTTGCTCTGATTCGTCCAACTGCTGCCATATTCCTGCATCAATCCATGTGGCATGGACGGCCATTGATGCCGAAGCATCATTTTGAGCATCGCCAGAAGTGGCGGCACTGGAACCAAGGTAAGCTGTGACACCTTCTTCTGAAGGCTCCGTCAAGGGAGCTCCTGGACCAGTATGTCCAGAACTGTGCTCAGATTCTCCTCCACCATGGGTGAATTCTCAAAATGGAGAAGACTGCTCTGGTCCCCATTCAGGTCCTGGTCTTCTGGCCATTGCTGTGAATGCTCTGGGAATTCCATGGCATTTTCATCTGGCTTACATCTTCCCTTAAATTCCTCTCATCCCCAGGGTGCTTTGGAAGATTTGTATTAACCATTATTGGACCAGGAGGGCGTGGTTCCCAGAATTAGTTTCCCTCTCCATTCAGGATCTGTTTCCATGTCATTTGTACTGGATCTCCTTCTTCAGGGATACCTGTGGAAGGAGGATGTGGATTGCATGTCTTTCAAGGCATGGTTGTTGAAACCTCTATCCTGAAGAGGAAGGGTTTTTCTCCTGAGGTGATCTCCACTATGATGCTAGGAAACCTGTTCCTTACAAGGCTTACCACAGAGTTTGGTCCATTTTCCAGTCTTGGTGTGTAGCTAGGAATCTGTCCTCACAGGAGTTTGATCTACTGGTAGTCCGGTCCTTTTTTCAGGATAGTGTGAACAAAGAGCTCAGTCAGCTTCTTGAAGGTTCAGACTTCGTCTCTCTCTGTGTTTTTCCAGAGATGCATTGCCATCTTGCCAGATGTCAAGGTTTTCTTCCAGGGAATTACTCATGCTTTCCCTGCCTATAAGGCTCCTACTCCCCAGTGGGACCTTAACCTGGTTTTGGAAGTCTTGCAGAGGCCTCCCTTTGAATCCCTGGCTACCATTCCTCTGTGTCTTCTGACATGGAAGATGGTTTTTCTTCTGGCTAGGTCTCTGTCCACAGAGTCACTGAGTTAAAGGCTTTGTCCTGCAACCCGCCTTTCCTGGTATTTCACAAGGACAAGGTGTTCTTTGTACATCCAAGGAATCCCTTCCTAAGGTGGTGTCTGAGTTTCACGTCAGTCAGGAGATTGCTGTGCCTTCATTCTGTCCTGACCCTGTTCTGGTGCATTGTCTTAAATTCTATGTGCACCGCATTGACGGATGCAAGATGGATGCTTTGTTTGTCATCCCTGAGGGCCCTAGGACAGGTATGGCTGCATTCAAGGGCACTATTGTGTCCTGGATTAAGTCTACCATTCTCAAGGTTTATGAACGCATGCAGAAACCTGTTCCCTTTTGTGCGCACTCCACCAGGTCTGTCCAGACCTCCTGGGTGTTTTGCTGATGAATTCCTTTATAAGAGATGGGAATATAATATAATAAAATCAAATAGATGAATCTATGAATCATATTAAGATTTCAAAAGTAATTAAAAAGTTTGATATGAATATATATGAATAACTGATGCCTCGATATTGTCCTTGATGTTTTTAACTTTTTGTACAAACTTATTTTGAAATATGTGATGTCAAGTGAATAAATGCTGTGTTTTTAGAAACGTAAGTTGTTAAAGTATGTACTTTAGTTGATTTCTGGTGTCCTGGGGGACATTGACTGTATTGATGAATGTGCAGACTTTACCTTCCTCACACCGGAGGGGTTCATTTAAGGGTAAGCTTTAAAATAATCAACAGAGGTGAAACACCTTAGGAAACGTGATGTAATTTCCTTTATAAAGAACAACTCAATGTCTTTATGTCTATGATTAAGCACCTGTAGTGCGAAACTCGTGAGACTAGGAGTTTTAAAGTGGTGTCTGTCTTCTCTCAATGAATAAATGCTGGTTTTAGTTCCTTAACGATGTTGTGCGTCATTTTTCTTCAGGATTTGTATCTTTCCAGGATTGGGACCCCTTTGCTACCACTGTAGAAAGGAAGACTGGTGGTGAGCGTTATATATGTATTGGCATTTTAAACTTTGCAGTTGACTTTTTAATTGTTACAAGCGTAGTTCCATACAAGTCATTTATTGTCAGGACCTCCTGGGCCTACAAGAATCAGGCCTCTGCTGAACAGCTCTGCAATGCTGTGACTTGCTCTTCCATGCTCACCTTTGACAAACACTATCGTGTTGATGTTCTAGATTCGGCCAAAGCCAGTTTTTGCAGAAAGTTCCTTCAATCAGTTCTGGTTGTCTAGGGTGCTACTAATTCCTATGCCTTACTGAATGAGCCCAGTTGGATCTTGTACTTGTGTGTTGTGCTATTGTTCAGTGTCCATTGACAGTTATGTTTGGGCTGTACCTGAGTAGTGCTAGGGAATCTGGTATCATGGGGAGTGGCACTTGGTCCTTTCCTTCTCTTCCCATCTTGAGAGGTTAATGTTGGTATATCCCCATGGTACCTGTATGTCATATTGGATGACAGAGAAAAGAGGATTTTAGTCTTACCTGTTAAATCATTTTCTCTTAGTCCATATGACATACAGGTCTCCCACCCAGTGAAAGGGACCAAGTTTGGTCTCACTTGGCTGGACGTGGGAGTTCTCTTGGGTCTGTTGCTCAAAGGAGCTTACATTTATTCTTTCTTGCTGTCTTATTTAGTAACCTTGTCTCAAGTCTAATTGGAAGGTGGGGTAGAGGATACCCTGATAAGGAGGAGGGGAGGCTCAACCCACAAATTTTTTCTAAAAATGTTCCAGCCTACTGGGAGGAGCTGACACCTCCCCATGGTACCTGTATGTCATATGGACTAAGAGAAAAGTATTTAGCAGGTAAGACTAAAATCCTCTTTTGTAGGACTTAGACTTGTTTGGGACAAGCCCTAAGGAAACATAGATTTATAGGACTTATGCTTGTTAGAAACAAGCCTCCAAAAATTGTTTTTTTTTTTTTTTTTTAAAGAACAAGCCCTGAGAAAAAAATGTCCTACTGGCCTAGGGCCAGCAGGTCATGGTGTGTTGGCCAGTGCATACTGGCCATTGTCAAATGTCCTGATGTAGATGCGGAATTTGCGACAGCTGTTCTTACTGCTAAGTTGTTTAAGCAGCCGGATGATTCGGCAACTCAATGGGAATGGGATCAACAACAGCAGTAACACTGGTGATGCATGATGAACATTCTACTTGCCACGACTAGCTTTAGTGATGCGCTTGAGGCAGTAGTAGCACCATGGAAAAAGCTGTGTTCTATTGAGTCTTGTGTGGGAGTTTTTCAGAGGTACTGGATGTTGCTGTTTTTTTTGTGGGTCTCACAGTAGAAAACTAGAAATTAAAAAAACAGTATTGGCACACATTCAGAGGTGATATTTAGAAAAAATAAAAATATAAGAGCATATATAGCGCCTAGCCACCCATAAAAATTTGAAGGAGCAAATACCAAGAAAAATCTTCCCAGAGGAACTTATAACGTTTTCAGTGCCAGAGGGGTACGCAATGCATTGCTTTGCAATGCATTCCGTACCCCTCTGGCACTCAAAGGGTTAAATGTCAGAAACAAAAATGTATAAATTGTAAACATATGGCCCATGAGACTGTCACCTTTTCCAATAGAAGAATACACTACATTTTTCTATAAAACATCATATCATCTGTAATACAGACTTTGTCATGTATATATGCTAATATGTGGGTGTGGCACAAAATATGTGGGCCGCACAAATTACACATACATGAATAATGGGGTAAAATTAAGAGAAAAGAAGAAAATCATGGAGTATCCCGTCATATGATTAGTTGTGAACAAAGAGGATATGATAACTTACAAGTAGTGGGTTTACAACATATATAGCTATAGGAAAAAGTTGGGGATATATAAAATTATGTACCAGAGAGGCATACTGGCAACACTAGGGTACACTAGGAGAGAGGGATTTTGCACCTTGCTTCTAAATTTAAAAATTAGGAACTTTATAGGCTTCCAAAACCTAAAAGATTTATAATTATTCTTTTTATTATAGTATGGTCTAAAATCTCTGCAAAGACACCAATGGGGATGTCAAGTAGAAAAGCACTAAGCAGACCTTCCGCACAAGGCTTGCCTTAACAAGAGTATTTTCAATAAACACGTACATGTGGTGTGTGAGATCAACGTTGCTTGTCCTTGTCATTTAGAGAGTACACTGGCATGGGCAGTACCCAACACACAGCCTAACGGTGAGAGTAATAAATGTCCTGCTATAGCGTTCTGTCAAAAGCTATAGGGGTATGCACATAATAATTATAGATACAGACCATATAGTTAGAAGTCAGTAGCATAAGTAAAATATAGAAATGCCGGTCCTGAGCAGGAGAATAGCAGAAGAAAGGAAGAAGAGTGTTAGTAGGCATAGCGTAAGGTAAAAAATGTACATGAAAGCAGCATAAAAGGTAGTAGAGGTATAACTTAGAAATACCCTAAAGTCAGAACTGGCAAACCAAAGTTTGCAGTAGCACCAAATTGAAGAAACTGCGAGGCAAAGAGGGGTGGGGGTAGGGGGCAGAGGAAGGTATACAAACTATTCAACGAATAGTGTAAGTCAAATGAGCAAGGCTGTGGAGTGCCAACTCTGGGGACTACGTAGAGCATTAAAGGGCTAGCCCTCAACGAAACACTGGGAAGGAAGGGACACAGTACATCACACCATATCCAGAGAAAGAGGTATAGTAAGTGTAAGAGAATGGGATGTTAAATAGTTATCAGAGAATTATTAGACCGGGGCCCAGAACTCAGTAAATAGTCTCAGCAAGGGAAGATAGTGGGAAATGGTGCAAGAGGAGGTTGGTCACCATGTCTCCCAAATGTAAACCGGGTTGTAGCAGGAGTGATGGATACTAGATGAAAGCAAAGAAAGACATGTACGGTGTAGTAACAAGTTAGGATCTATCAGGCTACAAGGGGCATGCTGTACAAATGCTATGTTAATAGAGAGGCATCAATGGCCCAAGTAAAGAAAAGGTGAGAGGCAATGAAAACAGTAGAGGCACAATACAGTGCAGAAACACATTACCCTCCAGTTCTAGAGAGTCCCCGGGACCTGTCCCGGTCCGCGCGCCAGACCGGAAGCGGCATCAGGAAGTCAACTGAGAGCACATGGGGGTTCGTGGCAAGACTAAAGCCCTACCACCTGCAATGTCGACCCCAACCCCAAACGATGGTATACCTAAGAAGTGACATAAACCTCCTAAGAAAGAATATTATATTAAAGCATAGATATTGGACATCAATATTAAAGTAAACAATACACACGAAATGTCAGTCCGTAAATGTACCAAAACATGTCGTCATAGCAACAGAAGTAGTAGTGAAACGTAACTAGTTCCCCTGGGTCCTAGGGGGACCGCATTTATGACTATAGGACAGTCAGTCTTGTCTAGCCATCTTAAAAGAGTCCCATATAGAAAAGTAGAATCCACAAGGATGGAGAATGGAGAGAGTAGGCACGTTAAGTCCATTCTCGAGACGATGGTTCAGGGCCATTCAACTCCTCAGGTTTGTGTTTTTTAAGATCAGGACATGGTCCCGGGTAGTGAAACAAAAGCTGGTGGTATAGAATGGATGGCTGGCGGGTCTAACTGCAACGTCTCGCAGAATTCAGCAACTCCTGCTGGGTCTCAGATAACAGCCGACACACCATTGTGGAGAGCAGATAAATTGAAAGGGAAACCCCAGCGATAACACACTCTCAGGTTGCGCAGATGATCCGTCAGGAATCTGAAAGCCCATCTTCTTTGTAATGTATGCGGGGAAAGATCATTGAAAAGACAAATTACACAGCCTGCATATTATATTTCTTGTAATTCTCTGGTCTTGATCATAATTCTCGCTTTATCGTGGTAGCATTGGAGGCAACAAATAACATCTCGTGCCCTAGAACCCGGCGGGCCTCTGGAAAAAACGCAAATTTAATGTGTGTTTTCCGATTTTCATGGAACTTCCCAGATATAGACACGATCTCCTGTGACGCCAGCGCATATGCGGATACTGAAGTGGTGAATACAGAGAGAACACAGGACGATGCGTTCCACGTGTGGAACACAGAAGCTATGCACATCACGATATATGGCAACAGAAGCGGATGGCATTCTCTGTAGTAAGATGAATGGAGCTACAGATCTATATAAAGAACCTCTGCACAAGGTGAGTCACATGTGATAATCTCCTGATGAAGTTACTTCAACATTATAATGTCACAAAACGCGTAGAGCCGAATAGTGGAACAATCAGGTTCCTTTTACTATATTTATCATTATTACGAACTTTATATTGCATTTCAGATATTTTTATGGCATTTGAAGAGTTTTTTATGCTATATACTAACATGAATAATTTTTTGGTGTGACAGGCACTATAGGAGAGAGTTTTGGGGCAATAGAGGTGAAATGAAATATTGCCCCCAGTCATATATATTAGTGCTGCATTTCACCATCACTAGCTTGATTTATTTATGCTTGGTATGTTATATTTTTGTATAGTTTTATTGAATATTATTGTTTCTTTTTTTTTTTAATAAAGATACTGTTTTTGTGCATTTTTCCACCCTGTATATATTATGATATATAGTGATTAACCCCTCACTCACTCATAATAGTGGTAGTCCCTTGTCTTTTTGGAGCTGAGGCACCAGTAAAGTTTCCAAAATACTCCTTCTTGGAGTGGAGAGTCTACATATTTATTTTCTATATATGTGGCCCTACCTAAATGAACTACACTAACACTTATTTCAGGCGTGAAGATAAACCTTTGGTGTCATAGGCTAGAGTGACGTCAAATACCCAGTGCAAGTGAACATATGGAGAGGAAGGGGAAGCCTCTGTCAAATGTGAGTGGAATAAGGAGGGTAAGGGTATCATTCAAACAGCACCAGTATTACTATGCTTAGAGGGTGGTGTTGCACTGTTTTTCTTTTCTTTTTCTAGTAGTAGCACCATAACTAGCCCCACAACTTCAGGAGAAAAGATGAAGTTAGCTAATAATGCTTTTCCACCTGTCTCTCCTCCAGAATCACGGGTGTGTTGAGAATAGAAATTTTTCCACTGAGAGCAGGAACTGTGCCTCTCACATCATCTACTGCAATGTGCACAATGTAAGTAAGGGAAGGACTGGGAAGTGGAACAGTGGGTACATCTGCACTCATACCAAGAACCAGGCAGAACTCTATCCAAATACCATGACACTTAGGGTCCCCAATGTGAAATCCCCCCACCAGAAACCAAGTACTTCTGCTGTCACTATGCCCCCTGTCCACACCCTGGTAAGGACACATCACAACTTGCTGACCATTTAATAGTAATGATGAACCCTCCCTGCCACCAGCTTAGCATATTTCCTCAGATGGAGCTTGAGGCCCTGCTTGCGATTCTCTTCCACCACACTGCCATGTGTGGTCAGTGCACCACTCAGTGTGCAATGGGTGGACATGAAATGCCACATCCTGACATCTACAGAATGACTATCACTTGGTTGGGGAGGTAACGATGAACTAGGTGACTTGGCAGAAGATGTAGTTACCCTAGAGCAAGAAGATGATGGCAAGCTAGTTGTTTCGCTCGTTATCAAACTTTCAGCATCTGGCTGGGTTTCTCTATTCTTTCTCCTCTTTGATCTCCACCTCACCTCTTGCTGCCTTTTAGCAGAGTCAGGGGGTACAGTAACATTGGTGCCCAGTTTCTGTGGTGGGAGTTTGGCTTTAACATGTTTCACATAAATGTACTGGTGTCTGAGTTTCCTGTGTGTTATCAGGGTGGTTGTGCCAAGGAGCATTCCCTCCTTTCCTCTTTCACCGATTTGTCACAAATTGTGCACAGTGCCATTGGTGATGACTGCAATGTGCCTGCCCCAACAGAAAAATATTCCCAGACCCATGACTTCATGGGGGAGGGGAAAGGTGGAGAAGAATGGCCTTTTTATTCTCCTCTTCCATATACCCTTTCACTGGCTGGTGCAGAGGATGATGTTGCTGCTGTTGCTGCTACTTCCTCAGAATCAGCACTGCAACTAGGACCAGGAGTATTGCTGGCAAGCAGAACCTTTCCTAGTCCCGCATCACGTGTTGATCCCATTCCCGCTGTGTCCACAGTGGTCTGTGGCACACTAGCCTGCTCTGAAGCATCCTGCTGCCCTTACAATTCAGCAGCAGCTAGAATTAGAGCAGTTGCAAACTCCACAAATTCCAAAAGCTCACCACTGGTGGTGGTGGTGGTGATGTGCATCATCATCTCTGTCTCCCATTCCTTTTCTTTTTGGTGAGGTATTATTGTCCCTAGGCAACAATTCTAGACCTGGACAATGCCGAGAGGGGTCAGTGGAATGGTGTGGGCTCCCTTGACCACTAGTCTGGATGCTCTGCATTGCTTTCCTTACCACTCCCCTAAAACTAGTCCTACCAGATGCTTCACCATCACTGTTACTACTACGAACATCAACCACATCAGTGTCAGTCCCTGAGTCTTCCTCCTCACAGTCAATAGCAATATGATGATAACCCACTCCTTCTCTCCTAACACTAACAACCTGCTGGACCTTCTTAGTAGTAGTACTAGTGGTGGAACGTGGGGATAGCAAGTGTGACTTACGTGTCCCCTGCTGTCACATTTGGCATAATCTTCTCCTTCTCCCCTTATGCAGCAGGCATAGGCAGCTGATCTGTCCTTTACTCACTGCTATCTTCTTCCTACAGTGAGATTAATTTCCCCAAGCTCTCTAGGGATGATTTAGGGGACTGGCCAGCATTGGGTCTGTAGTGGTAGCTTCCTCCTCCTCCTCAGATCACTGGACATATAAGGGTCCTTCCAGCTCCTCCTTTTATTGTTTGTAAACCTGCTCATAGTTATAGCAGTCACTATGAGCCTCTCCTGCCTCAATTTTGCTATAAATATCACAGCACAACACCACAGCACCTTTCTATCTATCTGTAGCTGCTTTTATTGTGTTTTACTTCCTGGAAAAATGGTATTTTTTTTATAGCAAAAAGGTGAAAAACACTTTAATAAAGGGGCAAAACTTTCTAGCCATTGAAAAATACCTAAGAATGTTTGCCAGTGGGTGAAAATGGAGAAGATTTTAATCACTTTATTTAAAGTGGATTTCCTGGGAAAATCAGACAACCACATGGTTTTCATGGATTTTTTTTCTCATTATTACCTACAGCTGTATTCCCTCGGACCAACAGGTTCTCGGCATTGAGATTTCATACAGTCCCTCAGTTACGATTTCAAGATCATTATTATTTCAGCCACCGAGCTTGTTTCTGTCTTTGAAGCATAGCTGAGCTAGTACTATCATCTGAAGTATTAACCCTTCTATCTATTTAGTCTGTTTCAGTAGTCAAAGGATCCCAGCAGCCATTTTTAAGGTACTCTCATTATTTTCGTCACCATGGCATTTTATATGTTTACTTCCTCACCCCCCCCCCACCTGACTCACATTTAGTCTTTATGTGACATGCCACTGTGTTTTCGGACTTATTCAGCATGTCACCACAAGTGCAATCATCAAAGTCGGGCAGTACCGCTAGATCAAATAAGGCTCCTCATCCTTCGTCAGTACCTTGTAGGATGCCTAGTCTTACCCCATTGCAGAGGCTGAAGGTCTCCTGGCCTTACCTTTTCACAGAGGCCAAAGGTTCCCTAGCCTTACTTCTTCACAGAGGCCCAAGGTCCCTTAGCCTTACCTCACTGCAGAAGCCATAGGCCCTTAGCCTTACCTCTTCACAGAGGCCAAAGGTCTCTAGCCTTCCCTCTTCACAGAGGGCGTAGGTCACCTAACCTACCTCTTCACAGAGGTTGATGGACCCCTAGTCTCCTCACCTCTTTGCAGAGACCGAAGGTCCTCTAGTCTTACCTCTTTGCCGAAGGTCCCCTAGCCTTATCTCTTTGCAGAGGCCGAAGGTCCCCTAGTCTTCCTTCTTCAGAGAATCCGAAGGACCCCTTGCCTTACCACTTCGCAGAGGCTGAAGGTCCTCTTGCCTTACCTCTTCGCAGAGACCAAAGGTCCCCTTGCCTTACCTCTTTGCAGAGGCCGAAGATCCCCTAGCCTCACCTCTTCGCAGAGGCCAAAGGTCCCCTAGCCTTACCTCTTCACAGAGGCTGAAGGTCTCTTAGCCTTACCTCTTCACAGAGGGCAACGGTCCCCTTGCCTTACCCCTTTGCAGAGGGCAAAGGTCCCCTTGCCTTACCTCATTGCAGAGGTGAAGGTCACCTTGTCTTACCTCTTCACAGAGGCCGAAGGTCCTCTTGTCTTATCTCTTCACAGAAGTTGAAGGTTCCCCCAAATTTACCACTGTGCAGCAGCCTTAGCCTTACCTCTCTGTACAGTTCAAAGGTCCCCAAGGCTTACCTCCATCCAGAGGCTGAAGGTCCCACAGCCTTAATTCTTTCAGGAGGCAGAGGGTCCCCCAGCCATTACCTCTTCCATTTACAGAGTCCAAAGTGCCTCTAGACGTCTCCTTTTCATGGAAACCAAGGGCCCTAGCCCCTACCTCTCTCTGCAGAGGCCAAAGGACCCTTAACGCTACATATCTGCAGGGGCTGAAGGACACTTAAATCCTATCTCTTTGCAGAGGCTAAGGGTCCATTAACCCTTCTTCTCCTCGAAAGCTGATTAGCCCCAGCCTTTCCTCTTCACAGTGGTCGGTGGCACTACTTCCTCGGAAGAGGCCATTAAGTCTCTCAGTTAATTTCCTCTTCATATAGTTCCATACGTTCCCAAGTCCTTAACTCTTTGCAGTGTTCAAAGGCCATTAGCTCCTTTATCCAAAAGACCATCATTTTTTACCTAAGGTCACCTGATCCTCCTGCTTCGCAGTGTCCTTAGGATACTGGCCTACCTCCTAGCTTCCCTTACTCCTAGCTATCACCGTAGAATTAGGGGGTCTTGGGGGTTCACCGGTTCCTGTTCATCTCGCTATTCCCCTAGGTTCCACTTCACCATTTATCCTCAAGTTATCTGGTTCACTCACCAGTGCCTGACTGGCAGGTTTGGTGGTTACTTACCTTATAGTTTTGCATCCATTAGTATCTTTCTTCCATATATGAAGATTCCAGAATGTCATCTCGGTGCAGACCCGGAAACCTCAACAGTCAACACTCCAACAACCCCCCCAAGCATTGCAGCCCAACCCTTAGGGATTTGACAATCCTCAAGCTCATGGCAAAACTGATCCAGCAACGTATCCCTTTTCCTGCTTCTGCCAGGAAAGCAGAACTATTTTGCCTAATGTTCTGTCAGCCACCATTTCTCCTTAGTCCCTCCCACCCCCCTTCCCCTTTGATTGCTCAGCCCAGCCAGCTGGCTCATATACTGACTGAGGTCTGAGGACTGGGGTCCACTTTTTGGGATATCCAGGCAAGATTGATGGCCCTGGAGAGAGCTGCATCAGCTAGCATGTCTGTAATTTCCCCAGCAGCTTTCGTGCCCCAACCAGGTACCTCCTTCTCTCACTCTCCCCATATAACACCTGTGCACATGATCCCTCCCCACATCCAGAGGGATATCATAGAAGAGAAGCATGTAAACTTGGTTTCACTTCTAATTGCATACCAGGACTTAGACGAGCACAATACGGTTAACTGTGGGGATGTCTTTGTGACTTTTGATCCAAAGACCCTCGTTTGTCTAAGAAGTTGTCCATCTCAGAGTCCATCCTCACATTTAGCATCTACAGAGATGTCTTGTGCTTGGCCTTTCCCACAGAAGGCAGGAGCTGGACCTTTATCTCTACATTATTGTAGATTTCGCCTACAAATATGGTGGTTCGTCGTTCTATAGCTACCACCTTCCTTCTCGGCTAAAATAGCTGCCAGTCTAGCTCAGTTCAGCTTCCTGATAGAATGGAGCATATTATACAACAAACTGTTTTGTCTGCATTTTGCAGGAATTAAAGTTCCTGACTGTAATGTATGCCAAACCTCATATCATTCCCCTAACTTATACAGACACTCAGCTTCAACCAGTAGCTTAGATCCTGCAGCACCTTCCACTTCTCAGTTCCTCAACCCCACCCCTCCTTCCGTCCTTCTTTCTAGGAACAAGTCAGGGAGGGCCATTCACTACCCAGGTTCATCACCCATATGTAATAATTTTAACAAAGTCTGTTTGTTCAGCTTTTACAGGCTGCTTCATGTCTGAACCCTGTGTCGCAAAGCTCACTCTAGAGCTATCTGCCCTATAATTATGTCCTCTAATAAAGGTTTAGGTTCTATCTACATTGGAGCCCTCCAGTCACTATTCTCCTCTCATCCCGATTCTCGTCCCGAGAGGCCAGGGACAACATCACTAAAATTCTGAACCTTATCCATTATGCACACCATTGGGACACTCAGACAATGCTTCTGTCTACAGATGCTGAGAAGGCCTTCGAAAGGGTGAGTTGACAGTTCTTATAGGCAGTACTTGAGCATATTGATCTTGGTCTGTCTATGCTTGCCTGGATCGCGTCTCTCTAATCAGGGTGAATGGTACACTTTCCGGGGCCCTCACCCTGTCGAATGCGACTAGATAGAGATGTCCCCTCTCACCTCTATGTTTTGTACTTACCCTGGAGCCATTGGCTATTTCCCTCCGTTCCAATCTGGATATCACAGGATTAGAGGTGGGCCCCAACAATCACAAAGTAGCTGTTTACACAGATGATCTTCTTTTGTTTCTTACTAAGCCGCTGATTTCCTTACCAAATGTTATGAAGGAGTTTCAGATATATGGATCCTTATCTAACTTTAAGTTTAACCTCACTAAGTTTGAGGCCTTTAATAGCTCTGTTTCTCAACAGATTGCCTCTGATTTGCGGGACTTGTTTCCCTTTAGATGTAACACAACTAAACTCAAATACCTTGGTATGTACTTATCTAGAGACTTGCGTTCCCTTTTTGATTTAAATTCCCAGGGTATTTTGCACACTTGCAAGGTAGACTTGGATAGATGGTCTAAGCTGCGTGTTTCATGATTCGGGAGAGTCTCCATTATTAAAATGAATGTACTGCCTCATATTCCGTACAATATTCAGACTTTGCCTTTATGGTCCCTAAATCCTTTTTTGTGGATCTACACTCTGTGATCTCGAAATTCATATGGCAGAAACACCAAACTTGCCTTGGTAGCCAGTACCTCACAAGACCAAAGATGCCGGGCGGACTGGGTTTTCCTGATATGGAGCGATACTATAGATCGGTGCATCTTGTGAGAATTGTTGATTGGTCTCGAAATTTTGGGTTTCTCTTGAGCAGCGAGGGCTTACTGTGCCTATTCCCATTGTGGCTTGGGTAAATCCCAGGCAACAGGTGCACACCCAGGACTCACACCCCATGGTAACTCCCACGCTGGCGATTTGGAGGAATGTTACTGCATCAAGCAATTTAGTTAATTCCACATCATTACTACAGTCTCTCTCCCATAATGACGGGTTCCCACCGGGTAGGGATTGGGGTTGCTTCCATGACTTTTTTGTAGACAGGTTACCCTATACTAGATTGAGACTTGTCCTTCAAGGTGCTTGGCTTAAGCCCTGGACGGAACTGATGAACCCCCTGACTAGACGCCCTAGACACTCCTTTATATATACCCAAGTTTCTCATTATATTGGGACCCTCAAGGTCCTAGGTCCAGTACCGACAACGGCTACGATGTTCGAATCTCTGTGTATAACTGAGAACCCCCCACTAAATTGGACTCCGCTGTATACAGATGTTTGATTGATATGGCCGCAGAATCCAGACCTTACTATATTCGCTTCTGGGAATGATACTGGGATTGAATTGTCTGATCTTCAGTGACGCAAAATGGTTACTTTGGCTCATAAGTGTAGCTTGTCCACCCAGATACAGGAAATTGCTTTTAAATTATTATCCAGATGGTATATGGTTCCTTCTACATTTCGAATGATTTATTCTACTGCTTCAGATAGATGTTGGAGCTGCCGACTGCATAGGGGAGATTTTCTGCACATCTGGTGGAACTGCCCTTTTGATCATACCTTTTTGTTGTACCGGTTATTTGGAGGGTGGGAGACACCTCATATCCAATAGGCTTGTATAGGAAATCTTTGACTTTTCATTTATTGATTGCAGCTAAGATTCTCATCCCCAGACACTGGAAACAATCCCTCTCTCCATCATTTCAGGAGTGGTTGGTCTCTGTGGATTCGACGCGAGCAGTTGAGGATGTGGCAATGTCCACTAAACGTAAAGGGTTGATTCATGCAAATAAGCGGTTACTCTGGATACTATATTTAGAAAGTCATGCGTGTGAGACTACATTAGGTGGGATGCCTTACCTTTGATATACTCACCTCTATACCTTATAATTTTGGCCCTGTTTTCATCGAGAGCATGTGTTGTGTGGGCCCATGGTACTTACATAGTTACATAGTTACCAGTATAATTCCCAGAAGCGAATATAGTAAGGTCTGGATTCATGATTGTTTCTGTGAGCAATCACTGCAGTTGTTTGCTTTCACAGAAACTTGGTTATCTGCACAGGACACAGCTGTGGAGGCTGCACTCTCTTATGGAGGTTTCTGCTTCTCACACACCCCTCGTTCCACTGGTAGAGGTGTGGGGGGGTAGGTCTCCTTCTCTCCTCCCGCTGCTGCTTCCAGACCCTCTCAATCCCACCATCTGTGCACTTTTCTTCATTTGAAGTACACGCAATCCAGCTCTATTACTCTCTTTCTATGCGCGTGGCTGTAATATACAGGCCACCTACTAACTCCTCTTCTCCTTCAAACTTTGAATCCTGGCTCTCCTTCTTTCTCTCCACTGACAATCCTGTCCTTATTCTAGGTGATTTTAACTGTCATATTGATGAACCCTCTGTCCCCTGGGCTTCCCGTCTTCTAGACCTAACCTCTTCCCTTGATCTCCAGCAGTGGACTGACTGTGCCACTCACAATGCTGGTCACTGCCTCGATCTTGTTTTTACTAAGGGTCTGGACCTTTCCTCTCTCACAGTTTCCCCATTCCCTCTATCAGACCATCATCTTATATCCTTCTCTCTCTCTCACTCTGCCCCTTCCCCCATCCCTCCCCCCCAACAGATTTATAAGGGATACCCGCTCACTTGATCTCACTGGGATGAGCACCTAACTTAACTCCAATCTTTCCTCTATCTTAGCCATCTCTGACACAGACATTCTTGTTAACTCCTACAACTCAATCCTATCCTCTGCTATTGATTCCTTTGCCACACTGAAACCACAACGGAGTCGTCAAGTCAATCCACGACCCTGGCTCAACTCCCATACCCACTTCCTACATTCTTGCACTCTGTTGAACGCCTTTGGTGGAAATCTCGCTCACATGCAGATTTCATCCACTTTAAATTTATGCTGTCCTGCCTGCATTCTGCTTTATCAAAAGCTAAACAAGAATACTACACCATACTAATCCACAACAATAAATCGAACCCGTGCCGTCTCTTTGCAGTCTTTGACTCCTTGCTCCATCCTTCCACTGCTTCCTCTCACCCCATACATTCACCTCAAGCTTTTGCAGAGCACTTCAAGCACAAGGTGGAATCTATTCAAAAACATATTCCTACTATTCCATCTGCTTCCGAACTCTCTCTCCCCAAACCCCCCTCATCATACTTCGATAGTTTTACCCCGATAACAGAGGAAGAAGTTTCTCAGCTTCTCCTATCTACCCACCTCACTACCTGCTCCTTGGACCCTTTGCCCTCCCACTTACACAAACCACTTGCACCAGTCCTTACACCTATATTAACACACATCTTCAACACTTCTCTCTCCACAGGCACCTTCCCTTCTTCCTTCAAACAGGCACAAATTAAGCCCCTGCTCAAAAAGACTAACCTTGACCCCTCCTGTCTCTCTAACTATCGACCTGTCTCCCTTCTACCTCTTACCTCAAAACTACTAGAATGCTTGGTCTTCTCCCAAATAACCAAATTCCTCAACTCTAACTGTCTTTTGGATCCTATGCAGTCTGGTTTCCAGTGCGGTCACTCAACCGAGACAGCTCTCTGCAGGGTGGCTAATGATCTCCACACTGCAAAAACCAAAGGACAGTTTTCTATACTTATACTACTCAATTTATCCTCTGCCTTCGACACGGTTAACCATTCTCTGATTGCTCAAATTCCCCACAGTCTTGGCTTCCGAAATCAAGCTGCTTCATGGCTCCCCTCCTATCTCTCACAACGTTCCTTTATTGTGTCCTCTAACAATAACACCTCCTCCACAGTCCCTCTGTCTGTGGGGGTGCCTCAAGGCTCAGTTCTGGGTCCTCTGCTTTTCTCACTGTACACCCTTTCATTGGGTGAACTTATTAGTTCATTTGGCTTCAAATACCATCTATATGCTGATGATACCCAAATTTACATCTCCACTCCTGATCTTTCACCTCAAATGCAGCTGCAAATTTCAGACTGCCTTTTGGCCATTTCCTCCTGGATGGCACAACGTCAGCTGAAGATAAACATGGCCAAAACCAAACTGCTAATCTTCCCACCAAGACCTTGCCCAACACCTAGCTTCACTATTATAGTTGATGGAATTGATATTGATACAGTCAGCGCAGCACGCTGCCTTGGGGCCATATTTGATTCCTCTCTTTCCTTCTCCCCTCACATTAACTACGTGGCTAGATCATCTCACTTCTTTCTCCACAACATTGCTAAAATCCACCCGTTCCTTTCCCAACAAACTACTAAAACTCTTATACATGCCCTCATTCTGTCCCGCTTAGACTATTGCAATATCCTACTAACTGGCCTCCCTGCTACTTATCTTTCACCTACGCAATCTATTTTAAACTCAGATGCACAAATCACCACACTCTCCCCAAAAACTGAACCTGCCCACATAATTCTCAGACATCTGTCATGGCTCCCAATTCAGCAGCGCATCAATTACAAAGTCCTTCTTCTGACCTTTAACGCTCTCCACACTGCTACCCCTCCTTACATCTCTTCCCTCATCTCCTATTATGTTCCTGGCCGCTTCCTTCGCTCAGCACACAACGCACTTCTTGTTGCACCATTCACACCCTCTGCCCTCTCCCGTCTCAAATCTTTCTCACTTTCTACTCCATACCCCTCTCCTTACGTCTTGAAAAATCCCCCTCTGTCTTTAAGTCTACCCTGATATCTTATCTTCTGGAGCACTAGGACCATGCACTGCCAAACTGGCCAAACTCAGCACTTGTAATCTCAGCACTTAACACCCTCGTACATCATTGTATGTCTCCTTTTACCCATTTAAACTGTAAGCTCCTTGGGGCAGGGGCCTCTCTCCCATTGTTTCTATGAATGTCGGACTTATTTCATCCCCTCTTATTTATTGTAACATATGTCTACTGTAAGGCGCTGTGTATACTATGTGGCGCCATATAAATAAAGATATACATACATACATACATTTAGGTTGAAAAAAGACTTGCGTCCATCTAGTTCAACCCTTTTCCTATTCCTGGTTACCATTGTTGATCCAAAAGAAGGCAAAAAAACCCTCAGTACAGCAATTTCAAATTCTGCCTTGAATGGGGGGAAAAAAATCCTTCTTGATTCCAAATGGCAATCAGATTTCTCCTTGGATCAACAAGCACTAACTAAATATTAATCCCAATATTAACATACATAGCCCTCTATGTTCTGCTCTTTCAAAAAAGTATCCAGGCCCTTATTAAAGGCATCTAATGTATTTGATAGCTCCACCTCCTCAGGCAGTGAATTCCATACCTTTATTGTCCTTACTGTAAACAATCCCTTCCGCTGTTGCAGATGAAATCTCCTTTCCTCAAGTCTAAGCAGGTGACCCCTTGTCCTTTGCACTCTTCTGTTAATGAACAGGTCTTTGCAGAGCCCTTTGCATGGGCCCTGAACATATTTATATAATGTTATCATATCCCCTCTAAGACATTGTTTCTCTAGTGTGTACAAGTTTAACTTTTCTAGTCTTTCTTCATAACTAAAACTTTCCATTCCCCTTACTAATTTTGTAGCCCTCCTCTGCACTTTTTCTAGTTCCATAATGTTCTTTTTCAGAAAGGGCGCCCAGAATTGAACAGCATATTCTAGGTGGGGTCTTACCATGGACCTGTAAAGAGGCATAATAATATCTCCCTCCCTTGAGTCAATTCCCCTTTTAATACATGACAATATCTTATTGGCCTTTGTAGCTTCCAGCTGGCACTGCATGCTACTGCTAAGTCTATTGTCTACCTTTACTCTAAAATCCTTTTCATTAGTAGATTAGTAGATTTAAACACCATTTAAACTGTATGTTGAATTTTTATTATTATAACCAAAATGCATAACTTTACACGTGTCTATACTGAATCTCATTTGCCATTTGCCTGCCTAGTTACCCAATTTGTCCAAATCCTCTTGTAATAAAGATAAATCCAGTTCAGACTTTATTACCCTACTTAATTTTGTGTCATCTGCAAACACAGATACATGACTCCCTAAGCCCTCTGGAAGAACATTAATAAACAAATTAAAAAGAAGAGGACCCAGGACAGATCCCTGAGGTACTCCTCTTATCACATTTGTACAATTGGAGAACTTCCCATTTACTACCACTCTTTGCATTCTATCTTTCAGCCAATTTCCAATCCACACACAAACGTTTGCCCCTAAGCCTATTTAATTCAATTTGTACAGGGGATGGAGAAAGGGTGGGGATAAATGTAGTAAATAGGGAGGAACTCCTAGTAAATAAAGATGTAGATAAAAGGCATGTAGTGAGTGATATATGTAAAGACGTCAAAATTAATTGTATGCTAGCAAATGCAAGATGGTGTATGGTATATAAAATAGGAGAACTAGAATTGCTGGTGGTTAATGAACAATTGGACATAATTGGTATAACAGAAACATGGTGGAATGATACACATGATTGTGCTGTAAATATAAAGGGCTTTTCCCTGTTTAGGAGAGACAGGATTAATAGAAAAGGGGGAGGTGTGTGCTTATATTTGAAACCAGAGCTATATCCAATTTTGAGGGGTGATATTAGAGAGGAAACTGGTCAAAATGTGGAGTCCTTGTGGATAGAAATTGAGAGTAAATGTGGAGTAAAAGGTAAAAAAGGTGTTGGTGGGTATATGCTACAAACCACATTGATGACAATGTTGAGGCCCAACTGCTATTGCAAATAAGGAAAACTGCCCAGCTTGGGAAAACTATAATTATGGGAGATTTTAATTATCCAGATATCAACTGGAAAAATGAGACCTGTCAGAGTGCTAAGAGTAGCAGGTTTGTGAGCATACTTCATGAAAGCTACATGTCACAAATGGTGGAAGTGCCGATAAGAAATAACAATATATTGGACTTAGTGATAACGAATAACACAGAAATGGTATCCAATATTAAGGTAAGTGAACATTTGGGAAACAGTGATCACAACATGGTTACATTTGAGATCGGTCTTGCAAAGCAAAACTGTATAGGTTCAACCAAAACTCTTAATTTTAAAAAAGCTAACTTCAAATTGTTAAGGACTTCATTGCAACACATAGACTGGGATACATTATTTAAAGACAAAAATACTGAGGATAAATGGTCAGAATTCTAATTTAGGTTGCAGAAATGTACCCAACAGTATATACCAATGGGGAACAAATGCAAAAGAAGTAAGTCACAGCCAATGTGGTTAACTAAACATGTAAAGAAGGAAATGGCAAAGAAAAAAAAAGCATTCAAACTATTTAAGTTGGAAGGAACTGAATATTCTTTCTTAAAATACAGATGAGAGTTGGTACCGTGTTAGCCGTAGAAATAAAGGATGCAAAGTTTTTTTGTAAAGTTGATACTTTTATTGGCTAACTAAACAGATTTAAAATGCAAGCTTTCAAGACTTCTTAGGTCTCTTCCTCAGGCCTGAGGAAGAGACCTAAGAAGTCTTGAAAGCTTGCATTTTAAATCTGTTTAGTTAGCAAATAAAGGTATCAACTTTACAAAAAAACTTTGCATTAAAATACAGAGAGTGCAACAAAGATTGCAAAAAGGAAATTAGGGTAGCAAAAATAGAAAATGAAACTTGAATTGCAAGGGAAAGTAAGACTAATCCCAAAAAGTTTTTCAAATATATAAATAGCAAAAAACTTAAGACAGAGTGTATTGGACCTTTAAAAACTAAGATAGGTGAGTTGATTAGTGAGGGTAAGGAAAAGGCCGATGTTCTAAACACTTTCTTTGCATCAGTATATACAAGGTAGCAAGGAATGGTAGAAGAGCCTCAACAAGTAACTAATAAAGCAATACAATTATCAGATACTGGGTTAACTCAAGAAGATGTCTGTAACGGTTATTCAGATTCTCAGACCAGAGGTAAAAATAAAACACTGTTTTATTAAGAAAAAAAATAAAGAATACTGCCCCCTAAGGGCTGAAATAGGTAATGACATGTAATACAGTGATAAGGTAATAAGGTAGACACAGTACAGGTAAATAGCAATACTGTACAACAAGGAATAGGTGTAGCAAGGGTTAAGTCCAATGCAACAATCAGTCTCTGAGGTGGTGTGTTAGCCAACGCCCAGTGGTGGATAAGAACAACCAAAGGTTGTGGTGCCAGATGGAAGCACCTTGAAGTGAGTCCACACAGCAGTACTGGATAGGCGATTTGCAGGACCAACCACTATGCTAGAGCCACTTAAGACAAGAGCCAGGTACACTATGGGTGTGCGTAATCGGACCCACACTGCTTGAGCTGAGTATAATCGCGGTGTAGAATGGGTTAATGACACTGTGTGAGCTGAATGAAACCAAAGCCAGCAGCACCCCTTGGTGCATCAACGGATACCCACACTGCCAGAGCTGAATGGGACCAGAGCCAGTAGCACCACATGGTGCATAATGGATATACCAACACTGCTAAAGCTGAATAGGACCAGAGCCAGTAGCACCCTTCCGGTGCTTAACTGAATCGAGTGAATGGCATGAGCACTAGGTGGACAGTAACGGAAACACCACGGCTCTGCAAGTGAACAGACAGGCTCGGTAACGGATTGTAATGAGCTCAGCAAGTGTAAGAGGAGAGGCTCGGTATCGGAGGCAACAAGCTCTGCAGGGGTAAATGGACAGGCTCGGTAACAGAGGCAACAAGCTCAGCAAGAGTAGAGGAATACTCAGAATCGGAGGTCACAAGTATTGCAAGTGTCAGCGAGCAGGCTCGGTAATGGAGGCAACAGACTCAGCAGGTGCAACGGACGACCCTTAATCGGAGGCAACAGGCACGTCAAGGGTTAATGCACAGGCTCGGTAATGGAGGCAACAGGCTCAGCAAGCGTGGTGGAGGTCAGCAATAGAGGCACTGAATAGACAGTTTGAAATGTCACCAAGTGACATAGACAAGCCCCAATAAAACCGGATCTCCAGAAACAGGAACCAAGCGGTGAGGTAGATCAAGCCGGGGCACACACGGAGAAGGAGCGCCAGACAAGCCAGATCAATCATGTAGCAGGAACGTCAGCCAGACCGGGTCATACACGGAACAGGAGGGTCAGACAAGCCGGATCAAGCACGGAGCAGGAACGTCAGCCAGGCCGGGTCATACACGGAGCAGGAACGTCAGACAAGCCGGATCAATCGCAGAGTAGGAAAGTCAGCCAGACCGGGTCATACACGGAGCAGGAACCAGGAGAAATGTCAGACAAGCCGAATCGGTACACAGGAACACAGTAACGGAAGCACTGGTACTGGAACACCACGAAAGGGCACCTGACAGGTGCCAAAGGCCCGGTATAAGAAGGCCATACTGGGCGGGCATAACAGGTACTGCCAATAGGAACACACCACAGCAGAGAGTGACAGCAATCACGGGAACAGTGATAGACTGAACCAAATTAAGACTGACAAAGCACCGGATGGTATACATCCAAGGGTTCTTAAGGAACTCAGTGCAGTGCTAGCAAAACCCCTATATTTACTCTTTAAAGATTCTCTCACCACAGGCTCAGTGCCACAAGATTGGCGAAGAGCCAATGTAGTGCCTCTATTTAAGAAGGGAACTAAAACCGAACCTGGAAATTATAGACCTGTGAGTTTGACCTCTGTAGTGGGAAAACTGCTAGAAGGGATAATAAGGGACTATATTCAGGATTACAGCACAAAAAAATAAGATTATTAGCAGGAATCAACATGGATTTATGAAGAATAGATCATGCCAAACTAACCTTTTCAGCTTCTATGAGGAAGTAGAGAAGAAGGGGAGGGGTAGACCTCGCATGAAAATATCCTCTAAGTGTAGTAAGTTATGACTTGCAAATATAGTATAAAAAATGAATATATGATTTATTGATAAAAAGCACAAGATACAACTCTCTGTGGAATTAAAGATGTCACAAGTATAGGAATGTGCATAGAAGTAAATACATATAAGTAATCAAATAGAAAAAATATATATGTCTATCTACACAAAAAACAAGTCCTTGACAATTATATAATGAGCTGAAGCATAGACCAATGTACAGATAATACAAGTCTATTTGGAGTATATGATCAGGGATATGCCAGCACACGATATAATGAGAGAGTTGGTGATGTCTGGACAATCAGTAATACGTGGAATGATACATTAAAGACCAAACAAACATAGTTTGCAACATCAAAGGAGAATGGATGTCTGCTTACTAGAAAGTTGCTTGAGTCAATAGCCCATCAAAAGGTCTTTGGATCATGCATCGTTGTCCCCACGTACTCTCTCCGTACAGCCCGTGGCTTAGGTCCAAAAAAATCCCCGTTGCTGTGCGATGTCAGGTACTCCCTTCTGGCCTCCGATTCAACAAGCGCTTAACTAATTGATCAGATGGCGTGCTTCCTGCACGTGGAATAGTTTGATGTGCGCTCAACGCGTTTCTGCGCGATATCGCGCCTTCCTCTGGAGCAAGTGAATAGACTTGTATTATCTGTACATTGGTCTATGCTTCAGCTCATTATATATTTGTCAAGGACATGTTTTTTGTGTAGGTAGACATATATATTTTTTCTATTTGATTACTTATATGTATTTACTTGTATGCACATTCCTATACTTGTGACATCTTTAATTCCACATAGAGTTGTATCTTGTGCTTTTTATCAATAAATCATATATTAATTTTTTATACTATATTCGCAAGTCATAACTTACTACACTTAGAGGATATTTTCCTGCGCTGTCTACCCCTCCCCTTCTTCTCAATTTATTTTGCATGTATTACGGTGACTCCTGAGTGGATTTCCTTTACATGGAAAGACTTTAGACAAGCAGCAGAAGAGAGAATGTCCACTTCCCTTGCTTGAATTTTTGGCTACAGGGACAGTTTGGTTAATACTATTCTGACATAGGGAAATATATCATTATTTCACTCAACGATATATATTTTCCTAGTCATTTTACTTATATAGATTTCCCTCTATCCCACATATTGTGGACCTATTTTATGTGCGTTGTGTCTCACCTTGTTTTTTTTTTCTACGAGGAAATAAGCAGAAACCTTGATAATGGCAAGGCAGTTGATGTAGTATATCTAGACTTTGCCAAGGCATTTTTATACAGTGCCACACAGAAGGATAGGGTGTAAAATAAGGAAATAGGGGCTAGGAAATGACCTTTGCAATTGGATACAATACTGGTTGAAGGATAGGGAACAGTGTGTGGTTGTAAATGGACAATTCTCCAATACAGTTAAAGTGGAGAGTGGAGCACCTCAGGGTTCAGTATTAGGTCCTCTGCTGTTTAACATGTTTATAAATGACCTAGAAATAGATATAGAAAGCAAAATATCAATATTTGCAGATGACACTAAATTATGCAGGGTAATTAATTTAGAACAGTATAATTGCTCTCTACAGAAGGATTTATATAAAATGGCAGATTTGGCAAACAACTGGAATATGAAGTTTAATGCGAGGAAGTGTAAAGTCATGCATTTGGGAGGAAATAATCCCAAGGCTACTTATGAACTTAATGGAATAATTTTAGGTGACTCATTGCAAGAGAAAGACCTGGGTATCCTTGTCAACTACAAACTTGGAAACAGTGACCAGTGTCAAACAGCAGTAGCAAAGGCAAACAAAGTACTGTCTTGCATAAAAAGAAGTATTGAAGCAAGAGTGGATAACATCATTTTGCCATTGTTCAAATCATTGGTAAGACCTCACCTTGAGAATGCAGTACAGTTTTGGGCACCAGTTCTGAAAAGGATAAACTAGAACTAGAGAGGGTACAGTGAAGAGCAACAAAATTAATCAAGGGAATGGAGTACTTGACGTATGAGGAATGACTCGACAAACTTGGTTTATTTACTCTAGAGAAAAGACGACTAAGAGGAGACCTTATCACATTGTACAAATATATGAGAGGTCAATACAAGGATCTCTGCGGTGAGATATTTATTCCAAGGCCTGATCAGGTGACCAGGGGACACCCCTTGAGATTAGAGGAAAGGAAGTTTAGACTTCAGCAGAGGAAGGGGTTTTTTACAGTAAGGTCTGTTAAATGGTGGAATTATTTGCCCAAGGAGGTGGTTATGGCAGATACAATGGATACATTCAAGAGAAGATTAGATACATTTCTTTCAAAAGGGAACATTTAGGGTTATACTGTTTATTAGTAGGCAGATCAGGAAGGTTTGATAAAGACTAACTTATTTGGTAGCAGGAAAACTATACAGTTCTCATGTCACTAGGGTATGAGGCAAAGGTTGAACTTGATGGACTTGTTTCTTTATTCAACCTAATTTACTACTAATCCAGTAACCTCTTGTGTGGAACCGTATCAAATGCCTTGGCAAAGTTTAAATAGATCACATCAACTGCTGCTCCCAAATATATATTTTTACTCACTTTTTCATAAAATGTAATCAAGTTAGTTTGACAAGACCTGTCTTTCACAAAGCTATGTTGGCTCCTGCTAATGATATTCCTGTTCAAGATGAATTCTTGAATATATTCCCTTAGCAGCCCTTCAAACCATTTCCCTACCAGAGATGTAAGGCTTACAGGTCTATAATTTCCCAGCTGGGATTTTAGTCCCTTTTTAAATATGGACATCACACCTGCTTTCCGCCAATCCATGGGCACCATACTTGAAAAAAAAAAAAAAATCCCTGAAAATCAAAAATAATGGTCTGGCCAGGGCTGTACTTCCCACATTATTAATAAAGACATGTCCCCCTCTGCTTCCATCATGATGTACCTCTGGAAATTAACTTGGCTGTCATTATAGCACAAATTTCTCATTTGCAGTTCATTCATTCCAGGTAATCTCAACACTGGCACTGATGCCTTGTCATGTTTAAATTTACAGGTCTTTTTCAGTTGCCATCCTCAGCCAGTTCATACCCCCAATTTTACTGATCTAGTGATGCCCTGATTACATTCTCTAGCTAATAAAAATCCATCATCCATTCAGCATTAGCTCCTAAAACCCATAGTGCCTACTGTACAGCATGGTCTTCCTTCTTCAATTTAATTTCTAATACTCAGCTTGCCCATCCTTACTCATCAGCCACAGTTCTTGCATCTGTGGCATTCTGCCATTCTTTACCTCTCTCCCATAACTATCAAGTTGTACATAGCCGGCATCCAGCACCACTTGGCCCTCCGTTCAACACACCATCCTTCTCTTTTTTCTAACTATCGTATGAAGCTCCTCTTCAAAGGCCTCCTCAAACTCCCATACCATCCTGCCCATCCAAGCCTTCCAGTCACCAAGTTCCTCCTTTATCAACTCCTTGACCTACTCAGTACTAACCCTTTCGGTCTACACTCTAGCAGTCTTAGCCACAACTATGTGTATAGTTTTGTTTGATTTTCTTAGGCCAAGTGAGTTTAAGGTTAAATCTTGTTCTTGCCCTTTCATTACCAAATCTCAGCTATCATTACACTCTGACCACGATTTACTCACACCAAGAGTGATCAAACCAGCAAAGTCACTATGGTCCCCTTTTACTCTACTTCCAATAAATGGTGTCCTGTGATTGCACTACATAACCTTTCTGCACATATCCAATAAAACCCTGAAGATAGCCCCCTGCTTTACCCATGCGAGACAGACCCCTCTGCATCTCGACTTTCACATATTAGACAGATACTATCATGTCTACCAAAAGATCCTTGACAATTTTCTGACCATTCATTTTAGCATTGGCGCCACAGCTTCAGCCTTCAAGAACAACGTGTCACCGTATATTATTCAGAGGCTGGGAAGATGTCTCTCTAATTGCTTTACTCGCTACATTTACAAGCCTGAGCACAAGATTAGACCTGCCCATAATTCACTCACTTATTTACTATATTGATGAATGCATGTTCAAAGCAGGTATTAAAGCTGTATCTGTCTACTACTTATGGCTCCTTTCTGACCTCTACTAAGGCTAACCGTGTCATGTCTTCCCCTCTGGGCTTGAATTGCTGGGGAAGCACCAACTTATCCATCATTCATCTTCAGTATTTCATCCTGGATGTCCCGAGCACAAGTGGAAGGTTGGGCTTATATTTGTGGGAGGGGCTCCAAGCTGCACAAGAAGACCAGCAGCTTCTCCCACTGGGCGCTTACATCTAGGACCCCTCCCTGAGTTTCCCATCCCCATTCTTCGTCTATACCAATATAAGTAAGCCCTCTAATCAGGCTAACTGCATCATGACTTCCCCTGGGGATTCTAGTTCCCTGAGTTGCCAACTTATCCATCATTTATCTTTCAGTATTTCACCCTGGAAGCCCTGAGCATGTAGAGTGAGGCTTGAGTCCAGGGAGTGGCCAACTTGAGAGTTTTTTAAATATATATTTTTTTTACCTAATCAACTAGCACACATAACTAACTAGTAGGCCAATAAGACCCAATCCAAAACATGCCAGTACCATGCAATTCTAGGACCTAGACTAGGGCCTCGAATAAATTGTGTCTGGTAATATCATGGTGCCCTTGTATCACGGTGCCCGGGATCTTCCTCTGTCACTCTTTGCTGTGGTGCGCTCCCATTGGCTGAGCTTGTTTGGCCGCCCAGTATGGCCTATTTATACCCGTCCTTTGGCACCTGTCAGGTGCCCTTTTGTGGTGTTCCTGAGCCAGTGTTGCTGTGTTCCAGTGTTCCTGCTTCCTGTGTACCGACTTGGCCCGTCTGACTACGCTCCTTAGTTCCTGCTCCGTGATTTGACCCGGCCTGGCTGACGTTCCTGCTCCGTGATTTGACCCGGTCTGGCTGACCTTCCTGCTCTGTGACCTGACCCGGTTATGTTGCTGACCCTGCCTGTGTTCCTGCTGTGTGCTGTTCCAGTGTCGCCTGGGCGACATTCTGACTTCTGCTGTGCTTATGGCAGGGCTGACTGTGTCGTTGCCTCCTGTGTACTGGGCCTTTCTGTTTACTTTTGCTGTGCCTGCTGCCTCCGTTACTCCGTTACTCTGGGCCTCCGTTTACTCTTACAGAGCACTGTGTCTTCCATTAACAGTTGCAGAACTGTGCCTCCGTTCACTGAGCCTCCGTTAATACTTGCAGAGCAGTTGTCTCCATTCACTGAGCCTCCGATAACACTTGCAGAGCAGTTGTCTCCGTTCACTGAGCCTCCGTTAACACTTGCAGAGCAGTTGTCTCCATTCACTGAGCCTCAGTTAACACTTGCAGAGCCGTTGGTTCCGCTACCCTGGGCCTTCCGCTACACTTGCTGAGCCTTGGGTCTCCGTACAGCGCACGTGGGGGTGTCATTGGCTCTATCCAGCTAAGCACTTGCAGTGTAGTTGATCTCCATTACAGTGCCCGTGGGGGTGCCATTGGCTCCATACAGAGAAGCTCTTGCAGTGTAATTGGTTTCCGTTACAACGCCCTTGGGGGCTATTGGCTCTATTATCCTCAGCTCTCGCAGTGTCCTTGGTCTCCGTTAAACGTACCGGGTGGGTGCCATTGGCTCTATACAGCTAGATCTTGCAGTGTAATTGGTCTCCGTTACAACATCCGTGGGGGCTATTGGCTCTATTATCCTAAGCTCTTGCAGTGCACTTGCTCTCCGTTCACGCACCGGTTGGGGTGCTAGTGGCTCTAGCTCATTAAGCTCATGCAGAGTATTTTGGCCTCAGTTCCCTGCTCAGCATAAGCAGTAGTCTCTGTCCTACTCTTTTACTGGTGTTTTCTCATCTAGCACCACTTATCGCTCCTTTACCATCTTATGGGCGTGTCAAACACACCACAACAGAGACTGATTGATTTCTATGTACTTGAACCATTGAGTACTCTGTATGTGACTTATGCCTGTCCTGTGACAGTATATATATATGCATTTCTCTGTATACTGGGCCTGAGAGGGCATCTGTACTTACTGTTCATTTCAGTTACTCTGTATTGCCTATAGAGGGCAGTCTTTCTTGTCTTTTAATAAAACTGTGTTTTATTCTAACCTGCTGGTCTGAGTGTCCTACAAAACCGTTACCCTTGCTCCCTTTTTTTGTTTTCATGTCTGTAATCCTATGTAGTGCTCCCATTGGCTGTCCTGTGTTGATCCCTCCCAGTATGACCTTTATATACTGGGCTCCTGCACCCACACGGTGCCCTTTCGTGGTGTTCCTGTACCAGTTCTAGCTTACTGCTCAGTGTTTCCCAGTGTACCGACTTGGCCTGCCTGACTACTCTTCTAGTTCCAGCTCCTGTGTACCGACCCGGATTGCCTGACTTCTACACAGTGCCTGCTCCTGTGTATCGACCCTGCCTGGCTGACGTTCCTGCTCCTGTGTACTGATCCGGCCTGACTGATGTTCCTGCTCCTGTGTACCCACCCGGCTTGATTGACGTTCCTGCTTCTTCTGCGGTTGTCGCCTCAGCGACATTCTTACTCTGCAGGCGATCCGGTTGCACTTGGTTACTAGCACCTGAGTCTATTCCGTTACTGCTCCTGCAGGTTGCCAGTGTTTGCCTCTGTTACTGCTCCGGCAGTGTGCCTTTGGCCTAGTCCTCTGTTACTGCTCATACCGGTTGCAAGTGTCTGCCTCCGTTATTGCTCCGGTAGTTGCCATTGGCTTGTTCTCTGTTACTGCTCCTGCAGGTTGCTGGTGTGTGCCTCCATTACTGCTCCGGCAGTGTGCCTTTGGCCTAGTCCTCCGTTACTGCTCATACCGGTTGCAAGTGTCTGCCTCCGTTATTGCATCGGTAGTCGCCATTGGCTTGTCCTCCGTTACTGCTCCTGCAGGTTGCCAGTGTCTGCCTCCGTTACTGCTCTGGCAGTGCTCATTACGCAATATCTGTTGTACTCTGGCAGTTCATGTTGTTCTGCTAGCCCTGGGTGACCTGAAGCTCTCTATAAGTGCTATCTCAGTATTTTAACACATGGGACTGTTAACACTCATTGATGAACTTTAACTCCTGCAGTACCAGAGTCCTGGGAAACTTACTCCTCTTGCCTGACCTGTGTCAGTATATGCTACTTGTACCTTTATATTGTACTGGACCTGTGTAGGCAATTGTATGTTTAACCTGTCATGTGTCTGTATTATACTGCCTGTATACTACAGGACCTGTGAGGGTTCTTATTGTATTGAGAATTCAATAAAACTGTGTTTTTATCCTAAACCATTGTGTCTGTGAGTCGAACAAACGATTACAGGTAAAACCGCTGTTAAGGCGAAAAAGCCCAAGAATTGTTAACCAATTCCGATTTATGTAGTATTCAATTCTCCATGTACCAGAATGGCTAAGGAGTGTAGGCCTCAAAACTTCACGTGCTCAAAAACCTGCATTGCACCTTTTTTTCACCTTACAGTGCATCCCAAACAGCCAATAATTAAAGTACCGTACATCTATTGCCAAGGAAAGAGATAATGGTCAGCATTATCTAGCGACACTGAACGTTGTCAAGACAGGTTCACACTCATAGCCAATCATAACACACCAAAGTATCAAATATATTCAAATACACGTGTATATACATACCTTGTCTGTTCTTTTTGAGTTTTGGCAAGCTGTAGTAGAGAACCCAGGAGAGCAGAGGATAGGGATATAACAAGAGAGAGAGGCGCGTACATTGGAGGCAGGTAGAAGGATTTGGGAGCAGAGAGAGTTGCAATAATATCTACACATCATACACCTTTGCACATTTGCCATACATGCATACGAACACACACACATATCTTCTTTATTTACAACACATTACACAATTTATCTTTTATTTTGACAGTGTGATTAAGTTAGTGCAAGAGTGTGGCAGAGTGTGAGTGTGATTAAGTGTTTCTGTGAGCACCTGTGTGAGTGCCTGAGTTTGAGTCAGTATGTGATGGCAAGGAGAGAGGGATGGGGAGAGGAGCAGGAGAAGAGGAAGCTCAGGAGGGCCTCCCCATCAGGAAAGGAGTGGGAAGAGGGGGACCCGATCTAAGAGATGCAAACAAAGGACAGGGCAGCTGTGTCAGTGGAATGAGGGGTATATGTTGGAGAGAACCCTATACAGTCAGGATAAGCATAGACAGGCCATGACAGCCACAGCTCTGACACCTCCCAGGGTGGAGCTCATGAGGAGAGGCTGTAGGACCCTAAATACTCCTACGAGGAGAATAGTGTACTCATCCAGTGCATCCTGGAGAGGAAAACCAAAGAGACTTTGTTAAAGATTATTGTGGATTCAGCCTAGATAAAATCTAACTCTTATTAGATATAAACAATACACTCACAAAAAAGTTACTCCTAGCGAGTCCACAATCTTATCACAATTGTATATGTTCAAGTGATTAGTCTGTTCATGCAGTCAATGTCCCAATTTTTCGTTAAGATCACAGTTTATATTCGGCTCTCCAGACCTTCCCAAATCTGTTAGAGCTCCCTCCCCTTTTTGTCTCTTCCGTATCCCATAAGTTTCCTCCGATATAATTTATGAGAGATGTATATGGAAATAGTTTGTCAATAACGTTGTATGTTATATGTTTTCCCAAACTAATATATCCACTTACTGATTAAAATGTTTATGTCCAATGTAGAACATTAGATTGGGTGCAAAAATTCAACCTGACCCGAATTAACCTTAACAGTACTCTGCTTTGTTAACTTCTATTGGAGGATTGGAGATTTGTGGATTATACATCGTATGATAGAGGAAAGACATCAGAGAAGAAAAAACATCACTTCGCTGGAGGAGTTTGCCTCTCTGTGATCATGAAGAGTTTGCCATTTGGAACCTCAATTGATGACATTAGGAGATTTAATAAGGACACTGGAGAGGAGAGTCTCTTCTCGGATTGCGTGTTGTGCGCTGGACATAAAGATATTAATCAGTAAGTGGATATATTTGTTTAGAAAAACATATAACATACAATGTTATTGACGAAGTGTTTCCATATACATCTCTTTCATAAATTACATCGGAGGAAACTTATGGGATACAGAAGAGACAAAAAGGGGAGGAAACTCTAACAGATGTGGGAAGGTCTGGAGAGCCGAATATAAACTGTGATCTTGACAAAAAATTGGGACATTGACTGTATGAATAGGCGAATCACTTGAACATATACAATTGTGATAAGTATATAGATTGTGAACTCGCTAGGAGTAACTTTGTGTGGAAGAACAGGGTTAAAATGCACTGGTCCACAGGGATCAGTTCACATATCACAGTTTCACCGAGACAAACTGATTGTATGTACAAAACACAGGCCTCAAAATAAAGAACACTATGGCCCCAAAGCAAATCATTTCACCCCCAAAAACAATGACAACTAAGTAGATGAAATATTCTGGGAATCGTATGCATCCTGAGGAATGGGGATGGCAAGGAGGGGAATTGGTTAGGTTTGAGGCCATAGTGTTATTGCTTCTTAGGCCTATGTATTGTGTATGCAATCATTTGGTCTTGGTTCATCTCAGGACAAAACTAGATGGCGCAACCACCACCACTGGGAAGGCACTGGATGCCTATTAGGGATGGGTGAAAGTTGTTGCTGTGTTCCTGCAAGAAATCCCACAAAAACCAGGTTATCGTCCACTTTTTCACAGGAAAATCCACTTTTAAAACAGCGAGTAAAATTTCTGCATTTTTCACCCATTTGCCAAAATTCCCTGTCAATTTTTCAGTGGCAGAAAGTTTCTGCCCATTGATTTAAGTTGTTTTCACTTTTTCGCTCTAAAAACGTTCTGTATTCCAGGAAGTGGACGTGCTGTGATGTTCTGCTGTTATTTGTTTGTAAAATTCAGGCAGGAAAGGCTCATAGTGACTGCTGTCACTATGAGCAGTAAAAAGAGGAATTGGAAGGACCCTTATTATGTGTCCACTGAGTCTGAGGAGGAAGAGGAAGTGAGCAGTACTGAACCAATGCTGTCCACCCCTACTGAACCAATGCTTTCCACCCCTACGAATCTTGGGGAAATTAATGGGAAGGGAGGAAGAGAAGGGTATTACTAGTGAGAGCTGGATAGGTCAGCTAACTGTGCCTGATGCAAGACGTGCTGCAAGTACTACCATTGCTGTAGCTGCAGTCACCATTGCTGTACCTGATACCACCATTGCTACCCCTACTGCCACTAGTGCTGTACCTGCAGCCAGATGTGCTGCCCATGCTGCCTCTAGTGCTGTACCTGTTGCCAGAAGTTCTGCCCATGCTACTGCTACCACCATCGCTGTGCCTGCTGTCAGAAGTGCTGCCCCAGCTGCCTCCAGTGCTGTACCAGCTGCCAGTGCTGAACCTGCCACCACCAATACTTTGCCTGCTGCTAGTGTGTCTTGTAGTACTCAGGAGGGGGGGAAAGGAGAAGATGATGTCAACTGTAACAGCAAGGGACCCTAAGTCACACTTGCCATTCCTAAGCAGTCCCTCCAGTGCTAGTACTGCTACTACTAAGGTCCAGCAGCTTGTTAGCGTCAGGAGTGAAGTAGGGGGTAATCAACAATATCCTCATATTACTAGTGACTGTGAAACTGAGGAGGAAAACTCTGCAGCTGAACTTGATGTGATTGGTGGTAGTAGTAGTAGTAGTAGCAGTAATCGTGAAGCAGCCACAGTGGTAGCGGAAACATTTGAGAGCGTCCAGACTAGCAGTCAAGAGAGCCCACACCATTCCTCTGACCTTGGGAGTCCTCCCCTTCCCTTCACTATAGTGTCCAAGTGGAACAGGATCCTGAAGATCAATAGGCCAGAACTGTTGTTGGGGGGAGAGCAGGCACATAATTAACACCACCACCAGCAGGAGCACAGATCATCTGCCTGTGCATGTTGCTACTGCTGCCAGTCTCCCTTCTTCACATCACCAAGAAATGTCAAGTGTGACATTAGGGGACCCTCTGTCACATTGCTCGTCATCTCCTCCCAGCAGCAATGAGATGTATGTAATAGAGCAGCAGCACATAGGGACTAGTGGTGGTGGTGATGAAGATGGTGGAGAAGCTGGGGTTGAAGAGACATTGATGGCCATTTTAGCAGAAACTGAGAAGGAATGGGAGACAGAGATGAGGATGGGCATCCCCACCACCACTAGCACTGACATTTTGGAATTTGAGGAATTTGCAGCTGCTCTTATTCCTGCTGCTGCTGAGATGCACTGGCAGCAGGATGCTGAGGAACAAGCTAGTATCCACAGACCACCGTCGACAAAGTGGGAATGGAGTCAACAAGTGATGCAGGACTAGAGCAGTTTCCACTTGCCAGCACCAGCAATACCAGGAGTCCTAGTTGCAGTGCTGAATCTGAGGCAGTATTTGGAGCAGCAACATTATCCTCTTCCACAGACAGTGAAGGGGAATGTGGAGGACAAGAAGAAAGAGGCCATTTTTCTCCCCCTGTTCCCTCCCCCCTGAAGTCATGGATGTGGGACTATTTTTCTCTTGAGGCAGGCACAGTGCAGTCATCACCAATGACACTGTGCACAATTTATGACAAGTCAGTGAGAAGAGGAAATGAGGGAACACACCTTGGCACAATCGTCCTGATATCACACATGAAACACAGACAAAATGACATTTATGTCAAACATGTTAAAGCCAAACACCCACCACAGAAATCAAGCACCGCTGTTGCTGTACCCCTTGACTCTCCAGAAAGGCAACAAGAGGTGCGGTGGAGATAAAAGTGGAGGAAGAACAGAGCAACCCAGGCAGAGACTGGAAGTCTAGGGAAACTACATCTTCTGCAATCCACCTCATTCATTGTTACCTTCCCCGCCCAATGATAGCCACTCTGTTGATGTTAGGATGTGGCAGTTCATCTCTACCCATTGCACATTGTGTAGTGCACTGACCACACATGCCAGTGTGGTGGAGGAGAATCGCAAGCAATGCATCAAGCGGATTCTGAGGATATTCCATGCCGCATAATATGCTAAGATGCTGACAGGAAGAGTTCATCATTACTATTAAACTGTCAGCAAGTTGTCATGTGTCCTTAGCGGGTTCTGGACAAGGGGTATAGTGACAGCGGCAGTACTTGGGTTCTGGTGTCATGGTGTTTTGTTACACTTGTTCCCCCAGATGTTATTTACCACACACACACTGTGCACATTGCAGTTGCTGATGAGAGCCACAGTTCCTGGGGGCTACTTACTGTGCTGTTACTGCCTCAGACTGGAGGTAGTCATGGCATTCCCTTTCAGCTGCCTAATCACCTTGCTGCTTAAACATCTCAGCAGCAAGAACAGCAGTTACAAATTCCTCAATTATGGACTCAGACTCTGGAAGAGGATATTTGACAATGGCCACTGGCCACTTGCTGGCACTAGGCCAGTAGGACATTTTTTTCAGGGCTTGTGCTTTGAAAAAACAAAAAAAAAAAAAACAGTCCTACAAAAAATAAACAATTATGGGGGTTTGTTTCTAGCAAGCATAAGTCCTACAAATCAATGTTTCTTCAGGGCTTGGGCTTCTAATACGTGTAAGTCATACAAAGGCCTCTAACAACAAATCTAACAAATCATCCTCTTTCAAGTCAAGTATCAGTCCATCACAGTGGCAGCTTATGTCAGGGTTGAACTAGATGGAAGCAAGCCTTTTTTCAATTTAAATTACTATGTTGCTATGGGCTAGATTTAAAGGCAGCCGTTAGCAAAAAAAATCACTAACGGGTGCGTTAAGTGACATGTTGCAATTCAAAGATCCGTCTAAACAACAGCTAACGGCAGTTGTAGAATCCTTACGGCCGATACACTTACGTGCATTCAGACGCATGGAAAAACATACCCCAGAGCTATTCAAAGGCTTGCGGTACTGATAACGGCTGAAAAAAAGACACACCTAACGGCTAAAAGTTAAGACCCACTTTTCTTAGCCGTTAGACACTTAACGGCCAAAACAAAACACCCGTTACATAGGAAAACACACAAAATTCTTACCGCATAACCATGTAAATGGGAAAATTAACCTGTGCAATGCCAAAACAACACAAAAACATGCACACACAACACAAATCACCACACACACAACAACAACCAACACCACAGGGACAACGACACACAAAAAAACAACAACACAACATGGCACGGAACAATGGGGGTCATAACACGAAGCGGACACCTGCAAATACAAGCTCACCTGGGCAACATCAACACGCGACCTGCACCCCACAACTGCACGTCCGCAAATGGCACACACAGAACAAGCACAACACACCACATCTTATAACACACACACACCTGCAAACACTTACCTGGACAAAAACAACTCACCATTGGTCAGCACTCACCTCATCACCACACCTACACAACGCCCTAGGAAGTACTTAAAGGGACAACTCAACACACTCACTTGTGGCTTGTTTTCCACTCAGGGAGGGAGAGAGAGAGATAGAGAGAGAGAGAGAGAGACAGACAGATAGAGACAGATAGAGAGAGCCAACAGTATGTTGGGTTACATATTGTTGCGGAGGCTGCGGAGAAGGAGTGCAAGGGAGAGAGCTGGGGAACATCAGCAACCTCCAAGCATGCCTGATCAACAGCCACCACCTGTTGCAAGTGAGGAGGCTCTGGCTCAGCAGCCACACAGGAGCCCATCCCCACCTGGAGGGCACAGGATGTATAGACGACCACCAAGGCCCAGGGTATACCGCCCAAGGGTCACCCTCTTTGGAATGACCGATGATGAGGTAATTGATCGCTACAGGTTGAGGCCTGACAGCATCATTGCCTTGTATGAGGTCATCAAGGAGCAGGTGGATCCCATCTACATCCACAACCATGCCCTAACTGGCCTGCAGAAACTACTCTGTGCCATGCACTTCATGGCAAGCGGGGCCTTCCAGTCCACAGAGTGTTACGCATCTGGCATGTCACAGGCCACATTCTCCAGGGTGCTGGCCCAGGTCCTGCCAGCCCTCAAAAACAAGGCCAGTACCTATATACATTTCCCCACCACCGACATGGACTGGATACAAGTCAAGCAGGCCTTTTACGCCAGGGGAGGCATGCCCAGGGTCATGGGTGCTATAGATTGCACCCATGTCCGAATTAAGGCCCCAGCACGTGACGCACAGATATTCATCAACAGGAAGAACTTTCACTCCATCAACGTGCAGATGGTGTGTGACAGCCATATGAGGATAATGAATGTCTGTGCAAAGTATCCTGGCAGCTCACATGATTCATACATTCTCCAAAACTCCTCAGTCCACAGAGATTTCGAGAATGGAACTTTTACAGGGGGATGGCTTTTGGGTGAGTTCACAATACAAAATCACATCACATACACAGGCGTACACACAACGCTGCTTAGCATGCTCCTGACCCACAGCTACTACGTCCACCACACAAAACATCATTCACACAACATGTGCTCCCTGTCTCACCATGTCACTCACATTACACAGGTGATGCTGGCTATGGATGCAAGTCCTGGCTACTGACCCCTCTGGCCAATCCTCGAACACATGCCCAGGAAAGCTACAACCAGGCTCATGGCAGAACGAGGAATGCCATTGAGCGGACCTTTGGCCTCCTCAAGTCAAGATTCCGATGTCTGGACCACTCGGGGGGAGCACTGCAGTATGCACCTGGAAAGGTGTGCGACATCATTGTGGCGTGCACAATACTGCACAACATCGCAGTGGACACCAGGCTGCTGGAGCACATCCAGGCCCCCCCCATACAGGAAGTGCCCATGGACATCGGCCACGTTGAGGAGTCCCTGAGAGGGACACAGATCAGAGACAGGCACATCACGGAACACTTTACATGTGAGTATAACACAGGCATGCTAACAATCCATGCAAGTCCCCCATCAGTCCTGTGACACTAACCACACTGCACATTTTGTTCTGTCTCACCCCACAGGAACAGTGACACAGCACTGCACTGGCAGCGGACGTGGCAAATTGTGTGTGTGGACTCAAAAACCATCCTCCATTCCACTCTCCACGTTGACATACAGACCCCAAGGATATCACGCACACCCTCAGGAGAAACCAGGTACAACACATAACCCATGTTCATCGCCTTACAGGGCTTGATTGACAGCAGCTAACTTGATTTGCCATGAGCATAGCCAGAGCAACCATGCTAGCCTTGTAGCGAAAGAGTGTTATCCAATGCTATGCATTGGATAATACTCCGTCACATCAGGGGTTAAAGGGCCATTGGACTCAATATGGGACCTGTACTGTGCTACAGCTGAGAAGAGCAGCACAGGGGTGGATGTACAGTGGTATGGGCACACAATGTAGAGGTCATGAGACGTAGATCAGATTACCAGGGACACCATGCTGACCTGTGAGTGTGCAGACATATGTGCCCCCGACATGAATACACACATCAACAAATGTGTCCTAACAGTTCCATGGAACAAATGACATTGGGCTGCCACTGTCACATTCACAGTGGCAGCCCAAATTCATTACTTCCATGGAGCTCTCAGAACACTTGTTGATGTGTGTATCCATGTCAGGGGCACATATCCATAGGGCTGGGGCACATGTCCTTAGTTCTCCACATAATTGGTTACAGATGAGTACACAACACATTGTCAAGCAATGGTTTGTGTACTCACCTGTAACTGTGAAAATTGAGGGGATTAAAAAGACTAAATTGTTGTTGCTTGATGATCAGTTCAGGTCAACTGCTCCAAATCCTGTCCTCTTCTTCCACAGGCATCCGTAACATGATCCATCCTTGAACTGAAGATCTTCTATGTGACTGGATTGATGTCTTGACAACACCTTCATGGAGATCACCCCTTGCTGTTTATGGTGATGTTGTTGGTGATGCAAAGTTTGACCTGAGGTTCACACAAACCTCTACTGGATCATTTTCATATAGACACAGAAAACACTAATTCTTGAGTGTTATAACCTGTACAGTTAGGATGCTCAGCTACAGAGTTGTCAAACCTTGTGGACAACACATGAGCTGGGCAGCAGTGTTACTGAAGTAGTACGATTTAGTTTCAAAGTACATTTAGTGTTCTCATACAGGTGTTCAATGCATATAGGCAATACACAGAAAACACATGTACATCCTAATGTACTTTGAGACACAATAAAGATGAACCATCACCATTCTATCTGTGTCTGTAGGAGGATATATTTGAGAACACATTTGTCAATCCGTTACCACACCCAGGGTAGAGTATCCCCATACATGGAAAGGCATCACCCATATCACAGGACTCCACCACTTGTTTGCAAGTGAGTGGACTCAGTTATGTATTCACGCTAACAGATGGTGGCAGTGATACACTAATGTGTTGTGGGAGTGATAAAGAGGTGATAAAGGGGACATACTTCCACAGTGAATTCCTGTCCACAGTTAATGTGTTGCTCAGTATAATCAATGTTCAGTGATATTGCTCCACTGGGACATATCACAGTACATGACCAAGTGGAGAAGTCTGTTACACCCTTAGAAAAAACAACAAGTCAACTTACTGGAGGCCCCAATGCTCATCCCAGGATATCAATGTGTGTGCTACACATTGAAATCCTAGTTTAAAAACATTGGCTTCCCCAGTCAGTCTGTTGCACAATGAGTGTGTGAATCCAAGACAATATGGATACATGTCCCATTTATCTGTCCTGCTTGTTATCTCACCGCTAAGCCGTTTGTTTGGTTATCCCCTTAACCCTCTGAGTGCCAGAGTGGTACCCAACGCATTTCTTTGCAATGCGTTGCCTACCACTCTGGCTATCAAAGGGTTAAACACAACATATGATGTAGATGAATGTTCAATGTTGTACCAAATGTTGGCCTAAGGGGAATGTTTTGTTATGCAAAATCAACACACAACATCGCCATATAACACAGTTGTGTAATATGGCTCCAGGGATGTATTTCCAGTTGAATTTGTACAACGGTGTGTGTGTGTGTGTGAACCCATGTTGTAACATCCCACAAACATCTTACCTAGGCAGAAGTTGTATTCACTGAATTGTTTGGCAATGCATTGGAGACAACTCTGCCACCCAATCTATGACCAAATTCAAAGCAGATCAGACAGGATTCAAAAGCACAATGTTCCTTTATTCAGGGGAAATGTAACATGTTGGGCATTTTATTTTTTTTTCTTAGGGGGGGGGGGCTTAGACTGTGTGGCAGAAGTGGATAACCTGGATGATCTCCTGGTCACCCTTTTCCCCCTAGGTGTGGCTTCGGGGGTCACATTAGAGGGGATGGTGGGGGCAGTGGATCCCTCTGTGGAGCGCAGGTTTTCCCTCTCCAACCGTAAGTCCTCCCTGCGGTTCAGCTCTCTCAACTCCACCAGTACCTGTGCAAGCAGGTCCATCACCCCCGTGTGTAGCTGATGGAGTTGAGTGTTGATCCTCATGACCTCCGACTCCAGGGCATGGATCCTTGCCTCTATCCTGTTAGTGTTTCTACGGGATTCCCTACAGCTCCTGGTGATGTTGTCATTGGTGCAGAGGCTAGACCTGAGTAGTCTCCTTTGCAGAGCCATACACTCTGCTTCCATCCCCGTGGGCCGTTCACTGCTGGTGATGCTTGTGCCTGGTGAATCAGCTGCTGCTGTGTCCTCCTCTGCTGGTGCTGTGTCCTCCTATGCTGGTGCTGTGTCCTCCTCTGCTGCTGCTGTGTCCTCCTCTGCTGGTGCTGTGTCCTCCTCTGCTGGTGCTGGTTGTGCTGCAGATGGGTATGTGCCCACCACATCAATTGACCCACTGCTGCCCACCGATGTCTGTGCTGGTGGAGGTGGTGGGGTAAACACGTCCCTTCGCATAGGCTGTTGGGGCTCCCCAAGCAGGCCCAGGTGTTGGTAGTCGAGTGGCCAAGGGTCAAACCTTGGCCACTGGTATGTGCTTGGCCCCCACCTGGGATCATACCTGGGGCCATGCTGGGGAGCCATCCAGGAGGGTAGGTCAATCTGTGATGAGTATGGCCCGTATTGGGTGGTGGCCACATCACCGGGCAGTCATTGCCTCCCTGGTGGTGGTGGTGCTGCTGCTGCTGGAGGATAATAGCTCCTGGAGGTGGTGGGGGGCATCCAGTCACTGTAATAAGGTGGTGCAGGCAGAGTTGGTGCAGGCAGAGTTGGTGCAGCCAGAGGTGGTGCAGGCAGAGTTGGGGCATCCAGCTGGCCAAGAGGTGTGGATGTCGTTGGGTACGGTGCCCACTGGCTGGTCCCCTCCTCCATATACTCCTCACTGGGTGGTGAGGTGGCCTCCTCCATGGGCTCCTGATGTGCTGGAGACACATAACCTGTGTGAAGGATTGAGATTGTGTGATCAGTAAACTTAGCCATGATGGTGTCAAATTGATATTAATACTTGAAATGTGTAAAGGAACATATATGTTGTATGGTTTATCCCCCTGTGTGAAACAACGGTACTCCTACTGGTGATGGGTGTTTTATTCTACATGTATTGCAGCTCAGAGTTGAATTCCTTTGGTGCCACATCCCAGTGGCCTGAAATTGTACATTTGCGCTGTTGCCACATCATCCTTTATGGATTTCTACTCCCTGGACCAAAGCTAGCCAGAGGATGGTCTGGCAACATTGGCATAGTACATTTTCAGGCCACAGTGATATTGTCCATGGAATATTCAACTTTGAGCTGTTATACTCTTGTGATGAAACACCTTTCAGTAGTGGGAATACCCTTGCATTACCCGGTGGATCAATCCTATGACATGTATTTTTCCTTTCACATTTTAGGTATTACTATCTCTTTAACGGGATAGCAATGGTTAATTTCACCTTGATGTAACATTGCAGGCATCATAAAGAGATGTTTAGAAAGATGTTGCTGTATGTGACAGCTGGAGATGTCAGTCATTTGACCACACGGAGGCTCTTCAGCAGACTCCACATTGACCCATTTGGAGATAACTACATCTTTGCCATTGTCTACTAAGTGTTCCTGGTTTGTAAGCACGCTCTGTGGACCATGTCAATGATGGATCCATCTCCAATTGGTTCAATTTTGGGTCTGCTGAAGAGCCTCCGTGTGGTCATATGACTGACATCTCCAGCTGTCACATACAGTAACATCTTTCTAAACATCTCTTTATGATGCCTGCAAGGTTACATCAAAGTGAAATTAACCATTGCCATGCCAAGGTACACAGTGAGGAATATGGTCTGATATGTGTGTATATGTACCTTTCATATGGGTACAAACATATCCTTGATAGATATGAACCCAGAGATCTGTTCAGAACATGTGATTGTCTTACTGCCTATATATGTACAGCCATCACAAATGAACTTTCATAGATACCACTGATACCCATCCAAGTAGGTGTAATATACTAGGTATATGTACTCTGATGATGATATCAATATGAGTTATTTTGTTGAGGGTGCACATATATGGGCAGTAGGACAATCACACGTACTGAACCGAACTCTGGGTTTACATCTTGTTGGGACCTATTTGTACCCATTTGAAAGGGATATATCCACATACATATCTGGTCGTTTATCTTTCTGTACATATCTTTTTGTAATAGATCTGCAGTGTGATTCAAGTAGTATTCATCCCTATGTTATCAGTTCATCCCGTACAGTGCTGGATTTTGTCAGATTAGACATGTCCCTCTCTGGTTGTCATGATGGTATCCTATGCATTGCATTGTGATGCATGGGATACCACCGTGGCAATCAGGGATTGATGTACATTACAGGATTCTGTCCATGAGCTCTGTTCAAGTTGAATCCTGAGGGGCAACAATCAAGCCAGTATTGAAGGATATCATTGATTGAGGCCTTTTTTTTCCTGGATCAGCCCATCCATCCTTCTGTGTGAGGCAACCAGACCCGATCATAGATATCCATAATTCCTGGCCTGTTATTGACCAAACCTCAATGGTTCATATTTGGTTCCCATATGTATCCTGCAAATAGTGTGTGGTGTACCATCCATCCATGGCATCAGCACTCCTGAGGATCTATATGTGAATCAAATGTGAGCTATGTAAATTGAAGTTAGCGTAAATGATTGCATACACAACACCAAGGCCAACTTTTTCACCTTTAGTTATGTGTGATTGTTTTTGGCCTGTGTGTTGCACATACAAGCATTTATTTTCAGTGGCACTGTGATTTGTGACCTGATCCATCCTGTTGGTGATTCAGTAAGCGGTTAAGTGGACCTGATGAACTGATTATGATGCTGACTTCTCCGCTGACCTCATTTCCCCATCTGCAGTGTTTTCTATGGAGTCCACACAATGGGGCCTGTGCAGCTTGAATCCTGTTATTGGATGTTCTCCATAGACTAACATTGTAATTGGTAAAGTGAGGGTATGTAAGTGTCAAATTCTCTACATCAGCTCTTTTTTACCGCTTAGTGAATGTCCCCTATGTGTCATGTAATTGTTAACCTATCGACATGTGTTTGTTGTCTGGTTAACCCTTTGAGTACCAGAGGGGTTGCCAAAGCATTGTTGATCGATGCATTGATGATCCCTCTAGCACTCATGGGGTTATGTGCTGGATTCCCTGTGTGAACATGGGTAACACTGTGTGACAACAATTGTGATATTTGACATACAACACTTTACTGAGCATGGTTTGTGTGTATTGTGTGTGATCAGCACAGCAACATGAGGGTTAACCAGGGAGTTGGACAGGTTTTGGCCTTGTTGAACCTTGACATTTGTCCTTGTCTTGCTTCCTGTTTAAACCCTCAGGGTGCTGTGTTGGTGCAATTGTGTGGTTGAATGAAGGGCAGATGTTGGGATGTGAGTGCTTGTTTGTGATGGGTGTGTGGTTTGAGGTGGTGTGTGGTTTTGGGGTGATGCACTTACCGGTGGTGTGGAGGCTCCTCTCATCCCCAGTGTCTGATCCTCCAGGGACCCCCTCAATTAGGGTAGATGACAGTGTCTGCTGCAGCCTCTCCTCCCATGCGCTGAAGGTGATGGGGACAGGTGGCCCACCTCCGGTGGCTCGGGCGTGCAGGGCGGCATCCCCCATCTTCCTCTTCACCTGCCTTTTGCAGTCGCCCCATCTCTTCTTGATTGAGTCCACATCCCGTCTGCAGGTGGCCACCGCATTAACTCTGCTGCAGATTTGACTCCAGGCAGCTCTCCTCCTCGCAGACAGGCCAGGGAGTCTCTTCCCCGGGAAGAGGACACTCTCCCTCTCCAGCACAGCCTCCACGAGGGCCGTGTTTTCTTCCTCGGTATATCAGGGATCCCTGACCCTGTCCCCCTCAGCTCCGGCATGCGAGGAGTCAGACCCGGAGTGTCCTGCCTGCTCTGCCCCTGCCTGTGTGTGGTGGTCCCCAGGCACTACCCCTCGTCCCACTGCAGGATCTGTCCCTCTTCTTCTTAGTGTGCCTGTTCTTGTGGGCCTGGTCCCCCTCCGCCCTGCGTATCTCCCTCTCCCACCCCTGCTCTGCTGAGGGATCCCCTCCTGACCTTCCTCCTCCTCCTCCACTAGTCTCCCCATCCCTCTCTCCTGTCCTCCTCTCCTAGCCATCATTCACCCACTCACACCCAGGCACTCTCACACGCCCTCACAGACACACTCGATCCCACTCACTCTCTGTCACACACTTTCACTCACGGATTCACACTGTAAAAATAAAGTTTAAAATGTGTAAGGTGTGATGAAAAAAAAAAGACTATGTGTATGTATGTGTATGTGTTTGTGTTTGTATGGATGTATGTGCTATGTGCAAAAGTGTGCTATGTGTCTATTTAAATGTACTTCTCTCCAAGATCCCTCTACCTTACTCCTGTGTATGCTTCTCTCTCTCTCTCTCTCTCTCTCTCTCTCTAAACACTATCCTCCACTCCTGGGTCCTGTGCTCTAGCTTGCTGAAACTCGAAACACAGACAGGGTGTAACCGTTATTTTGAGGTATATATAGGTGTATTTGAACATTTTTGATACTTTGGGGCCTTGGGATTGGCTGTAGGTTTGAATTTTGTTTGTGCATCTATCAGGGTTGCTAGACAACGGCAGCCGTAATGTAACATTTTGACTTAAGTTGTGTTTTAGACGCACGGTGATGCGAAATCAGGTGCGAAGCTGGTTTTTGTGTAACGTGTTTTTGTAGTGCCTATGCCCGATAGCTATTCTTGTACGCTTACCTTTGAATCTGCCGTAAACCATGTGTTCTTTGCGGCCGACGTGCCTTTTTTACTTAGCGGATGGTTTAACGGCTGCCTTTAAATCTAGCCCTATGTCTCTATCTCTTTACATACAAATTTCTTATTTTATTTTATTGATTTATTTTATTAACTGTACCCCCTGAATACCAGCCAAGAATCCCCCCAAAACAAATTCCCTGTTCAACTGATTCATTCATTCACCAACACAGGCACCCTCCTCAGATCCCTTGTATGCTATGTCTTATGGGTTTTTTGAATTGTATTTAGGATTTATTTTGTATTGATTGCCCTCCCCAATCCCAGTAAACAACCCCCCCCCCCAAAAAAAAAGCATTCCCTGTTCAAATGATTCTTTCCCCATGGCCCCATGCTTTCTTTTACCATTTAAATTCAACATTTTTCTTCTCCTATTTTTTTTTACATGCCCTCGTATTTTTTTTTTTTTTTTTTTGCAAGATTAACCCTATGAGTACCAGAGAGGTAGCAACACATTGCAATGTGTTTCCTACCCCTCTGGTACACATAGGGTTAAGACTGATTGAATTTCTTTTTTCTTGCCTCCAGCAGGAATACAGTAATGTATACATCTATATTAAATGTATTTCTGTGCTAATTCAAAAATAGTTTACTAATAAGAATAAGCCTGAGCTGAGAGAACAAATAAACGCAAAAAAGAACAAAAGAAGAGGATTAAATTGAGGCACTCAACCAATATAAATTCACTCAAAAACCTTAAAAAATATAAAAATGTATTTATGACTTAATGTCACAATATACCACATAAATTAATAAAATATGGTGGAAATATAGAATCCCCCCATCCCTAGGGACACACCATCCACCCCCACCCCCTCCAAATACCCAAGGCATAACACTAAATCTAAGCAAAAAATATACTATACATATTTGAGAGACCCTAGGCTAACTCCAGCCCCAGAAAATGTTGAACAGAAAAAATTCCTATGGCCACAGAAAAAAAATTAATAAAGTGCACTTGATAATTGAAAAATAATAAATAATGTCCATAAGATAGTTCCAGCAAATTCAAAATCATGTAATTCAATCACTGACCCATCCAGATATAAATTCATTGTATATATACACATATGATGGAAATGGATATGGATAATGAAAGAGTGGAGATTGCAGCCGTATTAGTCCAGTGATGCAGATGTAAAATAACAAACAAAATAAGTATCTTGTAATACCTTTTTTATTGGACTAACAGAATTTTGGAATGACAAGCTTTCGGGAGAACCTCCCTTTCTCAAGTCTAAAGCATTTCGAGAAATGCTTTAGACTTGAGAAAGGGAGGTTCTCCCGAAAGCTTGTCAATCCAAAATTCTGTTAGTCCAATAAAAAAGGTATTACAAGATACTTATTTTGTTTGTTATTTTACATCGATAATGAAAGATGCAGATGAAATGATGATATCACATACTGTTCATTCCTTTTTCACATCCACAGCACAATCTATACATGAAGATGAAATAATGATATAATGCCAGAGTATATATTCATTATACAATTTCCATCCAGCAATAGAGTCTGGCCTTACACAGGGTATACTCTTAGGCTTTAGAGGTATAATGGGGTAGGGATACTCTCACCCAACTTCACCCACCAAGTGGGTCCGCGATATCACTCCACCTCAAGCCGCCACCACTGTCACCACTCACAGGTTGCGTTTGTATTGATGGTCTAACTAATCACCAGCATCACCAAATTCTCATTCAGCATACAGTCTAGGGCTGCTCCAGCTCCAAGGTCTCCATATTAATCTCCTGACTTGTCAACGCATTTTGTCCATCATTTGAAGGACTTTGTCAAGACAAACAAAATTGTCTCAAATTACCCGCTCTGCTATTCACCTTAAAACCTCCCATACCAGAAGTTATCATCATTACCATAGTAACCACATAAACAATGAATACTATACAGAGGGTTAGTGTTCTCACTCATAGGGATTTAGCCATCCTCTCTACCTCAATAACATAATCACCACTCTTTCATTTCGGGACCGCACCCATACCGCGGCCATCTCACACCGACGTCGGTCCCCAGATGTGCAACATAGAGTCCGACCAAGGCGCACATATCACATCAAACCCATACCATTTCATATCAGTGGGCGGGTTTCAAAGGGACGTGCACACATAGTCCCACCTCCCATCACACATCCAGTAGACAAGGCAACGAGTATGACCCCACTCCCAGTGATCCCCAGCATACATGGGTGCAATCCACCACGTCCCGATCAGCCAATATATACACATGTATGACTCAATCAATTTCCAATTTAAATATATAGCTTCACAAACAAAAAAGGAAGGAAGCAATATACACATAACAACAAGGGGGCAAGCCTCTAAATATACATATAAGAACCTTAAATAGATCGAAACATGCAGTTGCAGCCCTATAAAAAGGCATTGAATAAAATCTCTTCATTCAAACCCTTCGGGTACAGAGACTCCAATACTTATATCCATCTATTTTCTCTCTGTATCAATCTCCTATCCATATCACCTCCTCTTAAATTTCAGGTAATCAACTCTATACCCACTGTTCTTAATCCTTTTGATTTTCCCTCATGGAATTCTAAAAAGTGTCTAGCCACCAGACTTTTCGTAACACCCCTCTCAATGTCACATTTATGCTCCAAAACTCGACATCGAAGTTCTCTAATAGTTTTCCCCACATAAATTTGATTTTTTTCTATGAACAAAGCCTTGCAGAACTTCTTGGCACAGAAAAGGTTAATGTACTGAAAGAATTAATGGTGTATGTGAAATATCATTGAAGATAAAAACGAATGTTTATATTGTGACATGTATAAAAAAAAATGTGAGTTCAGACTCCGGCAACATTCCAGTGCCTGATCTTCAGGATTTTGACTAGATCATTACAGTATACAAATGTACTATTTTTACTGCCACAGGATTCAGTCAGCATACAGCATAAAATCCCACTCTGCGATGCGTCAACCTAGCGACCCGCGCCCACATCAAACTGAGCATCAATACCAGCTGGCAAGAGGACACAGACGCCCAATATCATCCCCAAGCACGCTCAATCCAAGCGACGCTTGGGAGGAAGCCTCCTGCACATTTAAATGCGTTGCCGAAGGGACAGACGCTGGAACTAGGTAGGCTATGACAGTACCCCCCTCAAAGGTCCCCCTCTGCGGAGCCTGCTGGGGTTTGTCAGGGAAGTGCACATGAAATCTGCGTACAAGAGCGTGAACATATTTACTGCCACAGGACTCAATCAGCTTTAACACAAAAGAGTAAGAATGATTTGGGCATTCAGCGGTCTGATGCTGTTTGTGGGTTATTCAGGACAATTTATGATCCTTACGTGTGTGTGTCTATAGATCCAGTAAAGTGGGCACTCAAAACTAGATGAACTCTGTGTGTGCTTTTATGGGGCTTTCACCGTGTTAGTTGAAATACAATGTTGCCACTCCTAGTGGCAATCAGTGAGAACTCCCGTTTGATAGCATTGTGGAAGGGGCAATGTGGAGAAAAAAGGGGCATTGTGGAAGGGGCAATGTGGCTGTGGAAGGGGTAACGTGGAGATGAAGGGGCAATGTGGAGATGAAGAGGCATTGTGGAAGGGGCAATGTGGAGATGAAGGGGCAATATGGAGATGAAGGGGCATTATGGAAGGGGCATTGTGGAAGGGGTAATGTGGAGATGAAGGGAGCATTGTGGAAGGGGCATTGTGGAGATGAAAAGGGCATTGTGGAAGGGGCATTGTGGAATGGGCATTGTGGAGATATGGGGGGCATTGTGGAGATTGAGGGGCAATGTGTATATCCTGTGAAGCTTATTTTTGTATTGGTAAAAAGGGAAGAAACTGTGGTTAGGCTTGGGCATCATAAAAATGTCATCTCGCACTAACATTATGTTAGTGCAGAAATGAGATTATGATTGCTCAGCCCTGCCCAATATGTTTTTTTTCCCCTTTTTACGTGTTTTAGTTGGTGATTTTTTTTTTGTTTTTTTTTGAGGGGGTGGGGGCAGCATTTCATCCATGAACCCAGGCATCATAATGCCTTGGGCCGGCCCTGGCTAGAGAGCTGGGGTCTCTGACAGATCCGGCAGAATGGGGTGGTGAAAACAGTAAGTCTTTTGATCTTAACCTTAGGGGCATTTAGGATGACGCATATAGTGATGTCTATGGACCAGGCCCCACCTACAGTCAGGAGAAAAAGGAAAACATGTTGATCTCTTGGTGTGATGGATGGTAATCCTACGTACTTTCAGATAGGCAAAATTCTTTCCGATTGGCTGGCTGAGGATTATGGTATGTGTAGGCCGGCGTACAATACATGGGAGAACTGTATACTGTCAAAGTAACCTTTAAATCCGTGGGGTAGCTGTATGTGGATATAGAGGTGCCCTGGGCAAGCCAATAAGTGTCCGATGAGTGTACACTGCAGAGAAGGTGTTAAGTGTTTTGGCAGGGGATGTTTTGGTTCTGCTATTCTATGTGAGGAGTCAATCAATGCCCAGTCAGGGGGTAAATGGGTTGACACTAGAGCTGTATTAGTATTTCTAGAAGTCTGGTAGGTCAAATTCCCTTAGTCTGAGAGAGAGAGAGTGTGCTTAGTCTGAGAGAGAAAGAGAGAGAGAGAGAGTGCTTAGTCTGAGAGAAGAGAGTGTGTGCTTAGTCTGAGAGAGTGAGTGTGTGCTTAGTCAGAGAGAGAGAGTGTGTGTGTTTAGGGTGAGGTGGGCAGTGTGGACAATGTGTGGAGGTGGGCAATGTGGAGGTGGACAGTGTGCGCAATGTGGAGGTGGGGAGGAGGATAGGGTGGGTAGTGTGGAGGTGAGCAGAGTGTGGAGGTGAATATGTGGGTGGGGGCAGGGTATTGTGGCAAGGTCGGGGGGGCAGGGGATTTTGTCCAGGTCAGAGGGGGTTGGGGGCATCAAAATGCACCTTTACTTGTGTGTACAAAAATCCTTGCACCGGCCCTGACTGCAGGCATGAGTCAGGTATCCGCTGCTGCTACTCTGACTGGTGTAAGTCAGGTAGCCATCTCGTGGGTCCGGATTGGAGAGATCGAGTTCCTGTTCCTGCTGCTGTTCCTGCTCCTGTTCCTGCTCCTGTTCAAGCTCCTGGTTCCAACGGAGACTTCCAGTGGCTTTGGCCTAGTCTCCAGCAGTGAGGTCAGTCTTTGGCAGCTCTCTATTTCTGATAGTATCGCTAGCTTAACTTGTGACCATCTGCCTCTTTCCTTTGTCTTATACTGTGTGATACCTTATTCTGAGTTTTCCATTAAAAAATATTTTACTATACCATACTGACTTCTGAATGGTTATTAGGAAACCGTGACATTCTGGTGAAACTTTGTTCACTTCTCTGCCTTTCCGCATTGTTCCTCCCACTTCACACCCACTTTTCCTCCTTCCCACCCTATTACTTCTACTACTACTTCTTTCCAGCCTGTTCCTCCCACTTCCTGCCCACTTTCAAAGTACAATACCGATAAACCCTGCACACTTGCCCAATTAAGCACCCCTTTAAGATGCTAATTGTGTCATTTACATCCCCCCGTTCATAGCACATGAGCTCTCTCCAGGGGCTCAAGACAAGAAGATGAAATTCACAGGTATGAAAGTGTGGGGCTGCACAACATTAGCCTCAAACACCAAAACCTGCACTCTAAGGGTATGCACTGCAGGGTATGATCACTGTAGTGTATAGCAGTGGGCACACTCCCCCAGCATTAGATGTTAATGCCAGCAAGCCCAGTGTGCCTTCCCTATAGCACATGCAGTAAGTTGACAGTGACGGCAACCAAGCTGTCTACACCATAGTCCTTCATTCACCAACTGTCTCAGCACATAATGTAGTTAGAATACAGCGCCACACTGTTCCACCAACAAATAAAGGTCAATCTCGCAAAGATTATCTATCTAGCTATATATATATATATATATATATATATATATATATATATATATATATACATCCAAATAAAACAGAGCACACACAGGTCTTCAGCATAAGTCGTGACAAAACTTGTGATAATTTATTGCATCAACGTTTCGGTTGCATCAAGCAGCCTTCGTCAGGATAAAGTGTGAGATACAAACAGTCCCTTTTAAACCCTTACTCCTCCAATAGCGCCAAAATTAGCGCTGGTGATAGGTGCGATTTAAAATGCAGTATTTGCATAAACGCATTGAAAGACGGACAATCATGAACTTAAAGTAAATCACATATAACATATTACATAAACCCAGATCAGATCATACTGTACTAGATATGACAATTATGAGGCATTACAAGATCATAATAAATCTGGAGGATATTAACCCCACGTGTACTGCACCAGCAGCGCACACGCAATCCAGTTAGTGCATTCGGTATGGGTGCTGGACCCGTGGGGCAATCAAACTAATAGAATGTACAAAGTTACATATACAATGTAAAGCAAATGCTCACGGCATAATCAAATCAAACAATGCGTTTGGTGCACGGGTAGAAAAACTGCTGTTCAGCTCGATACCGAAGGGAAGACAGAATGATAGAGCTCCCCATGTATCAAGACGCATATACAGATGAGAAAGCAAGAGTTATAAAGTTACAAGCAAAATTGCAAGGAGCTAAATAGTTAATATCATGATAAATATGAGTAGATATGTTGAATGATGCCCTAATGAGCAGAGCAAGGAATGGAAATACTGTGCATCCTATTGTATTCAAAATCAAAGTAACAGAATCTGGGAAATGTTACACAGTTACTGATATAGATTCACAAGATAGTAATGGTGATAAGAAGTTTCCAGAGGACACGTACAATCTATCCTTAAACAGTATCTTATCACAAAGTAGTGTGATTAAGTTTCTAATGTGCGGATAAATACCTCCAACGTGTCCAATGTAAAATAGTTACTCACTGCGGTCGAAATGCTGGAATACAAAGTATTATGCCGGTAATTCGAAATTGGATGGTCTCTAACTATATGGAAAGTAGAGACCATCAATTTTAAAGAAGAACAAGCAGTGGGCTCATATAGAGGTGTACTAGACACGTTAGAGCGCAAAAATCCACAAAAGGAACCAATCATTAATAGTTGAGGGCACAGTGCACGAAAATATACAGACACCAAAAGGAACTCAAGACAAAATGCTACCGCCATAAGAACCGATATGGTAAAACATCATAGAAAACAAATAAATTGTAAATAACAGTCTTGGTGTGCGTTGTAGCACTGAAGCTAGCAGCACATGTGTTAAATGTCTATGTTAATCCTGATGTTAAAAGGGGAATTCTGAGATCTTGTATGTGCCGATGAAGGCAAGCAGAGTCCATGTCCAACTACCAATGTGCTGTTGGTAGAGGGGATCATTACGACATAATGTTGGCTTGTAGAAAAACTGTATCCTCTGTGGTTCGATAGAGTATCTTGTGGGAAAAGCCTGCAGAGTTTAGTAGCAGCGAAACCATGTTAGATCATTTAGAGGATCAGGATAATCCAATAGAAAATGTAGTACTGTCACATCACATATGCGGATATACCAAACCAGTGGTACCAAATATGCTGGATACAGTGTCCTATTGATACATATAGGTCCACTTCATAAAGGTTTTGGTAATCCTATCAGAAATAAGAGGCATAAGACACTTTTTCATTTAAACCTTTGGGAGCCACTGTATCCAAGTGGCGAATCCAAAAGGTCTCTCTTTGCAGAAGTGCAACTTTCCTGTTGCCGCCTCTCTTGGCCGGTAGTACCTGATCAATGATCATAGTTCTTAATGCTGGTACTGTATGTTTGAATGCTAAAAAGTGTCTCGGTACTGGTTTATCAGCATGCCCAGTGGTAAGGGCTGCTCTTATCGAGGATCGGTGGTTCGCCATGCGTTCTCTGAAGGTAGTTTCTGCTTTTCCAACATAATACAAGCCACATGGACATATAAGGATGTAAACCACATAGTCACTAGTGCAGGTGACCCTATGTCGTATGTTGATTTTGCGGTTGGTGTGTGGGTGACGGAAGAAAGATCCACTTAACATACTGTTGCAAGTTGTGCAGTTAACACATTTGTAGCATCCCACTTTCTTCTGTGCACCACGTAACCAGTTGCTTTCTCTGGATTGTTTAGCTGGATCTGTAGAGACTAACACTCTGTCAGGTTGCATTAAATAATCACGCAGTGTTTTACCTCTTCGATATGCAATGTGCGGCGGAGGCAAATCTCTAAAGGGTAAATTAGAGTCTGAGGATATTAGTGACCATTGTGTTCTAATAATGTTTCCCAGTTGTTCCATACCTGGTGAGTAATTGACTACAAAGGCTAACCTGTTATCAACATTTTTAGAAGTTTTCTTTAACAGGTCACTCTGGTTCTGACGTTGTGCCTTTTGTAGTTGTAATTCCAGTGTTTTGGCAGAGTATCCCCTCAGTTTGAAGTTCTGAGCCATATCATGTAGTTGTTTTTCAGCAGTTTCCGGATTGTTGTTGTTTCTAATAACTCTTAGAAATTGAGAGTAAGGAATCCCATTCTTTTGTGATCTTGGATGGCAACTAGAGGCATGTAATGTGGAATTTCTGTCAGTGGGTTTCTGAAATAATGTGGTACCTAGAGTGGTGTCATGGATAAAAACCTTCACATCTAGAAAGTCTACAGATTCCATACTGTAATTGTATTTGAATCGTATGCATGAATCCAATGCATTGAGATTAGTGATCCAATCAGTAAGTGCACCAGCGTTGCCCCTCCATACCAGAAACAAGTCATCGATGTATCTTTTGTAGAACTTGATATTAGGATGCTGAAGATTGATCATTTCGTATTGATACATGAAAATATTGGCATATGAAGGTGCAACGTTGGAACCCATCGAAGTCCCAGCTATTTGAAGAAAAAAGTCATTTTCAAAGCGGAAAAAATTCTTAGTCAAAGTGAGTTCCAGGAATTCACATATCATTTCTATGGGGTATGTAATCAATTCTTTATATTGGAACAATGTTGTCCTGATAGCTTGAATACCTTCATTATGTGGAATAACAGTGTACAGACTATCCACGTCCATTGTGACCAATATGTCAGTCTCAGGTATGATTTGTACATTTTGAATACACTGTAAGAAATGTGTGGTGTCACGTAAATATGAATCAGTTTGTTGTACTATGGGCTGTAGCAACGTGTCCAGGAAGGTGGAAATTGGCTGTAAGAGGGATCCACGTGCAGAGATTATGGGTCTGCCAGGTGGATTGTCAAGCGTCTTATGTATCTTAGGCAGTAAATATATAATGGGACAAATAGGGTGCTGATTCAAAAGATACCTAAAGAGTGTATCTGATATATAGTGATTATGTTTAGCATATGATAGTATATTATCAACATGTCGTTTAATGGAATAAGTTGGATCAGAGGGTAATTTACGGTATGTAGTAACATCAGATAATTGCCTCAGGACTTCAGTCTTATAGGCATCACTGTCTAGGATCACTACTGCTCCACCTTTATCTGCAGGTCTGATTACAATAGTCTTGTCATTGCTCAATTCAGTCAATGCACGTTGTTCTGCTACAGAAAGATTGGGTCTAGTTGAGGGGAACGTCATGGTGTTAATTGCAGTAATAATGTTACGTGTGAAGGTTCTAATTGTCGGACTTGTGGTGGGAGGGTCAAATGTGCTTTTTGGTCTTAAAGGCTCATAAAGTGTGGTCTGGTTGTCCTTGTAATAATCCTTTAAATTCAGAGTGCGCTGAAATCTATATGTATCTATTTCAAGATGAAACCGGTCAGGTTTGGTGGTAGGAACAAAAGATAAGCCTTTAGATAGAAGTGCAATTTCTGCCTGTGACAAAGGTCTTGTACTTAAATTAAATACTAGTTCCTTGGCATAACTGGAGGTTTGCCTATGTTTGTGGTGTCTGCCTCCCCTTCTTGGGTGCGGGCGTTTGTGGTATTTGCCCCTCTTCTGTTGGCTCTGGTTTGCACTCCTAAAAAAGAGACCTGTGTGGAATGTATATTAGTAGATGATGTAGTATTGTTTTGTGTAGTATTGGTGCTACCCTCAGTTTCAGAGGAAGAATTGCCTGAACTTAAATCAACTGTTGTAAGGTCTTTAGGTTTATTAATGCGTTTTGTCCTTTTGGGATGGGTTGGTCTAGGTCTTTGTCCCAACAACCAGCTATAAACTCTTTTGACGAAGGCTGCTTGATGCAACCGAAATGTTGATGCAATAAATTATCACAAGTTTTGTCACAACTTATGCTGAAGACCTGTGTGTGCTCTGTTTTATTTGGATGTACATATTAGCTTTAACAGTAGCATCCAGGCAAATATCTCAATCCTTAAACGTGAGTGCCTCTGCAACAATATATACAACGCAAGATGTGGCTTATCTCTGGAGTGCACCCGTAACTATTACCACTACATCAGGTTACCCCATTGCTTGAAGTGTTCCTGCCTTCTTCTTCTCTTGAGTATTTTGACGGACAATGGATACAGATAATGCTATATATTCACAAGCCATTGCTGAGGACAACATTCTTCAATTTTCAACAGCACAGATCCAGGATATACTTTTCTCCGCATCACCGGAGGAAACTGATCTAGGTGAGTCCCCTACCAACCTATATCATAAACTTTTAACCCTTAATAAAAGAGAAACTGATCTTTATCTCCACGGATTGTATCTCTCAGACTATCATCGTAGTGGACAGATTCCCAGAGGCTTCCGAATACGCAACATTCCAACCATTGGTCGTACTAACTCTGAATTCTGCCGCCGGTGGTGCGGCATTTTAAATAAATGCTCTTTTGATTTAATGGTACTTGTTGTTGAGGAAGTAGGAAAAATTTTAAAACAAGTCAGACAAGAGATACAGACCTTTGACCTTACATACAGGGAAACTTTACTAGCTGATACTACCACTGACTGGTACAACAAATTGAAAACTGTCACTACCAGCTATAAACAAGAATTAATAACTTTTAAAAATAGTAAACTACGTAAAGTCCAAGAAGACTACAAAGAAAAAAGAGTTTATAGCTGGTTGTTGGGACAAAGACCTAGACCAACCCATCCCAAAAGGACAAAACGCATTAATAAACCTAAAGACCTTACAACAGTTGATTTAAGTTCAGGCAATTCTTCCTCTGAAACTGAGGGTAGCACCAATACTACACAAAACAATACTACATCATCTACTAATATACATTCCACACAGGTCTCTTTTTTAGGAGTGCAAACCAGAGCCAACAGAAGAGGGGCAAATACCACAAACGCCCGCACCCAAGAAGGGGAGGCAGACACCACAAACATAGGCAAACCTCCAGTTATGCCAAGGAACTAGTATTTAATTTAAGTACAAGACCTTTGTCACAGGCAGAAATTGCACTTCTATCTAAAGGCTTATCTTTTGTTCCTACCACCAAACCTGACCGGTTTCATCTTGAAATAGATACATATAGATTTCAGCGCACTCTGAATTTAAAGGATTATTACAAGGACAACCAGACCACACTTTATGAGCCTTTAAGACCAAAAAGCACATTTGACCCTCCCACCACAAGTCCGACAATTAGAACCTTCACACGTAACATTATTACTGCAATTAACACCATGACGTTCCCCTCAACTAGACCCAATCTTTCTGTAGCAGAACAACGTGCATTGACTGAATTGAGCAATGACAAGACTATTGTAATCAGACCTGCAGATAAAGGTGGAGCAGTAGTGATCCTAGACAGTGATGCCTATAAGACTGAAGTCCTGAGGCAATTATCTGATGTTACTACATACCGTAAATTACCCTCTGATCCAACTTATTCCATTAAACGACATGTTGATAATATACTATCATATGCTAAACATAATCACTATATATCAGATACACTCTTTAGGTATCTTTTGAATCAGCACCCTATTTGTCCCATTATATATTTACTGCCTAAGATACATAAGACGCTTGACAATCCACCTGGCAGACCCATAATCTCTGCACGTGGATCCCTCTTACAGCCAATTTCCACCTTCCTGGACACGTTGCTACAGCCCATAGTACAACAAACTGATTCATATTTACGTGACACCACACATTTCTTACAGTGTATTCAAAATGTACAAATCATACCTGAGACTGACATATTGGTCACAATGGACGTGGATAGTCTGTACACTGTTATTCCACATAATGAAGGTATTCAAGCTATCAGGACAACATTGTTCCAATATAAAGAATTGATTACATACCCCATAGAAATGATATGTGAATTCCTGGAACTCACTTTGACTAAGAATTTTTTCCGCTTTGAAAATGACTTTTTTCTTCAAATAGCTGGGACTACGATGGGTTCCAACGTTGCACCTTCATATGCCAATATTTTCATGTATCAATACGAAATGATCAATCTTCAGCATCCTAATATCAAGTTCTACAAAAGATACATCGATGACTTGTTTCTGGTATGGAGGGGCAACGCTGGTGCACTTACTGATTGGATCACTAATCTCAATGCATTGGATTCATGCATACGATTCAAATACAATTACAGTATGGAATCTGTAGACTTTCTAGATGTGAAGGTTTTTATCCATGACACCACTCTAGGTACCACATTATTTCAGAAACCCACTAACAGAAATTCCACATTACATGCCTCTAGTTGCCATCCAAGATCACAAAAGAATGGGATTCCTTACTCTCAATTTCTAAGAGTTATTAGAAACAACAACAATCCGGAAACTGCTGAAAAACAACTACATGATATGGCTCAGAACTTCAAACTGAGGGGATACTCTGCCAAAACACTGGAATTACAACTACAAAAGGCACAACGTCAGAACCAGAGTGACCTGTTAAAGAAAACTTCTAAAAATGTTGATAACAGGTTAGCCTTTGTAGTCAATTACTCACCAGGTATGGAACAACTGGGAAACATTATTAGAACACAATGGTCACTAATATCCTCAGACTCTAATTTACCCTTTAGAGATTTGCCTCCGCCGCACATTGCATATCGAAGAGGTAAAACACTGCGTGATTATTTAATGCAACCTGACAGAGTGTTAGTCTCTACAGATCCAGCTAAACAATCCAGAGAAAGCAACTGGTTACGTGGTGCACAGAAGAAAGTGGGATGCTACAAATGTGTTAACTGCACAACTTGCAACAGTATGTTAAGTGGATCTTTCTTCCGTCACCCACACACCAACCGCAAAATCAACATACGACATAGGGTCACCTGCACTAGTGACTATGTGGTTTACATCCTTATATGTCCATGTGGCTTGTATTACGTTGGAAAAGCAGAAACTACCTTCAGAGAACGCATGGCGAACCACTGATCCTCGATAAGAGCAGCCCTTACCACTGGGCATGCTGATAAACCAGTACCGAGACACTTTTTAGCATTCAAACATACAGTACCAGCATTAAGAACTATGATCATTGATCAGGTACTACCGGCCAAGAGAGGCGGCAACAGGAAAGTTGCACTTCTGCAAAGAGAGACCTTTTGGATTCGCCACTTGGATACAGTGGCTCCCAAAGGTTTAAATGAAAAAGTGTCTTATGCCTCTTATTTCTGATAGGATTACCAAAACCTTTATGAAGTGGACCTATATGTATCAATAGGACACTGTATCCAGCATATTTGGTACCACCGGTTTGGTATATCCGCATATGTGATGTGACAGTACTACATTTTCTATTGGATTATCCTGATCCTCTAAATGATCTAACATGGTTTCGCTGCTACTAAACTCTGCAGGCTTTTCCCACAAGATACTCTATCGAACCACAGAGGATACAGTTTTTCTACAAGCCAACATTATGTCGTAATGATCCCCTCTACCAACAGCACATTGGTAGTTGGACATGGACTCTGCTTGCCTTCATCGGCACATACAAGATCTCAGAATTCCCCTTTTAACATCAGGATTAACATAGACATTTAACACATGTGCTGCTAGCTTCAGTGCTACAACGCACACCAAGACTGTGATTTACAATTTATTTGTTTTCTATGATGTTTTACCATATCGGTTCTTATGGCGGTAGCATTTTGTCTTGAGTTCCTTTTGGTGTCTGTATATTTTCGTGCACTGTGCCCTCAACTATTAATGATTGGTTCCTTTTGTGGATTTTTGCGCTCTAACGTGTCTAGTACACCTCTATATGAGCCCACTGCTTGTTCTTCTTTAAAATTGATGGTCTCTACTTTCCATATAGTTAGAGACCATCCAATTTCGAATTACCAGCATAATACTTTGTATCCCAGCATTTCGACCGCAGTGAGTAACTATTTTACATTGGACACGTTGGAGGTATTTATCCGCACATTAGAAACTTAATCACACTACTTTGTGATAAGATACTGTTTAAGGAAAGATTGTACGTGTCCTCTGGAAACTTCTTATCACCATTACTATCTTGTGAATCTATATCAGTAACTGTGTAACATTTCCCAGATTCTGTTACTTTGATTTTGAATACAATAGGATGCACAGTATTTCCATTCCTTGCTCTGCTCATTAGGGCATCATTCAACATATCTACTCATATTTATCATGATATTAACTATTTAGCTCCTTGCAATTTTGCTTGTAACTTTATAACTCTTGCTTTCTCATCTGTATATGCGTCTTGATACATGGGGAGCTCTATCATTCTGTCTTCCCTTCGGTATCGAGCTGAACAGCGGTTTTTCTACCCGTGCACCAAACGCATTGTTTGATTTGATTATGCCGTGAGCATTTGCTTTACATTGTATATGTAACTTTGTACATTCTATTAGTTTGATTGCCCCACGGGTCCAGCACCCATACCGAATGCACTAACTGGATTGCGTGTGCGCTGCTGGTGCAGTACACTTGGGGTTAATATCCTCCAGATTTATTATGATCTTGTAATGCCTCATAATTGTCATATCTAGTACAGTATGATCTGATCTGGGTTTATGTAATATGTTATATGTGATTTACTTTAAGTTCATGATTGTCCGTCTTTCAATACGTTTATGCAAATACTGCATTTTAAATCGCACCTATCACCAGCGCTAATTTTGGCGCTATTGGAGGAGTAAGGGTTTAAAAGGGACTGTTTGTATCTCACACTTTATCCTGACGAAGGCTGCTTGATGCAACCGAAACGTTGATGCAATAAATTATCACAAGTTTTGTCACAACTTATGCTGAAGACCTGTGTGTGCTCTGTTTTATTTGGATGTACATATTAGCTTTAACAGTAGCATCCAGGCAAATATCTCAATCCTTAAACGTGAGTGCCTCTGCAACAATATATATATATATATATATATATATATATATAAATAATCTATCTATCTATCTATCTATATACAAATGGCTAATAAAACATAGTCATTTTTTTATTTTATTTAAATATAACTAAGTCTACCTTAGGGTGACAGGTCCACTTCTAAAATAAACATTAAAAATGTTGATTTCTTTAAAAAGACATGCATATGATACACATGTATACACATAAGCACAAATGCATATACCTATATACACATGTACACACACACACATACATACACATGCGCACAAACATATATGCATGCACACACACACAGACATAAAAGCACATATAGACACACACAAACACATGTACATGCATGTACCTACAACACACACACATAAATACACATACACACAGGCACACACTCACAGAAAGACAACCCCCCCCGCACATACATAGACACAAAAATACAGACAAGCACATATACACACACATATAGGCACACACATACACACAGTCACAAACACACTTAAAGACACACGTCTATACACACATACACACACACACAAACACATACAGACATAAACCTACACACACAGGGATACATACACACAAATATATATAATATTACAGACAAACACACAAACAAACATACACACATACAGGTATACACATATACAGATATACACACACACACTCGCACATACACATACAAATCTAGACATACACACACACACAAACACACACACATCACAAGAAAATAACAAACATTTTATTCAAATAATATTCCAGGCACTTTTCCTCCTATTCACTGCCCCAGATTATTTACAAATCTGCTGTTGAGTATCCTCTGCTTACTGGTCCTCAGTCTGGTGCTGAGCACATGTCCCATTCCCCACCTCCTGCTGATGTCACTGTCTTTCCTTTAACTGGCTGATCCACAGCTTCTAACATTGAGGAGGTCACTGCCAAGGCTCTGAGAATGAATGAGGCTTATTTTGGATCCTGTTAATAAGGGTTAAAACAGAACTCTTAACTTAAAGACCAGTGGGCCAACTTAATAAAGATGGTATTCCTTCCAAAGTTCCTCTATATCTTTCAGAACACCCAAACTGGCATACCCCAAGAAGTATTTTAGTCAGATTAATGGGATCATCTGGAGTTCCTCTGGGGGGGGGGGTTGCCGTCCTAGGATAGGGTTGGACACTTTAATGAGGAGGAAGGAGTTGGGTGCAATTTCTTTGCCTAATTTTAAACTGTATTATCTAGCGCGCAGTGTCAGTATGGAAGAGTGTACTTCGATCCCCACATGTCACATTCCTTTGTACTGGTGGAAAGGAATTGCTTTGGCTGGGAAAGGATCTGCCCTTATGTTGGTGGCCAGACCACGAGTGAGTAGAATGCTAACACTGCTGTCGAGGGCCCTGTTTGATGCCTGGCAGGAACTGCAAAAGGTAATAGGATTTGCAGCATTGCAGCCTGGGACGCCTCTGTGGGGTGTTGCGGGGTTCAGACAGTTGAGTGGCTTGGAGTTTGGTCTGATATGGGCGGGTTGGGGAATCATGACCCTGGGACATTTGTATCAGGACAATACACTCAAAACCTTCCAGCAAATGCATTCTGACTATCAGATTCTGAATGCAACATTTTACTCTTATGCCCTTAGGGATCTATGGGGAACTCAGGAACCTGAGCTGGCTCTTTATCCTTTACCTTCTCTTTTGACCTTTCCTCACCTGACAAAACCACTATCCTTTATCTACACTTGGGTGACTGGGAAACTGACTGATGAGGGTTGGAACTTGAGGCCTTATGGGAGAGTGACATGGGACAGCTTGAGGACTGGAAATGGGAGGCGATGTGTCACGCCCCACCTCAGGTTATGACTTCCACATGACATCAACTGATACAGCTGAAAATACTGCACCATACCTATTATACCCCACTGAGACAACACTTGATGGCTAGTACTAGGAGTAGATTTTGTCATAGATGCGACCAAATGGAGGGTTCATTTCTACACATGATCTGGGATTGCCCACAGGTGAATGAGTTCTGGAGGTGAGTTCTGGGGACTATGGAGGGGGCACTGAAGAGGCCTCTACTTCTTACACCCAAATTTTGTGTGTTGTCGATTATCCCAGATAAGAGACAAGAGGGTTCTATGAAAGCTGCACCTCAGAGAGTTGCTTGTAATGGCCAGAAAAGTGATGGCTATGCATTGGATGTCAGGCAGGGCTCCGACTTGCCAAATGTGGGTGCACAAAGTCTAACTCATTATAAATTGGTTTACCTACACAGGGATACTCCTCAGAAGTTTGATAAAATCTGGGGCCCCATAATTTGAAATAAGAAATAAATGATGTTGTGCTCCTCCTGGATTGAGTTTACAGGGGACAGTGTGCGGTGTGTGTATGCTGTGTTCTTCAGGTGAAACCAACTGGAGCTGGGGGTATTGAGGGAGTGGATGCACAGATCTGGGGTGGGGGCAGGGGTGGGAGGGAGAGAGCGAGACTGAAGTGGAGGGAGGTTGGGACTGGGATGAGAGTTTAAAAAGGGGGTAAAAGTTTAAAGCTGAACTGATCTGTAGGACCAGCGAAAAGTGTGGAAAATTTCCCACATGACTTTTCACGAAAATGTAACAATTTTTAGCTTTTCCCACGAAAAATTTCGCCTTTCCGCCTATGCAAAAATGTCCTCCTTTTCTCCTATTTTAACAAATTTTCTGCCTATTTTAACACATTTTTCACCTATATTTTCTGTAGGTACTACATTTCCTACTGTAATATTACTTCTTGTGAGGGCTGAAGTTTAGAAATAAGTGGCTGAAAGTTGTGAGTCCTACAGCAACATATGCCTTGAAAAACACTAACTTCCTGCTGTGACACTGGCACATATTCATGATGCCAAGTAATAAAAAAAAAATAAAGTACAACCTACAATGTGGCAGATGTTTATGGTAGTGGTGGTGGTGGGGGACTGGCATGGTGTGATTTGTGTATGGATTTTTACCATTGTCATACGCTATCCTCCATCTTAAATTATTGACACACATTACTTATCGGTCATAGCAGTGGTCCCAAGTGTGGAAAATGGTGGCAACCCTTCTTCACATCCCTCCTCCACCTTCTCATATGTGCTGCTGTTAATATATTTGTCCTGGCTTTCTCTGTCATGTGTGGTTTCTGCTACCTGATACTCAGATGGTATGAGATGTTGGTTCATTTTTAAGAATGTTAGTCTCCCAACATTGCTGCTTGATAGTCATGTCCTGTGGTCATTGACAATATAACCAGCTGCGCTGAAAACCCTCTCAGACTCAATGCTTGCTGGAGGACAGCTGAGGGTTTCAACTGCAGTACGTGTGAATGCTGGCCACACACTGCTTTGTTTGTCAGTAATCCATGGGGTCATTGTTTCTGCCTAAAACATAGCTATCCTGCAAGCATGCAAAAACCATCTCACATGCATTTGGACCACTTCTAGGAGCTACACAGTGTTCCTGTGTGTCAGTTACCAACCCATACTCAGGGAGCAAGTCCCAAAGAGATGTGCCGCCACCACCACCACTACCAATGTTGGGTTTTTGCCGCCCCTGCTGAGACCCATGAATTGCCTTGTGTTCCGAATGGGATATTCTGGTTGATGATGTAGCTGCTTCTGCTGGTTCAAATGCTTTGCTGCCTTCCTTTTTTCTATACTGCCTAGATGTTTGTTGTGCCCTCACTTTCTCCCTCTCATCCTCCACAATTCAACCCTCCACTCGATCAATAAGCATGTCACGATATTCCTTGACAGAATCCAATTACTTAGAGAGCCATGACTCCTTATTGTGACAAACCACTGATGGCCCTTTGGCAGAAATTCTGAAAGTGGAAAGAATGTATTCCTCATTGCTTTTAATGGACACTATGCGAAGATCTTGTTCAAAGCACTCTAACATTACCTTTACCAGCTGGTGCATGTCTGTGGTGTCATTCTGGTAAGAATCCTCAGCCATGCTCCTCATTTTTTTTCTGCAATAAAAATATCAGTGGTAAAATTTCACTACTTCCTGCCCCAATGCGATTCACCAGCATGGTTGCCTCCTCAACGGGTTTCAGCAGCTCACATACATTGCACATTAGTTGCCATTGGCCAGGTGACAAAGAGGCTCCCTCCAAAGTCTTCCAGTTTTTCATGGTGTACTCGCTAATGCTCGTATAAATGTTCTAGCATGTACATGGTGGAATTCCACCTGGTAGGGACCTCCATTTTCATCTGGTGATAGGAAAGGGTGTTACACTCTTGTATGGAATGTAGAGCGTTGCATGAACTGTAGGAATGACTAAAATGGGTACAGATTTTGCAAGCAATAGTGAGCATCTCTTTGAGGGTTTCGGATTCTGTCAGGAATCTGGTCACTAAATTTAGCACATGGGCAAAGCAGGGCACATGCACCATACCACCAATTCTCAAAGCAGCGCTTATGTTGGAGCCGTTATCAGCAAACACAAAACCAGCTTTTAAGGAGTGGGGAACAAGCCATTCCTCTATCACCTGCTCTAGCTTACTCAGAACATCTACAGCTTTGTGGGATTGTCTCTCAAAACTCTGCATGCACAAGGTGGCGTGACAATGGTATGGGCTATCATGCTGCTGCTGCTGCTGCTGCCACCTTTTAATCACAGTGCCACAACCAGAAGCATGATTACTGGCTTTCACCTGATGCTCTAAGCTAGTGTTGTCCATGTTGGTGCTGGGAGGGAAACTCAGTGAGCAGTCACAGTCATATAGTCTGTGCTCTGCCCACTGGTCCACATATATGTAGTCAGGTGGATTTTCTTGCTATACGCACTTTTAAGTCCTTTGCCCACCAAACTAACCACCTGCTTGTACAATTCAGGCACAGCTGGCCTGGACAAATAACTGCAGCTTGGGATATTCCAGCTTGGAGCTACACATGACATCAGTTCTCTGAAACCCTGGTTTTCTACAAAAGAATAAGGCAGCATGTCCATTGCCAAGATCTTGGCAACCTTGCCATTCCAAAGGCATACTTTGACTCCTTCCCAGGAACTCAGTCAGTGTGGGCTGACAGGACATGGCAGAAGTATCCTGAAACTTTATTGTTTTAACATTACTAGAGGAGGTGGTGGCAGTAGATGCAGCATGTGTGGGCAGTCTATGACTTTTGCCATCTCCTACAGCAAAGCCAGAGTCATCATACTCCTCTTCAGCAGGAGCCATAGGTTTTATTTGGACTGAACTAACTGTTGGCACTGGCAGTAGCACACTCTTTGACACATACATAAATTCACGACTTCTTTTTTCTGCCCTAGAGCCCTGGGAACTTTTTAAAGTGCTTCTGCTGCTGCTAGTTTTGGCACCTTTGGCCTGCTGATAGTGTGTCTCCCAGTCAGACCTGTGGTTGTGCTTGAGGTGGGATCTCATAGAGGAGGTGCCTAGGTGTGAGCCTGCTTTCCCCTTGCTCACGGGCTTTTTGCATAGACAACAGATAGCAACATGCTTAGCTTGAGGATCCTGAGTGAAGTATCTCCATACTGTGGACTTCATGGAATGAGGGGTTCCTGAGGTGGTGGTGCTGCTACTACTACTACTAGGGCTAGATGTTGATGTAATTCTACTGCCGCTACTACTAGTTGTCAAAGGTGCAGCACTTACAGCAGCAGCAGAGGTACTCGTCATATCTAACATTGTGGATGTTAACCTGTGTTGCTGTTGCTGGGTACTCAAAACAGGTGTGTGCAGCTGAGTGGGACTTGGACTTTGAAGAGGAGATGATACTCATGATGAATGATAGGGTGATTGTGTGCTTTTTGACATCTGTGCTTGTCCAGGGTCAGACTTTCCAATAGCTTTCTCAAACACTTGATAGACAGGCACAGTGCTCCTTAAAAGTGGTGGAAGATTCAGACTTTGACTTCCTGCTAACCTTATAGCCCTGTCATCATCGTCACTTTTAACTTCATCTGTATCTGAACAAAACAAGGATGCTGGAAGGATATATTCTAGGTCTGCATCATCATCAGTCATCATTAGGTCATCAGCAGCAGCAGCAGCATCACCTGCCACTTCTTTCCCACTACTACCCTTATATTCCTGTAAGCTTTTGGAGGTCTCAAACAATTTCTTTTTACTTCTATTATAACAAAGTTCCCTGTTACTTTGAGGATGGGTGTTTTGGTGCTTGTTTGTCTCACTATCTGATGCAGCAGGCACTTCAGAGTCTACACCTTCCTCTATTATGCTATTGCCAGCATCATCAACACTTGAATGCGACTTGTTGTTGTCTTCAGTGTTCTTCTTATATGCTTCTTTATTTCTACTGGCACTGGTGGTGCTGGAACTAGTTTTGCTGAGACCTTTACAAACTGCATCCTCCCTTGGAGTAGAGGGTTCATCATCATCACTGATTGCACACGCTTCAGCAACCATTGCTGCAGTCAGTTTTTGAACTACTACTACTTTAATCTCACTGCTCCACCCCTCTCCCTCCCCCTCCTCCTTCCCCTTGTGCGTTTGCTAGACATTACGTGTCTTTTTACTGTACAGTACACAACACAACTGATGGAGCTGTATGATGCCTTACCTATGCCCAGTCAGTTGTCTGTCACTGTTACCTAATATATTTAGTTCTTTATTTTTTTTTCTTTATTTTTTTTTTATTTTTTTTATTTTTTCAAGTTGTCCACCTTGTTGTCTTATCAAAGTGTGTCCAAAAAAAAAAATTCTAACTGAAAAACAAAATCAAAAAAGTCTTTCCCCAGACTTCCCCATCCAGCACAGAGACAATTACAGCAAGATCAGCAAGCAAATAGATCCCTAGCTGCCTGTGTCTTGCCAGTCAGTCACATGGAATTTTGGAGTATTTGGGGTCAACCTCCTTCCTCCCTTCTTCTCCCCAGAGTGCCCCACTGACTCTCCTAACAGAACAAATGTCCTACCTAAAATATTCCCTAAACTAAACTTCAATTCCCCTCTCTATCTTCTCTAGCTCAAAAAATGTACTACTCTTTCTCCTCTCACAAACACAAAATGGCAAGCTTTGACCGCCTGACAGCCTTTTATATGGCTGTAGAAAACATTTTTGTCCCATTGATTTCAATGGGCAGAAAAGGCTGGAAAAAGTGGAAAAACTGCACTTTGCGCGGGAAATTATTCGCCAAGCAGAAAGTGCCATTATTCGCCATTTTCAGTTTGAGGCAGAAATTTTCACCCATCCCTACTGATCTCATTGTTTCAGTGTACTTAATGTAATTTCCTTTAGTATACAGGACTGTTTTTTACACCTTTAAATATGTTGCCGGTGTTTTCTTACATGTAATTGGATCTGGTCTGGCTTGTTAATAAAAACATATTTTTTTTAAAAAAAAAAGACCAGTGGGGTGTGAAAAGCATTAGACTTAGAACGACAAAAATTTTCTGTAAAATTCGGACAAATTTTTCTTTTCATTCGTCGACTCCGCATTTCAGATCCAACCTGTTTGACCCGAACAAAATTCAACGACAGTCCAAATTATTCTTCAAATTTAAAATGCCTTTAAAAATATAATAAAAAATGAAAATTAAATAAATGGAACCATTTCCAAGGTCAAAATGGAGATGTTGGAACAGGTAAGGTGGGCAAAGTCCCCCCAAAGTCCACAAATCATTGGTCTCTCCTCCTGGTAGACCTATTGTTTCCGGCATTGGCTCATTAAATGAGCCTCTTTCGGATTTAGTGGGCTTTTATTTAAAACTGTTGGTGGAGGCTTTGCCCTGTGCTCTCAGGGATACTAAGCAAGTGTTAATCGATATGTCTTGTTTCACTTGGAAGAGTACTTATTCTTGGTTATCAGCTGATGTGGTTGCTCTATATTCCTCTATCCCTCATGATCTGGTGTTGATTTCTCTTAAGCAGCAGCTTGAATTGCTTTCCCAATACTCTGAGAGCCTCAGGGTCTTTTTGGTGTAGGCAGTGGAATATCTCCTGTCCCACAATTATTTCGCCTTCGATGGGTCTTTCTTCCTCCAGAGATGTGGAGTTGCTATGGGTGCCAGTTTTGCCCCTTCCCTGGCCAACATTTACATGGGCTGGTGGGAGAGGACCCACATCTTTGGGGCAAGCGATACCCATCGGAGGCGAATTGAGTGGTATGGGAGATATATAGACAATCTTTTGTTTGTGTGGTCAGGTAGTGAGTTGGAGGCATCTTTGTTTTTGGATTGTCTCAATGACAACCAATGCAATTTACGTTTCACTCACTCCTTTAGCACTGTTAGCATTCCTTTTCTAGACTTGGAGCTTATAGGCAAGTGTGATACAGGAGAGGTGGTTACTAAGAATTATAGGAAATCCGTGGCGGGCAATGCCTTTTTACACGCCCGTTCCTCACACCTCCGTTCCCAGATTACAAATATCCCAAAAGGACAGTTTATGCGTTTACGCAGGAACTGTTCGAATGGGGAGGATTTCCAGGAGTCCTTTTGCGATCTGGGACAGAGGTTTCGGGCAAGGGGTTATCCAGGATATCTCCTCTCAAGGCATTTGATGTGGCTTCAGGTATGTCTAGGAACGATTTGCTTAAAGAGACCACTAAACCAACTAGAAGTCCCACTGATAAAATTAGGTTTATTACCACATATAGTGCGCAGTATAGACAGGTGTGTGACATAGTTCGGAGATATTTACCACTTTTGAATGCTGATGAGCAGCTGGCAGATGTGTTGAAATATGGATGTGGTTTTGTTGCCAAGAGGGGTGCCACTATTGTGTCGCCCAGTCTGTTTTTGACAGCTAGACCCAAGCCCACTTGGTTATCACACAAAGGTTTTTATAAGTGTGGGGCAGTGAGGTGTAAATGCTGTCGTTATATGAACCAGGCGACTAAGTTCAAAAGTACTGGTGAGGCTAAAGAATATAGCATCACTAGTTTTATCAATTGTGGCACTCCTAGTGTTACATATCTTTTTACATGTACCCGTTGTTTTGTTCAATATGTAGGACGGACATCACGTCCACTTAGACAGAGGATTAGAGAACATGTCTATCAGACTGAAAAGCACCTTTTAGATTCAGCAGTAGCTCGCCATGTTCATGATATGCATAATGGTGATTTATCTTGTTTACAATTTGTCGGCATTGAGAGGGTACGGTTACCCTGGAGGGGGGTAATATATTCTGGATGAACTGGAGGCATTTTGGATTTTAACCCTCAATACCAGGGTCCCGTCTGGTCTCAATGCCGAGTGGGATATCGGTCATATTTTTTGATACCTAATTCCCCCTTTTTTTTTTTTTTTTGTGTGTGTGTAGGGGGTTAATTTTTTAGATTTATCTTATTTCATTTTTCATTGGTTATTTAGTGCATTCTCTGATATGCATGCTCTCTGTAATTGGTTTATGTCACTGTTTGGTTTTAATTGGTGTCCAATCAAGATAGAGTTACAGGTTTTAAATTGAGTCTTTGTAGATGGTTCACCAGGTCTATGAGTACGTGCACTATTGCACGAAACGCGTCAGACTGCTACCAGTGACAGATATATGCTGGTGCGCTAGAGTGTTTTGGCTCCCTTGCAACAACAATGCCATGTTTTGGTTTTATGTTTTATAATAAAAGTTATTTTTTATCAGTAGCCCGTAACTGAGCATATCGTTTTTCTATACGTCACACTATTGACTTCTACATCACCATGAGTGCTTCCGCATCCATTTTCTTTCTGCACATTTAGCCTTATGGTACTATGGATGAAGTAGATGAAGTATGGATGTAGCTAAATTTGAAGGAAGAAGGAACACTGCGGATGACTGGTGCAGGGCAGACTCAAGATGACCGGAACACTGTAGATGTAGCCAGCAGCAAACTGCAGAACACTGGTGCAAGCAGGACTCAGTAGATAGGTACAGCAGACTTTTTTTTACAAGAGATTACAAAACTGAGGATTACTGGTGCAGGGCGGACTCAGGATGATAGCAACACTGGAGATTGTAAGGTTGAGTGTAAGGTTGTAAGCGGCCTGAAAACAAAGCTGCACTATACAGAAGTGCAGCAGAAATTAGGCAGCAAAAATAATCAAATAGAACAAAGAACAAAAGGAAAGAGGGAGCCCAGAATCAAGGACCAGGAAGACCTAACTAAAAGGGGAGACCCCCTTCTCAAGAGCCAAGAACCGACGAGGGAAGAGACAGGACCCCCCCCACACACACACACAGAGGACAAGCCAAGGAAGGAGCTGGAATGAGAGGAAGAGAAGGAGACTGCGGAAGAGACAGCAAGACGCCACTAGACGGAACTCAATACTAGAGCGTCTGAGTTCCGTCTAGCCAGGCCTCTTATGTGCCAGTACTATGCAGGCTGGAGGCATGGAACACAGATGCCCCGCCAGCAGCAGTCTCATAGGCTGCCGCTAGATAACCCGACGGAGCACCAATGACGTCATCCACACCAGCTGGAAGCACACGACAGATGCAACGCAGCCGCATGGGGAGACCCATGCCGGAGGTAGGAGACGCTAGCATGACAGAGATGTAGCTAGCAGCAAACTGTAGAACACTGGAGCAGGCACGACTCAGAAGAAATACAGCAGACTTTTTTTTACAAGAGACTACAAAACTGAGGATGACTGGTGCCAGGCGGACACAGGATGACAGCAACGTAGACGATGTATCCAGCAGCAAACTGCAGAACACTGGAGCAGCCAGGACTCAGTAGATAGATACTGCAGACTTTTTTTTACAAGAGATGAAAAACAATAGAGCCAGACTGAACAACCTGTATAGCGGGACAATAGTGTAGACTTTAAATTCCCCCCTCTGTGTCCCACAAAGTCAGGGGGTGTCCTCTGCCCAACCTACCATCATTATAGAGCTGGGTAAGCTGGAGTGCTCAGCATATTATGGTACTATGGTACTTTTTTCTTCTAATCTGCATTGAACCTGAGAGTAGGGTAACCCAGCTTTGGCAGGTTGACTTTTAAAAAAGTCATTTGCTCAATGAGCTGGGGACCAATTGAGAGCACTGGGGGTTAAGTATATTTCCAGTTACGGAAAATACCTGCTCACTATGGACAGTGGTTGGGGGGGCAAGAAAGCAACTACTGGGATACCAGGGATAAAGTAGGCCACACAGCCCTCTTGTTATCCCAGAAACTCAAGGGATCTGTACTTGGGGGTAAAGAAGGTTCCGCAAGGTAAGCCTTAACCTCAAACTTTGTTTTGTCTGAAGCATAATCTGTCCATTGCCTCAGTATTAAAAGCAGCAGCTGCTCCACTGGAACAAGGTGAAGTGCTACTGGTGCTGCTACTTATAGGTCCCGGAAGACCACCACACTCCTCCAGCTCATGTGCGGAATTTTCTCCCACCTCCTGTGACTGCATCCTGTTTTTCATTGCCGTTCACGCACCCTCGCTATCAATTATTCCCTCCAGTCAGTGAGTGAATTGGAACTAAGTGTCATCTTGCCTTTGATTCCAGGATCGCAAATTGTGGCAAGCATTAACTCGGGACAATCATCCATGTTCTCTTCCATGCGGAAGTGGCCAGCAATTTGTCGGCACGATTCCAGAACTGCTGACAACCTTCCAGTGTTACTGCAATCCTCGAGAGCAACATTCAGTACCAGATGCAGGACATGTGCTGAGCAGCTCACACCCAAAATCTGCCATCCCGGAGAGCCTTTATTATGTTAGCTGCACTGTCAGTAATCATAAATCCCATTTGTGCCTGTGTGCCTGCCTGCTCCCCTAGCCACCATGTTCTGCAGTGCTTTGCAAATGTTATCTGAGGTGTGCTGCTGATCCATTACCTCAGTATGGAGGATGAAAGAGTGGTGCCCTACCAGCTTAACTACTGCACCTGAACTTCTTGTTGGTAATGATGTGTCTTGCAACACACTGGGCTGCCACCAATGCGCCGTCAATGTCAGGAAGCCATGCTAGCCACTCGAATCACCCCATAAATCAGTGGTAAAGTTGATGGAAGGGCTCCCCATCCACAAAATTAAAAGCAGCACCCCCAATGGCTATGAGCTGTGCAATGAGGCGTGTAATTTTCCTGCTGTCTGCACATCCCCTTGGAATGAAACCCACCAAAATTTTCCAGTGTGGCCTATATTGATTTTGGGATGGGCTGTGACTGTCTGCTGCTCTTACTAGGACCAGATGAGGCATGATCCCCCTGCCCTTTCTCCCGCTGCCGACTGGTGGTGAGTGTGACACTGGTATATGTATTCTAGTAGTGCCATTTTCTGCACTAATCAACACTGATTTGTCGTAGTTGTTCAGGGGTTGGTTCATCCCGGAGGGGGTTAAATGACCCAACATCCTCCCACAGCTGACTTCCCTGCCACACAATTTGCATTTTGCTAGCCAGCCATCGCCACGTGCCGCAAAATGGTCCAATGCTTTGGCTCAACGGATGACTCTGGAAGGTGGTGGAGAACAAGAAACTGAGGTGACATTTTCTTCATCTTCACTTTGCTTTTTCTTTCTACATACCATTACAGGGATACCAGTAGACCTAAAGTTGGCAGCAGGGATGTTGGAGTAGTAGATTATAAGCACTCTATTTAACACTTAATATAATTCAATATCCTTAAAAGTCCACTTATCCCATTGTCAAGATGCAGCTGTTAGGTGGATCTCACAGTCACAATCCACATCGTTGTGTGAACATACAACACAGTACAAAAAAAGAGAAGAGAAACAGCGCAAAGAACACCTCTAAGTGTAGTATTATAAAATCACATTAATTGTACATAGCCCTTCTCCCTCCAATAGTATTACTCACATTTATAAGAGGCTTCTCCTGCCTCACAGTATAATTTGCCCGCACTGGTTTGTGGGGTGTCACACCAGGCTAGTGACTACATATATTCCTCCAGACAAAAGAAGAACTGATGTTGTTTAAGATGTTTTGTTTGTTGTTCCTAGTTGTTTCCACATGCAATAAACAGTATGTAGATTTTAACTTGGAACTTTTAATCGTATTAGCAATATTATTGTCTGGTCCCCATTTCTCACAGTGAGTATGGAGGTACCAAATAAAATAACATAATAAAAGGTTTTTTATTGTAATATTAATAAAATATATATACTAAAAATTCTCAGCCTGACCCCTAACAGGGGTATTGTTTTAAAGCAGAGAAAGGGAAAGGAATTTTACCAATAAAAATAAAAAATAAATAAAGAATAGAACAGCTGAAGTATTAAATAATACAACCAGAAAATATACTCATAATATAAAAAGTAATAGTGAATTATTCCAAACTCACAAATGCCTTGTTAGTAGGCTAAAAAGCTCAACGCGTTTCATGACTGATTGATGTCACTTCTTCAGGAGCAGAATAAGAAAAACATGTTAAACAACATCAGTTCTTCTTTTGTCTGGAGGAATATATGTAGTCACTAGCCTGGTGTGACACCCCACAAACCAGTGCTGGCGAATTATACTGTGAGGCAGGAGAAGCCTCTTATAAATGTAACACTATTGGAGGGAGAAGGGCTATGTACAATTAATGTGATTTTATAATACTACACTTAGAGGTGTTCTTTGCGCTGTTTCACTTCTCTTTTTTTGCAGCAGGGATGTTGGGACTGGGATTGGAGGAGGATAGTGGAGTAACAGTTGCACTGGTGGCGGAGACACTAGCAGCTACTACCTGGCTGGGAGATTCAAATGGAACTGGAGAGGCAGGTGTTGAGTTGTCAATAGAAGACACAAGTGTATCTGGAGAAACAGGAGGCGTACTATGGGAAGCAGTGAAGAATTAAGCTCAGGGGTATAATCAAGGTCAGTGGAAAAATCAAGGTCAGGGGACAAATCAAGCTTAGGAGGCCTTGATCCCTCAGATTCTTCTTCTACCTCCTGTAGGTTTTAACAGGAAGAAAAATCAGCAGCAGCAACAGATTTTGGGGAGCCCTGCTCAATTCCCTCTTCTGCCTGGTGGTTACCGGGAAATGGTAAACTATCTCCCTCAATAACATTTTCTGGAGTAGATATGCTCTTAGTGGCAGTGACAGTGGTGACAGGAAAAATGTTTTCCAAATACTGCAATAATTTCTGTTTGGGCTGCTTACACGAACGTTCTGTATAAAAATCCTGCTTTGATATTGCAGGCAGTGTCTGACCCGTAGTGTTACACACTCTAGGTGTCCCCAGGTTTATAGAAGCAGCTGTAGAGGAGGTGGTGACTAAACTGGCAGTGGCACTAGTCATTGTGCAGGTGGTTCTGGGGGGGATCATCATGAAACAGCTGATGAGACACAGGTGATGGCTGCTTCGTGGTCTCAGAGGAGGATCTGGACCTCTGTACCCTGCTAGTAGAGGTAGTTTTCGGTTTGAAGCTCTGCTACTGAGTCTGACTAGTACTACTCAAAGTACTCTTCTTTTCCCACCTGCTGCTGCTAGCTCTGCTTGAAAGCAACATCACTGTGGTGGATGAGGAACATCAGGTTGTTCACTAGGACTCAAATCCATGACAGATAGGTAGGTAGTGAACTATAAAAGTTTTAAAATGTAAAACCTGGCCACACGACAATGTGAGACTGGTTGTGTCACTTTGAAAATGATTCAAACAAATTCCTACTATTATTTTTAATATTTTACTCAGGAACAAAGCTTACTTTCCCTTGCGAACGCAATAAGGTACTAGGCTTGCCTATAGAACTGTGAGACTGGCTGAAATATCACTCTGAAAATTATTCAAACAAATCCCTTATATTAATTTTAATGTTTAACACAGAAACAAAGGTGACTTTTCCTTGCGGACGCAATAAGGTGCTAGGCCTGCCTACAGAACTGTGAGACTGGCTGATGTGTCACTCTGAAGATTATTCAAACAAATCCCTAATATTTTTAATATTTTGCACAGGAACAAAGATGACTCTCCCTTGCAGTGGCAATAAGGCATTAATGCTGGCTGCCTGCCTATGCCTAATGCTACCTGTCTGCCTACACAACAACTGGACACTCTAATATTGCCTGCTTCTTCTCTCTCTCTGCTCCAACAACGCAAGAGGAAATGCAGGCTGTCTGGGTGTCTGTGTCATTAGTCCAACCCCCATCATGAAATGAAGAAGCCAATTGGAACAGAGACAAAGCGGGAAAGTAGCGCATGAAACGGAGAAGGTAATTGGACTAGTGACATGAAGGGAAAGTATGGAGGGAAAGTAATAGAGCGCAGGTAGTAGTCGCCGACTACCCAAAATTTTCAACGACATTCGGACCACGGCTAGTCGGATTTGGATTTTTTTTGGCAAATGATCCTTTCCATTCAGTATGCCCAAATGTTGCTGAATGACCCCATTTTCATCAAATTCCGAATGTTGCCGAACCGAATTGCACAATCTTAAAAAGCATTGCTTTGCTAAGTGTTAAGAAACTCTCCGGTGCTCAAAGGTTTAAAACACTAGGAGGAGCTATGCAATACACATGACAGCTGGACCTGTGCACAAATGCAAAAGTCTTAATACACATGCTGAAATATACAATCAGATTATACATGTGTAACAGCTAGTGACATGCTGCGTTAAATAACCCTCCCACATAAAGTTTTATTTTAAAATAAGTTCCTCAAAATCCATGACTGCATCTTTGGTCTGCAATGAAATGGCTCTACAGCTCATGTTTGGAGAAAGAAAGCAAGGTTCAGTTCTCCTTCTATTGCAGGGCAGACAACCATTGGCTCTCCAGATGACTACAATTACCATCATCCCCAAGTTGGGAAGCCAACTGTTGCGTGCTAGTTTGTTTAACTGAGTATAGGTTTGCTCATTTCATCTCTCCCTCTTATTTTTCTTTTATTTATCTCTTTTCTAGTCACCTCTCTGTTCCCTGAATGACAGGCGGAGCAGGGAGAGAGAGCCAGTGCAGCGATGTGAAAGGGGGTTGGGGGGTTGTCAGAAGGGTCTTGATGTCCCCCCAGTGTGGTCTGAATTGTTAAACTTTTCCAGGTCGGTACATTACATTTGAAGCGACCTTTTAAAAGGCTAACCAGCAGCAGTACTAGCACCGCAGGTTCCCTGTGTCCTTTCTTCTGGATAAAGTGGAAATTATCCTTGGGACTAGTCACCCTAAGGGTAATAGGGGAATCCAGCATTGGACCCCTTGCTCACAGTGCTTAGAGAGATCAGCTTCACCTCACTGACGAGGCCTAACAAGGTTGAAACGTATGTCTGGGGTTGACTGTTTCTCTTGTTCAGAGATGAATTTCCTGGCATTTCGTGGTTGGACTGCTGTTATGGCAGGACCAATATGATGTATTTTAGGATATTTCCTCTCTGTAAAAGACACTAGATAGGATGTTCACTAAAGCGTTGGTATGCTGGATATGCAGTGGACAGAGCCCCAGGTCAACACCAGAAGGGGTAGTCAGACAAGCCAGAAGTCAAACACGGAACAAGTAGTCAGCCAGAGCTGCAGGTCTGCACCAGAATGTTTATCTGACAAAGCCAAGGGTCATACACGGAGTGGGTAGTCAGACAGAGCCACAGGTCAGCACCAGATCAGTTAGTCAGACAAGCCAGATCATGCACAGAGAACCAACGAAATAGAACTGAACTAACACCAACGAAAGGGCGACAGAGCCCTGTGTCCAGGCAGTTAAAGTAGTGTGCAAGCAGGAAGAGGAGGAGCAGCCAACAGGTGGCTGTCCCTTTAAATGGAACGCACGTCCATGCCTTTGGACGTGCGCCCAACAATGACGCTACCCACCTGCCGGAACGCCGGCAGCAGAAGTGGCCGGAGCCGCACAAGGCACCAACAGGCGACTGAGCCACCAGGAAGCGGAATGCGGCCAAGCCTCAACGGAGGCAAGGCACCAGTGTCAGCAGCGGATGTGGCTGGAGCTGCTGGGTAACAATGCGGTCAGCTCGAGCAGCTTCGGCTCACTCAAACTGGCTGTCAAATAGCACTACAGCAACTGACTGATCAGCATCAGTCATGTGACTGTTAGACGTAACTTTTAGAGTAGACATATTGCGGATGGCACAATATATTGCAGCATATGCACAATGGTTGCAAAGTAACTTCTCGCATTTCTGAAACATTTCTAGATATACATGTACCTTGACTGGTCTAATAACAGAGCGTAGTCAGATACAGCATTGTATGGCGGCTGGGGGGGGGGGGATTCTGGGCGGCCTGGGCCTATTTTTGTGCGAATGGAGCTTCAGCCACCTCAGCCCCTATGTTAATCCGGCCCTGGCCACTAGTGCTGTACTTGCTGCCAGATGTGCTGTCCCTGCTGCCACTAGTGTTGAACCTGCTGTCAGATGTGCTGCCCCTGCTGCCACTAATACTGTGCCTGCTGTCAGACATGCTGCCCATGCTACTGATACCACCATTGTTGTGCGAGCTGTCAGACATGCTGCCCCTGCTGCCACCAGTGCTGAACCTGCTGCTAGTGTGTCTTGTAATATTCAGGAGGGAAGAAGGAGAGGATGATGCCAAGTGTGACAGCAAGGGACCCTAAGCCACCTTTGCCATCCCCAAGCAGTCTCGCCAGTGTTAGTACTACTACTACTACTAAGGTCCAGCAGCTTGTTAGCATTAGGAGTGAAGGAGGGGTAATCAACAATATCTTCATATTAATAGTCAAACTAGCAGGTGGAGGCACGGTAATCTGTATCAAATAATTCTTGTTCCAAATCAGAGAAATGGCAACAGACTTCTGACCTAAGATTGTCGGGATATAAGGAAATGTTCCTGCAGCCACAAGCCACGCGGGTCCAACCACTCCCGCTTTTCCTCCTTCTCCTCACCACTACAGAAATATATCAAAGGGCTTAGCGCTGACCCCTCTCCAAAGAAACCCGACCTTGTTCGCAAAAATCTTCTATCTTGCTACAGTTCCGTCCGTATTCCTTCGTGTGTGAAAATTATCTTTTGAGTCCCAGAAAGCTATGTGATATTGAAGAGGTTAAGTGCAATATGGCTCTTCTTTTAAAATAAAACTGAAAATTTTTAAAAGAAGAGCTATATTGCACTTAACCTCTTCGATATCACATAGCTTTCTGGGACTCAAAAGATAATTTTCACACATGAAGGAATACGGACGGAACTGTAGCAAGATAGAAGATTTTTGCGAACAAGGTCGGGTTTCTTTGGAGAGGGGTCAGCGCCAAGCCCTTGGAGATATAATATCTTCATATTACTAGTGACTGTAAGGAGGAAGACACTGCGGCTGAACTTAATGTGGTTGGTGTTAGTAGTAGTAGTAGCAGTAATGGTGAAGCAGCCGGAGTGGTAGGGGAAACATTTGAGAGCGTACATACTAGCAGTCAAGGGAGCCCACAACATTCCTCTTTCCCTGGGAGTCCTCCCCTTACCTTCACTAAAGTGGAAATTCCAAGACAAGTGAAACAACTAGCTTGCCATCACAATCACCTTCTAGTGTAACTACATTTTCTGCCAAATCCACCTCATTCATACTTACCTCCCCCACAAAATGATAGCCACTCTGTTAATGTTAGGATGTGGCAGGATGTCTCTACCCATTGTACACTGTGTGGTGCACTAACCACACATGGTAGTGTGGTGGAGGAGAATCGCAAGCAGGGCATCAGGTGGCATCTGAGGAGATTCCATCCCGCAGAATATGTTAAGATGCTGGAAGGGAGGGTTCATCATTACTATTAAACTGTCAGCAGGTTGTCATGTGTCCTTAGCGGGGTTTGGACAAGGGGTATAGTGACAGCAGCTGTCTTTGGGTTCTGGTGTCATGGATACAGTTGTACACCCAGATGTTATTTACCACACACACTGTGCATATTGCAGTTGCTGATGAGAGGCACAGTTCTTGCTCTCCAGGGAAAAATATCTAGTCTAATAACAACCACTCATGATTTTGGTGGAGGGGCAGGTGGAGAAGAATTATTGGCCAACTTCTTCTTTTCTCCACATAGACTGGGGGATACTTATTGTGATGTTACTGCCTCAGGCACATCACTGGAGCTAATTGTGGCAAGTGGAACCTTTATCATCCATCACCCATGTTACTGCTATTGTTGATCCCATTCCTTTACAGCTGTCTAATTAACCTATTGCTTAAACACCTCAGCAGCAGCAGCAGCAAGAACAGCAGTTGCAAATTCTGTAACTATGGACTCAGACTCAGGAGGAGGACATTTGACAATGGCCAGTGGCCACTGGGCAACACTACCTGCTGGCACTAGGCCAGTAGGGCATTTTTCCTCAGGGCTTGTGCTTTGCAAAAAACAAAACAAAAACATAGTCCTACAAAAAATAAACAATTTTTGGGGGTTTGTTTCTAACAAGCCAAGGTCCCACAAATCAATGTTTCCATAGGCCTTGTGCCACACAAGCTTAAAGGGGAACTACCACCCGACACAATCTTTAGCTTCACTAAGTCCCCATCTAGCGACTAGCTGCTTAGTAGCGCTAGTTGGTAAAATAATTACCTTATTTAATAGATTTCTGCTCTCTTCCCTGGCTGACAGGCAGGACGGAGCACGGACATCTTGCCATTGTGACATCCGTGCGCCTGCGCTGTCAGTCCTAGCCAGTTCTAGTAGGCTTTGCTAGGAGCCATTTGGCTCTGAATGGGACTGACAGCGCAGGCGCGCGGACGTCACAAGGGCAAGATGTACGCGCTCTGTCCTGCCTGTCAACCAGGGAAGAGAGCAGAAATCTATTAAACAAGGTAATTATTCTGGCGACTAGTGCTACTAAGCAGCTAGTCACCAGATGGGGACTTAGTGAAGCTAAAGATTGTGTCAGGTGGTAGTTCCGCTTTAAGTCCTAAAAATCAATATTTCCTCAGGGCTTGGGCCTCTAACAACAAATCTAACAAATCATCCTCTACAAAATACTCTATCAAGTCAAGTATCAGCCTACCGCAGTGACACCTTATATCAGGGGGTTCTTGTCTCTATCACTTTACGTACAAATGTCTTATTTTTAGTGTTGAGCGAGCATGCTCGGCCGATGCTCGGATCGGCTCGAGCATCGCTCTGCTCGGCACATGGCGGTACTCGTACGAGTACCGCATGTGCTCGCCCGCCATGTTCGGGTCTCCTCCCCGCACGTTTTGCGGCTGCTGCGCAGCCAATAAACGTGCAGGGAGGCTCTGACATCGGTGTAATGCCAGCAGCCATGTTGGCTGCTGGCATTACACTGATTGGCTGGCCAGAACCCGTGGTCGGGTGCTGTATAGCACCTGACCATCGAGTTCGGCTCAGTCTGAGCCAGGGAGAGCTGAGGATAGGAAGGGAAAGGCAGTGTAGGGAGGAAAAAAAAAAATTGTGAAAAAAAAGAACCAAAAGTCCTTTTTAGGACTACTGTGTGTGGGGGCAGCAGGTTATTTTGTGTGGGGGGAAAAAAACAAAAACAAAAAAAAAAAAAATATTCTGTTTAGTGTGAAAAGTTGCAGATTAGAGCACATTCTGTTTAGTGTGCACAGTTGCAGATTAGAGCACATTCTGTTTAGTGTGCAAAGTTGCAGATTAGAGCACATTCTGTTTAGTGTGCAAAGTTGCAGATTAGAGCACATTCTGTTTAGTGTGCAAAGTTGCAGATTAGAGCACATTCTGTTAAGTCTTCAAACTAAAATATCAAAGTCACATATTCCATTCAGTGTGCGTCGCCGCAGTTTAGCAGCACATTCTGTGTACTGTGCACAGTTGCAGAATAGGAAGAAATACTGTTAAGTTTTCAAACTCAAATATTAAAGTCACATATTCCATTCAGTGTGTTTCACCGCCGTTTAGCAGCCTATTCTGTGTACTCTGTACAGTTGCAGAATAATAAGAAATACTGTTAAGTTTTCAAACTCAAATATTAAAGTCACATATTCCATTCAGTGTGTATCACCGCCGTTTAGCAGCCTATTCTGTGTACTCTGAACAGTTGCAGAATAGTAAGAAATACTGTTAAGTTTTCAAACTCAAATATTAAAGTCACATATTCCATTCAGTGTGTTTCACCGCCGTTTAGCAGCCTATTCTGTGTACTCTGCACAGTTGCAGAATAGTAAGAAATACTGTTAAGTTTTCAAACTCAAATATCAAAGTCACATATTCCATTCAGTGTGTATCACCGCCGTTTAGCAGCCTATTCTGTGTACTCTGCACAGTTGCAGAATAGTAAGAAATACTGTTAAGTTTTCAAACTCAAATATTAAAGTCACATATTCCATTCAGTGTGTATCACCGCCGTTTAGCAGCCTATTCTGTGTACTCTGTACAGTTGCAGAATAATAAGAAATACTGTTAAGTTTTCAAACTCAAATATTAAAGTCACATATTCCATTCAGTGTGTATCACCGCCGTTTAGCAGCCTATTCTGTGTACTCTGCAGAGTTGCAGAATAGTAAGAAATACTGTTAAGTTTTCAAACTCAAATATCAAAGTCACATATTCCATTCAGTGTGTATCACCGCCGTTTAGCAGCCTATTCTGTGTACTCTGAACAGTTGCAGAATAGTAAGAAATACTGTTAAGTTTTCAAACTCAAATATTAAAGTCACATATTCCATTCAGTGTGTTTCACCGCCGTTTAGCAGCCTATTCTGTGTACTCTGCACAGTTGCAGAATAGTAAGAAATACTGTTAAGTTTTCAAACTCAAATATTAAAGTCACATATTCCATTCAGTGTGTTTCACCGCCGTTTAGCAGCCTATTCTGTGTACTCTGCACAGTTGCAGAATAGTAAGAAATACTGTTAAGTTTTCAAACTCAAATATTAAAGTCACATATTCTGTGTAAGATGAAGAAGGCGGGTAAAAAGGGACGGGGAAGTGGACGTGATCCTGAAAGTTCAGGGCGCGGGTCAGGACGCGGAGAAACTGTGCCTGGTGCCAGAGCACAAGAAAGAAAGACATCCACCATACCTAGCTTCATGTCTAATTTTACAGGGCGTCGCAGGACATCACTCTCGAGGTCCGACCACTGCGAACAGGTGGTCGGTTGGATGACAGCTGATACTGCTTCCAGTCGGTTAAGCACCACCCTGTCTTCCACCAAGTCCACTCTCAGTAGCCAAGAGTCTGGTCAAAATAATCCTCACTCTGATCATCCTTCCTCCCACCATACACGGTCTGGTCAAAGAAGTGATCCCACACTGGGATATAGTGAGGAGCTCGTCTCATCACCAATCCTTCATTTGACCCTCTCTCCAAGCACGCTTGCAGAGGAACATGACATCTTGTGCCCTGATTCACAACCTCTAGAGGCTACCCAATCACAAGAAGATGACAGATGTGAACGGCATTTAAGGTCAAAGGAAGTAGTGGATGATGATGATGATGATGAGACACAGTTGCCATTAAATCAACCACTATTTCCGTCTCAAGACCTTGTTGAGGAGAATGTTATACAGTTGTCAATGACTGAGTATGTGGTGGGATCAAGACTTGAGGAGGATGATCAGAGTGAGGAAGTGGAGGAGGACTTGGTGGACGATGAGGTGACTGACCCCACCTGGGAAGGTGTAGAGCCGAGCGATGTCAGCAGTCCTGAGGGTGAGCCATCTGCAGCACCGCAACAGGCTGGAAGAGGCAGTGGTGTGGCTACAGAAAGAAGGCGGACCGCACCAAACCGGCCCGCAAATGTTCCACGGAGCACCCCCTTGCGTAAATCTCCCTTGCCAAGGGGTAGGTGTTCCGCGGTATGGCGTTTTTTTAAGGAACGTGCGGACGACAAAAGAATTGTAGTTTGCAACCTGTGCCACACCAGAATGAGCCGAGGCATGAACACTAGAAACCTCACCACCACCAGCATGATCCGACACATGGCATCCAAGCACCGTAGTAAGTGGGAGGAACGCCTGGATCGCCCATCTGTGTCTGCAGGCCACACCACTGCCTCCTCTTCCCCTGTTTTCGGTGCCGGCCAATCGCCTGTCGAAGGCGCAGGCCCGCATACCTCCCGCCCTGCACCTGTACCATCTGAAGCACCATCAGCGACCACATCCACTTCCCTGTCCCAGCACAGCGTCCAAATGTCGTTACCCCAGGCATTTGAGCGCAAGAGAAAGTACCCAGCCACCCACCCACAGGCCATAGCACTAACCTCACACCTTTCCAAATTACTGGCCATCGAAATGCTGCCATTTAGGCTTGTGGACACTGAGTCCTTCCGCAGCCTGATGTCAGCAGCTGTCCCTCGGTACGCGGTCCCCAGCCGCCACTACTTTTCCCGGTGTGCCATCCCCGCATTACACCACCATGTGTCCCGTAACATCACCCGTGCCCTGACCAACGCAGTTACTGGGAAGGTCCACTTAACGACTGACACATGGACAAGTGCTTGTGGCCAGGGACGCTACATTTCCCTGACGGCACACTGGGTGAATGTCGTGGAGGCTGGGAGCGACTCGGACCCTGGGATGGCACGGGTGCTACCCACGCCGAGGATTGCGGGCCCTACCTCCATCAGGGTTTCCACCAGCACCTACGTTATTGGCTCCTCCTCCTCCGTTTCCACCTCCGAATTCTCTACACACAGCGCCACTCCCCCATCAGCCAGTAGCTGGAAGCAGTGTAGCACTGCAGTGGGGAAGCGTCAACAGGCCGTGCTGAAGCTGATCTGCCTTGGGGACAAACAGCACACGGCCTCAGAGCTGTTGCAGGGGATTAGTCACCAGACCGAGCAGTGGCTCTCGCCACTCAACCTGCAACCAGGCATGGTTGTGTGTGATAATGGGCGTAACTTGGTGGCGGCTTTGGAGCTCGGCAAGCTCACACACGTACCATGCCTAGCGCATGTATTTAATTTAGTGGTGCAGCGATTTCTAAAAACCTACCCCAATGTGCATGATCTCTTGACCAAGGTGCGCCGCGTGTGTGCACATTTCCGTAAGTCATCAACAGCTTCAGCCGGCCTGTTGAAGCTGCAGCAGCGCTTACAATTGCCAGCTCACCGGCTGCTGTGTGACGTGAGCACGCGCTGGAACTCCACCTTCCACATGTTGGCCCGGCTTTGTGAGCAGCAGAGGGCAGTAGTGGAGTACCAGCTGTTACACGGTCGTCGCCTCTCCGTTCAACTTCCTGTAATCAGAAGTGAGGAGTGGGAATGGATGTCAGACCTCTGCGAGGTTTTACGCAATTTTGAGGAATCGACACAGATGGTGAGCGGCGATAACGCTATTATCAGTGTAACCATCCCACTTCTGTGTCTACTGAAACGCTCGCTGCTCACAATTAAAACCGACGCTTTGCATGTGGAAGAGGTGGAAATGGGGGAGGAAGAGCTTACACAAGGTGATAGCCAGAGCACCCTCACTTCGTCTTCTCAGCGACAATTGGAGGAGGCGGAGGAGGAGGAGGAGGAGGAAGACACGGTTGCCTCCGCTACAGAGGGTAGCCATGGAACTTTAGTTCCATCTCTTCAGCGTGGGTGGGCAGAAGAGGAGGAAGAGGATGAGGATATTGAGAGTCATCCTCCTGGTGAGGACAGCGAAATCTTGACTGTTGGTACTCTGGCACACATGGCTGACTTTATGTTAGGCTGCCTTTCCCGTGACCCACGCGTTATACGCATTTTAAACAACACGGATTACTGGGTGTTCACCCTTCTGGACCCCCGCTACAAAGAGAATTTCTCATCTCTCATTCCTCCGGTGGAGAGGACAAGCAAAATGTTGCAATACCAGAAGGTTCTTGTCGAAAAATTGCTCCAAAATTTTCCATCTGACAACGCTGGCGGCAGAGTACGTGCTACCTTGGCCAACCGAGAAGGGGAGAAAAGGGGAGCACACAGCAGTTCCGAGAAAGGCAGGGCAACACTCTCCAAGGCGTGGGACACCTTCATGACACCCCGCCAGCACCCTCACCCTGATGCGCAGCCTAGTGTCACAAGGAGGGAAAAGTTTTGGAAGATGGTGAAGGAGTACGTAGCAGACCGTGTCAGCGTCCTCAATGATCCCTCTGTGCCTTACAACTACTGGGTGTCCAAGCTGGACACGTGGTATGAACTGGCACTCTACGCCTTGGAGGTGCTGGCCTGCCCTGCCGCCAGCGTTCTGTCTGAGCGGGTATTTAGTGCTGCTGGTGGCATCATAACAGATAAGCGTATCCGCCTTTCCACCGACAATGCTGATAGGTTGACACTTATAAAAATGAACAAGGCCTGGATTTCCCCTGACTTCTCCACTCCACTGGAGGAAAGCCCCGGGGGAACATAAACTCACTTTATATATGTTATTTACAATGATGGGAATACTCTGTATTCCCATTCACCCCTTCCACCCAAAAAACGGGTATATGGTTGACTCTTAATCTTCTCATCCTCCTCCTCCTCTTCCATATGCCCTGTGCTATAATTTTTATATAGGGCCAGCTCACCAGCGGGCCCTGTGATATAATTTTTATATAGGGCCAGCTCACCAGCGGGCCCTGTGATATAATTTTTATATAGGGTCAGCTCACCAGCGGGCCCTGTTTGCCAATTTTTATATAGGTCAGCTCACCAGCGGGCCTTCTCATATAATGTTTTATTGGGTCAGCTCTCTAGCGGGCCCTCTCATATAATGTTTTATAGCGTCAGCTCACTAGCGGGCCTTCGCATATAATGTTTAGGATGGTCAGCTCTGCAGCAGACCCTCACCCATAATGTTTTAGATGGTCAGCTCAGCGCACGTTTCCCTCTTAATAATGGCCTCAGTTCAATAAAATCAAGGAAATTTTTGGGAGAATTTGCCTCTGTGCACGTTTCCCTCTTAATCATGGCCTCAGTTCTGAAAATCAAGGAAATTTTTGGGAGAATTTGCCTCTGTGCACGTTTCCCTCTTAATCATGGCCTCAGTTCTGAAAATCAAGGAAATTTTTGGGAGAATTTGCCTCTGCGCACGTTTCCCTCTTAATCATGGCCTCAGTTCTGAAAATCAAGGAAATTTTTGGGAGAATTTGCCTCTGCGCACGTTTCCCTCTTAATCATGGCCTCACTTCCGAAAATCAAGGAAATTTTTGGGAGAATTTGCAGATGATATACAAGTAAATATACAGCAAATATTGTTTGGTAACAATTTTTCGCCTAAAGTCGTTTTTATTTTCCTTTTTGTGTGTTTTATGGTCAGTCTGTAAAAATGGCGTACTACGGGCGAAAGATCGTTCCCAGCAGCGATGTTGGAGTCCAAGATGCATCCAGACATCCTCCCTATGCTGTCCCTGAACCATTTCTGTGGTGTTTCCATCCTTTTCTGCCCTTTTCCTATGGACCAGGCACCCTCCCCTCATCAGAGCAGGGGGTGCCTGGTGTAATGCTCGAGTCCTCCCATTGACTTCAATGGGGCTCGGGTGCTCGGCCGAGCACTCGAGCCTCAGGGGGTGCTCGGTCAGAGCACCCGAACACCCGAGCATTGGGGTGCTCGCTCATCACTACTTATTTTATTTTCTTGATTTGTTTTTTTATTAACTGTCCCCCCAATACCAGTTAACAAACCTTCCCCCAAAACAAATTCCCTGTTCAACTGATTCATTTCCCAGACTCCACCCACCAACACAGGCACCCTCCTCAGACTCCATTTATACCATGTCTTATGGGGTTTTTTAATTGTATTTAGGATTTATTTTTTATTAACTGCCCCTCAATCCCAGTAAGCAACGCCACCAAAAATCATCCCCTGTTCAGCTGATTTTTTCCCCACACCCCACCAACACAGGAACCCTCATGCCCCTTTTATACTATGCCTTTTGGGAATTAAATAATATTTGTTATGTGTTGTGTGTAACTTAATGTTCCCATTGATTTCAATGGAATGAGCTAGGCGGAAAAAACAGAAAAGCTGCACTTTTTGAGTGAAATTATTAGCCAAGCGGAAAGCGCCATTATTTCAGTTTGAGGTGAAAATTTTTGCCCATCCCTACTGGTAATTGAATAACTTACCGTGCCTGAAAAAATGTAGTTATCAGAAAAAACAGCTGTCGCACCTAATTGAATCGAGGCCTGTATGAGCATATTGTTACACTTACATACCTCAAAAGTGTAGTGCTTTATAGAATGTAATCTGAGCCTCCTTCTGTTTTACTTTTTCTGATTTATGAAGGACCCCGGAGGTCTTTTGCATCTTGAAGAGCAGTGTCCACACTTCTAATATCTTTGGTTCATTGAATGAGGGCAATGGGAATGCCCCATATGCCTACTTGACCACTGTGTGGAGGTCTGAAATATTTTGAGTACAGGGGTGTATAGTAGTATTAGTGAATACATTAGGAGCACCCTTTTCTTTTCTTATGACTTATTTTAATTCCCTTTCTAAATAAAGACACTACATTGCCTTTATTCAAATCCTTGGGTACTGAACATATGGAAACTGAGTAACTGAAAATCCAAAAAGTGGTCTTGCAAACAAAGTACTATGTTCCTGAAGAAAACCTTGGATGTGTACTATCAGGGCCATATGCTTTGTCAAGCATAATTTTGTCAGGTCTTATCTTGATCTCTCCTTGTGTTAACTGCATAACTGTTACTGGAATTGTTGTACTAAATATTTGGACAAGTATTTTTGTGAAGAGACTGCTGCACACACTGGTCCAGTTTAGGTAGGTGCTCAAAACTTCAATACATCAAGTCACTATACTGAAAAGCAAGTCGAGCACTCCGAGTTAAAAAATTTGTACTTCTTTATTTAGATTTCATTAAAATGTCGGTCAAGGACTGGCATTTTAATGGAATCTAAATAAAGAAGTACAAATTTTTTAACTCTGTGTGCTTGACTTGCTTTTCAGTATAGGTACTAAATATCTGGTCATTTTTTGTTACTTATACAGTAATGTGCAAAAGTTTTAGGCAGGTATGAAAAAAATATGTAAATTAAGAATGCTTTCAAAAATAGACATATTAATATTTTATATTCATCAGTTAACAAAATGCATAGTGAGTGAACAGAAGAAAAATCTAAATCAAATCAATATTTGGTGTGATCACATTTTGCCTTCAAAACAGTATCAGTTTTTCTAGGTACACTTGCACAAAGTCAGGGATTTTGTAGGCATATAGTCAGATGTATGCTTAAACAATTATACCAAACAGGTGCTAATGATCATCAATTTAATATGTAGGTTAAAACACAATCATTAACTGAAACAGAAGCAGCTGTGTAGGAGGAATAAAAGTGGGTGAGGAAAAGCTAACAAGGTGAGGTTGCTAAAGACAGTTTAATGTCATACACCATGGCAAGACTGAGCATAGAAACAAGAGACACGGTAGTTTTACTGCATCAGCAAGGTCTCTCCCAGGCAGAAATGTCAAGGCAGACAGGAGTTTCTAGATGTGTTGTCCAAACCTCTGTTGAAGAAGCTGAAACAAATGTGCAAAGCTGTGGACCATAGATGCAGTGGTCTGCCAAGGAAACTTAGTGCAGCAGATGAAACACAAATCATGCTTTCTATCCTTTGCAATTGGAAAATGTCCAGCATTGCCATCAGCTCAGAATTGGCAGTAAACAGTGAGACCCTGGTACACCCATCTACTGTCTATCTAGAGGGATGACTCCCGATATGTTATTTTCCCACTCAGTTTGATAGTTTTTTTCTTTTCTCCTTTTGGCACCTACTGATAAGTACATGTATTTTTTCCTTTTGTTTATGCACTGATGTTTTGTCATAGGGTTCTATTGTAGCACACATCATTTACACTTTATTATGGCATGTAACCAGTGGGTGATTAGACCTATAATGTCATTGTACACTCATTATTGCTCTTTGATTATTTTGAAATGTGATTCCTGTTATTTGTATTTATTTGGTGTCTTCATACAAATGTCCCCCTCTATATGTTTTTAGTTATGTTTCATGTATGAGTCTTTTTGATGTATTATGTATCATTTAAATTATATATTTAGTATTTTTGCTACTCCTGGATTGAGTGCATCAGTATTGGCTTTTCTTTGTTTAGGGCTCTTTCACTTCCCTTATTGTTAGTTCTTCATTAATACCAGAGTGCACCAGACTATTAAGTCCTTATTTCCCAGATATGGCATTGAGCTAGTGCAGGCCATATATTTCTTTAAACTTAAATGGCCTAGACTTTTTCCTTATCGTCTGTACAGTGAAGAGCTGTAACCGCGGCTCATTTTTAATAATGTAAATTTCTCAAGAGCATGCATTTTATAACAAAAAAAAAACAACAACGATTTAAGCTTTTCTTTATATGAGGATGGTAATGAGGTAAACTTGTGTGGGGTGATAGTTCCCCTTTAAAAAAAGACACAAGTCCATCGCATTTAACCACATTGGTTGTGATTTACTTATTTACATTTGTTCCAAGAGGTAAATACTGTTTAACATAATTTTCAAAAATCAATCTTAAAATTTTAACCCCATACTTTTCATTTTATTAATACACCCTAATACATGTGCATTAATGTTAATTTTAGACTCTTTAAAACTTTATTGAACCTATAGTTTTGTTTTTGCAAACTAATCTCAAGTGAAATCAAGGGCTCGATACTATTAGCTGTGCCAAAACTGGCATTACATTAAAAACAAGCACTGTGTATTTTGTAAACATGTGTTTTACTGGTTTTCTATTGTAGAACCATGGTTAAACAAAACTGTCGTAGGCCCCACATTTTGCCATACTAACAAAAATGGCTCTGTCTGCTTTTATTCAACTATGAGTTAAACTTCTGAATCAAAATGTGCACTAAAATTCAATGGCTAAGGAAATAGCTTTAAGCTTAACAAAAGAAAGGTCAAGTTAAGTGTTAGCAGGGTAAATCTAAGCCCCAGCCAATCACAAGCCCCAAAAGTATCAATATGAGGCTCAAAAAGTATAGAAAGCCCCAAAAACCCACCAAACATTTCCTGTGCATCACGCTCTATGAGCTAATGCACAGGGCCCCATCAACGGAGGATATGAGAGAGAGAGTGGTGCATAACAGTGGTGAGAGAGGTAGAGGCTGAATATTTAGGAGAGATTTGCACTATTATTAAACACAGATTACACTTCGTGAAAGTATTTTACCAGGAAGATTACATTGAGATTGTCTCTCCTTTTCAAGTATGTCCTGGACTCATTTTATCTACCTCAGAAGGGTGAGCTGACCTTGCCGGGACTAGAACCTGTGACCTTGCGGTTTGAACAGATTCTATAGCTGGTGCATTAACCAACTGAGCATCCACATACAATCACAGACACACATTTTTTATTTATTAACACTAAACACATTTATCTTTTTATTTATAAAGTGTGACTGATTGAGAGCAAGGGACTGCTAGAGGGTCCCTTCTGATTGAGTGCCTGTGTGAGTGGGTGTGTGTGCGTTGGTGTGAGGGAAAGGAGGGATGATCTCTCATGCGGCATCATCATCAGCGAGAGGGCCAGGTGTCCACTCTGACCCAGGAACTGTGAAAATTCAGGTGTGCAGTAGCTGAAGTCTTTGGCCATGATGTCACAGAGATGAGGGAACTCAACCGAATACAAACACAGCTCCTCTTTCTCCAGCAGTCACCCACCACCCCCTCATCCTCCACAACAACAACAACCCAGACCCCAATACATGGTGTTCCCCCAAGGCGGTCTGGAAGGTGGGGACCATCTGACCCCTTAGCCACTTTTGCCCCCCACCCCCGGAAAAAAGGGAAGGAAGTGATTTCCAATGCTAACAAAACATCCCTTCTTTGGTAAGATGATACCTGTGTTTTTTACTGTGGTTGTACACTGTGATTGCCAGATTGAAAAGCAATATAATGAACACCACTCTGGCATTCCACAGTCAGTTGGGGTTCATGTGCGTTGCATCAGTGCAACAAACAATCCTTCATATTAGCTGTGACTTATCAACATGTGGGACAGAGATGGGTCTCGTGTAAGCTGTGGGTTAGTAACAACTGACTCACACACAGATTGTCACCTACATATGGGTTCATGCAGGTTCAGATTTGTAATATTGGAACAGTGTAGGGAGGACAACATATGCTTCACAGGTAACAGGATGGCAATATGCATGCCAACTGACATCTGTGACACATGCTGCACTCTCAGTGAAGTAGAAAACTTTCTTACTTTACGTCTAAACCTGTGCCCCTCTAGTTTTGGACTATGGCCGCTTGTCCTAATATTTAATACAAATATTAAAAAGAATGGGCCCCAGTACAGATCCCTGAGGTACCCCACTAGTAACACTCCTTTTGTCTGAATATTCTCCATTGACTACCACCCTCTGTCTCCTATCACTCAGCCATTGCCTTATCCATTTAACTATTTTTGCATCCAGGCCCAAACACTGCAATTTATTAATGAGTCTTCTGTGAGGGACAGTGTTAAATGCTATACTGAAATCTAGATAAGCTATATCTACTGCTCCCCCCTAGGTCTATTATTTTAGTTAATCAGTCAAAAAAATCTATGAGGTTAGTTTGACAAGATCTCCCTGCTGTAAACCCATGCTGTTTGGTATCTTGCAAGCCATTCAAATTCAGATATTCAACAATTCTTTCCTTTAGCATAGTCTCCATTATTTTTCCCACTACTAATGTAAGACTTACTGGTCTGTAGTTACCAGACTCTTCCCTGCTTCTGCTACCTTTTTTTTGAAGCGGTACTACATTTGCTATCTTCCAATCTTCTGGAACTACTCCTTTCGATAGCGACTGATTGAATAATTCTGTTAAAGGTTTTGCCAGAACACACTTAAATTATTTTAATAACTTTGGGTGTATCCCATCTGGTCCCACTGATTTATCTGTTTTTACCTTAGAAAGTTGAAGTAGAACTTCTTCATATGTAAACATGCATGTCTTGCTATTTCGTTTTTCTAACAGAGGTCCCTTCCCTTCATCTTCCTCTGTGAAAACTGAACAAAAATATTAATTGAGACAGTCAGCTAGCCCTTTATTCTCATCTACATAGTTTCCATTTTTTGTTTTCAGTCTAACTATTCCATGTTTAATTTTCCTCCTTTTTAATTATATCTAAAAAATGTTTTATCCCCCTTTTTTATTGACTGGGTAATTTTTTCCTCTGTGTGCTTTGGCAAATCTAATAATGCATTTGGCCTCCTTCAGCCTAGTCTTGGACCGATATCTATCTTCTTCCTTCTAAGTCTGCTTATATTTCTTAAATGCTTCTTTTTTTCTCCTTTACTATATTTTCCACTTCTGCGGAGTACCACAGTGGTTTTCTTTTTCTTTTACTCTTTCTGACAAGCCTAATGCAATGCTCTGTTGCGTTTAGTAAAACACATTTCAGATAATCCCATTCCTCTTGGGATCCATATAAAGATCTCCAAGCTGTTAAAGACTGACATAAAAATGTTTCCATTTTAGAAAAAACAGCCTTTCTAAAGTCTGGAACCTTTGTTTTTGTCTGGTGGAACTCCACCTCTGTATTTATATTAAACTGGATGTGAGACAGTGAACAAATCACAGGATGCTATGTGTGGTGTGTTACAAAAGGGACAACTGACATTGAGGGATATCACACATTAAGTGTCAGTACAGACTCACCTGTTGCCATCCTTTGCAAGGCATCTGTATCCATTCAAAGCACTGAAGTCTTTGTCCTGGGAATGTGACAGGCTGCATGATCCAGGGCATTGTTGGAGTTGGTGTCAGCTCTGAAGAGGATGTCCTGGAGGAACACTCACTTCCACAACACTCAGGTGCAGTGGCAGGTGTCCAGCAGCAGATCAGCATCATGGGAATGGAAAGAAAACATGTTTGAGTTTTGGGAAATGTGAAGTTATGTTGGTGATCTGGTGTTGTTGGCTTGAGGTGGGTATATGCATTGCAAAGCATCTGGATCCATTCAAACCAAAGAAGACTATGTCCCAGGAATGAGACAGTCTGCATGATCCAGGGCCTTGTTGGAGCCGTTGTCAGCTCTGAAGAGGAAGTCCAGGAGGAACAGTCAATTCAGCTGATCAGGTCAGCTGATAATCTGGTGTCCATAGCAATATTATACTAGATGACATGTGTCCATTAGTTTGGGTACTTTCAGGGGTTAACTTGAAACTTGACCATTAGTTTGGTTACTTTCAGGGGTTAACTTGACACTTGACTATTAGCGACGGAACTTTCAGGAGTTAACTTGACATTTGGCCATTAGTGTGGGTGCCTTCAGGATTAACTTGCCGGTTCTCCACTCATTTTGTCCTTAGACAGCATGTGTGTATGTATTTTGCGCTGCTTTCATTGAAACAACAATGGTTTAACACTTAAGGACTGGGAAAATCTGAGGTGGGTTTCACTTAAGGACGGGAGCAATTTTGACTTTTTTGACTATGTCTTTGCTTAACCATATTTTCTCTTTAATTCCTTTAATACACCCACACAAATTATATACTGTTTTTAAGCATAAGTAGGGCTTTCTTTTGATAGCACAATTATATGAATACTTCATCATTTAATTTGATTAAAATAGATAAAAAAGGAAAAAAATACAAAAACCAGCAACATTTTGCTTACATTTTCCTGTCAGGTTATATATACTGTTAGTTAATTACAAAAAATACCCCTAAATAAATACATTTGCTTCTCTTGAATATGAGAGTACCCCATATGCCTAGTATTTCAATCCCTTTTTCACATTTACAAGGTAAATATTACAAGACGAACACCATTATTTCCAAACTGTAATTTTTCAACATTTGGCATGTGTGTCTCTTAGCTTAGTTGATGTTGCCAGAAACCAAAAATGTCCCACAAAGGTATTCATCTCTGAAAATTAGACAACATAAGGTAATTAATCAGCAGAATTTTAGAGTTTTTTATGCAGCTATTTTTCCAGAAATGTGTTCCAAAAGTGTTGTAATATTTAGTTGTTTGTACTTTTCACACTTACATTTCAATATTACTGTTGATATCAAGCACAGGATAGTTGAATATTATAAAAAATGCATTGATTAGTATTCGGCTCCTTCTTCTGAGAATGGCAATAGCCCATATGCATAGGTTTCTCAGGGTTTGGGGGAGCTACAGGGGCCCAAAAATTCTTTTCCAGTTTTCACACAGCTTGCGTCACTGGTGCCATCTATCACTGGGGGCTGTGTATCAGTGCTCCACTTTAAAATTTCCTTACAAAAGTGTATATTTTTGGAAAGTAGACACCCCAGGCTTTCATTTTAGGTGTGTTTTCTAATTTTTTACTCAGCCATTTTGCCATCAATTCCTCGTAAAACTTCATGTAAGTAAAAAATTCTGCGTTAGATTTCAATGTTGATGTGAATTTCAAGAACATGGTAGGTGAAAATTTTAAAAAATGCATTGTTTAGTGTTCGGCTAATTCTTCTGAGTATGGCAATACCCTATATAAATAGGTTTCTCAAGGTTTGGGGGAGCTACAAAGCCAAAATTGGAACATGCACATCTCCAGTTTCACACTTTGAATTTTCACAGCTTGCGTCACTGGTTCCATCTATCATTTGGGGCTGTTTACCAGTGATCCACTTTAAAATTGCCCTCCAAAAGTGTACATTTTTGGAAAGTAGACACCTCAGGCTTTCATTTTAGGTGTGTTTTTAAATTTTTTACTCAGCCATTTTACCACTAATCCTTTGTAAAAGTTGATATAAGAAAAAAATCAGAGTTTTTCACACTTAGTTTCAATGTTGATGTGAATTTCAAGCACAGGATAGGTGAAGATTTTTAAAAATGCATTGTTTAGTGATTGGCTCCTTCTTCTGATTACTGCAATACCCCATATACATAGGTTTCTCAAGGTTTGGGGGAGCTACAGGGCCCAAATTGGAACATGGCCATTCCCAGTTTCACACTATGAATTTTCACAGCTTGAGTCACTGGTGCCATGTCTCATTTGGGGTTCTGTACCAGTGCAACACTTTAAATTTTCCCCCAAAGAAGTGCATTCTTTTGTAAAGTAGACACTCCAGGCTTTCATTTTGGGTGCATTTTTAAATTTTTTACGCATCCATTATACCACCAATTCCTTATAAAACTTGATGTAAAAATAAATTCAGCATTTTTCACACTTAGATTTTAATGTTTCAAGCACATGATAGGTGTAGATTTTTAAAAATGCATTATTTAGTGTTCAATTCCTTCTTTTGCGTATGGCAACACCCTATATGCTTAGGTTTCTCAAGGTTTGGCTGAGCTACGGGGCCCAAATTGGAACTTGCACGTTTCCAGTTTCACACTTTGAATTTTCACAGCTTGTATCACTGGTACCATTTGGGGCTGTGTACCAGCGCATCACTTTAAAATTTCCACCTAAAAGTGTACATTTTTGGAAAGTAGATACCCCAGGCTTTCATTTGAGGTCTGTTCTCAAATATTTTATGCTGCCATTTTACCACCAATCCCTGATGTAAGTAAAAATTGCACTGTTTTTCACACTTCGATTTCAATGTTGATGTGAATGTCAAGCACATGATAGGTGTAGATTTTTAAAAAGTCATTGTTTAGTGTTCGGCTCCTTCTTCTGAGTATGGTAATAACCCATATGCATAGGTTTTTCAAGGTTTGGGGGAGCTACAGGTCCCAAATTGGAACATGAGAGTTTCCAGTTTCACGCTTTGATTTTTCACAGCTTTAATCACTGGTGCCATGTCTCAATTGGGGCTGTGTATCAGTGTACCACTTTAAAATTTCCCAACAAAAGTGTTCATTTTTGGAAAGCAAACACCCCCGGATAGGTGAAAATTTTAAAGATTGCATTGATCAGTGTTTGGCTCCTTCTTCTGAGTATGGCAATACCGCATATGCATAGGTTTGTCATGGTTTGGGGGTAGCTATGGAGCCCAATTTTGAACAAATATTGAATTTTCACATCTTGCTTAACTGGTGCCATGTCTCATTTGGGGCTATGTTCCAGGGCTCCATTTTAACATTTCCCCACAAAAGTGTATATTTTGGGAAAGTAGACACCCCAGACTTTTATTGTAGGCATGTTTTCAAAATTTTACGCAGCTATTTTACCAGCAATCCCTCGTAAAACTTGATGTAAATAAAAAATTCATCTTTTTTCACTTGTGAATTTCAAGCACAGGATAGATTAACATATTTAAAAATGCATTGTTTAGTGTTTGTCTTCTTCTTCTGATTATGGCAATACCCCATATACATAGGTTTCTCAACGTTTGGGGGAGCTACGAGGCCCAAATTGGAACATGGGTGTACCCAGTTTCACACTTTGAAATTTCACAGCTTGCATCACTGTTGCCATGTCTCATTTTGGGCTGTGTACCAATGCACCACTTTAAAATTTCCCATCAAAAGTGTATATTTTTTGAAAGTAGTCACCCCAGGCTTTCAGTTTAGGTGTGTTTTAAAATGTTTTACACAGCTGTTTTACCACCAATCCCTCATAAATTTGATGTAAGTAAAAGATGCAGTGTTTTTCACACTTAGATTTCAATGTTGATGTGAATGACAAGCACATAATAGGTGAAGATTTTTAAAAATGCATTGTTTAGTGTTTGGCTCCTTTTTCTGAGTATGCCAATACCCCATATGCATAGGATTCTCAAGGTCTGGGGGAGCTACAGGGCCCAAATTGGAGCATGCACGTTTACAGTTTCAAACTTTGAATTTTCATAGCTTGCGTCACTGGTACCATGTCTCAACTGGGGCTGTGTACCAGTGATCCACTTTAAAATTCATAGTAACATAGTAACATAGTAAATTAGGTTGAAAAAAGACACAAGTCCATCAAGTTCAACCTTCGCCTCCTACCTCAGTAACTGAGAATTTTATAGCTTTCCTGCTACCAATTAAACTAGTCTTTATCAGCCTACTGATAAACAGTATAACTCTGTATGTTTCCTTTTGAAAGAAATGTATCTAATCTTCTCTTCAATGTATCCATTGTATCTACCATAACTACCTCCCTGGGCAATGAATTCCACAATTTGACAGACCTTACCGTAAAAAAACCCTTCCTCTGCTGAAGTTTAAACCTCCTTTCCTCTAATCTCAAGGGGTGTCCCCTGGTCACCTGATCAGGCCTTGGAATAAATAGCTCACCGCAGAGATCCTTGTATTGACCTCTCATATACTTGTACAATGTGAAAAGGTCTCCTCTTAGTCGTCTTTTCTCTAGAGTAAATAAACCAAGTTTGTTTAGTCGTTCCTCGCATGTCAAGTACTCCATTCCCTTAATTAATTTTGCTGCTCTCTGCTGTACCGTCTCTAGTTCTAGTATATCCTTTTTCAGAACCGGTGCCCAAAATTGCACTGCATACTCAAGGTGAGGTCTTACCAATGATTTGTATAATGGCAAAATAATGTTATCCACTCTTGCTTCGATACCTCTTTTTATGCAAGACAGGACTTTGTTTGCCTTTGCTACTGCTGTTTGACATTGGTCACTGTTTCCAAGTTTGTAGTTGACAAGGATACCCAGGTCTTTTTCTAGCAATGAGTCACCTAAAATTATTCCATTAAGTTTATAAGTAGCCTTGGGATTGTTTCCTCCCAAATGCACGACTTTACACTTCCCCACATTAAACTTCATATTCCACATGTTTGCCCAATCTGACATTGTATGTAAGTCCCTCTGTAGAGAGAAAATATCCTGTTCTGAATTAATGACTTTGCATAATTTAGTATCATCTGCAAATATTGATATTTTGCTTTCTATATCTATTTCCAGGTCATTTATAAACATGTTAAAAAGCAGCGGACCCAATACTGAACCCTGAGGTACTCCACTCTCCACTTTAACTGTACTGGAGAATTTTCCATTTACAACCACACACTGTTCCCTATCCTTCAGCCAGTTTTGTATCCAATTGCAAAGGTTATCTCCTAGCCCCAATTTCCTTATTTTATACACCAGTCTTCTGTGTGGCACTGTATCAAATGCCTTTGCAAAGTCTAGATATGCTACATCTACTGCCTTGCCATTGTCAAGGTTGCTGCTTACCTCCTCATAGAAGCTGAAAAGATTAGTTTGGCATGATCTATTCTTCATAAAACCATGTTGATTTGTGCTAATAATTTTATTTTTTTTGTTGTAATCCTGAATATAGTCCCTTATTACACCTTCTAACAGTTTTCCCACTACAGAGGTCAAACTCACTGGTCTATAATTCCCAGGTTCTGTTTTAATTCCCTTCTTAAATAGAGGCACTAGGTTAGCTCTTCGCCAATCCTGTGGCACTGAGCCTGTGGTAATAGAATCTTTAAAGAGTAAATATAGCGGTTTTGCTAACACTGCACTAAGTTCCTGAAGAACCCTTGGAGGTATACCATCTGGACCCGATGCTTTGTCGGTCTTAATTTTGTTCAGTCTTCCCATGACATCTCCTTGAGTTAATCCAATATCTATTAATTGTATTGTTTTATTTGTTACTTGCGGAGGCTCTTCTACCATTCCTTGCTCCCTTGTATATACTGATGCAAAGAAAGTGTTTAAAACATCGGCCTTTTCCTTATCCTCACTAACCAACTCACCCATCTCATTTTTGAATGGTCCAATGCACTCCCTCTTAAGTTTTTTGCTATTTATATATTTGAAAAACTGTTTTGGATTAGTCTTGCTTTCCCTTGCAATTCGGGTTTCATTATCTATTTTTGCTACCCTAATTGCCTTTTTTGCAATCTTTGTTGCACTCCCTGTATTTTAAGAAAGATTGTTCAGTTCCTTCAGACTTAAAGGGATAGTAATACTTCGTTTTAACTTTATTTTATTTTGTAGGCATTAAAAAAACATGAAGAATGATATAAGTCTTATCTCTCAAACCTTTATGGTTTATAAGATATTCACAAGCAAAGTTCCCCTCCACGCCCCTTTTACCTAGTGTAAGCCATCTCTTCTCAGATGTGAGTCTGGTTGTATGACAGTACAGATAACAGAAGGGGACAATTTTCTTTGTATGAAAACAATGAAAGCCCTTCCCCCCTTGACAAGTTTTTTAGCTTTTTCCATTATCTTAATTGAAGATTGTCCCTCTCTGCAGTCTACCTGGGCATTTCCCTTCTGATCTGGTTGAACAGGGGGGGGATACTTTGTGAATATCTCTTAAACCATAAAGGTTTCAGAGATAAGACTTATATCATTCTTCATGTTTTTTTAATGCCTACAAAATAAAATAAAGTTAAAATGAAGTATTACTATCCCTTTAAATAATTTGAATGCATTTTTTTCCTTGCCATTTCCTTCTTTACATGTGTGTATATGTTTGGAAAGTAGACACCCCAGGTTTTCATTTTAAGTGTGTTTTAAAAATTTTTATGCAGTCATTTTACCACCTATCCCTCATAAATTTTTATGTAAGTAAAAAATGCAGCGCTTTTCACACTTAAATTTCAATGATGATGTTAATTTCAAGCACAGGATAGGTGAATATTTTTAGAAATGCATTGTTTAGTGTTTGGCTCCTTCTGATTATGGCAATATCCCATATACATAGGTTTCTCAAGGTCTGGGGGAGCTACGGGGCCCAAATTGGAACATGGGCGTTTCCAGTTTCAAACTTTGAATTTTCACAGCTTGCGTCACTGGTGCCATATCTCAATTGGGGCTATAAACCAGTGATCCACTTTAAATTTCCCTCCAAATGTGTATATTTTTGGAAAGTAGGCACCTCAAGCTTTCATTTTAGGTATGTTTTAAAAAATTTTACGCCGCCATTTTACCACCAATCCCTCGTAAACTTGATGTAAGTAAAAATGCAGTATTTTTCATACTTAGATTTCAATGTTCATTTGAGTTTCATACACAGGATAGGAGAAAATTTTTAGAAAATTTTGTTTAGTGTTTGGCTTCTTCTTCTGAGTATTTCAATACCCCATATGCATAGGTTTCTCAAGGTTTGGGGGACCTAAAGGGACGAAATTTGAACATGAACTTTTCGAGTTTCAGACTTTGAATTTTCACAGCTTGCATCACCAGTGCCATGTCTCATTTGGGGCTGTGTACCAGTGCACCACTTTAAAATTTCTCTCCAAAAGTGGATATTTTTTGAAAGTAGACACCAAAGGCTTTCATTTTAGATGTGTTTTCCAATTTTTTATGCAGCCATTTTACCACCAATCCATTGTAAAACTTGATGTAAGTTAAAAATACAGTGTTTTTCACACTTCAGTTTCAATGTTGAAGTGAATTTCAAGCACAGGATAGGTGAAGATTTTTAAAAATGCTTTTTTTAGTGTTTGGCTTCTTCTTCTGGTTACTGCAATACCCCATGTACATAGGTTTCTCAAGGTTTGGGGGAGCTACGGTTCCCAAATTGGAACATGCGAGTTTCCAATTTCACACTTTGAATTTTCACAGCTTGTATCACTGGTGCCATGTCTCATTTGGGTCTGTTTACAAGCGCACCACTTTAAAATTTCCATCCCAAAGTGTATATTTTTGGAAAGTAGATACCCCAGGCTTTCAATTAAAAAATGCAGTGTTTGTCACACTTCAATTTCAATGTTGATGTGAATGTCAACCACATGATAGGTGTAGATTTTTAAAAATGCATTGTTAAGTGTTTGGCTCCTTCTTCTGAGTAAGTCAATACCCCATATGCATAGGTTTGTCAGGGTTTGGGGAGCTATGGTACCCAATTTTGAACATATATTGAATTTTCACATCTTGCTTAACTGGTGCCATGTCTCATTTGGGGCTATGTTCCAGTGCTCCATTTTAACATTTCCCTCCAAAAGTGTATATTTTTTGGAAAGTAGACACCCCAGGCTTTTATTTTAGGCATGTTTTCAAAGTTTTTACACAAATATTTTATCAGCAATCCCTCATAAAACGTGATGTAAATAACAAATTCAGCTTTTTTCACGTGCGAATTTCAAGCAAAGGATAGATGAACATTTTTAAAAATGCATTGTTTAGTGTTTGGCTTCTTCTTCTGATTACGGCAATACCCCATATACATAGGTTTCTCAAGGTTTGGGGGAGCTACGGGCCCAGATTGGAACATGGGTGTACCCAGTTTCACACTTTGAAATTTCACAGCTTGCATTACTGTTGCCATGTCTTATTTGGGGCTGTGTACCAATGCACCACATTAAAATTTTCCCACAAAAGTGTATATTTTTGGAAAGTAGTCACGCTAGGCTTTCAGTTTCGGTGTGTTTTAAAATGTTGTACACAGCCATTTTACCACCAATCAATCATAAAACTTTATGTAAGTAAAAAATGCAGCGCTTTTCACACTTAAATTTCAATGTTGATGCTAATTTCAAGCACAGGATAGGAGAAGATTTTTAAAAATGCATTGTTTAGTGTTTGGCTTCTTCTTCTGAGTATGGCAATACCCCATATGCATAGGTTTCTCAAGGTTTGGGGGACCTACAGGGCCAAAATTTGAACATGAACTTTTCCAGTTTCAGACTTTGAATTTTCACAGCTTGCATCACTTGTGTCATGTCTCATCTGGGGCTGTGTACCAGTGCACCACTTTAAAATTTCCACCCAAAAGTGTATATTTTTGGAAAGTAGATACCCCAGGCTTTCAATTAAAAAATGCAATGTTTGTCACACTTCAATTTCAATGTTGATGTGAATGTGAACCACATGATAGGTGTAGATTTTTAAAAATGCATTGTTAAGTGTTTGGCTCCTTCTTCTGAGTAAGTCAATACCCCATATGCATAGGTTTGTCAGGGTTTGGGGAGCTATGGTACCCAATTTTGAACATATATTGAATTTTGACATCTTGCTTAACTGGTGCCATGTCTCATTTGGGGCTATGTTCCAGTGCTCCATTTTAACATTTCCCTCCAAAAGTGTATATTTTTTGGAAAGTAGACACCCCAGGCTTTTATTTTAGGCATGTTTTCAAAGTTTTTACACAAATATTTTATCAGCAATCCCTCATAAAACGTGATGTAAATAACAAATTCAGCTTTTTTCACATGCGAATTTCAAGCACAGGATAGATGAACATTTTTAAAAATGCATTGTTTAGTGTTTGGCTTCTTCTTCTGAGTATGGCAATACCCCATATGCATAGGTTTCTCAAGGTTTGGGGGACCTACAGGGCCAAAATTTGAACATGAACTTTTCCAGTTTCAGACTTTGAATTTTCACAGCTTGCATCACTTGTGCCATGTCTCATTTGGGGCTGTGTACCAGTGCACCACTTTAAAATTTCCACCCAAAAGTGTATATTTTTGGAAAGTAGACACCCCAGGCTTTCAATTAAAAAATGCAGTGTTTGTCACACTTCAATTTCAATGTTCATCAGTGCCCTGTGCCCTGTGAGACTGAGATTGGATACTTGCTGGAATAATAGCATAAGAATATTGTGTGGTGTGGTAAGGGAGAGGTTAAAAGCAAATCTCTCTGAGTTTTGTTTTCCCTCTTTGCTGTGATAAATAATTGAAGTCTGGTGTGGTGGGAGTGACTAATTGCTGTGTTTGTAATTGGTGGATTCCTGGCTTATATAGCAAGGAGTGAGAGAGCTCTATAAGTTCATCAGTGCCCTGTGCCCTGTGAGACTGAGATTGGATACTTGCTGGAATAATAGCATAAGAATATTGTGTGGTGTGGTAAGGGAGAGGTTAAAAGCAAATCTCTCTGAGTTTTGTTTTCCCTCTTTGCTGTGATAAATAATTGAAGTCTGGTGTGGTGGGAGTGACTAATTGCTGTGTTTGTAATTGGTGGATTCCTGGCTTATATAGCAAGGAGTGAGAGAGCTCTGTAAGTTCATCAGTGCCCTGTGCCCTGTGAGACTGAGATTGGATACTTGCTGGAATAATAGCATAAGAATATTGTGTGGTGTGGTAAGGGAGAGGTTAAAAGCAAATCTCTCTGAGTTTTGTTTTCCCTCTTTGCTGTGATAAATAATTGAAGTCTGGTGTGGTGGGAGTGACTAATTGCTGTGTTTGTAATTGGTGGAGTCCTGGCTTATATAGCAGGTACATAGTGAATACTTGAACGTGTGAATCTTGCCTCAGTGTGTAAGTGCAGAGGTGTGGTAAGTGTGGGAATTTAAAACAGGGGAATTCAAGTGCAGAAGTGTGGTAAGTGTGGGAATTTAAAACAGGGGAATTCAAGTGCAGAAGTGTGGTAAGTGTGGGAATTTAAAACAGGGGAATTCAAATACAGGGGATTACACAGGGGAACACATTATCAAACTTATTGTGCAGCTATTTTTGCCTGCCTGCCTTTTTATCTTGTGGTAACTGGCACATATGAGTGGTAGCATGATTGTCCATTTAACTCAGTGCACAAACTGCCATATGTTTGCACACCTGGAACAACCGTTCCAGGGTGCATACCTCTGTGGCAGATGTGAGCAAGTGGTCTCTCTGGAAGCTCGTATTAGAGATCTGGAGGGGCAGGTTGCAACATTGAGAAAGACGGACAATCTTGAGAGGGGTCTGCTGACTGAGCAGCAGGAAGCGGTGGTAGGTAGTTCTGGGGGTGGAGACTGCACAAAGAAAGAGCAGGTAGCCAGATGGGTTACAGTTAGACATAGCAAGGGGGGTGGACAGAGAAATAGGGAGGACACTCCTGTGTTTACTAATCCTAACAGATTTTCTACATTAAGTAATGATGTTGGGGATGCTGACACAGGAAGGTCTTTGCTGGAGAGGACTGTTCTCTCTAACAGCCGAGTGAACAGCCCCTCTAGCACGGATGGGATCCAGGACTCAGGCAGACCTAGACAGATGGTGGTGGTAGGGGATTCTATTATTAGGAAGACAGACAGGGTAATCTGTCGCCAAGATCGCCACAATCGTACAGTTTGCTGTCTCCCGGGAGCTCGGGTTCGACATGTGGCTGATCGGGTTGATAGATTGTTGGGAGGGGCTGGGCATGACCCGGCTGTCATGGTACATGTTGGTACTAATGACAAAGTCAGTGGAAAATAGAGGTCCGTTAAGAATGATTTCAGGAACCTAGGATATAAGCTTAAGCAGAGGACCTCTAAGGTAGTATTTTCTGAAATTCTACCTGTGCCACGCGCTACATTAGAAAGGCAACGGGAGATTAGGGAGTTAAATGCGTGGATAAAGACTTGGTGTAAGCAGGAGGGGTTTGGGTTCCTAGAGCACTGGTCAGTCTTTTCCCTTGGGAGCAATCTTTATAGTAGTGATGGATTGCACCTTAGTGGAAGGGGGGCCACAGTGCTGGGTGATAGGATGGTTAGAAGGCTGGAGGAGACTTTAAACTAGAAAGGGGGGGGAGGGAGCTGCAACACAGGCTGGGGAAGATAGTATAATTGAGGGAATGGGATTAGAGAAGGGTCATGGGGGTGGAGAGGGGGAATGGGCTAGTTCAGCTAATAGGGAGTTGCCATTGTTACAGCCTGATAAAAGACAAATACATCTGAAAAATAATGAAATCTTTAAGAATGGCAAAAAGATAAAATGTATGCATGCAAATGCTCGCAGTCTGGCTGGTAAGATGGGGGAACTAGAAATGATAGCAGTACATAAGCAGTATGATCTGATTGGAGTGTCTGAAACCTGGTTAGATGATACGTATGACTTGGCAGTCAATCTAGAGGGTTATTCACTTTTTAGGAGGGACAGGGTTAATAAAAGGGGAGGAGGGGTATGCCTATATGTAAAGCAGGCCTTAAAACCTAGTTTAAGGGAAGATATAAATGAAGGGTCCAATGAAAAGGTAGAGGCCTTGTGGGTTGAAATACACACTGGGGGCACACATAATAAAAAGATATTGGTGGGGGTTTGCTACAAGCCACCTAATGTTGGGGAGTTGGAGGAAGCCCAGCTTTTACTGCAAATGGAAAAGGCTGCTAGGTCAGCAAAGGTAATTATAATGGGAGATTTCAACTACCCTGAAATTGACTGGAGCAATATGACTTCAGGCACAACAAAGGGAAATATTTTTCTAAGTATGATAAATGATAATTTTATGTCCCAACTAGTAGAGGAGCCAACTAGAAAAGAGGCCTTGCTTGGCCTAGTGCTCTCAAACGATTCTGACATTGTAAACAGTGTGCAGGTAAGGGAACATTTGGGCAGCAGTGACCATAATATTGTATCCTTTGAAGTTTGTTATGAGAAACCCAATAGCAAGAGTTTAACCAAAACAGTCAATTTCAAAAAGGCTAATTTTACAAAGTTAAAAGAAGCTTTAAAGGATATCCAGTGGGATGTAATTTTCAAAGATAAAAATGCACAAGAGTCATGGAATGTATTTAAAATGCTCTTGGGCAAATATACACGTCAATATATACCATTGGGGAATAAGCACAAGAGAAGTAAAGCAAAACCAATGTGGATTAATAATGTGGTTAGCAGGGAAATGAGAAATAAAAAGCAGGCTTTTAAGGTGTTTAAGTCAAATGGGTCAGATGCATCATTTAAAAAATATAAAGAATGTAATAAAATCTGCAAACAAGCAATTAAGCTAGCTAAAATAGAAAATGAGCGAAACATTGCAAACGAGAGCAAGAAAAACCCTAAACAATTCTACAAGTATATTAACAACAAAAAAGTTAAGGTTGATATTGGTCCTCTTAGGACTGAAACAGGTGAATTGATTAGTGAGGATAAAGCTATGGCTGAGACCCTAAATACGTTCTTTGCTTCAGTATATACAAAGGAAGCAGAAATGACAAGCTATGGGCAAACAGACAAAACCATGGAATTTCCTCCAACATCTACATGGCTTACTGAGGACAAGGTCCAAAAGAGACTGGAAAGGGTTATAGTGAATAAAGCGCCTGGACCGGACGGTATACACCCAAGGGTACTTAAGGAACTTAGTTCAGTAATAGCAAAACCATTATACTTAATATTTATTGATTCAATTTCATCAGGCATAGTGCCCTGTGATTGGAGGAAAGCTGATGTAGTTCCATTGTTTAAAAAGGGAGCAAGATCCAAACCAGGAAATTATAGACCTGTGAGCTTGACTTCCATAGTGGGTAAGATACTAGAAGGGTTATTAACTGATAGTATTCAGAACTATGTGAAGACAAACAATATCATTAGTAGGAATCAGCATGGTTTCATGAAGAACAGATCATGTCAGACTAATTTACTTGCATTTTATGAAAGAGTGAGTAGTAATTTGGACAGGGGAATTGCTGTTGATGTAGTATACTTGGATTTTGCAAAAGCCTTTGACACAGTGCCTCACAACAGGTTACTGCATAAATTAAAAGGCTTCGGTTTGGGTGGTGGTATCTGTACATGGATTGAGAACTGGTTAAATGATAGATGGCAGAGAGTTGTTGTAAATGGAACTTTTTCAAATTGGTCTAGGGTTATAAGTGGGGTACCGCAGGGTTCAGTCCTGGGCCCAATGCTTTTTAATTTGTTTATTAATGATCTAGAAGTGGGAATTGAAAGTAGCATCTCAATCTTTGCTGATGACACTAAGCTATGTAAGGAAATACATACAGAGCTCGATGTTTTTTCCCTACAGAAGGATTTAGATAAACTAAGTGAATGGGCAGAAAAGTGGCAGATGTCATTTAATGTAGATAAATGTAAGGTTATGCATTTGGGTTGTAGAAACAAACTTGCTACATATACTCTAAATGGGAAACAACTTGGGAAATCCTCATTAGAGAAAGATTTAGGTGTACTGATAGACAATAGTCTTCACAGCAGTGTGCAGAGTCACTCAGCTGCTGCAAGAGCAAATAGAGTACTAGCCTGCATAAAAAGAGGTGTAGAAGCAAGGGATGCTAATATTATCCTACCTCTGTATAAATCCTTGGTTAGGCCTCATCTAGAATATGGAGTACAATTTTGGGCGCCTGTTCTAAAAAAAGACATTACTGAACTGGAAAAGGTGCAGAGACGTGCAACAAAACTGATAAAGGGATTGGAGGATCTGAGTTACAAAGAGAGACTAGCCAAACTGGGTTTGTTTACATTAGAAAAGAGACGTCTAAGGGGTGATATGATTACCATTTACAAATACATTCAAGGCCAATACAAAGAACTATCCAATGAATTATTTATGCAAAGAGCTGAGCTAAGAACAAGAGGTCATCCATTAAGACTTGAGGAAAGGCGCTTTCGACTAAAACACAGGCAGGGATTCTTTACAGTAAGGGCGGTAAGGCTATGGAATTCTTTGCCTCGGGATGCTGTGCTTGCAGATAATGTAACTGCATTCAAAAAAGCAATGGATGCCTATCTAGCACAGAACAATATTGACAGTTATGACAGATGGCTTCAAAGCAAATAGGATATTGAGCCGGGGAACTATTTGAGACACTCACACACACACACCTACATTGGGGGTTGCTCCAGAGGGCTTTTTTGTTGCCTTCCTCTGGATCAGCGCGGGTGTTGTTGGCGTGGGCTGGACTTGATGGACGCGTGTCTTTTTTCAGCCTTGTCTACTATGTTGCTATGTTACTATGTAATGTTGATGTGAATGTCAACCACATGATAGGTGTAGATTTTTAAAAATGCATTGTTTAGTGTTTGGCTTCTTCTTCTGAGTATTTCAATACCCCATATGCATAGGTTTCTCAAGGTTTGGGGGACCTACAGGGACGAAATTTGAACATGAACTTTTCGAGTTTCAGACTTTGAATTTTCACAGCTTGCATCACCGGTGCCATGTCTCATTTGGGGCTGTGTACCAGTGCACCACTTTAAAATTTCCCTCCAAAAGTGTATATTTTTGAAAGTAGACACCCAAGGCTTTCATTTTAGGTGTGTTTTCCAAATTTTTATGCAGCCATTTTACTACCAATCCATTGTAAAACTTGATGTAAGTTAAAAATGCAGTGTTTTTCACACTTCAATTTCAATGTTGAAGTGAATTTCAAGCACAGGATAGGTGAAGATTTTTAAAAATGCTTTTTTTAGTGTTTGGCTTCTTCTTCTGATTACTGCAATACCCCATGTACATAGGTTTCTCAAGGTTTGGGGGAGCTACGGTTCCCAAATTGGAACATGCGAGTTTCCAATTTCACACTTCGAATTTTCACAGCTTGCATCACTGGTGCCATGTCTCATTTGGGTCTGTTTACAAGCGCACCACTTTAAAATTTCCACCCAAAAGTATATATTTTTTTAAAGTAGATACCCCATTAAAAAATGCAGTGTTTGTCACACTTCAATTTCACTGCTGATGTGAATGTCAACCACATGATAGGTGTAGATTTTTAAAAATGCATTGTTAAGTTTTGGGATCCTTCTTCTGAGTAAGGCAATACCCCATATGCATAGGTTTATCAGGGTTTGGGGGAGCTATGGAGCCCAATTTTGAACAAATATTGAATTTTCTCATCTTGCTTAACTGGTGCCATGTCTCATTTGGAGCTATGTTCCAGTGCTCCACTTTAACATTTCCCCCAAAATTGTATATTTTTGGAAATTACACACCCCAGGCTTTTATTTTAGGCATGTTTTCAATGTTTTTAAGCAGCTATGTTACCAGCAATCCCTCGTAAAACTTGATGTAAATAAAAAAATCAGATTTTTTCACGTGTGAATTTCAAGCACAAGATAGATGAAGATTTTTAAAAATGCATTGTTTAGTGTTTGGCTTCTTCTTCTGAGTATGCCAATACCCTATATGCATAGCTGTGGAGCTAAGGGCCCAAATTGGAGCATGCACGTATCCAGTTTCAAACTTTGAATTTTCACAGCTTGCGTCACTGGTACCATGTCTCAATTGGGGCTGTGTATCAGTGATCCACTTTAAATCCCTCCAAAAGTGTAAATGTTTGGAAAGCAGACACCCCAGGCTTTCATTTTAAGTGTGTTTTAAAAAAAATTTTGCAGTTATTTTACCACCTATCCCTTCTAAACTAGATGTAAGTAAAAAATTCAGAGTTTTTCACACTTAGATTTCAATGTTGATGTGAATTTCAAGCACCTGATAGGTAAATGTTTTGAAAAATGCATTGTTTAGTGTTTGGCTCTTTCTTCTGAGTACGGCAAAACCCCATATGCATAGGTTTCTCAAGGTTTGGGGGACTACAGGGCAGAAATTGGAACAGGCACTTTTCCAGTTCCACACTTTGAAATTACACAGCTTGTGTCACTGGTGCCATCTATCATTTAGGGCTATATGCCAGTGCTCCACTTTAAAAATTTCCTCCAAAAGTGAACATTTTTGTAAAGTACACACCCCAGACTTTCATTTTAGCTGTGTTTTCAAATGTTTTGCGCAGCCATTTTACCACCAATCCCTCATAAAACTTTATGTAAGTAAAAAATGCAGCTCTTTTCACACTTAGATTTCAATGTTGATGTTAATTTCAATCACAGGATAGGTGAAGATTTTTAGAAATGCATTGTTTAGTGTTTGGCTCCTTCTGATTATGGCAATACCCCATATACATAGGTTTCTCAAGGTCTGGGGGAGCTACGGGGCCCAGATTGGAACATGGGCATTCCCAGTTTCAAACTTTGAGTTTTCACAGCTTGCGTCACTGGTGCCATGTCTCAATTAGGGCTGTAAACCAGTGATCCACTTTAAATTTCCCTCCAAATGTGTATTTTTTGGAAAGTAGGCACCCCAGGCTTTCATTTTAGATGTGTTTTAAAATTTTGTACGCAGCCATTTTACCACCAATCCATTGTAAATCTTGATGTAAGTAAAAAATGCAGTGTTTTTCACACTTCAAATTCAATGTTGATGTGAATTTCAAGCATAGGATAGGTGAAGATTTTTAAAAATGCATGGTTTAGTGTTTGGCTTCTTCTTCTGATTACTGCAATACCCCATACCATACATAGGTTTCTCAAGGCTTGGGGGAGCTACGGGTCCCAAATTGGAACATGCGTGCTTCCAATTTCACACTTTGAATTTTCACAGCTTGTATCACTGGTGCCATGTCTCATATGGGTCTGTTTACAAGCGCACCACTTTAAAATTTCCACACAAAAGTGTATATTTTTGGAAAGTAGATACCCCAGGCTTTCATTTGAGGTTCAAATATTTTACATAGCCATTTTACCACCAATCCCCCGTAAACTTGATGTAAGTAAAAAATGCAGTGTTTTTCACACTTCAATTTCAATGTTGATGTGAATGTCAACCACATGATAGGTGTAGATTTTTAAAAATGCATTGTTTAGTGTTCGGCTACTTCTTCTTAGTATGGCAATAACCCATATGCATAGGTTTCTCATGTTTTGGCGGAGCTACAGGTCCCAGATTGGAGCACGAGCATTTCCAGTTTCACGCTTTGAATTTTAAAAGCTTTAGTAACTGGTGCCATGTCTCATTAGGTGCTGCATATCTGTGTTTCACTTTAAAATTTCCCAACAAAAGTGTATATTTTTGGTAAGCAGAAACTCCAGGATAGGTGAAGATTTTAAAAACTGCATTGATCAGTGTTTGGCTCCTTCTTCTGAGTATGGCAATACCCCATATGCATAGGTTTGTCAGAGTTTAGGGGAGCTATGGGGCCCTATTTTGAACAAAGATTGAATTTTCACATCTTGCTTAACTGGTGCCATGTCTCATTTGGGGCTATGTTCCAGTGCTCCATTTTAACATTTCTCCCCAAAAGTGTATATTTTTGGAAAGTAGACAACCTAGGCTTTCATTTTAGGCATGCTTTCAAAGTTTTTATGCAGCTATTTTACCAGCAATCCTTCGTAAAACTTGATGTAAGTAAAAAATTCTGTGTTTTTCACAGTTAGATTTCATTGTTGATGTGAATTTCATGCACATGATAGGTGTAGATTTTTAAAAATGCATTGTTTAGTGTTCGGCTCCTTCTTTTGAGCATGGCAATACCCTATATGCATAGATTTCTCAACGTTTGGGATAGCTATGGGGCCCAAACTGGATCATCCAACTTTCCAGTTTCACATTTTGAATTTTCACTTTTGCGTCACTGGTACCATGTCTCATTTGGGGCTGTGTATCAGTGCAACTCTTTAAATTTCCCTCCAAAAGTGTTTGTTTTTTGAAAACTAGACACTCCAGGGTTTCATTTTGGGAGTGTCTTCAAATTTTTTACACATCTATTTTAACAGTAATCCCTCGTAAAACTTGATGTAAAAAAAGAAATTCAGAATTTTTCACACTTCGATTTCAATGTTAATGTGAATTTCAAGCACATGATAGGTGTAGTTTTTTAAAAATGCATTGTTTAGTGTTTGGCTCCTTCTTCTGAGTATGGCAATAACCTATATGCATAGGTTTCTCAAAGTTTGGGAGAGCTATGGGGTCCAAACTGGGATATGCACGTTTCCAGTTTCACATTGAATTTTCACAGTTTGCTTCACTGGTACCCTGTCTCATTTTGGGCTTTGTACCAGTGCTCCACTTTAAAATTTCCCCCAAAAAAATGTATATTTTTGGGAAAGTAGACACCCCAGGCTTTCATTTTAGCCATGTTTCCAATTTTTTACGCAGCAATTTTACCACCGATCCCTTGAAACCTTGAAGTAAGTAAAAAAATTCAGCTTTTTTCACACTTGGATTTAAATTTTGATGTGAATTTCAAGCACAAGATAGGTGTAGATTTTAAAAACTGCATTGATTAATGTTTGGCTCCATCTTCTAAGTATGGCAATACCCCATATGCATAGGTTTGTCAGGGTTTGTGGGGTCTACGGGGCCCATTTGGGAACATGTGTGTTTTCATTTACAGACATGTAATTTTTACAGCTGGTTCCTTGTCTTATTTCAGGATGTTTTGCAATGCTGTAATTAATTTTACCACCAAAAGTATGTATAGTACAAGAGTAGACAACCCTTGCTTTCATTCTATTTGCATTTTAACAATTTTTCCGCTGCCACTCTATCACCAATCCATCCCAAAACTTTCAATAAGGAAGAGAAACACCATTTTTCACACCTATATTTTAGAGTTGCTCTGGATTTTAATCAAAGGATATTGGCAGATTGTTTTAACTGCTTCACATTAGTGTTCAGCTACAACTTCTGAGTATGGCAATGCCCCATATGCATAGGCTTGTCAGGGTTTGGGGGAGCTACTGGTCCCAGTAGGGAACATGTGTGTTTCCATTATCAGATATGGAAAAACTTAGGGTACATTTCTTCCCATTATATTTTGATAATGTTAGATCTAAGGAGGGATGTGTTTTGAAAAATAGAAAAATGGATATTTCAGGGGCAAAAAGTGACCAGACAATAAAATAACCTAGTATTGCATTGTGCTTGCGTGGTATTGCTTGAAGGAGTCTTCAATGCAGGTTTGGAAGGGCAATCAGGACAGTAAGTCGTGGTGTCTGTATTCCCTTGCTGTAGCAAATCCTGCAAGCGCTTCTTTGTTTGTTTTTTTTTCATTTGCAGAGTTGGGGGGATTTTATAAATAAAGTGTACTAACCCGGGTCTTGCTGGAATGATTTCTGGTGCACCTTGAAACAAAAATAGGGAAATGAGTTGGAGCTGATACTATAAAAAACTACATTTTGGTTTGGGGTTTGCCAGTTTGAAAAGTAAAAATGAACTGTGTGCTGCAGTCTGTATCATATAGATGGCAACTTTTTGTACCATGCTCTACACTTTCTCATATCAAGGTAGTTCATCACACAGATCAACTCCCCCCATGTTCTTGTTATAGTCTCTGATGCAGACTGGCTTTCTCAGTACCCCTCTCCTGCCACGAACAGAGACTGCGACAGTGCTGTCCACATGCATGGTGGTCAGCATGTAGACATCTTTTTTGTCCTTAAACTTAACTGCCAGCAGCTTCTGTTGGCACAAAGATGAGGGTGTCCTGTTTTTAGTTATGCATCTACAGGGTTTTTGGGCAACTCCCTGTAATTGACCCTAACAGTGCCACAGGCCACGGTGTCAAGACAGAACAGAAACTTAAATAAAAGGGGGCTGGTGTAGTAGTTATCAACAAATAACTGATAACCTTTATTTAATAAGGAGTAAATTAGATCCCAAACTATTTTCCCATTTGTTCCCAGAGATTCAGGCAACCAGGAGGATCAAGTTGGCTGTCCTTGCCCTGATAAATTCTGGCACTTATGCACAATTTATAAAATTTAACACCAGACCTGGAGCGCTTGGAGGGGATGTACTGCTTGAAACATAACCTGCCTTTATACTTCATTAGGGATTCATCTATGCTTATTTGTTTTTGGAGCATATATACTTGGGCAAACTTTTTCTGTAAATTATTTATTAGGGGGCAAATTTTGTACAGTCTGTCATACTGGGGGTATTCTTTTGGGAGGCACAGGGTATTATCACTAAAATGCATAAAGTGCAGAATCACTTCAAATCTAGACCTGGGCATTGTTTTGGAGAATATAGGAGTATCACATATGGGGTTTTTGCTCCAGTAGGGTCTGATACTTGGCTTTTTTATACTCCCCATTGCCATTATTAGGGTCCAGAATTTCTTAAATTCTACGTCTGCGGGTTTCATGCTTCTTGCTTAACAACAAAAGCTGATGAGTTGGCGGCAATATACTGGGCTGCATACAAATTGGTTCATGGATAAATCCTTCCACATCAATTTGAGTTCCTGGGTTGCCTGTGAATTCTGGGATCTGAGGGCATAAACTGGTTGGTGATACCCATTCATTAGGATCACAAGGAGTGGCAGGTCTTGGGACATTTCTTTGGGCAGCTCTTTGGGAAGGTCTTTGTGCAGCTCTTTTGGCAGGTCTTTGGGCAGTTGCTGGGGCAGTTGCCGGGGCAGCTCTTGGTGCAGTTGCTGGGGCAGCTTTTCGGATAGTACGTCTTTTCTTTACAGAAGGCCCAGCATCATCACTAGAAATGCTCTCACTCTCTGAAAACTGCATTATCTCAAAAAGTCTGACGCAGTATTGTGGCTTCTGCGTTAGATGCCAAATAGGCATATGCCTCTTCTAAACTGTACCTCCGCTGCATTATGTACACCTACCCTAAACTAAATAAATTTCTAATTTCTACTTAACTATAACTATGTAAATACTATACCCAACTCTATACCACCTGTACCTAGCTCTAACCCCAAACGGTCATTATTCCTATGATACATTTTTTTGTTTCTTTTTTGTTTTTTTTTAAATAAAAAACGCTATTCTTAAAGGGATAGTAATACTTGAAAATAAGTTTATTTTATATTGTAGCCCTTAAAAAAACATGAAAAATTATATAAGTCTTATCTCCCAAACCTTTATGGTTTGGAAGATATTCACATGTAAAATATAGTAAAATTATCTTTTCCTGGCTGTTTCAGCCAAGTCTGCCATGTAGTGGACAGATTTGGAATTCGGTCCACAGAGCAACCAGCAGCTCTTTAGCAGTGCCGAGATCACGATCTTTTAAAAGAACTACTTAACTGGAAATATCTACAAAGTGTGCCTGGCTTGAAAGCACACTTTGTAAACCATTCCAATTAAGACATTATTTTTAAAGATGGTGATCTCAGCACTTCTGGAGAGGCACAACCGGTCCCGGGACCGGATTCCAAATCTGAAGGGTGGAGCAATGATGTCACTCCAGGGGAAACTTTACTTCTGAATATCTCCCAAACCATAAAGGTTTGGGAGATAAGACATATCATTTTTCATGTTTTTTTAAGGGCTACAATATAAAATAAACTTATTTTCAAGTATTACTATCCTTTTAAACCTTAATCTATCTCTAAGCCTTACTCTAACCCACATATTCCCTGAACCTACCTAACCCAACCCAACTACCTATCTAAACTAGCTTATTTATGCTAAAAATCTATACAAAATCAATTTTTAAATAAATTAAACTTTTTTTTTCTCTGCTGCTCCTAAACCTAAATCTAACCCTAAAACTTACCCTAACCCATGTATTGTAACGGTTTTGTAGGACACTCAGACCAGCAGGTTAGAATAAAACACAGTTTTATTAAAAGACAAGAAAGACTGCCCTCTACAGGCAATACAGAATGACTGAAATAGACAGTAAAGTACAGATGCCCTCATAGACCCAGTATACAGGGAAATAAATATATACTGTCACAGGACAGGCATAAGTTAACATACAGGGTAATCAAGGGTTAAAGTTCATAGAAATCAAAACAGTCTCTGTTGTGGTGTGTTTGACACGCCCATAAGCTGGTAAAGGAGCGATACAACGGTGCTAGATGAGAGAACACCAGTAAATGTATGTATCTTTATTTATATAGCGCCATACATGTACACAGCGCTTAACAGAAGTTGAAATAATACAATACAAAAACGACAGAACTGGGGTTAAGAGCATTAAGGTTAAGTACAATCATTACATTATTTGTGAGGGAAAGTGCAGCAAGGGAATCATACACTAGGAAAGGGACCCTGCCCCAAAGAGCTTACAATCCAGTAAATAGAACAGGACAGAGACTACTGCTTATGCTGAGCAGGGAACTGAGGCCAAAATACTCTGCAAGAGCTTTAGGAGCTTGAAGCCACTAGCACTCAACCGGTACATAAACGGAGAGCAAGTGCACTGCAAAAGCTTTAATGTTAAGAGTCAATAGCACCCACCCGGTGCGTTAAAGTAGACCAAATACACTGCAAGAGCTGAGGAGTATAGAGCCAAACAGCACCCAACTGGTGCTGTAACGGATACCAACTACACTGCAAGAGCTTAGCTGTATAGAGCCAATAGCACCTCTCTGGTTTGTAAAGGAGACCAACAACACTGCAAGAGCTGAGGCGTATGGAGCCAATCGCACCCAACCGGTGTGTTAACGAGACTACTGCACCCAACAAGTGTAACTGGATGCGCAAGGCAAATCGAAGGCCACCATGCTCTGCAAGTGTTAACGGGAGGCTCTTAGTAACGGAGACTACAAGGCTCTGCAAGTGTAAGCGGAAGGCTCAGGGTAGCAGAGGCAACGGCTCTGCAAGTGTTAACGGAGGCTCAGTAAACGGAGGCAATGGCTCTGCAAGTGTTAACGGAGGCTCAGTGAACTGAGGCAACAGTGCTCTGTAAGTGCAACGGAAGGCTGAATGCTCTGTAAGGGTTAACGGAGGTCCAGAGTAACGGAGGCAACAGTGCTCAGCAAGAGTAACCGGGAAAGACCATTTCAAGGAGGCAACAACTCTGTCAGCCCTGCAAACAGCACAGCAGAAGTCAGAATGTTGCCCAGGCGACACTGGGGCAGGAACACAGGAATACTGAAACACAGCTACACAGCAACACTGGCTCAGGAACACCACGAAAGGGCACCTGACAGGTGCCAAAGGCTGGGTATAAAAAGGCCTTCCTGGGCAGGCCAAACAAGCTCAGCCAATGGGAGAGCACCACAGCAAAGAGTGACAGAAAAAGATCACGGGAACCTTGATATGTATACCCTGAACCAACCTAACAAAATTCAACTTCCTATCTGAACTATAAGTATTTATTCTAAAAATTTATAAAAAATCAACTTCAAATAAAATACATTTTTTTGTGGGGTTTTTTCTACTCTACTCCTAAACCTAAATCTAACCCTAAAACTTTCCCTAATGCATTATACACTAAAACTACCCAACTTTCTAGCTAAACTACCTATATAACCCTAAATACGCTACATAATCAATTTTTTATTAAAACAATTAAAAAAATACAAGGGGGTGGGGGAAGTACCACAGATCAGCAAAAGCTGATCTGCAGCAAATTGATCACTATTAGTGTGATCAGAGGGGGAGAAATGTATTGATCACTGCAATAACAGTGATCAAAGGGTTAAAATGTATTTTATTTTTTTTAACTTAGCAGGTGCCGGAGCGATCACACAAGATCTGTCTCTCTTCACCTCAGCAGTGTGTGAGATGGAGGGAGGCAGAGAGGGTTTACTTTTAAAATGACAGACTTGGCATGTCGCCTGGATGAAAATGTTGGCATGAGAATCCTTCACTGCATGACAGCGCAAGATTCCCATGTCAGTTATTAAAAGGTCGAATCATTTAAAAGGATACCAAATTTTGATTGGCATTTAAGTCTGGATGTTCCTCAGGAACCATGGACAATACTACTCCGTGCTTCTGTGTTATCTCATAGGCAAATATTTTGATGTGGTGTAAAATCCTAACTATCAAATGTTTAACTCTTTGTACGTGCAGCTGCCACAATGTGAGATGGCTAATATGTGCTTAAAGGTGGCCATAAAAAACCATAATAACATGAGGAGCGTATCCGTATTCAGCACACGGAAGTGCTTCAGCTGTATACAGCACATGGAGGCACTCCAGCTGCCTCCATGTGCTTAAAGCGCCAATTGACTAGGAGATGGGACAATCTCACCTTGTCATGCACTGCGAGATTGTCACGTTGAGCTTTTTAGTCAGGCCACCTGCTGAAAAAGTTCAATGGTAGCACGCTCTTCTGCGTGCAACCATTCAAAAGGATACTGGCAGAGAGATGTGACAGGGACAGTGTTTGTAAATACTGTCCTTGTCATTCCGCTTTTGCAACATGCAATTCACTAATATAGTGAATCACATGTTGCTACAATGTTGCTAATGGCTGAAACTAAGTGATCCTGTATCGGAGCATTTAGCATTAGCCTGCCCGTGCTCATGGCGTACCCGGACCATCACGGTTAGATTTGCCACAAGGACCCATGAAGGTCCTGGAATGTCATGGGTTAAAATCTCCCATTCCCCCTCACTGAGCAATGGGAGAGTTTAACCCATGATGTACCAGGACTTTCATGGGTCCTTTTGGCAAATCTAACTGTGATGGTCCGGGTACGCCATGTGTCGTCAAGGGATTAAAACAGTCGTGGCTTCTATGCCTCAGTTTTGAGGCACAATATTACCTCCAGAAAATGTAACCACAAAACACGCGGTAATAATGAACATAGTTAATAGTATGCTACTTGAGCTTTGTTTTTAGTTGTTTCTTGTGGGCTTTTCTTTTACTGGCGGTGAGTAGAATTACAACTGGTTTTGTTTTAACAACTTGGGTAAGAAGAAAACAAAACCTGACTTTAAAAATAAACATGCTTGGTTTTTTTTTCTTTAGAGGTGCTAACAGCATTGAGCCCCGTGAGTGCAGAATTAAGATTACTAATGCCTTTTTGTTTGCATTTGCTGGCATTTTAATGCTCAGCGGAACACTAACATCTAAAAATGCAATAATGTTATCTAGCCTTAAATACCATTTATTTAATTCTAGTTTTTGTAAAAACTCTTTATTTGTTTTCTGAGACATACAATATATTCTTATATATGCCCCATGGGAGCAGGGGATCCAGCCTCCAATTAACATAGCAATCTTCACACATGTTTGAGAAGGGCTAGTTCTGTTTTGTCTGATAAAGGCATGATATAAGACACCACTCTTTATGGATACAAGATACAAATTTCAATGCCTTAACTGACTTTGTGTTCATCTCTCATTGCAAACAGCACAAACAAAATTAAACAAAATTGTGTCTAAATATGACAGTGTACACATGCATTAAAGAAATTTAGGATTATATCTTGAGTATCTAAAATAAATATATTTTAGAGATACTAACTATAAATACATATTTTAAACATTACTTTATGCTTAAAAGTAAATAGAAATAAAGAAAAGTAATGATAGTTTACCATTTTATTTTCTATCACAAAATACTCAATTACACTTACCCGTTTTAATATAGTTTGGGTGCGAGTCTAAGAACTTTGGTAATGCTAGTCCAAAAAATATGGAGAAACCCAAAACAAACAAATTCCGAGATGAATTCAGGTCAATGAACTGTAGACTGGATAGACCAATGGCTGTTATCATCCCTGAAAATAAATTACATGATTATAGTTTATCTTTTTTAAAGTAACACGAACTTGCTCAGTTATGTATCAGCATTATATTTCTATTTGAAGTCTGGATTTCATTGCAGTTGATAACTTTATCAAGGTTTTTATGTAAAATTTTCCAGAGATGCAATGAGAAGCTGTTAGATAACAAAAACAGTTAACACTTATCAAATGCAATGCAATCTAGAGTGAAAGTTGATACTGTATATATATATGTATATATATATGTATATATATATATATATATATATATATGTATATATATGTATATATATATATATATATATATATATATATATATATATATATATATAGTGTGCAAAAGTCTTAGGAAGGTGTGAAAATATGCTGTAAAGTAAGAATGCTTTCAAAAATAGACATTTTAATAGTTTATTTTTATCAATTAACAAAATGATAGTGAGTGAACAGAAGAAAAATCAGAATCAAATCAATATTTGGTATGACCACCCTTTGCCTTCAAAACTGCATCAATTTGTGTAGGCACACTTGCCCACAGTTTGTTAAGAAATTTGGCAGGTAGGTTGTTCCAAACATCTTGGAGAACTAGCCACAGTTCTTATATGGGTTTAGGCAGCCTGAGTTGCTTCTTCCGTTTCTTGTAATCCCAGACAGACTCAATGATGTTGAGATCAGGGCTCTGTGGGAGCCATACCATCACTTCCAAGACTCCTTGTTCTTCTTTATGCTGAAGATAGATATATGTTTGGGGTCATTGTCCTGCTGCAGAATAAATTTGGGGCCAATCAGATGACTCCCTGATGGTACTGCATGAGGGATATGTATCTGCCTGCACTTCTCAGCATTGAGAAGACCATTCATTCTGACCAAATCCCCACTCCATTTGCAGAAATGCAGCCATGGACTTGCAAGGAACCACCACCATGCTTCACTGTTGCCTACAGACACTCATTGTACCGCTCTCCAGTCTTTGAGCGAACAAACTGTCTTCTGCTACAGTCAAATATTTCAAATTTTGACTCATCAGTCCAGAGCACCTGCTACCATTTTTTATGCACACCAGTTCAGGTGTTTTGGTGCATAGTTGAGTCTCTTGGCCTTGTTTCCACGTCAGATGTATTGTTTTGTGACTGCAAGTATTCCATGAAGACCACTTCTTACCAGACGTTTCCAGGCAGTAGATGGGTACCAGGATCCCACTGTTTTCTGCCAATTCAGAGGTGATGGCACTGCTGGTCATCTTCTGATATGGGGCTTATGGCCCTATATCAATACATCGACTAGTCACTTAGGTTTTTTCCCCTTCAATTCCTGCATCGGCAGGTTAAAACATATGTTAGAGGATTCTGCACCAAGAAAGAATAGGTCTAGGTTTTGGGTGATAAAGTGGGAGCCCTTAAAGGGATAGTATTACTTCAAAATTACTATCCCTCATATTGTAGCCCTTAATAAACTGAGTTAAATGAATCAAGCGGAGGCTCTTCAGCAGAGCTGATATCTCGTTATGGAAGGATAAATGATTAATTGAAAGAGTCTTGGTTACCAAGCACACGTAGAAGACTGTTTCAATTAATCATTTTCTCTTCCATAACGAGATATCGGCTCTGTTTAAGAGCCTCCGTCTGTTCCGGGACCGGATTCCCTTGCTGGCAGCAGAACGCTGACAGCAGGGGAGAGGAAACTTTGAAATCAGCTATCTCTTAAACCATAAAGGTTTGAGAGATGCCGCTGGTGTCATTTAACCCAGTTTATTAAGGGCTACAATATGAGGGATAGTAATTTTGAAGTAATACTATCTCTTTAAAGCATGTTACTGCCTAATGCATGGAATTGAATGGAATTGAATTCAGACTCTTTTCAATGGGAGTAAAATTTACCTCCCACTGTGCTTTTTTTAATGCAGTAGTTTTTCACAGGACATATAATTAAATTGCTTACTGTGCTTGAAAAATTACAGTTGGCTGTTTTTTTTTTTTTGTTTTCTTTTGGGGTTTTTTTGTACTGGGGACAATTGAATTCAAGCCATAGAAAGTAGGGATGAGCAAAATCTCCCATCTCAAAAGTGAAACAGATGACAAATGGAACTTTCATGTTTTTACATTTTTTGTGAAAAATTGCAGATTTTCATCTTCTTTTGCCTATGTATTGCTTTGAAGCCAATGTTTAAATTACATTTCCCCATAACATTGTGAGTATTCCCTCTGTGCTAGAATAAAATGGTGTCAGTGACCCACAAGTTGGCAGTTATTGCATAAATTAAAAGGCTTCGGTTTGGGTGGTGTTATCTGTACATGACTGAGAACTGGTTAAATGATAGATGGCAGATGAGTTATTTGTAAATGGAATCTTTTTAAATTAGTCTAAAGTTATAAGTGGGTTGCCGCAAGGTTCAGTCCTGGGCCCAATGCTCTTTAATTTGTTTATTAATTATCTAGAAGTGGGAATTTAAAGTAGCGTCTCAATGTTTGCTGATGACACTAAACTATGTAAGGAAATAAATACAGAGCTGGATGTTTATTCTCTGTAAAAGGATTTAGATAAATTGAGTGAATGGGCAGAAAAGTGGCAGATGACATTTAATGTAGATAACTGTAAGCTTATGCATCTGGACTGTAGAAACAAACATGCTACATATACTCTAAATGGGAAACAACTTGGGGAATCCTTATTAGAGAAAGATTTAGGAGTACTGATAGATGATAGACTTAACAGCAGTGTGCAGAGTCACTCAGCTGCTGCAAGAGAAAATAGGGTACTAGCCTGCATAAAAAGAGGTGTAGATGCAAGGGATGATAATATTTTCCTACCTCTGTATAAATCCTTGGTTAGGCCTCATCTAGAATATGGAGTACAATTTTGGGTTCCAGTTCTTAAAAAAGACATTGTTGAACTGGAAAAGGTGCAGAGATGTGAAACACAACTGATAAAGGGATTGGAGGGTCTGAGTTATAAAGAGAGACTAGACAAACTGGGTTTATTTACATTAGAGAAGAGACGTCTAAGGGGTGATATGATTACCATTTACAAATACATTCAAGGTCAATGCAAAGAACTAGCCAGTGAAGTATTTACACAAAGATCTGAGCTAAGAACAAGAGGTCATCCATTAAGACTAGAGGAAAGGCGCTTTCAACTAAAACAAAGGCAGGGGTTCTTTAAAGTAAGGTCGGCAAAGCTACGGAATTCTTTGCCTTGGGATTGTCACAAAAGTCACACGCCGGTTACCAAGACGGACTTCTGAAGAAAAGGCTCCTCCAACAAGAGTGATTGGGGTGAGAAGCTAGTGTGCATAGCTAGGATGCGTTGGCCAACCGTAGGGGTGTGTGCTACGTCCGAGGCTGTATAAAGGTGCTAGCCGCGAAAGTAGATAGCACCCTTCGGTTGATAAGCCAGTCAGCAGCAGGACCACAGACAGGACTGGGGGGCAAGGCAGGAGAGGGGTCTGACTAGCCTTTAGCACAGGAAGTAAGCTGGATGGCAGGATCAGGCTGGAAGGCAGGATAGTAACATAGTAACATAGTAACATAGTAGATAAGGCTGAAAAAAGACATGCGTCCATCAAGTCCAGCCCATGCCAATAACACCCCTGTTGATCCAGAGGAAGGCAACAAAAAAGCCCTCTGGAGCAATTCCCAATGTAGGTGTGTGTGTGAGTGTGTCAAATAGTTCCCCGGCTCAATATCCTATTTGCTTTGAAGCCATCTGTCATAACTGTCAATATTGTTCTGTGCTAGATAGGCATCCATTGCTTTTTTGAATGCAGTTACATTATCTGCAAGCACAGCATCCCGAGGCAAAGAATTCCATAGCCTTACCGCCCTTACTGTAAAGAATCCCTGCCTGTGTTTTAGTCGAAAGCGCCTTTCCTCAAGTCTTAATGGATGACCTCTTGTTCTTAGCTCAGCTCTTTGCATAAATAATTCATTGGATAGTTCTTTGTATTGGCCTTGAATGTATTTGTAAATGGTAATCATATCACCCCTTAGACGTCTCTTTTCTAATGTAAACAAACCCAGTTTGGCTAGTCTCTCTTTGTAACTCAGATCCTCCAATCCCTTTATCAGTTTTGTTGCACGTCTCTGCACCTTTTCCAGTTCAGTAATGTCTTTTTTTAGAACAGGCGCCCAAAATTGTACTCCATATTCTAGATGAGGCCTAACCAAGGATTTATACAGAGGTAGGATAATATTAGCATCCCTTGCTTCTACACCTCTTTTTATGCAGGCTAGTACTCTATTTGCTCTTGCAGCAGCTGAGTGACTCTGCACACTGCTGTGAAGACTATTGTCTATCAGTACACCTAAATCTTTCTCTAATGAGGATTTCCCAAGTTGTTTCCCATTTAGAGTATATGTAGCAAGTTTGTTTCTACAACCCAAATGCATAACCTTACATTTATCTACATTAAATGACATCTGCCACTTTTCTGCCCATTCACTTAGTTTATCTAAATCCTTCTGTAGGGAAAAAACATCGAGCTCTGTATGTATTTCCTTACATAGCTTAGTGTCATCAGCAAAGATTGAGATGCTACTTTCAATTCCCACTTCTAGATCATTAATAAACAAATTAAAAAGCATTGGGCCCAGGACTGAACCCTGCGGTACCCCACTTATAACCCTAGACCAATTTGAAAAAGTTCCATTTACAACAACTCTCTGCCATCTATCATTTAACCAGTTCTCAATCCATGTACAGATACCACCACCCAAACCGAAGCCTTTTAATTTATGCAGTAACCTGTTGTGAGGCACTGTGTCAAAGGCTTTTGCAAAATCCAAGTACACTACATCAACAGCAATTCCCCTGTCCAAATTACTACTCACTCTTTCATAAAATGCAAGTAAATTAGTCTGACATGATCTGTTCTTCATGAAACCATGCTGATTCCTACTAATGATATTGTTTGTCTTCACATAGTTCTGAATACTATCAGTTAATAACCCTTCTAGTATCTTACCCACTATGGAAGTCAAGCTCACAGGTCTATAATTTCCTGGTTCGGATCTTGCTCCCTTTTTAAACAATGGAACTACATCAGCTTTCCTCCAATCACAGGGCACTATGCCTGATGAAAGCGAATCAACAAATATTAAGTATAATGGTTTTGCTATTACTGAACTAAGTTCCTTAAGTACCCTTGGGTGTATACCGTCCGGTCCAGGCGCTTTATTCACTATAACCCTTTCCAGTCTCTTTTGGACCTTGTCCTCAGTAAGCCATGTAGATGTTGGAGGAAATTCCATGGTTTTGTCTGTTTGCCCATAGCTTGTCATTTCTGCTTCCTTTGTATATACTGAAGCAAAGAACGTATTTAGGGTCTCAGCCATAGCTTTATCCTCACTAATCAATTCACCTGTTTCAGTCCTAAGAGGACCAATATCAACCTTAACTTTTTTGTTGTTAATATACTTGTAGAATTGTTTAGGGTTTTTCTTGCTCTCGTTTGCAATGTTTCGCTCATTTTCTATTTTAGCTAGCTTAATTGGTTGTTTGCAGATTTTATTACATTCTTTATATTTTTTAAATGATGCATCTGACCCATTTGACTTAAACACCTTAAAAGCCTGCTTTTTATTTCTCATTTCCCTGCTAACCACAGGATCAGGTACTTGGATAAGTACAGATGCAAGATCCAGTACATACAGGGCTACAGATGCTTTGACAACACGTCATAGTTATCGTGTCACCATATTTTATAGAAAGGATCCCAGGGCAGCTTCAGAAGGTGGACTGCACATGTGCATGCCCAACCCAGAAGAACGCCAGCAGAGAAGCGTTGGATGGAAGAGGACGCCGTCGGAGGTGTCCAGACACGGCGGTGACATGGATGTTGTACTTGCAGTTAATGCAACTGCTTTCAAAAAAGCAATGGATGCCTATCTAGCTCAGAACAATATTAAAAATTATGTCAGATTGCTTCTGTGTAGATAGGATGTTGATCCAGGGAACTATCTGATTGTCAGGAAGGTTTTTTTTATACACTTGGGGCTAAATTGGAAATGGCTTCAGAGGGCTTTTTTTGCCTTCGTCTGTATCAACAGGGGTGTTTTATGGCATAGGCTGCACTTGATGGATACATGTCTTTTTTCAGCCTCATCAGCTATGTTACTATGTTACTATATGTTTGGGAGTGAAAGGAGCATACTGTGATTACTGGAGATTTCCACAAATAAATAAATCCAATAACGTGAGCTATTAGGTTGTAGAGGTGTTATAGAAGTGTTCAGGAGACACTGTCAGTTATTTTCTGGGTGTAGGTGAGAATATGAAGAGTTAAAACCGCCCCCAAAAAAAGTGTTAGAGTGATAGACAAGCAGCCAGCTATTCTGAAGCAACAACAGATACCAGACAATACATCTGTGCTTGAGACTGGGAAGCAAGAGAGAAAGCAACATACTGTGATTTATAATGACTTAATCCAACATAAATAAAGCAAACTGTTTGTTTGTGGGGGTGTTAAAGGAGTGTGGGCGAAAAGAAGGGAGTTAGATTGTGTGACAGCATCAGCTAGGCAGCCAGAGACTGAGTGGCATGTCACTGACAGATGCAATCAGTCAATACAGCTGATGTAACTATAAAGACAAATATAGTAAAGGCATTAAACTTAACATACAGGAGCACTCCAATACATTCACAAATAAGAACTAGAGGGGCAAGGAAGGATATACTGAGGTGCAGTTCTGCATTGGTGCACCAGTGATTGCTTTGTGCATTCTTGTTTTATTGCAAGCTGTAGAAATTGTGTTTTCTGAAGCCAACCAAAGTATATCCTGAACAGTATTGTAGAAATGCTACTGCAGTAGTTTTTGGTAGTGGAAAAGATTATATATTAGTCTAGAGGCAAAGAGGGGAGCTGGTTGCTGCAGTTGGTGGGAATGTGGGTATGTGGCTGTGTTCAGCAACTGTGACACACAGGGGCAATTAAAAAAAAACACATAAAAATATTTGACTGATACATAGACAATCAGAAGTTTTCTTTTACAAAACTAATGATAACTGACATTAACAGTGACAGAAACTGACTGTAACAGTGACACAGATCACGCAATCAAGGAAAAAACAGTATTTCATATATTGCTTTCAGTCATGTTCTAAGGACAGGAGTAAGGGCTCGATTCAAATGTTGGCATTGGCAGAAAAAACTGGCGACGCTGGTTTTAACGTCAACTGAGCAATGCAAATGTTCCACTAGTAAGAAGCGAAGCCAGTTCTGAAACACACGTCGCCCATCGCCAGAACAGCAAGATCTCACCCATAGAGGATAATGTACAAGCGATGCCAAAAGCTATTAAAATGTTGGAGTTAGGGCTAACTCGCGTTAAATTGCAACATTTCTCTCCAGAAATCTAACGCCTTTTGTTTTTGGAGAACAGCACAGGAGGCAGAGTAAAAAAACCACCGTCGCCAGTTCTGAACAGCATTCTCTGTGCTTTTCCCTACCCAGCCACAAGGGGAACACAGAGATGGCTTTCAGCACCATGGACAGCTTTGAATGCCATAGGGATGTGCACTGCTCACCGCTGTGGCATTCAAAGGGTTACAATAATAACACCAAGCACTACACAATGCCCCGCTTTGACCCCCCCTTAGTATGTCACATATATTGCATATATGGGACATACTAACCCCATCCACATCCACCTCATGGACTTCCATGTAGTGGACAAATCTGTCTTTTATTCCACAATTAACCCTTTGAGTACCAGAGAGGTAGGAAAGCATTGCTTAGCATGTTTCCTAGCCCTCTGGTACCCAAAGGGTTAATAGGCAAGGTATGGACTACATACCTTGCCTGTATATAGGTGTGTGTGTGTGTGTGTTTTTTAATACATTTTTTTATTAAAATACCATTAATAAACGTATATTGACTTAGATTCATTCATTTATAATGCCCTACCTCCTGTGTCCCATTTCTATTAATACTTTTGCTCCACTCTCCTTAAAATGGAGAGTGGAGCAAAAGTACTAATAGCAATGGGACACAGAACATAGGACATTATGAATGAATGAATCTCATTCATAAACCATTACTGAAGAAGCCCTCCCCAGTGCTCCCTTCAGTTACTTCATAAAAATGCTGTACTGCTGGCTGGGGGAATTGAAGAGTATCAGAGGCATTAGAGGAAGCAGGTGGAGGGGACAGAGACATCGGAGGAAGCGGGTGGCAGGCTTGTATTTGCTGCCCGTTTCCTCCGATACCTCTCCTCTCCTCACGCGTTGGCATTGTGCCCACGCGTCGGCATTGTCCCCTGCCTGGCGTCGCGCTTTCCACAATTTGTCAACGCGTGGGCACAATACCAACGTGTGAGGAGAGGAGAGGTATCAGAGGAAGCGGGCAGCAAATACAAGTCTGCCACCCGCTTCCTCCGATGTCTCTGTCCCCTCCACCCGCTTCCTCCAATGTCTCTGGTACTCTTCAATGCCCCCAGCCAGCAATACAGGATTTTTATGAAGTAATTGAAGAGAGCGCTGGGGAGGGCTTCTTCAGCAATGGTTTATGAATGAGATTCATTCATTCAAAATGCCCTATGTACTGTGTCCCATTGCTAATAGTACTTTTGCTCCACTCTCCGTTTGAAGGAGAGAGTGGAGCAAAAGTGGATCAAAAGTACTAATAGAAATGGGACACAGGAGGTAGGGCATTATAAATGAATGAATCTAACTCAATATACACACACGCATATATACAGCAAGGTACCTTGCCTATTAACCCTTTGGGTACCAGAGGGCTAGGAAACATGCTAATCAATGCTTTCCTACCTCTCTGGTACTCAAAGGGTTAATTGTGGAATAAAAGACAGATTTGTCTGTAACGGATCCTACCCGTTACTGGGAGCTCTTGTCAGGGCAAGGAACATATTCATCCCTGGGCTCAGGGGTTATGGACAAGGAATAGACGCTGGGACCAACGAGTAATTTGTATAGCAGTAAGACTCCAGAAGCAAACCAGCGTCCGCACGCTGGGACCTACAAGTAATTGTATAGCCACAAGGCTTGGAGCAAACCAGCGTCCGCATGCTGTGACAAACAAGTAATTTGTATAGCTGCAAGGCTTGGAGCAAACCAGCGTCCGCACGCTGGGACCAACAGTAATTCGTATAGCCGCAAGGCTTGGAGCAAACCAGTGTCCGCACGCTGGGACCAACAGTAATTCGCATAGCCGCAAGGCTTGGAGCAACCAACGTCCGCACGCTGGGACCAGCAGTAATTCGTGTAGCCACAAGGCTTGGAGCAAACCAGCGCCCGCACGCTGGGACCAACAGTAATTCATATAGCCGCAAGGCTTGGAGCCAACCAGCATCCGCACGCTGGGACCAACAGTAATTCGTATAGCCGCAAGGCTTGGAGCAAACCAGTGTCCGCACGCTGGGACCAACAGTAATTCGTATAGCCACAAGGCTTGGAGCCAACCAACGTCCGTACGCTGGAACCAACAGTAATTCGTATAGCCGCAAGGCTTGGAGCAAACCAGCGTCCGCACGCTGGAACTACAAGAATGTTGCAAAGCGACCAGACGTCAGGAATGTATCTGGCTGGACAAGAGACGGCAGGAACTCGCAGAAAGGCCAAGCAGTCAGGAAGTCTCAGCGAAGGTGATGAGCAGGAAACATCAACCTCTCAGGACTAGGCCGGAACCACTCTGGAACAACTCTGCAGACAGAAGACTCAGGAACAAGATGTATTCTGGAACTCAGGAACACAGCTACAGGTACAAACGAATAGGCAGACAACCAATAGGAGCCCCCTAATGGTGACTGACAAGGACGTCCAACAATCACGGGCACCGTGATAGTACCCCCCTTTCAAAGACCCCCTCTCCTAGAATAGGGTCTAGGCTTCTGCGGATATTTAGCGTGAAAAGCACTAGATAAACTAGGTACATGAAGGTCCTTACTGTCCACCCATGATCGATCTTTCAGGACCATATCCCTTCCAATGCACCTGGTACTGTACACTTCCTCTAAGCCTTCGGGAATCAATAATGCTCTGTACTTCGTACTCCTCCTGACCCTCGACCTCAATAGGCCCTGGTACCACAGGTGTAGTGGTATAACGGTTGCATACGAGAGGCTTAAGAAGGGACACATGTAACACATTATGGATACGCATAGATGCAGGTATGTCTAGTGCATAGGAAACAGGGTTAATTTTGCGAATAACTCTGTATGGACCAATGAACCGAGGAGCCAACTTATTAGACAAAACCTGGAGCTTAAGATTTCTGGAAGAAAGCTGGAATCTGTTGCGTCTGAAAGGAATCTGTGAGCAAACAGGGCTGAAACTCGTAATTGATCAGAAACGGAGAGCTACCAGATGAAGAATTAACCGCACAGTTCCTGGTGAACTCTGCCCAAGGCAACAAGTCGGCCCAGTTGTCGTGATGGTCAGTAATAAAACAGCGCAAAAATTGTTCCAAGCCCTGATTGGCCCGTTCCACGGCTCCATAGATCTGGGGATGGTAGGCCGAGGAAAAGGACAACTGTATGCCCATCTGCTCGCAAAATGCCCTCCAGAACCTAGACACAAACTGGTTCCCCCTGTCGGACACCAGTACCCTGGGCACTCCATGCATCCGGAATACTTCTCTGCAAACACAATTGCCAATTCCTTAGCCAAGGGAAGGCCACGGAGGGGCACGAAATGAGCCATTTTAGAAAACCTGTCCACCACCATCAATATGAAGGAATATCCTCTAGACATAGGCAATTCTCCCATAAAGTCAATGGAAACATGAGACCAGGGGCGCTCGCCATTAGGCACAGGTTGAAGCAAGCCCACCGGGAGATGTCTAGGGGTCTTAGCACGGGCGCAGGTGACACAGGCATTAGTAAACTCGGCACAATCGCTTCTCATAGAAGGCCACCAAAATAACTGAGAAAGGGACCATAACAATTGGTCTCTACCAATATGTCAGGCAGCTTTAGAGGAATGGTATGTTTCAAGTAATCGAGTACGGAATGGTTCAGCGACAAAACATTTGCCCATCGGGGTCTCATGAGGTGCGGAAGCCTGAGAAGCCAAAATCTCTTCCCCTAATGGAGAAGTGATACTAGTACGTATCGTAGCCAATATTCGATCGGGTTGAACGATAGGTGCTGGTGCTTCCATTCCGTCACTCTCAGCCTCAAATTGTCTTGACAAAGCATCAGCCCTAACATTCTTAGATCCCGGTAAATATGATACAATGAAATTGAATCGAGATAAGACTAACGCCCATCTGGCCTGACGAGGAGACAATCTCTTGGCCTCAGAGAGATAAGTCAGGTTTTTGTGATCCGTCAAGATTAAGACAGGATTTTTGGTGCCTTCCAGTAAATGACGCCATTCCTTAAGGGCAAGGATAATGGCCAATAACTCTTTGTCCCCAATCTCATAGTGGCTTTGAGCTCCAGTCAATTTTTTTGAGAAAAACCCACAGGGTCTGAGTGTTCCACCTTTATTGTGTCGTTGAGAAAGTACTGCCCCGACCCCAATATCCGAGGCATCAACCTCTAACATAAATGGAAGCAGAGAATTGGGGTGGGCTAACACAGGGGCCTCCGCAAAAGCCAGTTTCAATTTTTGAAAGGCCTCCTCAGCACTTGCTGGCCAACAGGATGGATTAGCGCCCTTATGCGTAAGGTCAGACAATGGTTGAACAATGGAAGAAAAGTTCTTAATAAACTTCCTGTAATAATTAGCGAAACTCTAGAATCGCTGTATAGCTTTAAGACTCTTAGGTCGTGGCCACTGTAGGACTGCTGTCAACTTTTCTTTGTCCATGGCAATGCCATCTTTGCCAATCACAAACCCCAAGAATGGCACACTGGTTCTGTGAAACTCGCATTTCTCCAATTTACAAAAGAGCTTATTCTTTCGTAGCCATAGCAATACTTCAGACACATCCTTGATGTGTTGTGACAAATTTTGGGAATGAATCAGTATGTCGTCAAGGTACACCACGACACATGACTGTAACATATCTCTGAGAACATCATTTATCAGTTCCTGAAAAACTTCAGGTGCGTTACACAAGCCGAATGGCATGACTAGGTATTCATAGTGCCCAGATCTGGTGTTAAAGGCAGTTTTCCACTCATCACCGGCTCGAATCTGAACCAAATTGTATGCCGCCCGTAAATCTAATTTGGTAAAAACCGAGGAGCCTTTAAGTCTGTCAAAAAGCTTGGTGATGAGTGGTATCGGATAAGCGTTCTTAGCCATCAGTTTATTCAAGCCATGGTAGTCAATGCATGGTCTCATGGAGCAAACCAGCATCCGCACGCTGGGACCAACAGTAATTCGCATAGCCGCAAGGCTTGGAGCCAACCAGCTGCCGCACGCTGGAATCAACAGTAATTCGTATAGCCGCAAGGCTTGGAGCAAACCAGCATCTGCACGCTGGGACCAACAGTAATTTGTGTAGCCCCAAGGCTTGGAGCAAACCAGCGTCCGCACGCTGGAACTACAAGAATGTCACCAAAGCGACCAGACGTCAGGAACGCATCTGGCTGGACAAGAGATGACAGGAACTCGCAGAAAGGCCAAGCAGTCAGGAAGTCTCAGCGAAGGCGATCAGCAGGAAACATCAACCTCTCAGGACTAGGCCGGAACCACTATGGAACAACTCTGCAGACAGAAGACTCAGGAACAAGATGTATTCTGGAACTCAGGAACACAGCTACAGGTACAAACGAATACTGGAACATGGTCAAGGCTAATGTGGTCAGAGACACCACGAAAGGGCAACCATAGGGTGCCCAGACCAGGTTTAAATAGACAGAATGAGGCGGGTTAAAGGCAGACAACCAATAGGAGCCCCCTAATGGTGACTGACAAGGAAGTGCAACAATCACGGGCACCGTGATAGTATTGTAAGATGTATTGAGAACTGTCCTGAGACCCCCTGCTATGTGTTAATCCATTCACGCCCCTCAAGTCTTTGTTCAATCAAACCCTTTTGTATCTGAAATGTAATCCTGTCTAAGTCACTGTATTTGTTAAGACCATCTGTTGTTGGCCTTTTGTCTCATGTAACATGATTGGATTAAGGGTTTAGTATCTGGTTCCACCCATCAACTTCAATGTGAAGATTTGTGTATAAATATCTGTAGTTTGTGTCAATAAAGTGAGTTATGTTTGGAGTGAACAAGGAGTCTTGGAGTCTTGTATTGCTCATGGTCTAAAGTATCCACTCTGATACCCATCTGCGCCAAGTATCCTGAATCGTCGACTGCCTGCTGCCAGTTTCTTGCGACCTAACTTCGTGGACTGTCAGGCGGCGACGTGGACTCTTTCCTGCTTCCAGCGATCCTGCGGCTGTTTCCAGTGACCGTCCATACTTCAACTGGTGCATCTGACGGCGCTTATCTGGCTTTGAGAAGGAGAGACCCAGGAACGATGGCGGAAGGCGATGCGGTCCCTTCTCAGCTTCCGTTACATTGTCCACTACATGGAAGTCCATGAGGTGGATGAGGATGGGTTTATGTCCCATATATGCAATATATGTGACATACTAAGGGGGTGTCAAAGGGGGCATTGTGTAGTGCTTGGTGTACTAGTTTTATTGATTGTAACCCTTTGAATGCCACAGGGGTGAGCAGTGCACATCCCTATGGCATTCAAAGCTGTCCATGGTGCTGAAAGCCATCTCTGTGTTCCCCTAGTGGCTGGGTAGGGAAAAGTACAGAGAATGCTGTTCAGAACTGGAGACGTGGTTTTGTACTCTGACTTGTGTGCTGTTATCCAAAAAAAAATAGGTGACGGTGGTTTTGGATTTTCTGACTGAACTTTCCACTATGGAGTGCTGTGATTGGTTGTGATGCTAGGTAACATTTTTATTGTGTGTTTTTAGGTAAGATTTTGTAAGCGACGCAGTTTAAGGTTAACGTGCATTTTGTTGGTCATCGCTCGTTAGCCTTTCTGGGTAAGGAAGATTTGAATCTCACGTTACCCAGTCTTGTTTAACTCGCAAAGGCAGTTTTTTACTTCACGCTGGTTTTAACGCCAACATTTGAATCGAGCCCTAAATCGTAGATTGCGGTATAAGGACAACATAGAAGTGTAGTAGTAGTAGTAAAGTAATACGCCAACATTTGAGTGCAGCCATGGTTGCAGTAGCTATTTCAGCAAGTGATGATGACATTGATGAAAATCTTCCTCTTGCTATGGAATCCATTAGTAAACTGATGTGAAAATTTCCATGACCAGTAGTAACAGTACTAGTACTACTACTACAAAGCTTAAAGATGATGATGAAGAGCAATATGTATTAATGGGAATGTATTAGTAACATAGTAACATAGTAATTTAGGTTGAAAAAAGACTTGCGTCCATCTAGTTCAACCCTTTTCCTATTCCTGTTTACCATCGTTGATCCAAAAGAAGGCAAAAAAAAAAATCTCAATATAGCAATTTCAAATTCTGCCTTGAATGGGGGGGGGATTCCTTCTTGATTCCAAATGGCAATCAGATTTCTCCCTGGATCAACAAGCCCTAACTAAATATTAATCCCAGTACTAAAGTACATAGCCCTGTAGGTCATGCTCTTTTAAATAAGTATCCAGGCCCTTTTTAAAGGCATCTAATGTATTCGATAGCACCACCTCCTCAGGCAGTGAATTCCATACCTTTATTGTCCTTACTGTAAAGAAACCCTTCCGCTGTTGTAGATTAAATCTCCTTTCCACAAGTCTAAGCGGGTGGCCCCTTGTCCTATGTACTGTTCTGTTAATGAACAGGTCTTTGGAGAGCCCTTTGTATGAGCCCTGAACATATTTATATAGTGTTATCATATCCCCTCTAAGATGCCGTTTCTCTAGTGTGTACAAGTTTAACTTTTCTAGCCTTTCTTCATAACTAAAACTTTCCATTCCCCTTACTAGTTTTGTAGCCATCCTCTGCACTCCCTCTAGTTCCATAATGTCCTTTTTCAGAAAGGGAGCCCATTCATTCCCATTTCAAATAATTTCAAATTTCAAATAATTAGGGGTTTGTCTCATAGTTTGAACTAAATATGTTTAATTTTTCTGGATTTTCTAAGTCTGGATTTATAAGTCTACAGTGGAGACTGAGTTTAAATAGATTATACTATAATTTAAAATTGTATCTTTTATAGTGCCAGTCTGCAGTTTCTTCTAGACTTCTAGGTTACATGGTTTGTGTATTGGAACTAATGGATGTTTCCTGATCCATTCCTCTGCTGTCTCCCACAGGTAACATCCTTATCAATGCTTATCTTAAACACATGGTTTTTCTTGATTTGCAATTTGGGCCTGATTGAACTCACTTGCTAGTATAACATGACATAGCCTCTCTATAAATGATCTGCCTCTAGCAGTGCCTGGATTGTCTAAGACTGGATTTAGAAGTCTACAGTGGAGTTTTAGCTGAGTTTGACTGAGATTGGACTGAGAGGACACCTGTCTGCATCTGACACAGGACAATTTCAAGTTCAACAGCACTACAACCTGGAAAGCCTGTCTGAAGATAAAGAACTAACTTTGGAGTTTTGTGTTCCCTGTTTTTAAGTACTTCATTTCATCTGTCAGTGAACTTAGCAGATCTGCAAACCCAAGCACAGGACCCAGTGGGAAGAATATACTTACCATTCATATATATTCAAATATACTTACCATTCATCCACTGCTGGCATTTAACCCTTCTATTAACAGCGCATCAGTGTAGTCCTCACCTTTTAATCAATTCTGGCTGCAACTGAATCTACTGATCGTTTGGTCTGGTCTGGAAGGAAAACTGTACTACATTTCATCTAGACAGCTGAATCATCCTACCTGCAAGTCACTGATCACTCACATCAGCAACCTCTCACCCAGTTGAACTTATATTGTCATTATCATTACACAATGCATCTGTTTATTTTCTTATTATTTTTTCTGCCACCTCAACTGTGCAAAATATCAAAAACCTTCAGCCCTCCAACCTGCTCATCAATCTCAATAGCGCCATCCCTCTTACACTCTCCAATGATTTGCTCACATGAGCTGTTCTGTTACCTTAACTCTTCATATCCATCCAACAAGAAACAGCCCACACCTCTTCACACATGCAAATCCTCCTCTTACCTGCTTTTCCTGACTGAAACTCTTCTCATAGCTGCAGGTGACATCTCTGCCAACCCTGGTCCCTCCTATATTCCCACCTGTGTCCATCCTAGGTTGCGGCCTACCTGCTCATCTTGTGGGGCAAACCCTAGCAATCTACTAGCTGTTCCCTGCCTCACCCCATCTCTTCCACCCTTCTCCTGTGCATTATGGAACGCTCGCTCTTTACTGAACAAACTCCACACTACCCACAACCTTTTTCTCTCTATCTTGCTATCATTGAAACCTGGCTCTCACACTCTGACTCATTTGCTGAAGCTGCTCTCTCCTATGGCGGCTTATCTTTTTCTCACACTCCTCGCCCTAATGGCAAGGGTGGGGGTGTGGGACTTCTTCTCTCTCAGCTCTGCTGCTCCAGGCCTCTATCCCTTCCTCCATCAGTCTCCTTTACCTCTTTTGAAGTACATGCAGTCCAGCTCTTCTCCCCTGTCCCTCTCCTGGTAGCCGTGATCTACCAGCCCCCAAGCAACCCTTCCTCCTTTCTCTCTGAATTTGAAACTTGGCTCCCTGTCTATTTGTCCTCAGACACCCCCACATTACTGCTTGGCGACTTCAACCTACACGTTGATGATGCCTCCTCATCTAGCGCTTCCCGATTTCTCTCCCTGACCTTGTCCTATGGCCTTCAACAGTGGACTGCTGCCAGCACTCACAGGGAAGGACATTGGTTAGATCTAATCCTCACCAGAAGCTGCTCAGTCTCTGACTTCACAGTTTTCTCATTTCCACTCTCGGATCATCATCTTATCTCCTTCACACTCTGTCACACACCTTTCCTTGCCCTCCCTAAATCACCCTTCCTAACCAGGAACCTACACTCAGTCAAACTATCAGACCTGGCATCAACTGTGCAGACTTCCCTCTCTTCTCTCTGCCCTTCTACTACTACTACTGCTACTATCATCAACACTCTGGTCCATGAATATAACACCTCATTAACATCGTCCATGGACCTGCATGCTCCCCTCCAACTGTGACACTCCTGCCCCAGGAATCCCAGACCCTGGCTAAATTCAACAACCTGCAAGCTACGCATCTGTTGTCGAGCTGCAGAACGTCTCTGGTGGAAGTATCATTCTGTTGCAGACTTTCACCATTATAAATTTATGCTATCCTGTTTTAACACCGCTCTCACTCAGACAAAACAGCACTACTTCTCTAACCTCATCACTACCCACAAATCTAACCCACGTGACCTCTTTAAAATCTTTGATTCGCTTCTCAAACCTCCAACCTTAAACTGTTCCTCCTTCTCCAACACTCCACAGGACTTTGCTGACTTTTTCAAAAATAAGATACAGTCCATCCAACAAACCATACCCTCTACATCCTCGCCTCCTATCCCCCTGATTCCTAGTCCACCTCGAGCAACTCTCAGCTCATTCTCCCCTATAACAGTGAAGGAGGTATCTCGTTTACTATCCTCCTCTCCACCCACTACCTGCCCCTCTGATCACATGCCCTCTCAACTTAGTAAGGCTCTGGCAACTACTCTTGCTCCCAGCCTCACAATCATCTTTAACTCATCTCTTTCTACAGGAACTTTACCATCCTCATTCAAGCATGCAATAGTCAGACCGATACTCAAAAAACCCTCACTCGACCCCACCTGTCTTTCAAATTACCGTCCAGTCTCACTTCTCCCCTTTGCATCTAAGATCTTGGAGCGCCTTGTATTCTCTCGCTTAATCTCTTTTCTCAATTCAAACTCTCTTCTTGACCCTTTACAGTCAGGTTTCTGTTCTAACTACTCCACTGAGACAGCCCTAACAAAAATTACTAATGACCTATACATATCAAGGGACAAAGGACAATTTAGTATACTAATCCTATTAGATCTATCTGCTGTTTTTGACAATTTTAACCATGCACTCCTACTGGACACACTGCACACCCTTGGCATCCGTAACAAACCTCTAAAATGGCTTTCCTCCTATCTCTCTAAATGCACTTTCAGTGTTTCTTTTGCTATTGCTTTCTCATCTCCCCACAACCTCACAGTAGGTGTTCCTCAGGGATCAGTCCTGGGACCACTTCTTTTTTCCCTCTACACCCTCTCACTTTGGGACTTCATCTCATATCTTGGGTTTAATTACCATCTGTATGCGGATGACACTCTAATCTATCTCTTTGTTCCTGACCTCACTCCAGCTGTGCAGTCTCGAGTCACTCAATGTCTGTCAGTTATTTCATCATGGATGGCCCACCGCCATCTTAATCTCAGTATGGCTAAGACAGAGCTGGTGGTGTTCCCTTCAAAAACCCATCCCCCTTCTCCATCACAATAGACAACTATGCCATACACTCAGTACCCAAAGTACGCTGTCTTAGAGTCATACTTGATTCGAAATTAACGTTCTCCCCACATATCCAAGCTGTCTCTAGAACATGTCGCTTCTTCCTAAAAAATATTGCCAAAATACGCCCTTTCCTTTGCATGTCAACTGCAAAAACTCTATCTCAGGCACTCATTCTATCCAGACTTGACTACTGTAACATTCTACTCTCTGGTCTTCCTGCTTCTCATCTCTCTCCACTTCAATCTGTTATCAGTTCAGCTGCAAGAATCACCACATTTGCTACCAGATACCTGCCCTCTCATCTCCTCCTGAAATCCCTCAATTGGCTACCTATAAAGTATCGTATTTCTTACAAAATTCTCCTCCTCTCCTGTAAGTCTCTGTGTTCTTCAGCACCCTCTTACATTTCTGCTCTTATCTCCCGCTACACCCCTTCCCATACCCCACGATCTTCCCAAGGGTTCTTCTTGTCCTCTCCCTACACAACTCGAGCCATCTCTCGTTTACAAGCTTTTTCACTGGCTGTCCCTCGACTTTGGAATGCCCTCCCTATCACCATTCGCCAATCATCCACAATCATCACCTTCAAGCATCTCCTCAAAACCCACCTGCTCAAGGAGGCATCTGAATAGCAATACCCTCATCCCTGCACAACGATAGTGACATCAGAATCTTTCTGCACTTCCTTCACCACACCTTGTACTTGCACTTATAATCCTCCCCTACTGTCTCTATATGTAATCAAGAACTCTAATTAGATTGTAAGCTCCTTGGGGCAGGGTCCCTTTCCCAGTGTATGTTTTCCTTGCTGCACTTTTCCCAAAAACTAATGCAATTATCGCACTTTAGCTTGATGCTCTTAACACTGTTCTGCATTTTTGTGTTGTAGTATTTCAAACTCTGTTAAGCGCTGTGTACATGTATGGCGCTATATAAATAAACATACATACATTAATTGAGTCCTATCTAATATGTATTGCCATCAATATGGCTTACAAAAATGCTTTATATTAAAAGCTGAATCTGACTGCTATAAAGTGCATGAGACCTGTATAAAAATGAATCAAACACTAATTACGCCCAACACGTTATTTGCAAGAATTCCGCAGGGCATATTTGATCTGGATTGGAATGATTCAAATCAACTGGACTTTTAATGCAATGTGAGTTGTAGTCCAGCAGCAACCCTTCTTCTCCCTGCTTCCACAAAACTTACAATGCTATGACTACTTATTGGTAGTCATAAATGTGTAAGCTCTGTGCTATCACTAGTGTAGCTATATTTCAATTGTAAGCTCTGTGGTATCATTGTGTAGCTCAGTTTTAAGTATAAGCTTTGTAGTATCACTAGTGTACCACCATTTCAGTTGTAAGCTCTGTAGTATCACTTCTGTAGCTCAATTTCAATCTTAAACTTTGTAGTATAATCAATAGTGTAACTCAATTCCAATGGTAAACTCTGTGGCATCACATGTATAATGTCTGTGGTGTCACTAATGTAGCTCAATTTCAGTTGTAAGTTATATCTCTAAATAAGTAGGTAATTAAAAATTAATAATAAGATTGAAATATTACCACTCATGTAGGTGTTACATGAGAAAAAGCCCACTGTAAGGCTTCACTACTCAAAATGTACATCTTTTAAATTATATTAAACATAATTAAATTATCAATTTATACTTGCTTTACTTCACAACATTAATGCCAAATATAAAATTAACAAAAGTGGGAGGACTGAGACTGTGAGCTGGTGTGATAGTTGAAATGGGCCACTTGATTGTACTTGTCCCCCAGGCCAAAAGTTGCAAGCACTCCCCTGGCCATAATGATGGCAATACTTAGATAAGACTCACTTAGAATGGGGTACCTTGGCAAGATAAACAATCTTAAACATATTTTGACCAAACTATGTGATAAAACCCTTATTATTAGTATAATATATGTTCTAAACTATTATGGTGGTTTTGTGCTGTGAGTTTTTTATTTTTTCTGCAAAATCATTCCAGTTGTTGTCACAGCAGGGAAGGAGGATTTAGCAGTTGGACCAATTCTACATCAGGCAGTGATAACAACACCTCATTGGCACTGCAAAGTAGTGTCAAGATTCTGTAAATCCCTCTCTGGGAAAAGGGACGAAAAAGTGTTAGAGAAAATGCTAGAAGAATATAATTGTGGTGGGAATGGGATATCTAGTGGGGAAGGTGATGGTGAGGAAGTGGATGATGCTGATGATGATGACCTAATTATTAATGATGAGGTTGATGATGGGGATGTAAAATATGTACCTCTACTGTTAACCCCTTCTTCTTCATAAACAGATCCAGTAGAAAGTGAGTGCAATGAAGAAACTGGCTAGCAATTTGCTGAATGGAAAAAGCTAAGTCTTCAAGTAGAAAGAAGCCTGTTAATGAACTGGAAAGCCTAGACAAGTAATCAAGCCAAAAAACACAATCCCTGTCCTCATCATCAAAATCGCAGAGTGCACTCATAGTCAGTAATATTAAATAAGCACTACCACAGGTCAAGAACACCCATGCCCCCAGGTAGGAGTGTTTCTTCTCTGCTGCTGAAAGTGTAGAGCCTACTGCTATCACCATTGTAACATATAGACCCTCTAGTTGTAGCAGCAGTCTTTCAGGAAATTCTCAGTCTATGAAATCTCCACTCTGGAGATATTTTACTTATAATCCAAAATCTCAAACTGTGGCTATATGTCATTGTAACGGGCCTTAGGCCGTTACTAAGAACTTGGACATGAACTGGTCACCCTTTCCCCTTGGGCTAGGTTATAGGACTATGGATTGTCGAACAATTTCGTATGTTAGATGTGCAAGGGGGATATGCGAACACCGCAGCCGGGAGTTTCCCGGTTCCTTGGTTCGAGACATCAAGGCCGCCGCGAACACGGGAACCGGAGGCAGTGAGTCGACGCCGGATTGGCCGACGTACGACTCACTGCGCACACTGGTTGGCCAGGGTTGGAGCTGCATATTCACCTTGGTGGGTACATGCGTCAGCCCTGGTATAACCCAAATGTGTATTCCCCCTCATCAAACCTTTTGTCTCTGCCGTAACTTAATTACACTGTCTGTACTGCAGAGGTTGAGCAATATGCTAACTAGGACAAATGCCATTGGCCTCTTTTCTCTGCGTACCATTGGCCCTTCTGCTCCATCGGCCATTGGTCCCTTTTGTCACCAGTGTCCCCTGTATACTGTGTTCGATTGGTCCCTAGCCCAAGCCCTTATTTTAATACCTAGCCCCTCCTGTCACATTGTGACCCTGTGGTAGAGTGTATAAAAACATGTGTGGAGTTCAATAAAGTGTGTTCGTGTGGCTACAGAAAGTCTCCTGTGTTGATGTGTTCGGATGGTCTAAAGGATCCACTCTGATCCCCATCCTCCGAGGCGCCTCAGAGCTAATTCACGTTCCTGCGAACCCGTCTCGAACTGCGATTCCCGGTCCTCCTGAACCTCCCCGTCTCGCTACTCGACGGGACCCGGTGTCCGAACCGGTGTTGGCATTCGACGGGTTCGAGAGTGCCGCGAAAGGTTTTGCTCCAACCGGGTTGTTCGAGCAAAGCTAGCCGCCTTCGAGAGCAGGGGATCCGGTAGCGACGGCCCAGGGCTTCCCGGCTTCCTGGGTTACCGTTATACTGGTGGCAGACGACGGGATCGTTCGAACCAACTGAAACCAGCATCCAGGGGGAGATACAGCCGCTGGCTTGACCCCGGTTTCAGCAACAAATTCCCTGCTCTCTAGAGGTCTGAAATCCAGCTTGGAAATACGGCTACCAGTGGAATGGCGGATTTATATAAACATGCCCCGTTGGCCACACTACAGAACCTGGTGGCCCAACGTGGACATAGCATCACGGGGCTGAGGAAGCAGGATTTAGTACAAATTCTTTTGGACATGGACGCCGAAACTGCAGAGTTGGCTCGGCAAACGGACTTGCCCCTAGAAGACCACTCCACGAATTGGCCGGAGCCCTCTGGAACCCCCGGAGTGACACGGTGGGGTTCGGACTACCGGATGCCTCGTACAGCAATCGAGGACGGGGTCGCACGGAGGGGTTTCGAAGGAGATGATCCAGTAGCCCGGATAGTCGCACAGCGGCTACCACTGTATGGACCTAACCCATCGATCGAACTGATCGACCTAGTCATGGCGCAGGCTAGGGAAGACTGGGCAAGGAGTATCCGAGAGGCGGCTCCGACAGTCGAAGGGCGCCCCGAAGCGGTCAAGGTGGGGCTGCCCGTAACTCATCAGACTTTTCCCACCTTCGATGATACAAAAGGGGATATCGACGGTTTCTTGAGGAACTTCGAACGAATGTGTCGGCTGTCGCAGGTCGACCAATCCCAGTGGACGGTCATCCTGGCAGGGAAGCTTACTGGTCGAGCTATGGATGCATATCGAGCCGTACCGGACCAGGACATCCTGGACTATGACAAAGTGAAACCTCGACTGCTGGCTCGGTATGCGATTACCCCAGACACGTATCGCCGGCAGTTTAGGGAACTGCAAAAGAAACCCCAGGATTCGTATGTGGAGTGGGCTCAAGGGTTCGAAAGGGCGGCCCGCAACTGGATGCAGGGCTGTGGGGCGCAGACCCTGGAAGCTTTTCTTCAGCTGGTCTTGTTGGAACATTTCTTTCTAAACATAGTCGAACCTGTCAGGGATTGGGTTCGGGATCGTGAACCCAGCACTGTGGATCAAGCAGCCCAGCTGGCGGACCAGTATGAGGACACCAGGAGAATGGGATCCAGGGCACAGCGACCTCTAGGCGGAGGGGGGAATCGGGGGCCTCAAAGTTTCTATTCCCCACGGCCCACCAGGGCACCTTCCCCACCCAGACGAGCCCCTCAGTCCGGGCCCCAGTGCTACAGTTGCAATCAGCGGGGGCATCTACAGTACAACTGCCCAGTGAATAGGGGGGGTGCTGGCAAGCCCCAGGACCCAAGAGGTCCCCCCGCCAGGTATTCGGGCCCTGTGAGATCAGTGCCCGCCAACCCCTTCTCCCGGCCAACCCCTAAACCTACACTTTGCATCTCCAGGGCAGAGGCCTGGAATCCCAGTAAGGGAGTTGTGGCCCCGGAATGGCCGGCTCCCATGGAAGTCCCATGTTCCCCTAAGGATTACTGTGAATGGGGCACATACCAGGAGGTGGCCATGGCACAAGGGGATAGTACAGACAATCGCCGGCAGCACCTACAGCCGGTACTTATTAACGGTATGCCAGCCACAGGAATGCGGGACTCAGGAGCCACTATCACCCTGGTTCAATCCTCCTGCATGACCCCTTGCTGCCGGACTGAGCAAGTGGTGGAAGTGCGGGTAGCAGGGGAAAAGGTGTACCAATTACCCATGGCCAAGGTTCAGCTGAACTGGGGGGCAGGGCCTGAGGAACACATTGTGGGAGTTATGCCGGATTTACCTGCAGACATTCTTTTGGGAAACGACTTAGGGAATCTACAGAGTCGCTTCGAGGACTGCCACGCCATCACCAGAGCCGCTGCGCAGCGTCAGATGGTAAGCACCTCAGTCCCTGACCCTGTTAGCCCTTCAGAGCCTCCTATAGCTTGGTTACCTCCCCTAGAGTTCCGGAAGGCCTTATTAGAAGATACCACCCTGGCAGGGTACAGGGGTAGAGCTGAGACAGGGGAAGTGGGAAAAGGGGGGGAACGCTTCCTCTGGGAAGATGGGCTGCTATATAGGAGCACTCAGACGCGCTGTCAGGGAGACACTCAGGTTACACGCACGCAGCTTTTAGTGCCTTTACAGCATAGAGATGCCCTTTTGTCCTTAGCCCATGAGGTGCTATTGGCAGGCCACCTGGGAATCCGCCGCACTGAGCAGCGGCTAACCAGGGCCTTCTTTTGGCCTAACTTGTCAAGGGATGTGCGACGCTTTTGCCGGACCTGTGACATCTGTCAGAGGGTTGGACAAAGGGGAGACCATCCCCCAGCTCCCCTGCAACCCCTACCCCTTATTGGGGAACCCTTTCAGCGGGTAGGGATAGACATTATAGGACCTTTGGCTAGGCCCAGTCGCACTGGGAAGAGGTTTATTCTTACCATTGTGGACTTCGCCACGCGCTATCCCGAAGCGGTCGCACTTTCCACCATCACGGCAGAAAGTGTAGCCGACGCCCTCATTAAAGTATTTTCCAGGGTTGGATTTCCTGCTGAGGTCTTATCAGATCAGGGAACCCAGTTTACCTCCGAGGTCTTACATCAAGTGTGGAACCTCTGCGGGGTGAAACCCATCCACACTACCACCTATCACCCCTAGACGAATGGCTTATGCGAAAGATTTAACGGCACCCTAAAGCAGATGCTGCGGGCTTTCACTGAGTCAGAAAAGGACTGGGAGCGCTATTTGCCCCACCTGTTATTTGCCTACTGGGAGGTGCCTCAGGAGTCCACTGGATTCTCCCCCTTTGAGCTGTTGTTTGGGCGGAGAGTCCGGGGACCCCTGAATATCCTCCGGGAATATTGGGAGGGCAAATGCGACTCCGAAGAAACCCCAGCAGTCACTTATGTGGTTGAACTCCGGGAAAAGCTAGCCACCCTTATGGGACTAGCTCACCGGCACCTTCAACGTGCCCAGCAGAAACAGAAGCAGGGCTATGATAAGCGCACTAGGCACAGGGTTTTTCAGATAGGACAGCAGGTGCTTGCGCTCCGTCCCTTCCGGCAAAACAAGCTGCAGACAGCCTGGGAGGGTCCCTACCTGTTTTCTGCTACACCAGGTCTCACCTCCCTAGCCCAGCATCAGGTCCTTACCACAGGGACAGAGGCCTTACGCCAACCCGCATATAGGGTCCCTGAGGCAGTGAGGAAGGGAATGTGGCAGGAGATACAGGAAATGTTGGACTTGGGGGTCATCGAACCGTCCGCTAGCCGTTGGGCTTCTCCGGTAGTCTTGGTGCCCAAAAAAGATGGGTCCACCCGATTCTGCGTAGACTACCGGAGGCTCAACGACCGGACGGTCACAGATGCCTATCCCATGCCACGGGTGGACGAGCTGCTGGACAGGCTTGCTGGGGCTAGCATTGTCTCAACCCTTGATCTCAGTAGAGGGTACTGGCAGATACCACTTGACCCTGATGCGGTGGCCAAATCAGAATTCATCACCCCTTATGGCCTCTACCAGTTTAAGGTGATGCCGTTTGGGATGAAAAACGCGCCGGCTACCTTTCATCGGTTAGTGGACAATCTGCTAGCGGGAGCACAGGAGTTTGCTTGTGCCTACTTAGATGACATCTTTAGAAACACCTGGGAAGAGCACTTGCTCCACCTAGAGGCCATCTTGGGCAGAATCATGCGGGCAGGCCTCACTCTCAAACCAGAGAAGTGCCAGATAGGGATGGGAGAGGTGCAATACCTGGGTCATCGTGTAGGAGGGGGACAACAGCGGCCTGAACCTGCCAAAATTGCCGCTATTCTAAACTGGCCCACTCCCCGAACCAAGAAGCAGGTCATGGCATTTCTGGGTACTGCAGGGTATTATAGGAAATTTGTTCCCCAATATAGCACTCTGGCCAAACCCCTGACTGACTTGACTGGGAAAAACCTACCCCGTAATGTGGAGTGGTCTGTGGCTTGTGAACAGGCGTTTCAAGCGCTCAAGGAGGCGCTGGGGAAGGGCCCTGTGCTAGCCGCCCCTGATTTTAACAAATCTTTTCTGGTTCACACAGACGCCTCCGATTGCGGACTAGGAGCAGTTCTCAGCCAAGTCAATGCAGACGGAGAGGAGCACCCCGTTGTATACCTAAGCAGAAAACTGTTACCCAGAGAGGCGGCCTACGCAGCTGTAGAAAAAGAATGCCTGGCCCTGGTCTGGGCGCTCAAGAAGTTGCAACCTTATTTGTTTGGGAGGGAGTTCACCGTGTTAACGGACCATAACCCTTTGGTTTGGCTGAACCGGGTCTCAGGGGATAATGGACGGCTACTGAGATGGAGCCTGGCTCTGCAGACTTTTAATTTTACCATCAAATATCGCCCTGGAAAAGACAACCGCAATGCAGATGGGCTGTCCCGGCAAGAGGACCAGTAGAGAATTACCCCAGTGGACTATTATATTTTGTGGAGTTTTTTTTATTTTTATGTTTCTTTCCCCAGGAAGGGCACCAAAAAGGGGGAGTGATGTAACGGGCCTTAGGCCGTTACTAAGAACTTGGACATGAACTGGTCACCCTGTCCCCTTGGGCTAGGTTATAGGACTATGGATTGTCGAACAATTTCATATGTTAGATGTGCGAGGGGGATATGCGAACACCGCAGCCGGGAGTTTCCCGGTTCCTTGGTTCGAGACATCAAGGCCGCCGCGAACACGGGAACCGGAGGCAGTGAGTCGACGCCGGATTGACCGACGTACGACTCACTGCGCACACTGGTTGGCCAGGGTTGGAGCTGCATATTCACCTTGGTGGGTACGTGCGTCAGCCCTGGTATAACCCAAATGTGTATTCCCCCTCATCAAACCTTTTGTCTCTGCCGTAACCTAATTACACTGTCTGCACTGCAGAGGTTGAGCAATATGCTAACTAGGACAAATGCCATTGGCCTCTTTTCTCTGCGTACCATTGGCCCTTCTGCTCCATCGGCCATTGGTCCCTTTTGTCACCAGTGTCCCCTGTATACTGTGTTCGATTGGTCCCTAGCCCAAGCCCTTATTTTAATACCTAGCCCCTCCTGTAACATTGTGACCCTGTGGTAGAGTGTATAAAAACATGTGTGGAGTTCAATAAAGTGTGTTCGTGTGGCTACAGAAAGTCTCCTGTGTCGATGTGTTCGGATGGTCTAAAGGATCCACTCTGATCCCCATCCTCCGAGGCGTCTCAGAGCTAATTCACGTTCCTGCGAACCCGTCTCGAACTGCGATTCCCGGTCCTCCTGAACCTCCCCGTCTCGATACTTGACGGGACCCGGTGTCCGAACCGGTGTTGGCATTCGACGGGTTCGAGAGTGCCGCGAAAGGTTTCGCTCCAACCGGGTTGTTCGAGCAAAGCTAGCCGCCTTCGAGAGCAGGGGATCCGGTAGCGACGGCCCAGGGCTTCCCGGCTTCCTGGGTTACCGTTATAGTAATCTGTGTAAAAGTATGTGAGCATTTGAAGAAAGCATCTGTCATGGGACCCCGTAGAAATAAATAGCCAGACAACGGAATATAATGAACACACCTTTATTAAAATAATGATAATAGATATGAAGGATACAGCCCAGGACAGGCAAAGGAGACTACTAAGCCAGCCAAGGGTCAGAAGACTATGAGGTAGTCTACCAAGCCAATGGTCAATAGACCAGGGAGGAGCAGGTCAAGCCACTGTCAAAGCCCAAGGAGATTGATAGCCCAACCAATGGTCAAAGCCTAAGGAGGTAGCCAGCCAAGCCAATGGTCAAGACCAAGGAGGTAGTGTGCCAATCCAATGACCAAAGCCCAAAGAGGTAGTCAGCAAAAGCCAATGGTCAGGCCCAAGGAGGCAGTCAGCCAATGCCAATGGTAAAGCCCAAGCAAGGTATAAATCCAAGCCAATATAATAGCCACGGGAGAGTGGTCAAACAAGCCAGAGGTCAAAGCTCAAGGGAAGTAGTCAGCCAATGCCAGAAATCACTAGGCAATGCAAGTAACGAGCTCACACGCAGAGGTCCACATAGGAACACCACAGAAGTGCTACTAATGCAAATATCAGAGCTGCAGATAAGGAGCGGAGGAAGAAACCCCACAGCCGGGTCCACCAATAGGATGAGTGTGTGTACGTTATAACTCTCGGGATAAGGCCAAACCCAGAAGCAGTTACTGCGGCCATCTCTCAGCTGCCACCGGGTGTGAAGGCTCCAATATGGAGCTGTGACAGTACCCCCACTTAATGACCCCTTTCCTTAGGAAGAGGACCATGTTTAGATGTAAAACATGCATGAAAGGTACGAAGTGGGAGCATGAACGTCCAGAGCGGGAACCCATGAACGTTCCTCTGGACCATAACCCTCCAATGAATGAGATATTTAATTGACCCTGTACCCGACGAGAGTCCAGTATACTTTGTACCTCGTACTCATCATAATTGCCAACCTTTATAGTATGAGGTATAGCAGGCACAGAGGTGTATCGATTGCAAATTAGCGGTTTGAGACATGAAATACACTGGAAATTTTCATAAGGCATAGGCTACCAGATTGACTCTGCAGAGGATCTGATAAGGTCCGACATAGAGAGGTGCCAGTTTCTTAGATGGTCCATTCAGCAGCCCAATTAGACTGGGGGTGGTACGCTGAGGAGAAGAAGAGCTGAATACCCATTTGGGCACAAATGTGCGCCAAAAGCGAGAAACAAACTGGCTGCCTGTATCCGAGACTATGACCTTTGGTAAACTGTGGAGCCGAAAAACCTCCAGAGCAAATATCTCAGGCCAATTCTCGAGTTGAAGATATCTTTTTTAAGGTATGAAATGGGCCATCTTAGAAAACCGATCAACAACCATAAGGATGACAGTATGACCTAGTGAGGCAGGGAGATTGACCGTAAAATCAAATGACAAATGTGTCCAAGAATGTTCCACATTTGGAATGGGTTGTAACAACCCCACTGGAAGGTGCCGGGGGATTTTACTTTGAGAGTACTTAGCACAGGCAGCCACAGAGGTAGAGACATCTGCTCGAAGTTTAGGTCACCAAAATAGTCGGGAGATAGACCATACCAACTGATCTCTCCCTATGTGACCGGCTGCCTTATTAGTATGATACTGTTATGGTTTTCAGACACTCAGACATGTATGGTTTAGTAAAATGCAGTTTTATTAAGCAAAGAATAAGTACTGTAGTACATACAGAACAGTGGATAATATAAATGCAATACAGGTAACTGATACAAGAACAGTAGCGTAGGCAAGTAAAGGTATCCATGGAATAACCCAGGGTCTGGACTAGTATAGCATGAGGGAAAATCTAGTCCTGAAATGGAGAATACCACTGGGTGGTAGCAGGAACATTTAGGCCAACTACTGGGGCTAGCAGGCCCTGGTCGGGAGGAGGACCCCCAACGCAATCTCCCTAGAACGTTAGGGAGTATGTCTAGAGTAGACAAATGGGAAAAGGCAACAAGATCCCTAGAATGCTAGGGATAGTAGTGAGATGAACAGTCTACTGTGAGGCAACAGTATGCCTAATACACTAGGGAGGTCAGCAAGACTGACTGGAACTGAGGCAACAGAACACCTAGTACTCTAGGTGTGTAGCTATACTGACAGTAAGAGGCAAGGCAACTGGACCACCTGGATCACTAATTAGAATGCAGTATGGAAACAACCAGGAAGTAGCAATGTCGCAACCAGAGGAATCACGGGCACTGTGATAGTTACCCCCCCCTCAACGACCCTCTCCCGCGGAGTAGGGCCCAGCTTCTTGGGAAACTTAGCATGGAATCTATGCAACAATGCAGGAGCATGAAGGTTGTTCATGGTGACCCAAGAGCGCTCCTCGGGACCATAGCCTTTCCAATGTATCAAGTACTGGAGATGTCCCCGAACTCTCCGGGAATCAAGAATAATTTGTATCTCGTATTCATCTTGGCCCTGAACTTGGGTGGGTCCGGGGACGATAGGAGTGGTAGTATAACGATTGCAAACCAATGGTTTTAAAAGTGAAACATGGAATACATTATGGATCCGCATGCTAGCCAGGAGCATAGGAAACTGGGTTTACTCTACGGCTCTGGGAGCCAATTTATTGCAGCCATTCCCTATCCACCACCTGAAACAACTGTGCAGATAATCTCCTGCAATTGTAATGCCACTGATAGCGCTAAAAGGAATCACCGAGAGCCCTCTGCACTCGCGCCCATGTGAAGTGGACTGCCGTATATGCTCATCCAGAGCCGGAATTTGCTGTGTTTGAAAGGAATCTGGGAGCAGACAAGGTTGAAACCCATAATTGATCAGAAATGGAGAGCTCCCAGAAGATGAATTAATCTCACAGTTCCTGGCAAACTCCACCCACAACAAGAAGTCGGCCCAGTTGTCGTGATGATCTGACACAAAACAGTGCAGGAATTGCTCCAATCCCTGACTGGAACGTTCAGCAGCCCCGTTGGTCTGGGGATGGTAGGCTGAGGAAAAGGACAACTGTATGCCCATCTGGTCACAAAATGCCCTGCAAAATCTGGATGCAAATTGGCTCCCACGATCGGACACCAAAACTCTGGGTACTCCATGGAGCCGGAATACCTCTTTCGCAAATATGATGGCCAGTTCCTGAGAGGAAGGTAGGCCAGGAAGGGGAACAAAGTGCGCCATCATAGAGAATCTATCAACCAGGATGAATGAATACCTGTTAGACACCGGTAGCTCCCCCAGAAAATCAATCGAAACATGTGACCATGGACGATCACCGTTGGGAACGGGCTGGAGAAGCCTAACTGGAAGGTGTCTCGGGGATTTGGCATGGGCGCACGTGGTACAAGCTGCCATGAAAGCAGCACAATCTGATTGCAAGGAAGGCCACTAAAACAACTGGGACAATGACCATATTAGCTGATTGCGAACCACATGACCGGTTGTTCATGAGGCATGGTAGGTTTCAAGTAATTGAGTGCGGTAGTGCTCAGCCACAAAACACCTGCCTACTGGTTTTTCCATAGGAGCACTGGCCTGAGTGACCAGAATCTTTTCGCCCAAAGGCGATGTGATACTTGCACGCAAAGTAACAAGTATATGGTCAGGGGGAATAATTGGCACCGGTACTGGACAGGGCATCAGCCCTGATATTCTTAGAACTGGGTAGGTAAGATACAATGAAGTTAAAGCGTGATAAGAACAATGTCCATCTGGCTTGTCGGGAGGAGAGTCTCTTGGCCTCCAATAGGTACGTCAAATTTTTGTGATCTGTCAAGATCAGTACAGGAGCCCTGGTACCTTCCAATAAGTGTCGCCATTCCTGTAAGGCGAGAATAATTGCCAAGAGTTCTCTATCACCGATATCATAGAGGCTCTGAGCTTTGGAAATTTTCTTAGAAAAGAATCCACATGGCCTCAATATTTTCCCAGGACCATACCGCTGAGACAAGACTGCCCTTACCACTGTCTCTGAGGCATCAACCTCCAGGGTGAAAGGTAACGTAGGGTCTGGGAGGGACAGAACCGGAGCCTTCCTAGAGGCATTAGCCCCCTTGTGTGTGAGATCAGTCAAGGGTTTCATGATTCTGGAAAAGTCGGATAAACTTTCTATAATAATTTGCAAAGCCCAGGAAACGTTGAATAGCTTTGAGCCCCATAGGGTGTGGCCATTGCAAAACTGCCGATAGTTTATCCTGGTCCATAGCAATGCCTTCTTTGGAGCTCACAAAACCCAGAAACGGAACCACTGATCTGTGGAATTCACATTTTTCTAATTTGCAGTACAGTTTGTGTTCACATAATCTCTGTTATACTGAAACCACGTCCCTGCGGTGTTGTGCAATGTCGGAGGAGTGTATAAGTATATCGTCCAGATATACCACCACACAGGACTGCAACATATCCCTCAGGATATCATTAACAAACTCCTGGAATACTGCTGGAGCATTACATAACTCAAAGGGCATAACAAGATACTCGTTGTGACCCGAAAGAGTATTAAAAGCGGTTTTCCCTCCTCAATTACAGAGACAGGGATGCAATTTTGAGAACGGCTCGCCTTAATAGTCCCATTACGTGTGGCGATGCTTGCATATCCATCTACCCTGATTTCTCAATGGAAATAACGCACCAAAGAATGAAGTTCCAGGAGGTGAAATGCAAACTACGCGAGAGGGAGATCAGATACACCATGCTATACCCAGCTAAGCTGCGCGTGATCCACAATGGGAGTACATCCTTCTTCACATCCGAGGTTGAGGCTATGAACTGGCTCGGGGCTTTGTAGTTGGGAGAGATTTCTATGACTGGCAGCTCGCACTTCATATTGTTGATTATGTGTGACTATAATGCTTGAACTACTGAGTGATCTACTCTACGGCTAAGAGGGGTGGGTGGTATGCGAGAATTATTCTATTGATGTATTGAGTGAGTAGCTTGGGAACATGATTGCCAATATATGTGAGGATGTGCTGCGGCATGTGTGCCCCACCTTTGGGTGGGTATGCATCTCTCGGTAAAATAGTTGTATCTGTAAATGCTATGGATATGATGTCTTGGGGATTTATAGCTTGGTTACATAATTGCCAAAATATGTGGGGATATGTTGCGACATGTGTGCCTTCCCTTTTTTTTGGGCGGGTATGCATCTCGAGGGAAAATAGGTGTACCTATATATGTTTTAGATACTATGTGTTGGGGATTTATGGCCTGGCTACATGTTTATCAATGTATGTGGGGTAGTGTTGTGGCATGTGTGCCCCCTCGGTGGGGTATGCATGTCACTGAGTAGTATGTGTCCAATATATGTGGGGATGTGCTGCAGCGTATGTGCTCCTTCGGGGGGACATGCGTCTTAAAGAGAAATATATGTACCTGTATATGCTATAGTTCTTTCGATATGGAGTTATGTGACAACGATGGAGGGGGTGCGACATGGGGGCACACTCAAAACCATATATGTTCAAATGTAGAGGGGGGGCAACTTCTGATGCAATTGTGTTCATGGGACATTGTGTTGTATCCCCCTCTGTATTCTGACACGGATCATCGGGGGTAATACGCCGTCCATAAAGTGCATTCAGAACATCTGCATGGTGTCCTATGTTGGACGGCCATTCGTGCTGCCTTGCTTATGGGTACTTTGATAAATGACATACCATGTGATTGTCAGGCTACCTGTCCTATAATTGTTGATGGCGGTGGGCTCGCATGTTTTATTCTCACCTCCATTAGTTCAATTTGATCCTGTTCTTGATCATGCTCGACATGGGCTCTTTTTTTTTTTTTTTTTTTTACTTGACATTGTAGTTTCAGCTATTGATGGTTATGTGCTGTGGGTACTTGGGCTGGTCGTGTTGCTGGGTCGTCTGGCAGTACCTGATGGTGCCGGGTGGCGTAGCGGCGCGGCTGGTGCGAGTCGTCATAGACACCCTTAGATTCAGCTTAAATGTTTTGCAACTGTTGCATTTTTCATTTTTTTTGGGCTGTGGGGTTAATTATGTGGGAGGCGTCCCGGGTCCGGCTTGGGATTTCCCTAGGGGTAATTGTTTGGGTATGGGTCCTCTTCCGGTTGGGGTTGGATGGGGATGAAGAGGGGGGTTTCGTTTTTCTCCTAGGAATGGGAGATATAATGGGAGACTTTTGCTACGGGCTTTTCCCTTACCCTTTGGGAGACTAGCGTGCATCTTGCATTTACTCTAATGGCTATGGCTAACAAAATGGTTAATATTACCTCCTGGAATGTCAGGGGACTCAATGACAGCATAAAGCGATGTTTGGTTTTAAATCATTCTAGACAGTATAAGCCAGATATTTTGTTGCTCCAGGAGACTAACTTACACGGTGGTAGAGTATTAGCACTTAAGAAGTCGTGGGTGTGGAGACATTATCAGGCTACCTTCTCAACCCAAGCGAAAGGGGATTCTTTTTTGATCCATAAGTCCTTGCAATACGAGTTAGTAGATTTCAAATCTGACCCTTTTTTGGACTGTGTGATCTCTAATATCCTGATTATCTTAATGAATATCTATGTTCCCCCACGTTTTGCGCCTGAGGTCCTGTAGGAGGCTCTCTTATATGTGTCTGCAAAACCTGGTCGCAGCCTTTTTGTTATGGGAGACTTTAACATGTGCATTGACGTTGCCTTAGACAGGATGGGAACTGGGTCAAGTGACTCTTTGGCCTCTAGGCTTCAATTTCTCAGCTTTGTAGAAAACATGAACCTTACTGATGTGTGGAGAACTCTCCAATCTACCGTTAAGGAGCATTCGTGTCATTCTGCCACTCACAAATCATTGTCTAGGAGTGATCATACGTTTATATCTAATCACTCCAGGTATATGGTTAATGAATGTTTTTATTTACCTAAAGTGGCTTCAGATCACTCTCCAATGCACCTACGCCTCTGTGTGGGTAGGGATTTTTCAACTCCTAGTTAGTCGACTTCAGCCATCCTGGTTATCTGTCGATCATATTGCAGTGGGCCATGTTGGCAAATTATTTTTGTCACAATGTGGGTTCCGCAGTGCAGGGCGTGGTGTGGGATGCGGCGAAACCTGTGGTGCGCGGTTCGCTTGGCTCATTAATTGCTACACATAAGAAACACACGAGGGATAAGATCAATCAATTGGAGAAGGAAGTGTAACGGTTTGTTTGACACACAGACACAGTAGGTTTGGATAAAACATAGTTTTATAACACAATAAAGATTACAATAACCCTCACAGGTCCTGTAATATATTCTCAATATAGTACAGCCACAAGACTATATATATATATATATATATATATATATATATATATATATATATATATATATATATATGAGCCCACACAGGTCCAGTATAAGTTTAAAGTCCATAACACATTATACTGACACAGGTCAGGCGAATCTTGAAAGAGTCCCAGTGTATCGGTACTGTATGCGTTAATAGCAGTCAGCGAGTGTAAACAGTTCCATATGTGGTAAGGCCTGTTAAGAAGCTCACCTAGGGTAGAGAGCTTAAATAAGAGTAACGCCCAAGAATAAGTATAACAGGTAATAGTGGACTGCCTTAGCAGTAACGGAGGCTGAGCAACTTGAGCACTGCCGGAGCAGTAACGGAGACTAGGCCACGTGAATACTGCCGTAGCAGTAACGGAGACTGAATGACAAGGACACTGCCGTAGCAGTAACAGAGACCAGGCAACTAGAGCACTGCCATAGCAGTAACGGAGACCAATCCACGAGAGTGCTGCCGTAGCAGTAGTGGATACTAGGCAACAGGAGACTGCCGTAGCAGACGGAGACTAAGCCCTTGGATACTGATGTGGCATAAACGGAGACTGAGCAACAGAGGTTATGTGGTGGCAATAACGGACTCTGAGCCACAGGGACACTGCCGTAGCAGTAACAGAGACTAGTCCAGTTCCACTCTGCCGTAGCAGTAACGGAGACTAGGCGACTGGAGACTGCCGTGGCAGTAATGGAGACTGAGCACTGCCGTGACAGTAAAGGAATAGAGCAACTTGCCCTGGGAGGCAACCAACCGGGAGCGGACAGTAGGACAAGCCAATAGGAATGTCGCCGGGGCGACACAGAGGCAACCGAGACCAAAACTGCACAGCTGTCACAGACAGTGAGAGAGGATCGCCGCCCTTAGTCGGTAAGGGTGTGCAGGCAGGCAGCAGTCCAACCGGTGAATGCACACGGAGCAGGAACGTCAGCCAATCCAAGTCGGTACACGGACCAGGAACATCAGCCAATCCAAGTCGGTACACAGAGCAGGAACGTCAGCCAAGCGGGTCGGTACATGGAGCAGGAACGTCAGCCAAGCCGGGTTGGTACACAGGAGATGAGAAGCAGAATGGTCAGGCAGTCTGGGTCGGTACACAAGCAGGAGACGAGATGCAGAGTAGTCAGGCAGGCAGGGTCGATACACTGAGAGCAAACAGAAATCAGGAACAAGCGCTGGTACTGGAACACCATGAAAGGGCACCGGAGAAGTGCCAGAACCCAGTATTTAAAGGCCATACTGGGCGGGACAATCACAGTATAGTCAATAGGAGTGGAGCAGGAGTGTAGACTGACGGAATGTCGCTGAAGGAGCACGGGCACCGTGATAGTACCCCCGTCTCAAAGACCCCCTCTCCTAGAAGAGGGACCTGGTTTCTGTGGATATTTGGAGTGAAAATTGTGCAGCAATCTAGTATGAAGATCATTCTGATCAACCCAGGAATGTTCCTCAGGGCCATAGCCCTTCCAATGGACCAAATATTGCAATTTTCCTCTAAATCTGCGTGAATCAATGATGCTTTGGACTTCATACTCCTCCTGACCCTGAACCTCCACAGGGATGGGCACCACAGGAGTGGTAGTGTAACGGTTGCATACCAGAGGTTTCAGCAGGGATACATGGAACACATTGTGAATGCGCATAGACGCTGGGAGATCCAAGGCATACGAAACAGGTTTAACTTTGCGGATCACCTTAAAAGGACCAATGAACTGGGGAGACAACTTATTACACGGAACCTGCAAATTGAGGTTTCTGGAGGAAAGCCATACCCTGTCCCCTACCTGAAAGGAGACTGCTGGCAGCCGTCTATGGTTAGCGTGGCGCTGAAGATGCTGGAACAACTGACTGAGGGCCCTCTGAACCTGTGCCAAGTGGAGAGGAGTTGCTCAATATGCTCGTCCAGAGCTGGAATCTGCTGCGACTGGAATGAGTCCAGGAGCAAACATGGCTGAAACCCATAGTTGATGAGAAACGGGGAGCTCCCGGACGATGAATTAACCGCACAGTTCCTGGCGAACTCTGCCCATGGCAACAGGTCTGCCCAATTATCATGATGATTGGACACAAAACAGCGCAAGAATTGCTCCAATCCTTGATTGGCACGCTCAGTGGCTCCATTGGTCTGGGGATGGTAGACAGATGAAAAGGTCAGCTGAATGCCAATCTGGTTACAAAATGCTTTCCAAAATCTGGATACAAATTTACTCCCACGGTCAGACACTAGAACTCTCGGTACCCCATGCAACCGGAACACCTCTTTCGCAAAGACAACTGCCAGCCACTGGGCTGAGGGAAGGCCAGGAAGGGGCATGAAGTAAGCATCTTAGAGAATCTATCAACCACCATAAGGATGAAAGAGTAACCCCTAGACCCTGGCAGTTCTCCCAAGAAATCAATGGATACGTGGGACCAAGGTCTTTCACCATTCGGTACTGGTTGGAGTAAGCCCACTGGGAGGTGTCTAGGGGTTTTGGCCTGAGCACAGGTAGTACAGGCTGCCGTGAATGTGGATCAGTTGGCCCATAGGGAAGGCCACCAAAATAATTGTGAGAGAGACAAAATTAATTGATCCCTTCCAATATGCCAAGCAGCCTTAGATGAATGGTAGGTTTCAAGCAAGCGGGTACGAAATGGCTCCTCCACAAAACACTTGCCCACTGGAGTATCTGGGAGTGCCATTACCTTGGTAGTCAGAATTTCCTCCCCCAGTGGCGAAGTGATGCTAGTACGTAGGGTAGCCAGGATGCGATCAGGCTGAATGATGGGTACGGGGACCTCATCCTTATCCATCTCTGGCCCAAATTGCCTAGACAGGGCATCAGCCCTAACATTCTTGGAGCCCGGCAAGTAAGATACGATAAAGTTAAAACGAGGTAGAAACAGGGCCCATCTGGCCTGATGTGAGGACAATCTTTTAGCTTCCGAGAGATAAGTCAAATTTTTGTGGTCTGTCAGAATTAATACAGGAGTTCTCGTACCTTCCAGCAGGTGATGCCATTCTTTCAGAGCAAGAATGATAGCCAGGAGTTCTCTGTCCCCAATCTCATAGTGACTCTGGGCACTAGACAGTTTTTTAGAGAAGAACCCACACGGCCTCAGAGTACCCCCGGCAACCGGACGCTGTGACAGTACTGCCCCTATCCTATTCTCAGAGGCATCAACCTCCAACGTGAATGGAAGGGAAGGGTTGGGGTGGGACAGTACAGGAGCAGATGTGAAAACGGACTTCAGTGTCTCAGAAGCATGATCGGCTGCCTCAGACCATTGGGATGGGTTAGGACCCCTGTGTGTAAGGTCAGAAAGAGGTTTAACAGTAGTGGAAAAGTTCTGTATAAACTTCCTGTAATAATTTGCAAACCCAAGAAAGCGCTGAATAGCTTTTAACCCTTTGGGTAGTGGCCATTGTAATACCGCTGCAAGTTTCTCCTGATCCATAGCAATACCATCTCTAGAAATCAAAAAGCCCAAAAAAGGCAAAATGGACCTGTGAAATTCGCATTTCTCCATTTTACAAAATAGTTTATTCTTACGTAATCTGAGCAAGACTTCAGACACATCCTTGATGTGTTGAGACAGGCTAGACAAGTGTATGAGTATATCATCTAGGTAGACTACTACGCAGGACTGTAGCATATCACGGAGGATATCATTAATAAATTCTTGAAATACAGCGGGTGCGTTACAAAGGCCAAAAGGCATGACTAGATATTCATAATGCCCCGATCTGGTATTAAATGCCATTTTCCACTCGTCCCCAGCTCTTATTCTGATCAGGTTATATTCAGTCCGTAGCTCCAATTGGGTGAAAATGGAAGAACCTTTTATCCTGTCAAATAGTTCGGTAATGAGTGGTATGGGGTAGGCATTCTTGGACATAAGTTTATTCAGTCCCCGGTAATCAATACAAAGCCTCAACTCGCCATTCTTCTTTTTGACAAAAAAGAAACCAGCCCCTGTCCCCCAAGGTACCCTAGGTGCGTTTGTTTCCCAGACGTACAGGACAGGTACGCAATAGGTGCCCAGCCTTGCCACAGTACAGACATAACCCCTGCCTCCTGCGGTGTGCCTGTTTTTCCTTAGATAGCTTGGTGAACCCAAGATGCATTGGTTCACTGGTTTCCTGTGTTCACTCAGGAGGCATGGGAGGTGAGGGAGGCATGGGTGGGACATTAAAACTGGTTTGCCCAACATTCCTGGGCCGCAGCTTGCGGTCTTTAGCCATAAGTCTCTCACGGATGCGAGAATCAATCAAAATAGCGAAATCAATGTATTTGTCCAAATCACTAGGCACTTCTTTAGCTGCTGTTTCATCCTTAATATGGTCAAAAAGTCCCTGAGCAAAAGCTGCCACCAGCGCTTCGTTGTTCCAACCTACCTCTGCCGCCAATGTACAGAATTCAATGGTATAATCGCTCACAGTTCAATTGCCCTGTTGTATCTCCATCAGTCATTTGGCAGCAGAGGCAGCTCTACCTGGGACTTCAAATACTCTCCGAAAAGTACGCACAAATTTCCTGAAGTTCCTGGTGCAATACATTCCACCCCAATATCAACCTAACACTCAGTCACTCACACACAAGCATTAACTTCCTTGACACAACTATCAGTATTCAGAACAACTCCATCCACACATCCCTATACCGCAAACCAACAGACAGACCAACATACCTGAAAAGCAATAGCTTCCATCCAAAACACACAAAGAACTCCATCATATACAGCCAGGCCATCAGATACCACCGCATCTGTTCTGACATGATGGACCGTGACAAGCACCTCCAGAAACTCAGAGGCGACTTTATAAAACACGGTTACAGTGCAACTATTATTGACAGTCAGATACAGAAGGCTACCCAAATACCAAGAAAAAATCTGTTGCACTACAAAGAACAACATAAGGGAAACCGGGTGCCACTGGTGGTCACTTACCACCCCCAGGTTGAAGTGTTAAGCAAAATTTCAAGAGAACTTCAAAAGAAATTACATACGGATGAAAGACTTAAGAACATATTCCCACAGCCTCCCTTACTCTCCTTCAGACAGCCTCCCAATTTGAAACAACTGATGGTGAGGAGTGCCCTGAATAAAAATACAAAAAATGGCACATCTCCCTGACTACAAAAGAGATGTGAAACTTGTGCACACATTTACACCACGGACAACATACCAATTCCAAACACCCAATTACACCATAAGATCAATGGTACCTTCACCTGTAAATCATCCAATGTAATATACCTTACCATGTGTGCAAAATGTCCAACAGCTCTGTATGTTGGAGAAATTGGACAAGCACTACATAGGAGATTTAATTCCCACAGATCCAGTGTTAATAACAAAAAGACAGAGACACCAGTGGGAGAACATTTTTGCCAAAATGGACACAGTGTCAAGGATATTAAGTTAAGTGTATTGATGGGACGGTTCCGCACTCAGAGGGACAGAAAGGTATGGGAGGTAAAATGAATGTTAAAATTTAATGCACTTTGTAGTGGTTTGAACAGGGATAAGGAATTTCTATCAAAATACAATTTAGTTGATTGACCTTTCCAACAGACCCAAGAGCATAGTAAATACCTCTAAAGCCTCAGAGGAAGAGTGCAATTTACCATTGACTGACCAAAGATATCTGGATCTGGACTGCATTCTGTTATCTGATTTCCATGCTAAACAATGTGATGTGTACTTGTATTTAAGAGAGATGTTTTCATATTTATCTGTATAATATGCCTGAGGAAGAGACCTAAGGTCTTGAAAGCTTGCATTTAAATCTGCTTATTTAGCCAATAAAAGGTATCAAAAACTATATTTGCCTCCTGTATTTCTACGGCTAACATGGCTAAACTGTCATCTGCGGACAGTTATGTGAGAGATAACTTGGAGCTGCTAATTAATCAATTTCGATGTATAACTACTTCTTGGCTCAAGCTACCGCTGAATGTTATTGGTCGCTCTAATTTAATTAAAATTGTGGTCCTTCCACGATTTTTATATGTTTTTCAAGGTTCACCTGTACTTAACCCTAAACGGTTCTTTACCATAATTGACAAAATTATTTGAATCTTTCTCTGGTCATGTGGCCCATCTAGTATCAAGTTGTCTACCCTCAAGCGTTCGGTTAGGTAGGGCGGAATAGCCCTTCCTGACTTTTATAATTACTAGTTGGCTGCTCAGGGACAATTTGCACTCGCATATGCTCTGCCGGATACCCTACATACCTTTCACAGAATTGATGAATCTCTGCTTAAACCAGGATATTCTTTGTTACATGTCCCCTTGCTGGGTTCGGGGGTGCTTGGGGATCCTCCCATCACTTCTCGGACGACTTGTAATGTATGGTCGACTATTCAATCTATTTCAAAATATGAGGCTAAAGACCCTGAAACTCCTCTTTGGGGGTCAGATGGGCTGCTGCATCTTCGACAGCTGGAGTTTGGTAGCTCGTGGATGATGTATGGTATTTATACGCTTGGCCATTTATATCAGGGCAGCACCCTGAAAACTTTTGATCAACTGCATGAGGAATTTGTTATTCCTTCTACTTTTCTATACTCTTACATACGACTGAAACATGCTTTGAGTGCCATGTGGGGTACTATCACTCCAAGTTTAAAATAATTTCCATTAGTCACACTGGCTAAGAGGAGACAGTCCCTTAAACCTGTATCGTTGATTTACACATGGCTTGCTAGGGTTTCTATTGGGGCAGAGGATGAACTTAGGCTTAAATGGGAGGCTGATGTGGGTGCCTTTGAGGACTGTGAATGGGGCATGGCTCTGAGGAGTCCTGAATTGGTGGCTTCTACGGCCAGACATCAACTGATTCAGCTCAAGATTTTATATAGATCCAATTTACACTGCTGTGCGTCTCTTTCGGATGGGTAGCATGGATAGTGATTGTTGCAGGAGGTGTGGGGAGGCAGGCGCCGCTTTCTTACACCTTTTGTGGGAATGCCCTCCGGTCCGCAGATTTTGGGTGGAAGTGTTTCGTACTATATCAGTTGTAGTGCAGTGGGAAGTGTCACTTCCCTGAAGACATGGATTTTCTATCCTTCCTGATCAACTTCACTTAAGTTTTCATACTGTGCTGATTAGAGAACTGTTGGTTATGGCGAGAACAGTGGTGGTGCAGTCGTGGATGTCAGACGATTCTCCCAGACATGTCCATTGGATGAACTTAGTGAACCATCATCTTCCTCATTACAAGGGACTTTACCTGCATAGGGTAACGCCGAACAAATTTTATCAAATATGAGGTCTATGGACCTCTTATTGTAATTCTAGAATTCTCTACCAATAAGTGCTACGTGATGTATAACTGTTGCCTTGTGCTCCATTGGTGATGCTCCTGAAGATCATGGCTACCTAATATTATTCTATTTAAATGTTTATTTACATATTACTGTCTATGCTGATATCTGCTAAGTTTATAAATACTTAACGAAAGAGGTGTTGTGCTCGTCTCCCGGGGAGGGAGGGTGGGAGTTTTCTGGATGGGGATAGTGGTGGGTAGTTTTGGTTTTGGTTAGGTTGTTTTTTTTTTTTTTCACTCTAAAAATTAAAACGGGACAGCTGTAACTCTATGTTATAATATTTTCTTGACTGTATGCTTTGTACTTTTATATGACTACTATGTGCAATCTCATTCAATTTGCAATGTTCTATTACTGTCCTCTCAATAAAAACGTTTAAAAAAAAAAAAAAAAAAAAAAAAGCGGTTTTCCACTCATCTCCGGCCTTGATCCTGATTAGATTATACGCTGCCCGTAGGTCCAGTTTGGTGAAAATGGACAAGCCCTTCAAATGGTCAAACAGTTCTGTGATGAGTGGAATGGGATAAGCATTTTTAGACATCAGCTTACTCAGGCCCCGATAATCGATACATGGCCGTAACATGTAATTTTTCTTTTTCACGAAAAAGAAACCAGCCTCCGCGGGCGAGGATGGACTTTCGGATGATACCTCTCCAGAGCGTCCGCAATATAGTCCTCCATGGCCTGGTTCTCTTCACAAGACAACGGATATGTACAGACCCGAGGAGGCACGGCACCAGGCGGCAGAGTAATAGCACAGTCATATGCTCGATGCACTGGCAATGCGCTAGCCTCTCCTTTACTGAACACATCACTGAATGGTTGGCATTCAGTGGGCAAGGAAGGAGAGGTACACAACAGTTTGGTAGGTTGCAATATACATTGTTCCATACAATAATCAGACCAAGCCATGATCTCACAAGAATGCCAATCCATTCTAGGATTATACGTGTGCAACCATGGAAAACCCCAGAATGATCGCATGATGAGGAGACTGTATAATTTGGAAACATTGCATCTCCCTATGAAGTGCCCCAATCCGTAATGATAACGGTACGGTCTCCTGGGTATTATGTGCGGGTACTAGGGGTCTGCCATCGATGGCCTCAATAGCCATCGGAGATTCCCTTTCGACCAGCGGAATCTTGTGCAGCAGAGCAAATGACTTATCCATAAAGAATCCAGCCGCGCCGGATTCAATCAAGGCAAGGGTTTCTACGGAGGTCTCTGCCCAGGAAACTACAATCCCCACCGTGGGTTTATGGTAATCAGTATCTGGGGACTGTTGTACCCCACCGAGGACCTGTCCCCTATGGATACCTAGGTTCGTGCGGTTCTCGGCATTACGGGACAAGTGCGCAAAAAGTGCCCAGCCTTTCCACAGTACAAGCACAGACCTTGTCTGCACTGGTAGGACCGTTCCTCCCTGGACAGTTTAGTAAACCCCAACTGCAAAGATTCGCTACCATCCTCCTTGTGACCAGGGGGAGTGGGTAGAGAAGGAGACACGGGTGGGAACCCCAAGCCAACTGGGGGGTAATGGAAAAGTCGCTGCCTGCGGGCTTTCGCTAGGGAACGATCCCTAATATGCGTATATAGATCAGAATAGCAAGTTCAATTAACTTATCCAGATCACCAGGTAAATCACGAGCTGCTGTCTCGTCCTTGATTCTATTGTCAAGCCCTTGTGAAAAGGCTGCCACCAATGCTTCGTTATTCCATCCTATCTCTGCTGCCAATGTACGGAATTCTATAGCGCAGTCTGCTACCGTACGTGGGCCCTGCTGAATCTCCATAAATCGTTTGGCAGCAAAGGTGACTCTTCCTGGGTGTATGTCACGTACCAGGGTTGCTAGTTCTCTGTCGGCACCTCCCGTTCATGGCTACATGCTCGCTCCGATTTCTCTTCTGGTGGCGCTTGGCGTTGCCACGGGATTTTTTTAGTTGTTAGGAACGCCGCTCTTACTTCTGGGTTGCGGCTTTAAAGGTCGCCGCTTACCTCAGTCGGACGCGTTTGTATAGCATCCAGTTTAGTGTTCAGTAGTGTCCCGGCTCCAGTATCAGTCCTTGATCCGGCTATCCCTGACCAGGCTAGTCTGTTCTATTCTTCTAGCTTAACTACTTATTTGATCTTCTGTGTATGACCCTGCTCTGTGTCCTGACTACTCTACGGCTGCTCCTTTGAAAAATCTATCTGCTGATCTCCTGTAAATAACCCTGCTCGGTTTCTTGACTGCTCCTCTGTTCATCCTTGTTTGGCTCCTCCTGTGGATCTGTGTATGACCTGGCCAGTTTTGTGACTCTCTTCTTGGTGTCAAGTTTTCTGTACCTGCTCCTGCTAGGCTATCCACCGTCTTCGCCTCCACTACTTCTATAGGTCTGAGTGAGTACCCTTTGGTTCTTCTGGAGCTTGTTTCCTCCCTGGGGAGGGGGTAGTAAGGTTTGGTTACACAGGGTTATCGCGGGCCCCCTTTGGCTCAACCGGAGGGAACCAATCTGGCTTCGCGGCCAGCACCTCTATCCGGCTCTGCTGCATCACAACTCCGTGTAGGCAACCATCGAACCGGAGCTACGCCCCCTAGCGTCGCACTCTAGCATCTCTCTCCCCTCTTCCTTGTTGGAGGAGGCTGATCTTCGGCCGTTGATTCTAGGGTTGCCTCACTTTCTAGTAGACCTAGTTGGTACTAGTCAGCCTTCATTAGTATTCTTCATAACAGTGTAAAGGTTTTATTTGACACTCAGACACAGTGGGTTAGGTAAAACACAGTTTTATTGAACAAACACAGAATAATAATAACCCTCGCGGGTTCAGTAATATATGTACACAATATAGTACTGACACAGGACAGGTTACAGTAATAAATACCCACACAGGTCCAGTATATGTACAACTCAGCACAAAAATATACTGACACAGGTCAGGTAAAAGTTCGTGTGATACTCAAACAAGGCAGCAGTGAATGGGTTACTTTTAGGTCAGGAAGACTGACAGGCCCTAATAGCGTGAGGCCCTCAAGACTCTCACTCTGCAGAGAGTGAATGAATTGCGAGTAATGCCACAGGAGTACATGGAGGCCCAGGACAAACTTATGGACTGCCGTAGCAGTAACGGGGGACTGCAACTGTATGCCCAGAGGAACACCCAACGGAGACTGCAATGACTGAAATCCGCTGGAGGATGGCACCTTTCCCGAAGGGGTTAACGAATGCTCAGACCAATGTCGACTGCCAAATAGAGAGAACAGCCTGAGGCGCCCAGAGTAAGACCAACCTCCGCTTGCGGCAGGAAAAAAGGTCTAGAATACTGTGGTGCAACTAGATGGATGAATCACACCGGAGTGTCGCCTGCGTGACACAGGAAGTGACAGGTTACCAAGACTAGACTGCCTGAGCGGCAATGAGTCAACAGAGACTCTGTCAGAGAGGAACCCGGATTACAGCCCCAAACCGAATACAGGATGGGACTGCAGGCAGACCCTGATACACAGAACATCCAAGTCGGTACACAGAGCAGGAACGTCAGCCAGGCCGGGTCGGTACACAGAGCAGGAACGTCAGCCAATCCAAGTCGGTACACAGAGCAGGAATGTCAGCCGGGCCGGGTCGGTACACAGAGCAGGAACGAGATAGCAGAGTAGTCAGGCAGTCCGGGTCATACACAGAGATCACACAAATAACTGGAACAAGCGCTTGCAACGGAAATACCATGAAAGGGCACCAGAGAAGTGACAAGGCCCAGTATTTAAGGAGTCAGCAGGAAGTAAAACTGACAGAATGTCGCCAGCATAGCACAGGCACCGTGATACTGGGACTTCAAACACTCTACGAAAAGCAAGCAGAAACTCGACAAAGTTCTTAGTACAGGGTTTAGCCATTTTCTACAGTGGGTTAGCCCATGCCAGTGCCCTTCCGGTCAATAGGGATATCATGAACCCCACTTTGCTACTGTCGCTCGGAAATGCATGTGATGCCAGTTTGAAAAAAAATTCTAGACACAGTGTAAGTTCCCCATTGTATCTTAAAGGTAACGGAGCAGTTGTGGACAACCCTCGATTCTCTGATGCCCGAGAATGTGCTCCTGGTGTCATAGCAGGGGGAACCACCGGAGCTTGCACTGGTTTGTCAAGGTGTGTGGTATGTTCTAAGATGGTTTGTATAGCCAAGGATAACTGGTCCATATGTTGCTCGTGTAAATCCATCCTTTAATGGATATTCTGTGAATTAACCTCACCAGTACTGTCTAAGGTCATGGCTCTTTCATACTGTTACGGTTTTCAGACACGTATGGTTTAGTAAAACGCAGTTTTATTAAGCAAAGAATAAGTACTGTTGTACAAACAGAACAGTGGATAATATAAATGCAATACAGGTCACTGATACAAGAACTGTAGCGTAGGCAAGGAAAGGTATCCACGGAATAACCCAGGGTCTGGACTAGTACAGCAGCAGGGAGAATCTAGTCCTGAAACGGAGAATACCACCGGGTGGTAGCAGGAACATTTACTCCAACTACTGGGGTTAGCAGGCCTGGTCGGGAGGAGGACCCCCAACGCAATCTCCCTAGAATGTTAGGGAGTATGTCTGGAGTAGACAAATCGGAAAAGGCAACAAGATCCCTAGAATGCTAGGGATAGTAGTGAGGCGAACAGTCTACTGTGAGGCAACAGGATCCCTAGTACGCTAGGGAGGTCAGCAAGACTGACTGGAACTGAGGCAACAGAACACCTAGTACTCTAGGTGTGTAGCGATACTGACAGTAAGAGGCAAGGCAACTGGACCCCTATTATGCTAGGTGGTAAAGCGATACTGACAGTAAATGGCAAGGCAACAAAACCTCTAGTATGCTAGGTGGTAAAGCGATACTGACAGTAAGTGGCAAGGCAACCGGACCAACCGAAGGCACTAAGGCAACCAGCTCGTCACCAGAGTTACTAACCCACACACTAGCCCAAGGTAGGGCAATGGACGCTTCAGACCCCAGACAGGCCCTAAGGCCGCACAGACAGAACCTAACAAGGCGTACAGCAGCCAACCTCATAGTGAAGGAGCGACAAGCTGTGCTGGGTCAAGCATAACACAAGGATGCTCCCTGACACCGGAGTGTCAGGAACGAAGTAGCACAAGATAACCGGGGAATGCCGGTACACAGGGAGGAGAGACACACCGTGCTGGACAGGCACTCTCGGAGCAGAGCAAACAGATAGCCGAGTAGGAACTCGGAGCAGGATAGGCAGCCAAGCCGGGTCAGTATATGGAGCAGGGTAGTCAGCTACACCGGGTCGGTATACGGAGCAGGATTGTCAGCCAGGCCGGGTCAGTACACAGAGCAGGATAGTCAGCCAAGCTGGGTCGGTACACAGAGCAGGGTAGTCAGCCAAGCCAGGTCAGAACACAGAGCAGGATAGTCAGCCAAGCCGGGTCACAATGGAAGTCAAGTACTGGTGATCAAACAGGAACGTAGTCAGTCTAGCCGGGTCATACACAGGATACCAGGAACCACAGGAACAAACGCTAGATACTGGTACAACACGAAAGGTCTCCGACATAATGACAGTGCCAAGAATATAAAGGCAATCGATGGGAGGAGTCAGCATTGATCACCAATAAGAATGCAGTATGGAAACAACCAGGAAGCGGCAATGTCGCAACCAGAGGAATCAGAGGCACCGTGATATATACGTATGGAGCAGTCTAATTCTTAGAGCCTCAGATACAAAGCATTTGCCATACGGTGTTTCAGCCGGGGCCAGAACCTGAGCTTCCATGATCTCCTCACCCAACAGATAGGTAATACTAGTATGGATGGTAGCTAGTATACGATCCGAGGGACAATGGTGTAGGAGGTACGTCCTCCTTGGAGGTAGTGTTAAATTGGCAGGATAAAGCATTGACCTGAACACTTTTAGAGCCAGGGAGATATGAAACCACAAAGTTAAATCGTGAAAGGAACAGGGCCCATCTAGCCCGCCCGGGAAAACAGACGTCTGGCCTCAGAAAGGTGTGTCAAATTTTTGTGATAGGTAAGAATGAGGATGGGTGTAGTAGTACCCTCAAGTAAATGCCACCATTTACGAAGAGCCAAAACAATCGCCAGCAACTCTTGGTCCTCAATCTTATAACGACTCTCCGCCAGGGATAGCTTCTTAGAAAAGAAACCGCAAGAAAGCAAAGCTCCCCCAGGAGTTGAACGCTGAGACAGGAGGGCTTCTACTCATGACTCAGGCACATCGACCTCCAGGGTAAAGGGTAAGGTGATATATAAGCTTTGGTGAAGGCCGATATCAATGTTTCAAATGCTTGCAGAGCCAATGGAGACCAATCACAGGGGTTACCTCCCTTCTGTGTCATATCCGTAAGGGGTTTGACCAATGTGGGAAAATTCCTAATAAACTTTTGATAATAATTTGAAAACTCCAAGAATCTCTAAATGGATCGGAGACCAATGGGATGTGGCCACTCCAGGACTGGGGACAATTTCTGTGGGTCCATAGAGAAACCGGTAGCAAAAATGACCTACCTGAGAAAGGTGACCTGTGATTTGCGGAAGTCACATTTTTCAAGTTTAGAGAACAGACCATTTGTCATAAGAAGTCAGAAGTCATAAGACCTTAGTAATATCTGATCAATAGGCTTCCAGGGTGGGAGAATGAATAAGGATGTCATCCAGGTAAACGACAACACAAATTTGTAACAAGTCCCTCAAGATGTTATTCATGAATTCTTGGAATACTGCAGGAGCATTACACAACCCGAACGGCATTACAAGATACATATAGTGTCCACTACTCATGTTGAATGCCGACTTCCATTCATGGCTTTCTTTAATTTGCACAAGATTATATGCGCCTCTGAGGTCAAGTTTGGTAAACATCGTAGACCCTTTCAAGTGGTCAAACAGCTCAGTAATCAAGGGAATCGGATAAGTGTTCTTAATGACTAATCAATTTAATCCCCTGTAGTCAATACATGGTCTAAGCTCACCATTTTTCTTGACAAAAAAAATCCTGCCCCTGCAGTGGAGGTAGATTTACAAATTATGCCCCTGGATAGGGCATCAGCAGCATATTCCTCCATAGCCTTGTTCTCGGCCAAGGATAAGGGGTAAACTCAACCCTTAGGAGGAACTGCACCAGGCAGCAATGTGTCAAAAACACACCAATCAACTTTGGGGTTGTGTTTCTGTAACCACGTGTAGCCCAACACAATCTGGTAGTGAGGCAACTGAGTAACTTGAAACTGGATTGTCTCTTGGTGAAGAGCCCCACCACAAGAGACAGGGGAATAGTCTCATGAGTAACCTGTGCAGGGTGTAATGGCCTGCCATCAATCGCCTCAATCAACAGGGGAGAGGATCGAAGCTGCAAAGGTATAAAATGTTTCTCCACGAAGGACGCATCAATAAAGTAGCCAGCGGCACCAGACTCAATGAGAGCCAGAGTAGTTACCATTGTGTTGGCCCAGGAAAGGATAACCTCCAGAGGTGGCCTCTGCTGAGGAATGTCCAGGGCCTGTGATATGCCACCCAAGGTCTGTCCCCGACAGGACCGTAGGTGCTTGAGTTTCCCGGTCGGACAGGGCAGTAGCAAAGTAAGTGCCCTTTTTTGCCACAATAAAGGCAAAGACCCTTCCTCCTACAAAAAGCCCTCTCTTCTACTGAAAAATGGGTAAAACCAAGCTGCATAGGCTCTTCCTCTGTATTGGAACCAGGAGGCAGGGGAGGAGAGGGAGGCATAGGTGGGCAAGCAAAGTTTGGAGCCAAACAAGTAGGAGGTCTATGCAGGAGCTCTCTAATTGAGGGTATCTCTCTGATTCTAGTATCAATGAATATAGTTAAAGATACTAAATCACTGAGTCGCATAATCCTTGTGAGATGACAGCTACTGATGCCTCGTTGTTCCATCCTACCTCTGTCAGCCAGTGTGCAGAATTCAATAGTGTATTCTGCTACTGTTCTGGCACCCTGTCAGATGGTCATAAGTTGTCTGGCAGCAGAGAAAGAGCGAGTGGGAATGTCAAAAACCCATTTAAAGGTGGCGACAAATTCGTCAAAATTGTAGATAACTGGCTTCTCAGTCTCCCAGAGAGGATTGGCCCAAGCCAAGGCCTTATCTGATAGGAGCGAAATCATAAACCCAACCTTGCTTCTTTTGGTGGGGAAAGCCTGAGGAACCAACTCCAAGAACATACTGACTTGGTTTAGGACGACTCGGCATAGGGACAGGTCACCCCCATAACATTGCGGCAATGGTGCTGAACCAGACAACCCATGAGATAGGAGCAGCAGGAGCAACTGGTTCTGGTACAGATAAGACCGCGGCCACCGGTTCTCCAGGAGTACGGTCCAGGTGAGCAGTGGCATTCAGAAGGGTCTGTAAGGCTAAAACCAGTTGGTCTACACGCTGATCCTGCTGGTTCATTCTAGAAAGGATGTTTTGGACTGGTGGGTTCCCAGTATCCTCGGGATTCCGTAATGTCAAGGGACCCTGTAGAAATAAATAGCCAGACAACAGGATAAAATGAACACAGCTTTATTAAAATAATGATAATAGAAATGCAGGATATAGCCCAGGACAGGCCAAGGAGACTACCGAGCCAACCAAGGGTCAGAGGACTATGAGGTAGTCTACCAAGCCAATGGCCAATAACCCAGGGAGGAGCACGTCAAGCCAATGGTCAAAGCCCAAGGTGGTAGTGTGCCAAGCCAATGGTCAAAGCCCAAGGAGGTAGTCAGCCAAAGCTAATGGCCAGGCCCAAGGAGATAGTCAGTCAATGACAATGGTCAAGCCCAAGATGGTAGTAAGCCAAGGCCAATGGTCAAGCCCCAGGTGGTAGTCAGCCAAAGCCAATGGTCAAGCTCAAGGAAGTATTCAGCCAATGCCAATGGTCAAGCCCAAGGAGGTAGTCAGCCAGAGCTGATAATTGAAATGCAGGATACAGCCCAGGACAGGCCAAGGAGACTACCAAGCCAGCCAAGAGTCAGAGGACTATGAGGTAGTCTACCAAGCCAATGGCCAATAACCCAGGGAGGAGCACGTCAAGCCAATGGTCAAAGCCCAAGGTGGTAGTGTGCCAAGCCAATGGTCAAAGCCCAAGGAGGTAGTCAGCCAAAGCCAATGGCCAGGCCCAAGGAGGTAGTCAGTCAATAACAATGGTCAAGCCCAAGAGGGTAGTAAGCCAAGGCCAATGGTCAAGCTCCAGGAGGTAGTCAGCCAGAGCCAATGGTCAAGCCCAAGGAGGTAAACCCCAAGCAAGGTATAAAACCAAGCCAATATAATAGCCACAGGAGAGTGGTCAAACATGCCAGAGGTCCAAGCCCAAGGGAGGAAGTCAGCCTATGCCAGAAAACACTAGGGAATGCAAGTAACGAGAGCACACGGAGAGGTCCGCATAGGAGCACCACGGAAATGCTACTGATGCAGAGATCAGAGCTGCAGATAAGGAGCCGACGGGTGGGTGGAGGAAGAAACCCCACAGCCAGGTCCACCAATAGGATGAGTGTGTGCGCACGTCATAACTCTCCTAGTGATGAGTGCATGCTCTTGCAAGAAGGACAAAACCGGAAGCAGCTACTGCGGCCATCTCTCAGCTGCCACCGGGCGCGAAGGCTCCGATACGGAGCTGTGACAGCATCCCATCTAGACGACACCTCCCACCTGAAGAACAACTACAGGTCAATTTGAGAGGGAAACATGTGCCAAGTCAGAAGGTCATGACTAGGAACAGCAGAAGCATTGCTAAAAGTGGAAGGTGGGTGGCGTGGCCGGAAGCCAGACCGAGGGGTCATATTCCTACACTGATCTGTCTGCAAAAAAGCTATATATGGCTATCTAACCCGAAAAATTAGTTTCTGAGTGGCTTACTAACGCTCATGGGGATCCTCACATCTAGAGCATTAGTTTGATACAAAGATTGTTGGGAGGAACTGCCTGGTGGCGTGTGACTGGAATAGATGGCCCTGAGGCCCTAGTGAGACTACGCAGGCATCCTTTGCTTGTATGAGGCCAGGAAAGAGTGGATTGGCAGTTCTCATGGATTACGGCCTACCTGCCAGAGTGGGCCTGAGCCTTGTGGAAGGTGAACCTACACCAGAGAACCTCCTCCATCTCTAAAGATGAGTTGGGGCTCAACACACCTTGTAAGTGCTTTCCTGTATGCCTGGTATAAACTGGAGGTGCCATTTGCTTGACAAGACAACTCTTGCACGATGGGGAGGGGGCAACGAGGCCGACACGGACTGACTCTTCAGACCATCAACCACTCTGATCGTCTCTTCATATAGTCAGACGGCCTATCTGTGTTGTTCAGGGCCCTGGACATCATAAACATTATCCTGACCTCTGTGGGACCTTTGGCACCCTTAGATCACTGCCAACTGGTGCAGTACCGGGATCTGGGAGTGAGGGCCCTCCCATTGTGGGCCTAGGCCATACCTTGGCAACCTTGATAGAGGAATCTAATGGCAGTGGGACTTTACTCACTGTGATTGGATCTTCATTCCCCAGTGAAGACATGAGGAAAGGAGAGAGGTGGATAAGAGGGGAGTGATAGAGGAGTGTGAGAAGGAGATAAGGAGGGGAGGTGGAAGAGAAAGGGTATCCCTTACTGATGGAGATGGCGGAGATACCTGAGGGAGTGAGCGGGAGCACCAGCACACATGCTGTCCTCTATCTTCTTGTAGAACTTTGCAATTCCTTTACAGTTACAAGATGCCCTACAATACTTTTGAGTAGGTATAATAATTTCCCTTGCCATAGTCAGCTGCCTCCTCTAGTCTCTGCCGCATGATGTGCTGGGCAGTGTGGCATACTCGCCTGTAGGAGGATGGGACCTTGTGCGTTGGAGTTATATATCTCCTCAGCTTTATCATTGTCTTAAAGCCCCACTCAGGGATATTCTCATTGTCACAGAAGGACCTAGGATACTTACCCTGACTGCCCTGGATAAGGTACATATACAGAGAGATGCTACTGCATAGCCTCTCTGTCAACTTCTGAGTGTAGTGATGTGTCCTGGAAGTTCCCAGATCCTATGTCCAGCTGTTTGATCTTACTGTCTACAAAGCCTACACTTTAATAATTAAGATCCTCTACCCGTAGCCCTAACTATTTAGAAGTCCTTATTCAAGTACCTGACATAACCTTGCTCTCAAAAAGGGCTCTAAAAAGTAAAGTCCTGCTCAGTGTGCATGCTAAACTAAATGGCCTAATCTACCTTGAGCTTGTCCTATCAATATTTTGAACCAGATATCTTTGTCAGTGCCGCATAGGCGTATTGTTTTCTATACACCACTATTTGATTTGCATTTCGAATACTGCAACTATGGGCAAGAAGTCTGGAGACTAAGCAAATTTGCATGCTGCAAGAAGTCTGGAGACTAAGCTTATTTGCATGCAAATTTGCATGGCAGAAGATGAGATGGAGGCGATAATGAAATCAACATCTACGTCGGCCTCAACGATGTACTCCTCTGAAACAGATTATATAGTAAACTCACACTTTTCTGAATTGATGACTGTCATAAAAAATTGCCAAAACATATTAATTGTCAAAATCGATTCATCAAGACAGAGCTGAACGTCCTGTGTGCAGGCCGACAAGTGATTTGAGAGAAAGTACTGGACATGCAAAGTAGAGTGCCCACTGTTGAAGATTTCATAACACCTATAACTGAGTCTATAGAGTCCCTCTGGCAACAACTGAAGGCTCTGCGGCAGAAGACTGTATCTAGAGAATAGGTCTAGAAGATGCAATATACACCTACTAGGCTTCCCGGACAGAATGGAGGAATGCAAGCTGGAGGATTTCCTGGAAAAATGGATTAGGGATGCATTGTGCAGCGACTGCCTTTCACACACATTTGTGATTGAAAGGGCACACTGTGTACCCCTAGCCCAGCCACCACCAGGAACTGCACCCAGGCCACTCATAGCTATTGTGTTGAAATACTGTGACAGAGATGCAATACTACGTATGGCCTGATTAAAAGGGGATATATTACATATGAAAATCCCAAAATCTACATCTATCCAGATTTCCCACCTGATGTGCAGTGCCAAAGGCATCAATTCTTATACCATTTTATTTCCTGCAAATCTGCAAGTATTGCACATCAGTACCACCTTTTAAGAGCTGATATGTGAAGAGGAGAATTCTATTTGCCATTTCCTATGACCCCTGATCTGCTCCAACCTGTGCTCCTTGGGAGTATGACAGGCACAGGCTAGCCCCCTCTATTTCTCAAAAGCAGTGGAGACTTGAGACTCATCAGTCATTCCATGTTCTTTGCATAAGATTGGGACAGCCGTCTCTCCTCTTTAGCCACATAGACTGTCCAATGATGCCATGTGACTGAGATTAACTTTTCTTGAGAAGTCTAAGAGATATATATTTTCCGCTGTTATGTTTTATACACTGTCTGTCCCAGTAATATGCAATACAATGTTACTGTGCGTGTTTTTTTTTTTCTTCTCCAGGGCAGATGGGCTATGCCACTAAGCAAAGGATGTGAGGAGTTGCTGACCTCCTTTGGGACAGATGTTCTTGCAGTAATAATCGGGGGGGTTGTGAAGGGGAGAACTAGATGACAAAAGGGGAAGGAGGAATATGTGGTACAGCTAATCTATATGTACTACTTATATATGGGCAAACGAACACTTGAAATCTCCCTCTGCTGGGGTCGGTAGTGCCTCCTGGTCCTAGTCTCCATTTATAGTGTGTGTGTCTCTTGCTGATTCCACTGGTTCCAACTGACATGTGTTGGCGGGAGAGTATGCGCACACATTCAGCCTTCAGACATTATCGAACTGTAATTCATTGCAAACTGTCTTCAGGATTGGGGGTTGTGAGGGTTGTGAGGCATGACTGTATTCATATTTTTGTGGTTGTCTGTGATGCACACTGCAAAGGGGGTGGATGGCAGTTTGGGGTGGAACTACACTTCGCAACTTAACCTTTTACATCTTTTCTCCACTTTATATGGAACACAAGGTACTGCAATGCGTGTAATAGATAGGACAATCTCTTTACCTAAACATACGTTTCTTTTACACTCCTAGTTGGTTCTTTTGGAAGTTGGGGTGGTGGACATTCTGCTAAAGGCTGAAAGTTCATCATGATGTGGGGGATGGGGCAGAGTGTGAGGAGGTAGGGAACGTGAACTGCTTTATGGTAACGCACCTAAGCGGGCAGGAGGGCACTCCCTGTCACTTACTCTTCACATATGGCTAATCAATCAATTAGGTTCCCATGAGGGGCCTAAATAATCCTATTAAACAAACATTAGTCTTTTGTTTTAAAAAATCACCCGGATGTTCTGCTCATGCAGGAGACAATTTAACTGGCAGCAAAATCTGAACATTCAAGAAATCTTGGGTGGGTCATCACTACCACAGTACTTTCTCAATTCACTTCAGGGGGATTTCAGTCCTCAGTAGTAAAATGGTTCCTTACGAATTTGTTGACCTCAAATCTGTGGCTTAATAATGAGGTTTGCAGGAAATGAGAAATATGAAACAGGCTTTTAAAGTGTTTGTCAGATACATCATTTTAAAAATATAAAGAATGTAATAAAATCTGCAAACAAGCAATTAAGCTAGCTAATATTGAAAACGAGAGCAAGAAAAATCCTAAACAATTCTACCAGTGTATTAATAACAAAAAAGTGAAGGTTGACATTGGTCCTCTTAAGGCTGAAACAAGCAAATTGATTAATGAGGATAAACCCATGACTGACAAGGGAATTGCTGTTGATGTAGTATACTTGGATTTTTCAAATGACTTTGATACAGTGCCTCACAACAGGTTACTGCATAAATTAAAACGCATCAGTTTGGGTGGTGTTATCTGTACATGGATTGAGAACTGATTAAATGATAGATGGCAGAAAGTTATTGTAAATGGAACCTTTTCAACTTGGTCTAAAGTTATAAGTGGGGTGCCACAGGGTTCAGTCCTGGGCCCAATGCTCTAATTTGTTTATTGATGATCTAGAAGTGGGAATTGAAAGTAATATCTCAATATTTGCTGATGACACTAAGCTATGTAAGGAAATACATACAGGGCTGGATGTTTTATCTCTGCAGAAGGATTTAGATAAATTGAGTGAATGGGCAGAAAAGTTGCAGATGACATTTAAGGTATATAAATGTAAGGTTATGCATTTTGGCTGTAGAAACAAACTTGGCACATATACTCTAAATGGGAAACAACTTGGGGAATCTTTATCAGAGAAACATCTAGGAGTACTGATAGACGATAGTCTTCATAGAAGTGTGCAGAGTCTCTCAGCTGCTGCAAGAGCAAATAGGGTACTAGCCTGCATAAAAAGAGGTGTAGATGCAAGGGATGCTAATATTATCCTAGCTCTATATAAATCATTGATTAGGCCTTGTCTAGCGTATAGCGTACAATTTTGTCCCTTAAGACTAGAGGAAAGGCGCTCTCAAGTAAAACAAAGACAGGTATTTTTTACTGTAAAGGTGGCAAAGCTATGGAATTCTTTTTCTCAGGATGTTCTACTTGTGGATAATGTAACTGCTTAAAAAAAAGCAATGGATGCCTATCTAGCACAGAATTATGACAGATGACTCCAATGCAGATTGTTGATCCAGGGAACTATTGGACTGCCATTTGCAGTCAGGAAGGAATTGTTTTACCCACTTGGGGCTGAATTGGAAATGGTTTCAGGGATTTTTTTTTCTTTTTTCCCTCCTTTGGATCAACAGGGGTGTTTTGGTATGGGCTGGACTTGATGGACATATGTCTTTTCTCAGCCTCGTCAACAATGTTGAAGTATGACTAATCTCATAGGTCAATTTCAGACTGAATTGTTTACAGTTGAGATGATCAATAAGTTCCTTAAACAACTTAGGATCACCCTGCCAAATAATAAAAATATCATATATACCTTTGCCATAAAAGTATATGTATCTGTATATACTGCCAAGTCATCATGAAAGACCACATTCTCCACCCACCATCCGAGGTACAGGTTGGCATACGTGGGGGCACGTGCTCCCCATCACTGTACCTCAGAGTTGGAGGTAGAAGTGGTCATGAAATGCAAAATAAATTTGTAAGATGAAAATCAGTAGATCAAGAATTAATCTCCTCATTTCAATATGATACCAACCATCTATTTTCAGGAAGAAAGAAATAGTCTCAAATCCATATTAATTTTTGATTGATCACAGGTAATGAGATATAAATCATCATCAATTGGGAGTCCATCTATTTTAGTTATTACGTCCAAGGTGTCCCGTGTGTATGATTTAAGGTCATAAACATATGGTCTGAGGAGAAAATCAATATATCTTCTAGCTTTTTCTCCTAAGGGTCTCCTAAGGTGATAAAAATGACCTTCCTAAAGGGATCTGTGCATTTTATGTATTTTCTGTAGCAGATATAGGGTGGCAACATGTGGATTATTAATGTCCACAAAAGACTCATATTTTGTACCATAAGACCAGACATCTTAGCACCATTAATTAGATGGTTATATTGCTCTAAAAATTATTGAGTAAGATTACTCAGAAGGTGGCGATAACATTCTGTATAATTAAGCTGTCATCTGGCTTCATTAAGATACATGTCAACCAGCCAGTGTCACCTTCTGTCCCGCTCGGTATTCGGCGCTCGGGGCAGTCTCACTCCGCTTCCGGGTTTCCCCCGACATCGCGTCACGTGTATCGTGACGTCATCTGGTAGCATCTATTTCATGACGCTCCAGACTAGGCGCGGGCGCACTCTGATAGTGTTCCCTAGCGCACTGTGTGCTCAAGTCCTTGTGTCCTAGCCAGTATCTGCTCCAGTCTCTTCCTGCCTTGTCTGCCTCTCCAGCTGGCTGAGGATTTCCCCAGCCTGTGTCCGTTCCGGACATTTCCAGTCCTTCCAGTCTCTCCAGCTGGTCTCCACCTGTGGGTTTGCTTCCAGCCTGTTCCTGACAGCTCCATCTTGTCCAGCAGCCCACCCTGGACTATCTTCCTGCCTGTTCCCAGTCAGTCTTCTGCCAGTGGTTTCTGGATCTGTCACTCCAGCTTGAGCTTTGAATATCCTGGCGTGTTTCGCAACTTCTCCCAGGAACCCTCCAGGACGTCTGCAGGTCCAGTTCTGCTCTTCCACTTCACCAGTGCTGCTAGGAGAGTATCTTTCTATTTATTTTATGTCCTTTTCTAGGAGAGTTCCAGCCTTCCGGCCTCCGCTCTCTAGCCTCGCTCCCCATACTGCCCTCCGCAGCCTTCACTCTCCCCCACAGGAGAGCAAGTACTGCCTGTGGGATTATCATCCAGGGCTCACCTCCAGCTCCTCTGGGGTTTGCCATCCGGCCTTGCGGCCGGCACCGTACCTGGCTTAGGCGGCAGCATGGTAATCCCGCAGACAGTCAACATACGGCGAGCACTGCTAACCAGCGTCGCACCCGAGCACTCCCTCTCCTGTGGGCTTCGTCACGTCTGGTCCCCCCTGTGTGACATAATCAGAGTGCCAAATCGAAACCATGTCTGTGGATCCTAAAGAGGTATCTCAGGCAGTCATTCAGCGGGCAGCTGTTTTGGAGCTGCATGCGACTCAGATCCAGCACTTGGATGAAAAGCTGGACTCTATCACCACCCTCCTCCAGCGCATGCAGCAGTGCCTAGAGGGCCCAGGGTTCTCAGCGATACCTCCAACGCCTATGGAGCCATCTCATCCTCCTACTACTCCCAGGGTATCTCAAGTCGCCATGTCTCCATGTCTGCCCTTACCTGATAAATACGAAGGGGATCCCAAACTGTTGCGTGGTTTTCTCAACCAATGCAGTTTCCATTTTCAGAGTCAACCGGAGGTGTATACCTCTCATCGGTCCCGAGTCACCTTCATTGTGTCTTTACTTCGGGGTCAGGCCTTGGCTTGGGTGTCTCCTTTGATGGACCGTCGTTCTGCTCTTCTTGAGGACTGTGATGCATTCATTGCCGCCTTTCGGTCTGTGTTCGACATTCGGGGAAGACAGGCGTCAGCTGAGGCCGCACTTCTGGAGCTGCAACAAGGGCAGCATTCGTTTGCACAGTATGCAATCACCTTCCGGACCCTCGCTTATGACACCGATTGGGGCAGTGATGCTTTGAAAGCAGTTTTCCGCCGTGGGTTGTGTGACCGCCTGAAAGATGACCTGACTACTCGAGCCATTCCAGACATGCTAGAGGGCCTCATAGCCCTTTGTTCTTCCCTTGACTCCCGCATTCAGGAGAGACGTCAGGAAAAGGAACGGGACCGTTCCAGGTGTCCAGCAGTGCGTCCTCCCATCCGCTTAGCACCAAAATTTCAGTCACCCCTGTCATCTGCCGATTACCTTGCGGAGCCAATGGAGATCGGTTGGGTGATCCGCCTCTCTGAGGAGGAGAAGGCTAGATGACGTAGCCTGGGATTATGTCTGTACTGCGGACGTGCAGGACATATGGCTTGTATCTGTCCGAACAAACCGGGAAACGACCGGACTTAGAGCGTTTGGAGGGAGTCGCTCTAAGTCGGCCTCCTGTTCCCTCTCCCACTACCCAGCACTTCACGGTTCCCATTAAGCTGTCCTGGGCCAAGAATACCATTCACCACCATGCTTTGATAGATTCTGGAGCCGCGGGGACCTTTGTGGACCAAGCTTTCGCTCAACAACACGGTATACCTCTTCTATCTAAAATACCACCTGTGAATGTGGTGGTTATAGACGGTTCTCCTTTGGGAGATGGTCGCATAACCCTGCAGACCATTCCCATCCGCCTGCACATGAACCCCCCTCACTCTGAAGTCTTAGAATTCGCCGTTATTAACACTCCACACTCTCCGATCATCCTGGGCTTCCCCTGGTTGGAGAGGAATAACCCACTTATCCACTGGAAGGAGAGGACATTATCCTTCCCATCTGAGACCCTCTCCTCCTTGATGCTGTCTTCCGTGGTCTCCTCTGAGGAGGGTGGTTCTACTCCGATACCTACTCCTTATTTGGATTTTGCCAATGTCTTCTCCAAGGTCTGTTCGGAGGTCCTACCTCCTCACTGGTCATATGACTGCACTATAGACCTTGTTCCAGGGGCAATTTTGCCTAAAGGTCGGACCTATCCTCTCTCCCTACCCGAGACGGCAGCATTAGAAACCTACATCCAGGGGAATCTCGCCAGAGGGTTTCTCAGGCCTTCCACTTCTCCCGCAGGAGCAGGTTTCTTCTTTGTGAAAAAGAAGGACGGGTCTTTGCGTCCTTGCATCGATTACCGGGTGTTACGGTTTTCTGACACTCAGACCAGGGTATGAAGTAAAAACAAAGTTTTATTGAAAATAAAACAATGCCCCTAAGGGCCAGTACAGGAATAGCAGTAATGGCAATACTGACAAAGTGAATGCACACAATGATAGTGATAAGTGCTATGTATGGATAGGGAATATTCCCCCAAAGGGTTAACAGGTGCAATGTATGGATAGGGAATATTCTCCCAAAGGGTTAACAAGTGCAATAGGAGAGATATAAACAAGATTGGCCAACGCCCGGGATAAATAGCAGTCTCTGGAACACAGTCTCTCAATAGCTGGATAGAAATAAGTAACTGCACTGAATACACTCTCAAGTTGGTATAGAAGGCGCCCAAATGTCCAGAGCTGAGCCGATACCACCACCGTGGGCTACAGAGGAATGCTATTGCCAACGCTGTAGTGATCAGAACCAAAATCGCCCTTAACTGGGAAAGTAGTAACCCTGCGTGTGCCAATTGGATTGTGCCCTGACACCCCTTGGGTGCTATTTCTGATGGTTACTGCACAAGCTGTAATAGAGCCGGCGCCCTCTGAAGTGCAATGGGAAATGAAACTTCTAGCGTTTGTGGGCCGGGGCCCGAACACCCCTCTGGTGCCGTTCCAAATGATCACAGTGGGAGCGAACAGGCTACCAGAATACAAGCACGGAGCAGGCAAGGCTCTGAGGGTGGATGAGAGACACACAGAAGCACTCAGAGTAAAGGCTCAAGTCAGTAACTGTATGCTTGGCAAGATATATCGGAGGCACTAGACTACAGGCACTGCAAGGGTTAAGTGGTTCTGCACAGGAGCGAGCACCTTGGCAACCAGCAGAAGGCAAAGCAACCTCAGGCTACAGCTATTGACTAGTGAGAGGAACAGTGAGTCGCTTAAACAGTTCAGAATGTCGCCGGAGCGACCGGAATGATGCAGGAACACCGGAACAGCAGGCAGACCGGAACGGCAACTGGAACAGCAGGCAGGACCGGAACGGTATCTGGAACAGCAGGCAGACCGGAACGGCAACCGGAACAGCAGGCAGGGCCGGAACGACAACTGGAACAGCAAGCAGGACAGGAACGAATCACGGAGCAGGGTCGTCAGCCAGAACCGGATCAATTCACGGAGCAGGGTCGTCAGCCAGAACCGGATCAATTCACGGAGCAGGGTCGTCAGCCAGAACCGGGTCAAGTCACGGAGCAGGGTCGTCAGCCAGAACTGGGTCAAATCACGGAGCAGGGTCGTCAGCCAGAGCCAGGTCAAATCACGGAGCAGGGTCGTCAGCCAGAACCGGGTCAAATCACGGAGCAGAAGCAGGAGAAGAGTCAGACTAGCCGGGTCGGTACACAGGAGACACAGGAATACGGCAACAAGGCGCAGCAACAGGAACACCACGAAAGGGCAACTGACAAGTGCCCAAGCTCCAGCATATAACGGCACATCCTGGGCGGGCCAATCAGTCTCCACCAATGCACAGGCAAATCAGGCCAGATTGACAGAAAGTCATGGGGACCGTGATAGTACCCCCCTCTCAAAGACTCCCTCCCCTGCTGGGGGGTCTGGGTTTCTGCGGAAATTTAGAGTGAAAGTTGCGCAACAATCGTGGAGCATGGAGGTCCTTATGGTCAACCCAAGAGTGCTCCTCAGGCCCATACCCTTTCCAGTGGACCAAATATTGCAACTTGCCTCTAAATCTCCTGGAGTCAATGATGCTCTGAACTTCGTATTCCTCTTGGCCCTGCACCTCCACCGGCCCAGGAACCATCGGAGTGGTAGTATAGCGGTTGCGAACCAAGGGCTTTAATAATGACACATGGAACACATTGTGAATACGCATAGTGTTAGGAAGTTCCAATGCGTATGCCACAGGATTGACTTTGCAAATAATCTTAAATGGCCCAATGAACCGAGGGGCCAGTTTGTTCGAGGGCACTTGCAAGCTGAGATTCCTGGAGTAAAGCCATAACTTGTCCCCAACTTGGAAGGAAACCGCTGGCAGCCGTCTGCGATTGGCATGCCGCTGATGTCTGTGGAAGGACTGACTGAGGGACCTTTGTACCTGTGCCCAAGTGGAGCGGAGCTGCTCCATGTGCTCATCCAGAGCCTGAATCTGTTGGGACTGAAATTAGTCTGGGAGTAGACAGGGTTGGAACCCATAATTAACAAGGAACGGAGAGCTCCCAGACGATGAATTAACCGCACAGTTCCTGGCGAACTCTGCCCATGGCAACAGGTCGGCCCAGTTATCATGATGATCAGTCACAAAGCAGCGTAAAAACTGCTCCAGTCCCTGATTGGAACGCTCGGCGGCTCCGTTGGTCTGGGGATGGTAGGCGGAGGAAAAGGACAATTGAATGCCCATCTGGCCACAGAATGCCCTCCAGAATCTTGACACAAATTGACTCCCCCGGTCGCACACTATTACTCTAGGAACCCCGTGCAAGCGGAATACTTCTCTGGCAAAAATGAATGCCAACTCCTGGGCCGAGGGAAGGCCAGAGAGGGGCACGAAGTGAGCCATTTTAGAGAACCTATCCACCACCATTAGGATAAATGTATAGCCCTTGGAACTAGGCAGCTCTCCCAAGAAATCTATAGAAATGTGGGACCAAGGACGATCACCATTAGGCACCGGTTGGAGCAGTCCCACTGGGAGATGTCTGGGAGTTTTGGCACGGGCACAGGTGGTACAAGCAGCAGTAAATGCAGAGCAGTCGGTCTTCAGTGAAGGCCACCAGAATGTTCGTGATAATGACCATGCCAACTGATCTCTGCCAATGTGCCCAGCTGCCTTAGATGAGTGATAGGTCTCAAGTAATCTGGTACGGAAAGGCTCGTCCACAAAACACTTGCCAACTGGGGTTTCCGGAGGTGCATGCCCTTGTGATGCCAAGATTTGCTCTCCCAGTGGCGAAGTGATGCTGGTACGAATAGTAGCCAGGATCCTATCTGGCTGAATAATGGGGACCGGGGCCTCATCCCTCTCAATGTCTGTGCAGAATTGTCTCGACAGGGCATCTGCCTTAATATTCTTGGACCCAGGCAGGTACGACACTATGAAATTAAATCTGGACAGAAATAGAGCCCATCGAGCCTGGCGAGATGACAGCCTTTTGGCCTCGGATAGGTAAATCAAGTTCTTATGGTCCGTGAGGATTAACACTGGGGTCCTTGTGCCTTCCAGAAGATGTTGCCATTCTTTTAATGCCAAGATGATAGCCAACAACTTCCTATCACCAATTTCGTAATGGCTCTCGGCACTAGACAGTTTCTTGGAGAAGAATCCACACGGCCTCAGGTTACCCCCTTCCTTAGGGCGTTGGGAGAGAACTGCCCCTACCCCAAACTCGGAGGCATCAACCTCTAGTGTGAACGGCAGGGTGGGGTTAGGGTGGGATAATATAGGGGCGGATGCAAACGCCTTCTTGAGGGTTTCAAAGGCCATCTCAGCTGCCTCAGACCACTGAGAGGGATTCACACCCTTATGCGTCAGGTCAGACAGAGGTTTAGTAATGGTGGAAAAGTTCTGAATACATTTTCTGTAATAGTTGGCAAATCCCAGAAACCTTTGAATAGCTTTTAACCCCTTGGGTCGTGGCCAATGTAGGACTGCAGCCAACTTCTCTTGGTCCATGGCTATGCCATCCTTAGATATGACAAAACCCAAGAAGGGTACTTGGGAACAGTGAAATTCACATTTCTCTAGTTTGCAGAACAATTTGTTCTTGCGTAATCTGAGTAAAACTTCCGAAACATCCTGGATGTGTTGGGTTAAACTAGCAGAATGGATCAATATATTGTCCAGGTACACAACCACACAAGACTGTAACATGTCGCGGAGGATATCGGTAATGAACTCCTGAAATACAGCAGGTGCATTACATAACCCAAATGGCATAACTAGATATTCATAGTGGCCTGACCTAGTATTGAATGCCATCTTCCACTCATCACCGGCCCTGATTCTAATTAGGTTGTAGGCGGAACGTAGATCGAGTTTCGTAAAGATAGAGGAGCCTTTCAACTTGTCAAATAACTCTGTGATGAGCGGAATGGGATAAACATTTTTGGACATTAACTTATTGAGTCCACGGTAGTCAATACACGGTCGTAACTCGCCACTCTTCTTTTTCACGAAAAAAAACCCTGCACCTGCCGGCGAGGATGATTTACGAATAATCCCTCATCTGAGGGCATCCTCAATGTATTCCTCCATAGCCCTAGTCTCCTCACAGGACAATGGGTATGTCCTACCCCTTGGTGGCACCACTCCCTGGGGCAGATCAATAGCGCAATCATATGCCCGATGCTGTGGCAATGCGCTGGCCTCACCCTTACTGAATACGTCACAGAACTTGCTGTATTCTGCTGGCACAGAAGGCGAGGTACACATAATCTTGACAGGACGAGATAGACAATTACCAGAGCAATGGTTTGACCATGACTTAATCTCACATGTTTGCCAGTCAAACTGGGGATTATGCAGCATTAACCAAGGAAACCCCAGAATGACCGCATGATGGGGTGAATGAATAATCTGAAAACGAACCTCCTCCTTATGGAGGGCCCCAACAGACATAACGAGGAGAGTAGTCTCCATGGTGACAAGAGCTGTTTCGAGAGGTCTGCCATCAATAGCCTCAATGGCTAGCGGAGTATCTCTTTTAGACAAAGGAATATTGTGAAATAGCCTGCTGCGCCAGAATCTACCAGTGCTAGTACCTCCACAGCTTGGTCGCCTAGGAGAAAACTCACCGGAATGGTGGGTTTCTTGTAATCAGGATCTGGGGACGATTGTACACCACCTAGGGCCTGTCCCCCAAGGTACCCTAGGTGCGTGCGTTTCCCGGACGTACCGGGCAAGTATTTAATAAATGCCCCTTTTTACCACAATATAGGCATAACCCTTGTCTTTTGCGGTGGGCCCTCTCCTCCTTAGACAGCCTGGTGAAGCCAATCTGCATAGGCTCCCCTGTTTCAAGTGCCGGGTCGGGAGGAATGGGAGGAGAGGGTGGGTTAAAAGACCTCTCGTGCCCATAGGTCTTGGGACTAGCCCTTTTAGTCAAGCGCCTCTCACGCATGCGGGTGTCAATGAGTATCACATAGTCTATATACTCATCTAGATCAGTAGGTACCTCCCTGGCAGCAATCTCATCCTTAATGGAGTCGGATAGGCCCTGTGCAAAGGCTGCCAGGAGTGCCTCATTATTCCAGGCTACTTCTGCTGCTAGAAACCGAAATTCTATAGCATACTCCGCCACAGTGCGGTCGCCCATCTGTATTACCATCAATTTTTTTGCCGCAGAGATAGCTCGCCCAGGTAACTCACATACTCTGCAAAACTGTTTGACAAATTTGTTATAGCTTAGAGTACAGGGTTTAGCCTGCTCCCATAAAGGATTAGCCCATGTCAGGGCTTTGCCAGTTAATAGAAATATCATGAACCCCACCTTGCTACGGTCATTCGGGAAAGCATGGGGTGTGAGTTCTAGGAATATCTCTAGTTGATTAAGGAAACCTCTGCACAGTGTGGGCTCGCCATCATATCTTAACGGTAACGGCGCCGCCGCCATAAAACTTCTAGAGGGTGCCAATAATTGCCCAGTATTATTGTCCAGTGTCATAACTGGGGGGACCACCGGATTTTGATTCAGTTTATCGAGGTGTACCGTACGTTCAAGCAAGGTTTGCATGGCCAGTGCCAATTGGTCTAGGCGTTGCTCGTGAACATCCATCCTCCAGTGGAGGTTCTGTGTATTACTGTCACTTTTCCCATCAGAGGTCATGGCCCTTTCGTACTGTTACGGTTTTCTGACACTCAGACCAGGGTATGAAGTAAAAACACAGCTTTATTGAAAATAAAACAATGCACCTAAGGGCCAGTACAGGAATAGCAGTAATGGCAATACTGACAAAGTGAATGCACACAATGATAGTGATAGGTGCTATGTATGGATAGGGAATATTCCCCCAAAGGGTTAACAGGTGCAATGTATGGATAGGGAATATTCTCCCAAAGGGTTAACAAAGTGCAATAGGAGAGATATAAACAAGATTGGCCAACGCCCGGGATAAATAGCAGTCTCTGGAACACAGTCTCTCAATAGCTGGATAGAAATAAGTAACTGCACTGAATACACTCTCAAGTTGGTATAGAAGGCGCCCAAATGTCCAGAGCTGAGCCGATACCACCACCGTGGGCTACAGAGGAATGCTATTGTCAACGCTGTAGTGATCAGAACCAAAATCGCCCTTAACTGGGAAAGTAGTAACCCTGCGTGTGCCAATTGGATTGTGCCCTGACACCCTTTGGGTGCTATTTCTGATGGTTGCTGCACAAGCTGTAATAGAGCCGGCGCCCTCTGAAGTGCAATGGGAAATGAAACTTCTAGTGTTTGTGGGCCGGGGCCCGAACACCCCTCTGGTGCCGTTCCAAATGATCACAGTGGGAGCGAACAGGCTACCAGAATATGAGCACGGAGCAGACAAGGCTCTGAGGGTGGATGAGAGGCACACAGAAGCACTCAGAGTAAAGGCTCAAGTCAGTAACTGTATGCTTGGCAAGATATATCGGAGGCACTAGACCGGAGACTACAGGCACTGCAAGGGTTAAGTGGTTCTGCACAGGAGCGAGCACCTTGGCAACCAGCAGAAGGCAAAGCAACCTCAGGCTACAGCTATTGACTAGTGAGAGGAACAGTAAGTCGCTTAAACAGTTCAGAATGTCGCCGGAGCGACCGGAATGATGCAGGAACACCGGAACAGCAGGCAGGACCGGAACGGTAACTGGAACAGCAGGCAGACCGGAACGGCAACCGGAACAGCAGGCAGGACCGGAACGGTATCTGGAACAGCAGGCAGATCGGAACGGCAACCGGAACAGCAGGCAGGGCCGCAACGACAACTGGAACAGCAAGCAGGACAGGAACGAATCACGGAGCAGGGTCGTCAGCCAGAACCGGATCAATTCACGGAGCAGGGTCGTCAGCCAGAACCGGGTCAAGTCACGGAGCAGGGTCGTCAGCCAGAACCGGGTCAAATCACGGAGCAGGGTCGTCAGCCAGAGCCAGGTCAAATCACGGAGCAGGGTCGTCAGCTAGAACCGGGTCAAATCACGGAGCAGAAGCAGGAGAAGAGTCAGACTAGCCGGGTCGGTACACAGGAGACACAGGAATACGGCAACAAGGCGCAGCAACAGGAACACCACGAAAGGGCAACTGACAAGTGCCCAAGCTCCAGCATATAACTGCACATCCTGGGCGGGCCAATCAGTCTCCACCAATGCACAGGCAAATCAGGCCAGATTGACAGAAAGTCACGGGGACCGTGATACCGGGGCTTGAACGCTGTCACGAAAAAGAACAGCTATCCCCTCCCCCTCATTCCAGAATTGTTGGAACGCCTTCGGGGTTCCTGTATTTTCACCAAATTGGATCTCAGAGGGGCATACAATTTAGTTCGTATGCGGGAGCGTGAGGAGTGGAAGACTGACTTTAACACACGCTTTGGGCACTATGAGTACTGTGTCATGCCTTTTGGATTACGCAATGCCCCTGCGGTGTTCCAGGCCTTGGTCAACGACATCTTCAGAGATCTCCTTCTCACCTGTGTTATCGTGTATCTTGACGATATACTCATCTACTTGCCTACATTAGCGGAGCATCGTCGGAATGTCCGTATTGTATTGACCCGTTTGTGCGAAAATCATCTTTACGCCAAACTGGAAAAGTGCAGTTTTGAGACGTCCTCGCTCCCTTTTCTCGGATATGTCATCTCAGCTGATGATTTGACTATGGATCCCAGCAAGGTCAGCGCTGTGCTGGACTGGGAGGTCCCACGGAGTACCAAAGCCATCCAATGGTTTGTGGGATTCTCCAATTACTACAGGAGGTTCATCAAGAACTTCTCCAAAGTGATCCAGCCTATTGTCCGCCTGACTTGCAAAGGGGCTGATCCATCCTCCTGGTCTCAAGAGGCTCTGGAGGCATTCCACCTACTCAAACAAGCATTCGCTTCTGCTCCCCTGCTTTCGTATCCTGATCCCTCTCTTCTTTTTACGGTTGAGGTGGATGCTTCCGAGACCGCTGCTGGGGCTGTTTTTTCCCAACGTTCCACGGACTCAGGAGTACTACATCCCTGTTCCTACTTCTCTCTGCGTTTCACCGTGGCCGAGAGAAACTACGATACCGGGAATAGGGAATTACTCGCCATTAAGCTCGCCCTAGAAGAATGGCTGTACCTCCTGGAAGACCAGGCCAAAGTACAGTCCATGACAGAACATTGGAGCACGGTACGCTCAGCTCTACTACAGGCTCAGATCCGACACAAGGTTGCTGCCGATCATCAGCGTACTCCGGCACCCCTGTTTCATACAGGAGACCGGGTGTGGCTTTCCACTAAGCACATCCGCTTGGCCCAGCCATCTGGGAAACTGGGTCCCAGGTACCTGGGTCCATTTCGCGTTCTCCGACGTTTGTCTCCAGTTTCGTATCGTCTTATGTTACCTCGTAGTTTACGGATACATCCTGTCTTCCATGTGTCCCTTCTGAAGGCTTTCCTGCCCTCGGTGTTCCCATCGTCTGGGTCCCGTCCTCCAGCTCCAGTAACCATGGACGGGCAAGAGGAATACGTCATTGATGGCGTCTTGGACTCCCGTTGCACCCGTGGGCGTCTCATGTATCTCGTGAACTGGAAGGGGTACGGGCCCGAGGAGCGTTCCTGGGTGTTCGCTGGGGATGTGCATGCACCTGCCTTATTGCGCTCCTTCCACCGCGCCCATCCTGATAAACCAGCCCGGTAGGCTCCGGAGACGCCTCTTGGGAGGAGGGCAGTGTCACCTACTGTCCCGCTCGGTGTTCGGCGCTCGGGGCAGTCTCACTCCGCTTCCGGGTTTCCCCCGACGTTGCGTCATGTGCATTGTGACGTCATCTGGTAGCATCTATTTCATGACGCTCCAGACTAGGTGCGGGCGCACTCTGATAGTGTTCCCTAGCGCCCTGTGTGCTCAGTCCTTGTGTCCTAGCCAGTATCTGCTCCAGTCCCTTCCTGCCTTGTCTGCCTCTCCAGCTGGCTGAGGATTTCCCCAGCCTGTGTCCGCTCTGGACATTTCCAGTCCTTCCAGTCTCTCCAGCTGGTCTCCACCTGTGGGTTTGCTTCCAGCCTGTTCCTGACAGCTCCATCTTCCTGCCTGTTCCCAGTCAGTCTTCTGCCAGTGGTTTCTGGATCTGTCACTCCAGCTTGAGCTTTGAATATCCTGGCGTGTTTCGGAACTTCTCCCAGGAATCCTCCAGGACGTCTGCAGGTCCAGTTCTGCTCTTCCACTTCACCAGTGCTGATACTACAGGACAGGTCTGTTCTCTCCATCCTAGGAGAGTATCTTTCTATTTATTTTATGTCCTTTTCTAGGAGAGTTCCAGCCTTCCGGCCTCCGCTCTCTAGCCTCGTTCCCCATACTGCGCTCCCCAGCCTTCACTCTCCCCCCACAGGAGAGCAAGTACTGCCTGTGGGATTATCATCCAGGGCTCACCTCCAGCTCCTCTGGGGTTTGCCATCCGGCCTTGCGGCCGGCACCATACCTGGCTTGGGCCGCAGCACGGTAATCCCGCAGACAGTCAACGTACGGCGAGCACCGCTAACCAGCGTCGCACCCGAGCACTCCCTCTCCTGTGGGCTTCGTCACGTCTGGTCCCCCCTGTGTGACAGCCAGATGACAACATTACCACCTTTATCAGATGGTTTTATAACAATATCCTCCCACTTTTGAATCTCTTTTAGTGCTTGTTCCTCTGCCTTTGTGAGATTTCTATTTATTACAAAATATTTGTTGAAGGGTTAAGGTGAATTGGGACCTAGGGGATTGTGGCATTTTGCATTTGTAGGTAGGTGGATGCATGTATGTATCTTATTTATATAGCACCATACATGTACACAGCAATTTACAGAAGTTGAAATAGTACAATACAAAAATACAGAACTGGGTTAAGAGCATTAGGCTAAAGTGTGATCATTGCATTATCTGTGGGGGAAAGTGCAGCAATGGAATCATACACTGGGAAAGGGACCCTGCTCCAAGGAGCTTACAGTCTAATTAGGATTCATGATGACATACAGAGACAGTAGGAGGAGGATCATAAGTGCAAGGCGTAGTGAAGGAAGTGCAGAAAGATTCTGATGTCCCTATTTGTGTGCAAAAGGAGGGTATTGTTACTGAGATGCATCCTTGAGCAGGTGGGTTTTGAGGAGATGCTTAAAAGTGATGAGTGTGGATGACTGGTGATAGGGAGGGTATTCAAAAGTTGAGGGGAAGCCAGTGAAAAAGATGGTAGCTGAGAGATGGCTCGAATTATGAAGGGAGAGGACAGTAAGAACCCTTGAGGAGACCGTAGGTGATGGGAAGGGGTGTAGCTGGAGATAAGAGCAGAAATGTAAGAGGGTGCTGAAGAACAAAGAGACTTACAGGAGGAAAGGAGGAGTATCTTGTAAGAAATATGATACTTTATAGATAGCCAATGGAGGGGTTTCAGGAGGAGATGAGAGGAAAGGTATCTGGGAGCAAATGTGGTGATTATTGCGCTGAATTGATAACAGATTGAAGTAGAGAATGATGAGAAGCAGGAAGACTAGAAAGTAGAATGTTGCAGTAGTCGAGCCTAGAAAGAATGAGCTCCTGAGAGAGAGTTTTTTGCAGTTGACATACAGAGGAAGGGACAGATTTTGGCAATGTTTTTCAGGAAGAAGCAACATTTACTGGTGACAGCTTGGATATGGGGGGAGAATGTTAATGTAGAATCAAGTATGACCCCAAGACAGTGTGCTTTGGATACTAAGTGGATGGCAGAGTTGTCTGTTGTGATGGAGAAGGGTGTTGGTGGATGGGTTTTAGGAGGGAACACAACCAGCTCTGTCTCAGCCATATTAAGTGGGCGGTGAGCCATCCATGATGAAATAGCTTAGAGATATTGAGTGACTCGAGACTGCACAGCTGGAGTGAGATCAGGGAAAGAGAGATACATTAATATGTCATCTTCATACAGATGGTACTTAAAGCCAAGAGATGAGATGAAGTCACCAAGTGAGAGAGTGTAGAGGGAAAGAGAAGTGGTCGCAGGACTGATCCCTGAGGTAACATAGTAACATAGTAAATTAGGTTGAATGAAGACACAAGTCCATCAAGTTCACCCTTTGCCTCACACCCAAGTGACTGAGAATTGTATAGCTTTCCTGCTACCAAATAACTTAGTCTTTATCAGACCTTCCTGATTTACCTACTGATACAGAGTATATCCCTGTATGTTCCCTTTTGAAAGAAATGTATCTAATCTTTTCTTAACCCTTTGAGTGTCAGAGGGGTACGCAATGCATTGCTTTGTTCGCATCTCTAACACACTCCCCACCTTCCATCCCCGAATTTGTCCAATAAAACAGGTGATCTGTACCACCTAGTGAGTAGTTTATAATTAGTTTCCCTGCACTGTATACTTGGAAAATGACTTCTAGAGAGACCCAATGCCCTTTTCCATTGCCTGTCAATGAAAGAAACCTCCAAATCCTTTTCCCATGCAAGACGGAATTTACAACACAGGGGAGAATGCAAAGTTTCTAGTAGACTATATAAACATGACAACACCCTGCGTAAGCTGTTGGCAGAGATCACAAATTTTTCAAAAGCCGTTAGTGGACAGGGTTTATATGACCGAAAGTTGGGAGATGAGAATAAATGCCGTAATTGTAAATAATGCCAGTATTCCATATTTGATAAACCGTAGTCTCGGCACAAATCTGAAAATGGTGGAATGCCACCTTCAACCCATAAATGACCCAGATCAACTAGACCCACCTCCTTTCACCGTGCCATTGCCAAGCACTCAATTCCCGGAACAAAATCAGGATTTGCTACAATAGAGTACAGAGGTGAAGGATGGGGAGACAAAGAATAAGCCTGGTTGAATTGAAGCCAGGAGCTGAACAGGTGAGACAAAACTGGGTGATGTTGAACGACAGGAACCTGAGCACCAGAGGAAGCTCATAATAACTGACTGATAGAAAGAGGACGCACCAAATCCCTCAACATAAGAGCCCAGTCCTTCGTACTATATGCACCACAGAGATCAGCAAGAGTGACTAACATAGCCGCTCTCCAATACCTGAGCACATCAGGGCCACCCAAACCTCCCTCCCCACCTTCCGAGATAGGATTCCTAGATTGAGACTCGGTGACTTATTCTGCCACATAAAGGCCATGATCAGGCATTGCAGAGACCTGATGTTGGCCCAGGGTAGGCGTAATGGGAGGGATCTGAACAAATACAATATTTTGGGGAGAAGTACCATCTTAGATAAATGAACCCTAGCAGTCCAAGATAAGAAAAGTGACCCCCAGGAGGCCACATCAGAGTGTAAGGTCTCCTCCATTTTGGTAAGGTTCACCCCTGCCAAGTCCCTCAGGGACGGGGTGAGGTATATCCCCAAGTACTTCAAATATATGGGAACGATCTAGTCAGGTCAGCTGTAGCTATGGCGAAATACGTAATGGCAAAATTTTCGATTTAGAAAAGATAATTTTCATAGCAGAAAAAACATATACATAGAGAGGGCGCCCAATAGTGCCTATTATCTTCCAGGACACAATAGATATAAATCTTCAAAATATACTCACAAATGTGATGGTTGTGAAGAGACCTACGCCTCTGGCTAAGTCTGAAGAAGTAGTTAGGCAACTACGAAATGTTATATAGCTCAGCCAATTATTTTATTATAATATATTTTATATTTCTGAATATTTTTGATTGATGCAAATATGTTTTAAGAATAAAACAAAAGAATTTTGAAGAAAAGCAGCATCGTGTGGATCCCTTTTCTCCATCTGAGATCACCTGAACAGAGACAGGTTAAACTCTCTGTAGGCTTGTCGTGTTGTGATTGGGCATAGGTCTCTTCACAACCATCACATTTGTAAGTATATTTTGAAGATTTATATTTATTGTGTCCTGGAAGATAATAGGCACTATTGGGCGCCCTCTCTATGTATATGTTTTTTCTGCATGTTCTGCACTTCTTGAGGCTGTTTGTGAGGAGCGACCGGTTGGATTGAGCCATCAATACAGTTAGAGAACAGTGTTATATAAACCACAAAAGTGAGAATTTCAGCATTTCACATATGTGTTAAGCTGAACATATTAATTTGTGAGTATATTTCTTACACCAGTGGTGTGGTGGTGGCCAGAAAGCATTGGTGATAATACACCAGGAGCGCCTTCCTGTTTTTTGTCTTGCAATTTTCATACCAGAGATATCTAGGTGGAGAAAATAGATGATAGGGCCGTTAGCGATGGTTCAGGGTTAGCCAAAGTAGCCAATATGTCGCCAGCGAAGCAGGACAATTTATATTCCCTAGTACCACATCTAATACCACTAATCTGAGTAGAATTCCTAATCCATGCCAATAAAGGTTCGAGAGATAGAACAAAAATAAGGGGCTACAAGGGGCAACCTTGCCACGTGCCATTTTGTGTTCAGAACAATGGGGAGAACACCCCATTCGCAATAACCTGGGCCGATGGTCTGGAGTATAAAAAAAGAATTGCAATCAGAAACTTAGGTCCTAGGCCTATCCAATCCAGTACTGCCTTCATATAATCCCATGCAACCCTATCAAAGGTCTTTTCTACATCCAGTGATAGTAATAAAGATGGGGTCTTCAATAAGTCAGCCGCATGAATCAAACAGATGGAACGAATTAAGTTGTCCCTTGTTTCCCTGCCCGGTACAAACCCGGCTTGGTCCGCCGCAATAAGATCCGGCAATAGAGGCCGTAGTCTGTTCACCAAGATCTTTGCAAATAATTTCAAATCGTTATTTAACAGAGAGATGGGTCGATAACTACTACAATGTGTTGGGTCCTTGCCTTGTTTAGGGAGAATGGATACATATGCCAGTAGGGATTGTTAAGCCCATGGGTATCAAGACATCACACTGTTAAACACTTTATGCACCCTAAGAAGCAATAAGTCTTTGAATGTTTTATAATAAAGTGTGGAAAGCCCATCTGGGCCTGGGCTCTTGCCTAAAGGAGTCATCCCTAATGTCAGCGTTATCTCTTCTACAGTTATAGGGCATTCCAGATCTCAAACTGCTGTTTGGGAGAGGCAAGGGATATTGGCGCCCTCATAGAAGGATGCAACGGTATCTACTGCTGGCACTGGCCGACCATTTGTCTCACTCTTTAAATTATACAATTTTTCATAGTAGGCGCCAAAGGCTTCCGCAATACGGGTATAATCATGTGATCTAGACTGGGAATATGGGAGAGACCTCTGTCCTTTCTAACTAGCCTTGCCAATGTCTTCCCACATTTACTCCCATGCAAATAGTTCTGATAACGAAACCACATATGTGATTTGATTGTCTGAGCCTGAAGAAGAGCACCTAATTCTGCTCTCTTAGTCACCGACTGATCATATAAAGCAGCTGTGGTTGCAGACTAATGAGCCTTCTCCAACTGTCTAACCTCCTCCAACAATCCAAGCAGAGCCTTTTCCCTTAGCTTCTTCTGCCAGCTGCCAAAAGAAATAAACATCCCTCGTATGTAGCACTTGTGTGCTTCCCACACTGTGGGAGTAGTAACAGATCCGCCATCATTAACATCAAAAAATACCCCTAAATCCTTCGACACTCTAGACAGGACCTCTACAAGAGCCAACAGGGACTCATTAAGTCTCCAGCGCCCAGTGGATTTAGACATATGAGAGAAGGAGAGGGACACATTAACAGGTGCATGATCCGAAATAATTACTGGGGCTATGGTGGCTTCGGTCACCATGGAAAGACAGAATTGGCTGATGTATAAATGATCAATCCTCGAATATGAAACATGCGGAGCAGAATAAAAAGTGTAGTCCCTAGCAGCCGGATGCAGGCAACGACATGCATCCGCTAGTTGCAGAGATTTAAGTAGCTTGGAAAGGCATGCTGAAAGGAGAAGTGCATTCCCCCGTCTCCCATTAGAGAAGTCCAGAGATAGATCTATACCAGTATTAAAGTCCCCACCTAACACAATGAGGCCCACACTGAAAGATTCTAGCTGACGACACACCTCCCTATAAAACGACGCTTGGTCAGTGTTAGGGGCATAAATATTAGCAATAGTGACTTGGGAACCAGCTATTACTCCCTTCAAGAATAGGAAACGACCATTAATATCCTCCAGAACCCCAGAGCAAGTCCACGGTACTGCCCTACCCACCAATATAGCCACCCCTTTTCGTTTCTCATCACAAGAGACAGTTCACACTGTGGGATAGTGTTTGGAGACAAGCCTAGGATGTGCATTCCGTTTCAGATGAGTCTCTTGCAAGAAAGCGATATCAGTCCTGGAGCGAACAAGTTCCCTTAGAATCATCGACCGTTTCTCAGGGCTATTATAACCCCTGACATTGTGAGTGGTAATCCATAAAGTAGGTCTAACCATAATCATCTACAAAGACAAACAGCTCCACAGCAGACAACACCACGACCCAGTCGCCCACATGACCGGACCCGGGTGGGGGGGAGAAAGGGGTAGGAAAGTGGGAGGAGAAGAGTACAGAGAGCAGAAAAGGACACAAGGAGAACAGGAGTAGAAGAAATAGAAAGATGAGACATATTGAAAGAGCCGCTGTGCATTTCTGAGGGATCAAATCGAGCCCACGATTCACACACCTATTTAGTGCGGCAGGGATCCACAGATCCATGTAGCAGCATACACAAATAATAAAGTGAAATCGCATCAGGAGAGAGAAGAAGTAAGAAATCATCCCACCTGACCCACAAATTATCAAAAGTTATAATAAACAAGCTCCTATAACATTAAAGTACAGTGAACCCCAGATCATACATTATCACAACACCAATCGCATGATATATTTAACAATTTCAAACAACGACGTTGAATTGGACCGATCGCTCATACCGTCAACCATCAGGTTGATCGACAGAACTATCGGGTCAAGTCTAGGCTGCCAAATTCACTGCAAAGGAAGATCCCTTACATTAACACCCCTACAGTCCCCCACATCAAACCACCAACAAATGCCACAAATCCCACCCTCCTACCTAAGATATATAGCCCCCCCTGAAAGATAGTAGCCTAGAAATGCAACTGCCAATGAGAACCACTGGCAGGCCCCAAACTACTCCCAACCAAATGGTGCCCTGGGCCAATACAAAACCCACAACATCATTGGGCTAATATGGAGTCTTTCATCAACTCACTCCCTAAATTCTGAATAGCTCAGAAGACCCAAATAAATAAAACATTACGGTATAATACAAGACTGTGGTAGGGTCAGGAGTAGGGCCATGGGGCCCTAAAACACAACCACCCCTCCTGGGCACAGTCCAAGTCCAAGCAGCAGATACCGGACATAAAGGAGCAGTGACCCGCCGCTCAAGTGCTCTTCACGGCCCAATGAAGGTCGTACGGAGATAACAGGTGAAGCCCTTCCCATTGGAATCGATATCATAGGCCAAACCATCATATAAGCCTGTGGTACAGCCATCCCAGGAAGCCACAAGATTAGGCAGATCAAGGTAGTCAGGTGGATGAGTAGCATAGTAGGTCAGCGTAGGGAGAGATGACAGGTCAAATTTAAGCAGCCATATCCGTTGGACCTTGGGTCTGAGGTGGGACACCCATCTTCCACTTGCTCCGCGGCTGCTCCGCCACTAGGTGCCATCGCCACCTCTGATTATTCCCCAATGGTGGACGAGGAGTAGGAGCCATCTCCTCAGCTGACGGGAGTTGCATGCCCAAAGCCACACAGAAATCAGGGGTGTCTTCCAACGATCTAAGAACAGCAGAACGCCCATCATATTGAGCCATCAAGGAGAAAGGGAATCCCCATTTGTATTTAATTCCCAAGGTGCAAAGATGGGTGGTCACAGGTTTCAACTGCTGACGTAGGAACAAAGTGTATGGAGAAATATCCTGGAACAGTTGCAGCTCAAGACAAAGTCCAGGTTCCTACAGGCTTCCACAATATCGGATTTATCCTTAAAGTAATGCAGTCGGCAAATGCCATCTCTAGGTGCATCCCCAGGTAAGACCCGAGATCACAAAGCTCTATGAGCTCTGTCAATAACAATCGTAGATGGATCTGGTCGCTGTAAGATCTGGGCAAACAATGACTGCAGAAAGGATGGTAAGTCCTGGGTAGGCGTCGATTCAGGCACCTGCTTCACCCACTGATTACTACAGCTCCCCCAATTGTCCATCTCATCTATCCGGTACTGAAATTGGGCAATCGTATCACGTTGTTCCCAACAAGTTTGCTCCAAATTCTGGGAAAGGTTGGTGAGTTCCTTTTGTGATTCCTCAACCATATCCACTCTGGATGATAAGGATTGCATATCCTTCTGAAACTCCGCCATCTCCTCCCGGAACACAGTGGTAATGTATCTGCTATAATTTTCATGTCCTTTTTTAGTCAGGAGGGCTGCCAGGGCATCGGCCAGAAGCACCAGCGGCGGGGATGCAGCCCTAGTCCCAATTGTGGCCATGTCAGAGGCCTGTAGCGGATTTTGTGCAGTTTCCAGCTGCTGCTCCGATGCAGAGAAGTAATGTGATACTGTGTTCCTCCAACGTCTCTGGGCTCCAGACTTCTTTTTTAGGGGCATCAGCGGAACTGCCCCCCCACCCTCTAGGCGAACAGACCAGGAGTATAAAAAGAAAAAAATATATAGCGGGATAGCTGATCCTGTTTAGAGACTGAAATAAGATAAGAAAAACTGTCACTACAATCCCTAAGATTTCTGATCGTGAAACAGAAAGAAAGAAAAACATAAACAAACACAATATAGGGAGAGCGCTAGTTTTCTATAGAATACAGTATATATGTTTATTATAGATAATAAAATATCTGCTGATGAATCAGATCAAATTGGTATATAGAAAAATGTAGAGAACCTACAAATTAACAACCAATAAAATAACAATGTGTCTAAAACTTATATAGCGCTATATAGTACAGTGAAATAAGATTTCACTAAGAACTCATTAAAAAATAGTTCCAGAGAAAAAAAAAAAACTTCAACACTTTTAAAATGCAGTAGGATGGTAAATGCAGGGTGTTAAAGGAATACTTGCGAAGGTTCAGTAGATTGTGGGCAGGTATGTTGTAGATGGTAACAAAGTCTGATATGCTCCCGTCCTAGATCCCTTTAAGGACTTGCAGTGGCTCTATGAAGTCTCCTATCGCGGGCAGAGATGGGGTAGATGCAATTCTCTCTTACACTTCATGTCTCCCCCATCCAGTAAGTAGTGGAGTAAGGTTTGTAGAGCAACAAGTAGATCTATACGCGGGCAGTAAATAACCGGACACAGTACACAATACTGTTGCAAGGCGTCTTAAGCGCCAATCATTAAAGGGGAACACCTCCCATTCAACATAAATGGAAGTATATATCAAAAAGTCTCTGGTAGATGCAATACTGGCTATAAAATATATAAAATGACACAATAGGGTCCAGTAGTCCGACTCATTTTGTACCTACGTGGTACTTCTTCTGGGTTCGCCCTCTAGGAGAACAGACCACGGGTATAGTGCAGAAACAGACGGGGAAAGTTGCTAAACACAGGGTCAGGGCTCTGGAGCTAAGGGATCATGAGACCATCTTCTTCAGTGGCTAGCCATGCCCCCGCTGATTATACTATTTTGATTATATGTCCATTACAGCATAGTAGAGATATGTATTTGAGAGCATCATTTACTAGAAGCTATGTACCTATTATAGGACGCAGTATATTTGAGCATTTTTTTATACAGTATATTGTTTCTGTATACTAGTGAGTTTATATATGACTAATTTTATTTATTTTTTATATTCAACTTTTATTTTATTCTATATGTAGAGTGTTTTTATACCTACTTAAAAAAGCACCAGCTTTATTATTACCTTGTATTGGTAGCTTCTGGAAGCCAAGTGTTTTAATCTTCTGTTTTAAGAAATTCCCAATAAATATCCTAATTAATTATCTTTTATACATGAGTATTTCCATATTCCACCGAAAATACTACACTGAGATATTGCTCATTTCTTCTACTCCTTTTTTTTCACTTGGAAAATAATCCCCTTCCAAAGATAATAGAAGCTAATAAAAAATAAGAAATATAGCTATAATTGCTGGGGGAATAAAAATGGCTTGCCATGGGTTAACACAGAGAACTTGAAACATTGATCTGATGAACCTAAAGCTTTGTTTGGTGCTAGTTTTAGTCGGTAAAGTCCAACTTGATTACAGACAAATCATTGATAAATTCTATACAGCTGCATACAGGAAAGCTTATACGAAAAGGGCTCAGACAAAAAAACATTTTATTCTAATGCCTGATGAGCTTCTCGCTGTGTTAGCACTTTTTCAGAGGCATGGTTTGTGACTCCAGTCTGTGTTGGATCACCAATTTATAGATCCTAGGGCCAACCCCAAGGCAGGATTAAATTTGTATTGAATCAATTGGATGAGATTCATTGACTTTCAATCACCGCATTGGTGTCCAACCTCAAACCAAATGATAATAGATTGAAAAATTGTATAAAAACATATAACCATATAAAAATAAATAATATAAATGGTAGCCATATCTGAGGAGAAAAATATCTAATTCTTGGGAACAATCCATATTCTTATATAGTACATTAATCATTAAACTCCATATCTTATTAAAGAATATGCTTGCATAGTGATTTTAAAAACCCTAATCCATGCTGTTGGATACTTAGTGAATAGTTATTAAAGATGTACACTTAAGATGAATTCTTCATTAAGACCATGGAGATCTAATGAATTAAGAAGAAAAATCCAACAATTTTCTAATTTTAATAAGGTCTTATCTGTGTCTCCACCTCTAAAGCCCAGATGCACGTTTTGAAAACCCCAGGCTACCAGTCCTTTGGAAACAGCTTAATGTGTCATCAGAAAATGCTTAGCTACTGATAACACTTTCTTAGAGTTGTAATGTACGGTGGGGCATTGGAAATGTATGTATTGTTGTTTGATTTTAATATGTGCCAGTGTTTATCCAAAATCATTTTGATATTGCCCCACTGACAAATTATGAAAGTAATCTGATAGTCTGTTGAGTGCTATTTTCTTTATTATGGTATAATAAGTAAGGTCTTGAAATAAAAATGGCTCTTTTGTATGCCTTTCTCACACACGTTTTACTATATCTTCTTTGTAAGAAACATTCTGTCAATTCAATAGACAGATATTTATACATCTCTACTGAACTGCAGTTTCTCCTGAGGCACAGAAATTCAGCTATGGGGATATTACACACCTATGGGGATATTACATAGTTACCTGATGATGTAGTAGGCTATTAATGGCTGTGGGTTTACGGAACAGATTACTCTGTAAGGTGTTACCTGGCCCACGTTTGATGGTAATGTACAGAAAGTTAACCTCTGATATACTATGCTCTACAGTCAGTTTCAACCCCATTAAGTTGTTATTAAATTGTACCAGAAACTCTTTCAACATGGAAAGAGATCCTTTCCATAAAATGAAGAGATCATCTATATATCTCAACCATATTAAAATGTGATCTGTACACCTGTTTCCTTCTACAAATACTATTGCTTCTTCCCACCACCTGAGGTACAGGTTGGCATAGGTGGGGGCACAAGAGCTCCCCATCTCTGTACCTCGGGTTTGTAGGACATAAGCTTCACAAAAAGTTGGGCGTAGCTATCTATTAATTGCTCTATGGGGTATTTAGATTTTCTTATTGACTATGAGTCTGCTATCATTAAGAATTTAGGGCTCGATCCAAATGTTGGAGTTAGAAAATGTCGGTAGGACAAAATGGATACCGACCGACAAAACAAAATGTCTTGGTCGGTATTCAAATGTCCTACCGGCATTTAGCACAATGGACGTTAGGACACAAAACTGGTGTTGTGTTCAAACGTCCGTTTTCTGCGTTAATTTCCCAAAACACAGCTAAATAATGACAGTTTTGGGAACTTAACAGTAAAAAAACTAACAATCAGTGACTGACTTACTGTTTCTATTTTTGGTCTAAGAGAAGACCTAGATACAGGACTAGGGGGGAAGCACACAAAGCCTCCAGTGATACATCAGCTTCAGAATCTGAGCAGTCTGACAGTAACATATTAGACTTGTGTGATTCGATTCTTCAGCATTCGGATTTTGGACGAATATGGCTGATTCTGAGCTATTCGGGCATGTCGAAAATCTTAGAGCCATTCGTTTTAAGAACCCAAATCCGAAACATTTCTGGGCAGGATTTCGGTACAAGATTTGGATATTCGGATTACGTTCTCCCAGCGCGTGCTACTTTCCCTCCCTCTCTAGTCCAATTAGCTTCTTCGTTTCATGATGTCTCTAGTCCAAGCAATTAGTTTCTTTGTTTCATGATGGGGGTTGGACTAATGACGTCACAGACACCCAGACAGCTCCTGCATTTCCTGTTAGTGCGCATTGAGTTGTTGGAGCTTGGAGAGAGAAGAAGCAGATAGAGAGAGTGACTGTCTAGTTGTTGTGTAGGCAGGCAGATAGCCATAGTCAGGCAGCCAGCATAAGTGCCAGTTATTGCCACTGCAATGGAGAGTCACTTTTGTTCCTCTATAAAAGCCAAAAATCCAGTATAGGAGTGTATTTGAATAATTTGCAGAGTGATACCATCTCAGAGCTGTGTAGGGACTGGGACTGGGGGAGCCTGCTATTTAACTGCCACCACATGGGAGACTCATCCGTGTTTAAAAAATTCAAAATTCAACTTAGGAGTGTATTTGAATAATTTGCAGAGATACCATCTCAGAGCTGTGTACAACATGGGGGGCCTGCTGTCTAACTGCCACCGCAAGGGAGACTCATAAGTGTTCCACTGTTTAAAAAATTTAAAGTCCAACTTAGGAGTGTATTTCAATCATTTACAGATTGATACCATCTCAGAGCTGTGTAGGGACTGTCAGTGGGGGGCCTGCTGTCTAACTGCCATCGCAAGAGGGAATCATAATTGTTTCAATGTATAAAAAATTTGGAATTCAACTTAAGAATGTATTTCAATAATTTACAGATTGATACCATCTCAGAGCTGTGTAGGGACTGTCAGTTGGGGGCATGCTGTCTAACTGCCACCGCAAGGGGGAATCATATGTGTTTCAGTGTTTAAAAAAACTTCAAAATCCAATTTAGGAGTGTATTTCAATAATTTACAGATTGATACCATCTCAGAGCTGTGTAGGGACTGGGGGGCCTGCTGTTTTACTGCCAAGAGGGAATCATAAGTGTTTCAGTGTTTAAAAAAAAAAAAATCCAATTTAGGAGTATATTTCAATAATTTACAGATCGATACCATCTCAGAGCTGTGTAGGGACTGTCAGTGGGGGACCTGCTGTCTAACTGCCACCGCAACAGGGAATCATAAGTGTTTCAGTGTTTAAAATAATCAAAATCCAACTTAGGAGTGTATTTGAGAAATTTGTAGAGTGACACAGTCTTACAGTTGTGTACGGATTGGGAGGCTTAGCAGCTCACTGCCAACGCAAGGGGGAATCATCATCGTTCCAGTGTTAAATTTTAAAATTCAACTTAGGAGTGTATGTGAAAAATTTGTAGAGTGATACAGCCAGTCTGACAGTTGTCGTGTTACAAGGTTGTAAAATTGTCAATTTATTATAGTACACAACCCACCTATCTGTAATGGATTTGAGTCCTACTGAACAACCTGATGTTCCTCATCCTGGTACCAGACACAGTGACCCAGCAGCCACCAACACCACCACAGTGATGTTGCGTTCAAGCAGAGCTAGCAGAAGCAGGTGGCCAAAGAAGAGTACTAATACTTGTCAGACTCAGCAGCAGAATTCAAAACAAAAATAAAAATAAGAAGGGAACTGCAGGTTGTTCTACCTCTACTAGTAAGGTAGAGAGGTGCAGCTCCTCCTCTAAGACCACGAAGCAGCCGTCACCTGTGTCTCGTCAGCTGTTTCATGATGATCCCTCCAGAGCCACCTGCACAAAGACTAGTGCCACTGGCAGTTTAGTCACCACCTCCACTACAGCCAGTTGTATAAACCTGGGGACACCTAGCGTTGGTAACAGTACTGGTCGCACACTGCGGTCAGTATCAACATGGAATTTTTGTAGTGAACATCCGTGTGAGCAGTCCAAACGTAAATCATTGCAGTATTTGGATAACGTTTTTCCTGCCACCACTGTCACCGCCACTGAGAGCATGCCCACTCCAGAAAATGTTATTGAGGGAGATAGTTTTCTATTTCCCGGTAGTCACCAGGCAGAAGAGGGAACTGAGCAGGTTTCCACAAAAGCTGCTGCTGCTGCTTCCTCCTTGCAAAATCTACAAGAGGTATAAGAAGAATCTGAGGGATCAAAGTCTCCTAAGCTTGATTTGTCCCTTGAGCTTGATTATTCCAGTGACCTTGATTATTCCCCTGAGCTTAATTTTCGTCTGCTTCCCATAGTTCTCCTCCTGTTTCTCCACTTACACTTGTGTCTTCTATTGACAACTCAACAACTGCCTCCCCAGTTCCATTTGAGTCTCCCAGCCAGGTAGTAGCTGCTAGTGTCTGTGCCCCCAGCACCACTGTTACGCCACAATCCTTCTCCAGTCCCAGTCCCAACATCCCTGCTGCCATCTTTAGGCCTACTGGTGTCCCTGTAACTGTACTTACAAAGAAAAAGCAAAGCGAGGTAATGGATCAGCAGCACACCTCATATAACATTCGCAAAGCACTGTAGAACATGGTGGTGCAGTGGCTAGGGGAGCAGGCAGGCACACAGGTGCAAATGGAGTTTGTGGTTACAGATGGTGCAGCTAACATGATCAAGGCTCTCCGGTATGGCAGATTTGTGTGTGTGCGCTGCTCAGCTCATGTCCTTCATTTAGTAGAGAAGGCTGCTCTCGAGGATGGGTGTAACACTGGAAGGTTGCCAGAACTTCTGGAGTCATGCCGACAAATTTCTGGCCACTTCTATCGGAACAACAAAGATAGCCAGCTCCTCAGGGAGGAATAGGAAAAGGCAGGCCTCCCAGAGCACCACCTAAATAAGATGTTGGGACCAGGTGGAACTCCACCTTAGATATGCTAGAGCGCATCCTGGAGCAGAAAAAGGCAATTCACGCAATGTTATGTCACCATTTCATTGGCACTAACAGAACACTGGCCAGGGCTGACTGGGCCCTGATGGAACAGATAGTGACAGTCCTTACGCCTTTCTGTGCTTTGACGAAACTTTTGAGCAAAGAGAATGCTAGCCTGGCAGAAGTCATTCCCCTCTTCACGCACCTCTCCTTAAAACTGGACGATTTGCTTGCCCATAGGGAACTCTTGCCTGGTGCTGATGGTAATATACTTCCTGATGTTGCTGTCCTTCTAACGAGGCTGAAGAAGGAACTGACTCACTGCATGGAAGAGCGCATGGACAATTGTCCCGAGTTAATGCTTGCCACAATGTGCAATCCATGAGTCAAAGGCAAGATGGAACTTACTTCCAATTCACTCACTGCCTGGAGGGAACAACTGATAGCGAGGGTGGCTGAGAGGCAAAGGAAAAACAGGATGCAGTCACACAAGGCAGGGGAAGATTCCACAGATGAGCTGGAGGAGTGTGGTAGTCTTCCGGGACCTATCAGTAGCAGCACCAGTAGCACGTCATCTTCTTCCAGTGAAGCAGCTGCTGATTTTTATGCTGAGGCAATGGACATATTGTGCTTTGGACAAAACAAACAGCTCCCAATCAGTAGAAAAAGTGCTGAGTTTGAGGTTAAGGCTTACTTTGCGGAACCAAGTATACATCTCTTGACTTTCTTGGATAACAAGAGAGCTGTGGGGCCTACTTTGTCCCTGGTAGCCCAGGAGTTGCTTTCTTGCCCTCCAACCACTGTCCAGAGTGAGCGGGTATTTTCCTTTACTGGAAATATACTTAGCCCCCAGCGTTCTCAATTTGCACCCCAGCTCATTACTTTTTTAAAAGTCAACCTGCCAAAGCTGGGTTACCCTGCTCTCAGGTTCGATGCAGATTAGAAGAGAAAAACGTACCATAGTAACATAATATGCTGAGTGCTCCAGCTTACCCAGCTCTAGGATAGTGGTTGTTTGGGCAGAGGACACCCCCCTGACTTGATGGGACTCAAGGGGGAATTTAAAGTCTACATTGTTGTCCCACTATACAGGTTGTTCAGTCTGGCTCTGCAGTATCTATTTACTGAGTCCTGCCTGCTCCAGTGTTCTGCGGTTTTCTGCTGGCTACAACTCCAGAGTTGCTGTTATCCTGAGTCTGCCTCACACCAGTCATCCTCTGTTGCTGTATCCATGTATTTACTGAGTCCTGTCTGCTCCAGTTTTCTGCATCCCTGGCTGCATCTCCAGTGTTGCTGTCATCCTGAGTCTGCCTAGCACCAGTCATCCTCAGTCGCTGTATCCATCTAATGACTGAGTCCTGCCTGCTCCAGTGTTCTGCGGTTTTCTGCTGGCTACATCTCCAGTGTTGCTGTCATCCTGAGTTTGCCTCGCACCAGTCATCCTCATTTGCTGTATCCATGTATTTACTGAGTCCAGCCTGCTCCAGTGTTCTGCATTCCTGGCTACATCTCCAGTGTTGCTGTCATCCTGAGTCTGCCACGCACCAGTCATCCTCAGTTGCTGTATCCATGTATTTACTGAGTCCTGCCTCCTCCAGTGTTCTGCATTCCTGGCTACATCTCCAGTGTTGCTGTCATCCTCAATTTTGTAGTCTAACTGTATTCTAAAAAAAGTCCTGCCTGTTCCAGGCTTCCTGTACGATTTTCGTATTGTTATCCGACGGTACCTCTTTTCGGTGGAAACAGGATGAAGTCAAAGACTATATCGTCCCAACACCGGATCCCAAAGACATTTGCCACATGGTGACTACTAAACTCACACTCGAGTAAACAAGTGGGTGTGCCAGTAAACTCCTGCCTGCTCCAGGCTTCCTCAGCTTTGTAGTCTAACTCTAATCTAAGAAAAGTCATATAATTACTGATTCCTGCCTGCTCCCTTCTTCTTCATTTTTGTACTCTAACTCTAATCTAAGAAAAATCGTATGTCTATGAGTCCTGTCTGCTCCAGGCTTCCTCATTTTTGTATTCTAACTCTAATCTAAGAAAAGTCATCTATCTACTGAGACCTGCCTGCTCCAGGCTTCCTCAGTTTTGCAGTCTAACTCTAATTTAAGAAAAGTCGTATGTCTAATATCTACTGAGTCCTGCCTGCTCCAGTCATCCTCAATCTTCCTTCTTCCTTCAAATAGCTACATCCATGCTTTATCTACAGTACCATAAGGCTATAGCTCCACCTTACCCTGTTCCACCATCTTCATTTAGGCCTGGGAAATGGTTCCACTTATTTTTATTTATCTAATTTTGATTTTATTGTATTTTTAAAAGCATAGTGAATTCGGCCAAATAATTCGGATCCAATCCGAATTTAGTCCGAGTCCAACAGGTCCGGTCTGATTTTCGGAACAACCGAAAAAAAAAATTGTCCAAAATCTAATTTTACTGATTTTTTTTTTCCCGTGCACAAGTCTAATATGTATTATATCCTAAAGGTCAGTTACCTTTTTTATGAGGTTGCCGTCAAGGGAGATGGAACAGAAATATAAGAAGTTCACCAGAAACTGAAAGCAGAGATCTAACAGATTGAAAGAGATGGGTTTACAAACAGCAAGTCCAAGTACAAGCCCAGGACAGATAGAAAAATCTGATCAGTTGCAAATAATTAATCTCTCAAGTCACTCTGACCATGATATAACAAGTGGTTCTTTCAATAAGGCTTAGTTTCTCCCCCACAGCTAAACTGGATAAATTTGTCATCATAGTAGATCACGTATTAATACTAAGCTACTTTTATCAAAAAATGTTTGTAATCAATCATCAATTGACCCCATAGAATTACAAGATTTGAATGTGGAGTTAGAACCCTCGGATCAAGAAGATATCAATGTTCTCAATGATTTATTGAAGGAAAGTGATTAATCACTCACTTACAAAATGCCAGAGGCACCAAAGAAAAAAACAAAATTTACACCATCATCCCACATATGCCCAGCAATGCAGCTCTTTGTGAAATTGGTAACAGATGAATTTTTGAGGTTACCTGATGTGATAACCAATAGAAAAATGTCAAGAGCGGAACAACAAGCTTTGAACGAAATCCACAAATAGGAAGATGTAGTAATCAAGTCATCTGAGCAAGGATTGTCATTTGGCCTCTGGAAATGAATGTAACAGAAGCCATGAGACAATTGAATGAAACCAAATTTTAGAGAGACTATTGGGTAAGCCCACAGAGTATCTCCTTCAGATTTACTCCAAGACTGACAGAGTTTACAGGGCAGGTATAATCACAAAAAAGGATTTTGACTTTCTCCAGGTTGCATATCCCCATGTTCCCACTCTATCTCATACCTAAAATTCATAAAAATGTTGCTGTCCTACTGGATGGTTAGACTGGTATATGTTTTTATATAATTTTTCAGTCTATTATTATGATTTGGTTTGATCTCATCCAATTGATTCAATTCAAATGTAATCCTTCCTTAGGGGTGGCCGTAGGATTTATAAATAAGTGATTGAACACAGACTGGAGTCACAAACCATGCTTTTGAAAAAGCGCTAACACAGCAAAACGAGCATCAGGCATGGGAATAAAATGTTTTTATGTCTGAGTCCTTTTGGTATAAGCTTTGATATATGCAGCTGTATAGAATTTATCAATGATTTTTCTGTAATCAAGTTGATCTTTACCAACTAAAACTAGCAGGAAGCAATGATTTAGGTTAATCAGATCAATGTTTCTAGTTCTCTGTGTTAACCCATGGCAAGCCAGTTTATGACCCATCAATAATAGCTAGATTTCTTATTTTTTTATTAGATTCTATTATGTTTTGGGAGGCAATTATTTTCCAAGTGATGTGATCCCACACTTCAATTGTGAGAAATTAATAAGCCGGGCTATTAGCTGCGGCTGTTCCTTTAAATATAACATTTTCAATTCAACTAGTATTTGTCTTTGGACAATAAAACCAATTGAGTGGCAGTTCCTAGCATTTGGATCCTGCTAACACATTGTGGTGGGACAACTATCAGTTCATGGTTACCCAGCATATGTGTTGGGAACTCTGCACAAAACAGAGGGTTCTCTTATTAGTTATGGATCACATAACTACTACTATACTATACTATAGCACAGTTACAAATTAAGCTGTTACAATTATCTGAATTTTCTGAAGAAACGAATTGTTTTTAAAGCCTATATAAGTGACAAGACAGCTTTCAAAGTCCTGGCATCTATCATTGTCACCAGGCATTGCCCTATTGGTTACAAATACCTTGATATAGTTAATTGCTAAGATAAGCTGGTTTATTAAGTTCCAGCAGTAACACAAAGGTACAACTAGCAGTGAATTTTTATTCTGGTCAAATGTGGTAACAGCTGCTGGTAGTCTGTGCCCTGGCATCTGTATTAGTAAGAGAGATAGTATACAGATTGTCCATCTAGACACACACACAGGATTGTTTCAACAACCATACATGCAATTTGAAGTTGGTTTTATCAAGCCAAATGATTCATGGAAACTGTATTATGGGCCCGGTATTTGATTTATACACAGAGAATTCTATACTACAATAAAGAACATACACATATGTCCATAGTTATGCATTGACAAGCATTTGTTTCCTGCAGACAAGAGTGTATAGTTCCTATGGTTTTATATCACTTTTCATAGGTGAAGATAAATTATTATAGCCCTGGCATTAGGATTGTTTATATCCATTTTTAGGTTAGGAATGATTAAAGGTTGTATTTTACTAGACTTAGGGCTAGATTTAAAGGCAGCCGTTAGCCAAAAAAAACACCACCGGCTGCTTAAAGTTGTGTTTAGCAATTTAAAGATCAATCTAAAGAACGGCTAATGACAGTTTGAGAATCCTTACAGTCGATACACTTACGTGCATTGATACGCATGGAACAAGAATCCCCAGAGCTATTCAAAGGCTTGTGGTTCTGTTAACTGTCAGAGACTTTGTCCTGAGGGAGCATAGAGGGTTAACTCTAATAGTAGAAATTAACTGAAATTCTGTTGAGGATGTGTTCAAATTACTTCATGTTTGAACAATGGGCCATTGGTCCAAGGTAGGGAGTGAAAATAACTGAATGTCATTTTAATGGCAGATTGATATTCAGTTGGAGACAAAATGGCTGAGAGAGACAGACTCCTTTATGTGAAAGACATAGCAAAATGACTGGTTTATATGGTTTCTGATAACCTGGCCTTTCTTAATTCTGATGAAAGCCATGTGATCTGTCACCTGTAAAATTTTAATATAGCGTAATGGCGCCATCTGCAGCCTTTATATTGTAAAATACTCAGAATGTTTATGTTTGTATTTGATTAGCATAAGATATGAGTATCCAATCAGGGCATACTGCTGACATCACGGTATAATGAGATGGATCTTTGTCCAATCATTAGAAAGAGGTGGGGATTACAGATAAGGCAAAAATTGCCAATATAATGCCAAAATACTCTTAGTTCGGGGCTTGACTTACTGAAAGAGAAAACTCTGGGTTCCTGGGCTCTCTTGGCTGATGATCAAATTCCTGACCATACCTTATAACTTCAAGAATCCACACTGATTGACCTGGTAATTATATTTTATTTATTCTAATTCTGCCTAATTTCAAAATAAGTATATTTCCTCAATATTTGAGGAAAAAAAAAAAAAAAAAAAAAAAAATATATATATATATATATATATATATATATATATATATATATATATATATATTTGCCCATAGAAGCCTGGCCAGTTTTATGGAAAATATTATAATCTGCTATATTTAGCATAGCCATTAAGAAATTACGCAGAATTAATTAATTTATTTATTGTTATAAATTACCAGAGAGATCATAAAATAGAGATAGCAGTGAGATATATTTATCCTTATGTATATTGGTTAATATAATTTTGGTATGTCTAGAATATTGTGTTTCTGGTAAAATTATAATGGCTAATATTTAATCAAGGGAATTCTTGGAATTAATTTATTAACTCTCTAACTGCTGTTTGTCTATTTATTTGTGGTGTGCATTCTAAAGTTCTTTGTGAGGGTACTAGGCTTATATTTTGTAATTTAGAGGTATTCATTTCTAATAGACAAAATAACTTCTGGGTGTGGCACCTATTTTAAACAAGTGGATTAACCCTTGGAGTGCCTATAGGTTTTATATATGTTGCTGTAGTCAAAATTATGATATATGTTGCATTACTAGACATATGTTACTGGATGAATTCTGGTAGATTATTTGTATAATCTTTGATTGACTATATTAATTGCAATTTATATATTTTATTCAGAGGTAAGCAATATTGAATTCAGTATATAATTAAATTATAGTGATTCAAATCTGGGATTCTATTCCAGTTATTCCCTAAATTTGATTATTATTGATATATGATACAAGGAATTGTTAGAGGAATTATTTAATTCATCTCACAATACCCCTTACATCATAATTAGCATAGTCTATACAGTTTCTGGGGCAGAGGTATTGAGAGACACTGCTGCCAACTGTATTATATTAATTGTAACAATCAATTAACCTGTTCTATGCTACTGAATGCAATTATTGTTATTATACCTCTGAATATACCTATGTGTGGTTAACCCTTGCACCGCTGGTAATCCTTATGGTAATAAGTGTGGTTTAGTTTTCTATGTAATCACTTATATATTTCATTGTTACTGATACTTGTTATATATATATAGTATATTGTATTTTAATAAAATATATATTTTTGCACAAATATGAAGGATTGATTCTTGTGATCAATTCGTTACTGTGAAGTAGCGTGTCAGTACATATTAAAGATAAAGTTCTTGAATTATTTTATTGTCAATTGCCTATTTAAGTGAAGAAATCCAACCCAAGTGGTTCTCTGTTTTAACCCTTTGGATACCTTCATATAAATAGCCCGATATAACAACTGAAAAAAAGATACATTTAACGGACAAAACTTAAGACCCACTTTTCTTAGCCGTTAGACACTGAGTGGGCAAAAAAAACAACCGTTACATAGGAAAACACACAAAATTCTTACTGCACAAGCATGTAAATGGAAAGAGTATCCCACGCAATTCCAAAACAACACAAAAACATGGACAGACAACACAAATCACTCTCACACACAACAACAAGCAACACCACAGGGACAAGAACTTAAAAAAAACACCAAGACAACATGGCATGGAACAATGGGGGTTATCACACGACACAGACACCTGCAAATACAAAACAAGCTCACCTGTGCAACATCACCATGCGATCCAGACTCAACCTGCACCCCACAACTTCACACCCGCAAATGGCAGAGACATACCAAGCACAACACACCACATCTTATAAGACACACACACCTGCAAACACTTACCATGACAATAAACAACTTTTCATTGGTCAGCACTCACCTCTTCACCACCCCTACACACCCTATCAAGTACTTAAAGGGACAACTCACCACACTCACTTGTGGCTTGATTTCCACTCAGGGAGGGAGATAGAGAGATGGAGAGAGATTGCAATCAGTATGTTGGGTTACATATTGTTGCGAAGACTGCGGAGAAGGCGTGCAAGGGAGAGAGCTAGGGAACACCAGCAACCCCCAGGCACACCTGATCAACAGCCTTCACCTGTTGCAAGTGAGGAGGCTCTGGCTCAACTGCCACACAGGAGCCCATCCCCACCTGGAGGACAGCACCTGCCTACAGATGCACAATCGCAGCAACAGGATGCTCCACAGCAACAGGATGCTCCTCAGCTGCCACAGGGAACCCAGCAGCAGTGGAGGATGTATAGATGACCACCTAGGCCCAGGGTATACCGCCCAAGGGTCACTGTCTTTGAAATGGCTGATGACGAGGTGATTGATCGCTACAGGTGGAGGCTGCACAGCATCATTGCCTTGTATGAGGTCACCAAGGACCCGGTGGATCCCATTTACCATGCCCTATCTGGCCTGCAAGAACTCCTCTGTGCCATACACTTCATGGCAAGAGGCGTCTTCCAGTCCACTGAGGGTTACACATCTGGCATGTCACAGGCCACATTCTCCAGTGTGCTGGCCCAGGCCTTGCCAGCCCTCAAAAGCAAGGCCAGTACTTATATACACTTCCCCACCACAGACATGGAGTCAATACATCTCAAGCAGGGCTTTTACGCAAGGGGAGGCATGACCAGGGTCATGGGTGCTATAGCAAAGCCCTAGCACGTAATGCACATATCTACATCAACAGGAAGAACTACCACTCCATGAACATGCAGATGGTTTGTGAAAGCAACATGAGGATTATGAATGTATGTGCAAAATATCCTGGCAGCTCACATGATTCCTACATTCTCCAAAACTCTTCAGTTCACAGAGATTTTGAGAATGGAACCTATATAGGGAGATGGCTTCTGGGTGAGTTCCCAATACTAAATCACACCACATACACAGGTGTACACACAACACTGCTCAGCATGCTCCTGCAAAACAACATCACACAAAACATCATTCACACAACATGTGCTACCTGTCTCACCATGTCACTGGCTATGGATGCAAATCCTGGCTACTGACCCCGGTCACCAGTCCCCAAACAGATGCCCAGGAGAGATACAACCAGGCTCATGGCACAACAAGGAATGTCACTGAGTGGACTTTCAGCCTCCTCAAGTCCAGATTCAGATGTCTGGACCACTCTGTGGGAGCACTCCAGTATGTACCTGGAAAGGTGTGTGACATCACAAAAGCGTGTGCAATACTGCACAATATCACAGTGGACACCAGGATGGTGGATCATATCCAGGACCCCGCCTATACCTGAAATGCCAATGGACATCGGCCATGTTGAGGAGACCCTGAGAGGGGCACAGATCAGAGACAGGCTCATCACAGAACACTTTACCAGTGAGTATAACAGAGCCATACAAACAATCCATGCAAGTCCCCCATTAGTCCTGTGAATTGGTGCCAACACACTAACCGCCCCGCACATGATGTTCTGTTTCACGACACAGGATCAATGACACAGCACTGCACTGGCAGCAGTATGTCCCCAAACATCATACATACCATGGACATGGCAGATTTGTGTGGGGATTACAAAACCATCTTCCATTCCCTTCTCCACGTTGACATACATACCTCAAGGATATAATGCACACCCCCAGGAGAAACATGGTAAAACACATAACCCATGTTCATCACCTTACAGGGCTTGAGTGACACCAATTACCGTGATTTGCCATGATCATAGCCAGAGCAAACATGGTAGCCTTGTACCAAAGAGTGTTATCCAATGCAATGCATTGGATAACACTCTGTCACATCAGGGGTTAAAGGGCCATTGGAGTCAACATGGGACCTGTACTGTGCTAGAGATGAGAAGACCAGCAGAGAGATGGATCTACAGTGGTATTGTTACACAATGTAGAGGTCATGAAAAGTGGATCAGATCTCCAGGGACACCATGCTGACCTGTGAGTGTGCAGAGATATGTGCCCCTGACATGAATACACGCATCAACAAATATGTCCCAATAGTTGCATGGAACAAATGAAATTGGGCTGCCACTGTCACCTTCACAGTGGTAGCCCAAATTCATTACTTCCATGGAGCTCTCAGAACGTACTTGTTGATGTGTGTATTCATGTCAGGGGCACATATCCATAGGGTTGGTTCATATTTCCTTAGTTCCAAAAATAATGGGTAACAGATGAGTACACAACACATTACAAAGCAATGATTTGAATACTCACCTGTAATGAAAAAAGATTGAGGGGATTATGAAGTAGAAATTGTTGTTGTTTGATGATCAGTTCGAGGCTGCTGCTCCAAATCCTGTCCTCTTGTCCCACAGGTATCCATAGCATGATCCATCCTTGAACTGAAGATCTTTCAGGTGACTGGATTGATGTCTTGACAACACCTCTATGAAGCTCACCCCTTGCTGTTTCAAGTGATTGTGTTGGTGATGCAATATTTGACCTGAGGTTCACAACAACCTCTACTGGAACATTCTCATATAGACACAGAAAACACAAATTCATGTGTGTACTAACCTGTACAGTTAGGATGCTCATCTACAGAGTTGTCAAACCTTGTGGACAACACATGAGCCGGACAGTAGTGTTACTAAAGTAGTAATTTTTAGATTCAAAGTACATTTAGTGTTCTCATACAAGTGTTTAACCCTTTGAGTGCCAGAGGGGTACACAAAGCATTGCGTACCCCTCTGGCACTCAAAGGGTTAATGCATATAGGCAATATACCCAGAAAACACATGTACGTGCTAATGTACTTTGAGACACAGTAAAGAAGAACCATCACTATTCATTCTGTGTCTGTATGATGAAATGTTGGATTATACATTTGTCAATGCGTAACCACATTCAAGGCTAGAGAATCCCCCACACATGGAAAGGCATGACCCACATCACAGGAGTCCACTACTTGTTTGCCAGTGAGTGGACTCTGTGATGTAGTCATGCAAACAGATGATGCCAGTGATACACTAATGTGTATTGGGAGTGATAAAGAGAAGATACAGAGGACATACTTCCACAGTGATTTCATGTCCAAGGTTTCTGTGTTGCTCAATATAATCAATGTTCTGAGATTGCTTTAGTTTGACATATCTCAGTACAAGGGCTACATCAACGAACAACCAGACTAGGTGGACAAGTGTTATCACTGGTGAAACGTGTTACAACCTTAGTAAAACAACAACTCAACTTATTGGGGAACCCAATGCTCACCCCAGGGTTTCAATGTGTGTGCTTGTAACGAAAGCTAAGAAGGGACCGCGTCGCCTTCCGCTATCGTTCCCGGGTCTCTCCTTCTCGATGTCGGACTGGTGCCGTTCGATGCACCGGTCGAGCAGAGTGAAGCCTCTACTCCCGGGCTACGACAAACAGGTAAAGTGTTGCAGGAACAAAGGGTAGTGGTTGCCAAGCCGTTCGAGCACTCTGTAGCTCGAAGTGAAGGTTTTACTGGAACTTGAAGAAGCAGGGAAACATCCACGTTGCCGCCTGATAGCATCTGATAGCATCTATAGCATCTTGGGTCACAGGATGCTGGCAGCAGATGGTCGAACAATGCAGGATACTCAGCTCAGATGGGCTTCAGAGTGGCAGCTTTAATACCATGAGAACATAAAATTCCAGGACGCTTGTTCACTCCAAAAGTAACTCACTTTATTGACCAAAACCACAGATATTTATATACAGCAAGCATATTGGAACGTATGGGGGAAACCAGATACAATAGGGCTTAATCCAATCATATTACAGTAGACAAAGGCCAGCAACAGATGCTCTTAACAGATACAATAACTCAGACATGATTACATTTCAGATACAAAAGGGTTGATTAATTCAGACACAATATACAAAGACTTGAGGGCTTGAACTAATTACCACAGGGCAGGGGGTCTGACTGCAGTTCACAATGGCTTAATTAACCCACAGCAGGGGGTCTAGCTACCGTAAACATAGTCAAATGGCTGGAGTGGCTGCAATACACATCTTAAGGACAGTGGCCCAAGGTTGGAGCCTTTGTTTGACTACTTTGAATGCCCAGCTCCAACCTTGACCAATCCTTGAGCTGCCTACGGTTCCCCAGCTTAGGCTATGGAAGATATTTGCATGCCTACTCCAGGGATTCTAGTGACCTAGCTTGCACCTCTTGCCCCCGCCACCGAACGTTCGATCTGGTGGCGCTGATCACACACTACGTTGGTACCCGCTGACTGGTAGTCATTGAGTGTGTAAACCCTCGACCCCAAACAATACATTCAACATTAAACGTTCGACATATATTAACTAAAGTCCATGGGCATAAGTCTTTTTTCTCTTAAGCAATAGCTTTCCGGTTCGTATGACAAGGCACAGCACAGAGTCCAAACAGTACAAAATGTTCACAGTCCTTGGTTAAACAGTTCTAGGGCCAGACAAGGGCTCAAGTAACGGGTAGGATACGTTACATTTCTCCCCCTTTTTTGTACCAAGCCAGCGGTTGCGGTAGTAAATGATAGCTTGGGACTCTGGGAGAGGCTTACTGTTGTGAGCCGCTTGTCTGGACAGTTCGTCAGTCCGTAGGCCTTGGTCCTAGGCCAGCAACAATGGTTGAGCCCCTTGTCAACACTGGAGAGGGCTGATTCCTCTAGCAGCCAGGGGAACAGTCCTCCTTCCAGGCTAGATGGGATGCAGAGCAGGCAGAAACCAAGGCAGGTGGTGGTAATAGGATGGTAGATAGGGTAATCTGCCGCCAGGAACGTGAATGCCGAACAGTATGCTGTCTCCCGGGTGTTCGGGTTCGGCATGTTGCGGACAGGGCTGACAGATTATTGGGAGGGGCTGGAAGTGATCCAGCTATCTTGGTACATATTGGAACCAATGACAAAGTAGGAGGAAGATGGAGGTCCCTAAAGAATGATTTCAGGGATTTAGGATGCAAGCTCCATGTAAGGACCTCTAAGGTAGTATTTTCTGAAATACTACCTGTGCCATGCGCCAGTGCAGGTAGGCAGAGGGAGCTCAGGGAGCTTAATGCATGGCTCAAGCAAAGGTGTAGGAAGGAGGGTTTGGGGTTTTTAGAACACTGGGCAGACTTTGCTCTTGGGTACAATCTATATGGAAGAGATGTATTGCACCTAAATGGTAGAGGAGCCTCTGTGCTAGGGGAGAGAATGCTAGGAAGCTTGGAGGAGCTTTTAAACTAGCAAAGGGGGATGGATATAGATAGCAAAAATGGGGAAGATAGAGCAGATAGGAACTGGGTCCAAGTAAATGACCAGGGGGTGGAGAAAGGGTTGGGAAAAATTTAGTCAATAGGGAGGAACTCCTAGTAAATGAAGGTGTAGAAAAAAGGCATGTAGGGATTAATATATGTAAAGACTTCAAAATTAATTGTATGCTAGCAAATGCAAGAAGTATGGTAGATAAAATAGGAGAACTAGAATTACTGGCGGTTAATGAGAAATTGGACATAATTGGAATAACAGAAACATGGTGGAACGATGCACATGACTGGACTGTAAATATAGAGGGCTATTCCCTGTTTAGAAGAGACAGAATTAATAGAAAAGGGGGAGGTGTGTGCTTATATTTGAAAATAGAGCTAAATCCAGTTTTGCGAGGTGATATTAGTGAGGAAATTGGCCAAATTGTGGGTAGAAATCGAGACTAAATGTGGTGTAAAACGTAAAAAAAAGTTGTTGGTGGGCATATGCTACAAACCACCAAATAACGAGGACAATGATGAGGCCCAACTGCTATTGCAAATTAGGAAAGCTGCCCAGTTTGGGTATACTATAATTATGGGAGATTTTAATTATCCAGATATCAACTGGAAAAATGAGACCTGTCAGAGTGCTAAGGGTAGCAGGTTTTTAAACACACTTCGTGAAAGCTACATGTCACAAATGGTGGAAGCGCCAACAAGAAATAACAATGTATTGGACCTAGTGATCACTAATAACACAGAAATGGTATCCAATATTAAGGTAAGATAACATTAGGGAAACAGTGATCACAACATGGTTACATTTGAGATTAGTCTGGCAAAGCAAAAATGTATAGGTTCAACCAAAACTTTTAATTTTAAAAAAGCTAACTTCAAATTGTTAAGGGCTTCAATGCAACACATAGACTGGGATATTTTATTTAAAGGCAAAAATACTGAGGAAAAATGGTCAGAATTCAAATTTAGGTTGCAGAAATGTACCCAACAGTATATACCAACGGGGAACAAATGCAAAAGAAGTAAGTCGCAGCCAATGTGGTTAACTGCACATGTAAAGAAGGAAATGGCAAGGAAAAAAAATGCATTCAAATTATTTAAGTCTGAAGGAACTGAACAATCTTTTTTAAAATACAGGGAGTGCAACAAAGATTGCAAAAAGGCAATTAGGGTAGCAAAAATAGATAATGAAACTCGAATTGCAAGGGAAAGCAAGACTAATCCAAAAAAGTTTTTCAAATATATAAATAGCAAAAAACTTAAGAGAGAGTGCATTGGACCATTCAAAAATGAGATTGGTGAGTTGGTTAGTGAGGATAAGGAAAAGGCCAATGTTTTAAACACTTTCTTTGCATCAGTATATACAAGGGAGCATGGAATGGTAGACGAGCCTCAACAAGTAACTAATAAAGCAATACAATTATCAGATTTTGGGTTAACTTAAGAAGATGTCATTGGTAGACTGAACCAAATTAAGACCGACAAAGCACCGGGTCCTGATGGTATACATCCAAGGGTTCTTCAGGAACTAAGTGCAGTGTTAGCAAAACCCCTATATATTAAATATTCTATTACCACAGGCTCAGTGCCACAGGATTGGTGAAGAGCTAACATAGTGCCTCTATTTAAGAAGGGAACTAAAACAGAAACCTGGGAATTACAGACCAGTGAGTTTGACCTCTGTAGTGGGAAAACTGTTAGAAGGGATAATAAGGGACTATATTCAGGATTACAACACAAAAAATAAAATCATTAGCACGAATAAACATGGTTTTATGAAGAATAGATCATGCCAAGCTAATCTTTTCAGCTTCTATGAGGAGGTAAGCAGCAACCTTGAAAATGGCAAGGCAGTAGATGTAGTATATCTAGACTTTGCAAAGGCATCTGATACAGTGCCACACCGAAGGCTGGTGTATAAAATAAGGAAATTGGGGCTAGGAGATAACCTTTGCAATTGGATACAAAACTGGCTGAAGGATAGGGAACAGTGTGTGGTTGTAAATGAAAAATTCTCCAGTACAGTTAAAGTGGAGAGTGGAGTACCTCAGGGTTCAGTAATAGGTCCGCTGCTTTTTAACATGTTTATAAATGACCTGGCAATAGATATAGAAAGCAAAATATCAATATTTGCAGATGATACTAAATTATGCAAAGTCATTCATTCAGAACAGGATATTTTCTCTCTACAGAACTTACATACAATGTCAGATTGGGTAAACATGTGGAATATGAAGTGTAAAGTCATGCATTTGGGAGGAAACAATCCCAAGGCTACTTATAAACTTAATGGAATAATTTTAGGTCACTCATTGCAAGAGAAAGACTTGGGTATCCTTGTCAACTACAAACTTGGAAACAGTGACCAGTGTCAAACAGCAGTAGCAAAGGCAAACAAAATCCTGTCTTGCATAAAAAGAGGTATCGAAGCAAGAGTGGATAACATTATTTTGCCATTATACAAATCACTGGTAAGACCTCACCTTGAGTATGCAGTGCAATTTTGGGCACCTGTTCTGAAAAAGGATATACTAAAACTATAAAGGGTACAGCGGAGAGCAACAAAATTAATTAAGGGAATGGAGGACTTGACATATGATGAACGACTAAACAAACTTGGCTTATTTACTCTAGAAAAAAGATGACTAAGAGGAGACCTTATCACATTGTACAAGTATATGGGAGGTCAATACAAGGATTTCTGCGGTGAGCTATTTATTCCAAGGCCTGATCAGGTGACCAGGGGACACCCCTTGAGATTAGAGGAAAGGAGGTTTAAACTTCAGCAGAGGAAGGGTTTTTTTTACGGTAGGGTCTGTTAAGTTGTGGAATTCATTGCCCAGGGAGGTAGTTATGGCAGATACAATGGCTACATTTAAGAGAAGATTAGATACATTTCTTTCAAAAGGAAACATACAGAGTTATACTGTTTATCAGTAGGCTGATCAGGAAGGTCTGATAAAGACTAATTTAATTGGTAGCAGGAAAGCTATAAAATTCTCAGTTACTGGGGTATGAGGCAATGGTTGAACTTGATGGACTTGTGTCTTTTTTCAACCTAATTTACTATGTTACTATGTTTGTCCTGGGCCAGGGGAAACGTGCACAAGTCCCTTGTCCTGGGCCAAGGGAAAATGGGAGCCACTTGTCCGGGCCTGGAAATAACAAACAAGCCCCTTGTCCTGGGCCTGGAGAAAATGTGAGCCCTTTGTCCGGGCCTGGAAACAACAAACAAGCCCCTTGTCCTGGGCCAGGGGTACAACTTTGGTTCTTGGCCCTGGGCCAGGGAAACTGGTGCCTCCTGGTCCTGGCTAACAACAAGTTGGGAGACCTCTCCTGGGCCCTGCTGCATGCAACTCTGGGGCCAAACTTTCCTGGATCTGGGGCCAGTGGCTCAGGGTCCAGAGCCAGTCTATAGGGGGGATCCTTTTGGGATAACAATGTCTTTGGGCTCTCAATGGCCTGGGGATCCAGTTGTGGGAAGGTGAGCACACATCTCCCTTTTAGTTGGGCAAGTGCCCCAGAGGGACAGGAGAGGAGGTTATTCCCAATCTCCTGGGCTGGGGCAATACCCAATGGGTCGCTGGAAGAGCTGGTGGTTTCCTCCCCCAGCACAGGGGCATCCAAGTTTGTAGTTGACCTGGTGGGGAACACATTCCCACCCACCAGGCAGGGATCAGCAGGGGACAGGGTCACAACAGTGTCCTCGGTGAGGACCGTGGTCCCACTCACCAATGTTGGGGATTCATGGTAAAGGGCAACAACTGTTGGGCTGGGCGTGAGAACTGTTTTCCCACTCACCCCAGCCAGGGATTCACAGGGCCTGGTGGGTTTGCTCCCATCCACCAGGCCAGGGGTCACATAGAGGCTGGTGGGCTCGCTCCCACCCACCAGTTCACAGTCCATAGGGGTAGTACAACAGACATTAGCACTGCAAGGGGGCAATCTGTTGAGCTCCTTTTCCTCCTGGGCCCCCACATCAGGGTCATTTCTTTTCTTGAGGAGGAAGGCAATCTCAAGCCTCCTGGCAATTTTATCCATGCACCTGGATAACACATTCTTCCCCTTCTCCAGGGTAACAGCAACTGGGAACGGACTGGGGCTGCTGGTGGGGTCCTGCATCTCTTCCACCACAGCAGGGGTTTCCCAGGCCCTGGTGAGCTCGCTTCCACTCACCAGGCCAAGGGTTACAGGGGGGCTGGTGGGGCACGCATTTCCACCCACCAGTTCACAATCCATATCCATAGGAGGGCCAGCAGCACTGCTCTCTTCCAGTCCGCTGGGGTCCTCTTGTAGGCCACTAATCACAGGGCCCTTCTCTGCCGTGAGAGAGAGACCGCAGTCCAATCCGCCAAGGCGGCATCATCCGTGGCCCTGGAGAGCACACCTTGCTCCTTCTCCAGGCCATTTTTCAATACAACATGGGGCATTTCTTTGGGGCTGCTGGTGAGCGCTTCCACACTCACCACAGCAGGGGTTCACAGGGGCTGATGGGCTCTCTCCTACCCATCAGTTGGGGCATAACATTGCTGCTGGTGGGGACCTGCGTCTCATCCACCGCAGCTGGGAAAGCAGGGGAAGGGGCAACATGCCTATCAGGGGAGACGCTTGTCCCATCCCCTGATGAAGAGGCATCTTCGTGGCTGAGGAGGAACGGATTCCCACTCCTCAGATCAGTAAAAGTATAATCCAAGGGCAAAGGGGTATCAGGGAGGACCGTTGTCCCACTCTCTGATGTAGGGGCAACACAAGGGGCACTGGTGAGGAGCGCATTCTCACTCACCAGTGTGGAGTGAACAGGGGAAACTCCATCCTAGTCCTCAGCTTCACTGAGGTCCTCCTCAGATGATTGACCCCTCCAGTCTTCTTCTTTCTCTAGGGCCTCCCGGATTGCTTGCAATAATCTTGCATATATGTATTCCACATCACACTCCCAACTGACTGTGTTGCTCAAGTTCTCTTGAAGGCTCACGGGAATATACCCCCCTAGCATATCCTCTCGTTTGGCCAAAATTTCCCAGAAGCTGTCGTTTTCTGGACTGCCAAAGTTCGGATCCCAAAGATAGGCATCCCACACCAGCCCTTGGATCTCACACTGCAAGCGAGCCGGGGAGAAGGTTACTGGGGCCTCGAGGCCATACTCCTGTTCCATGTGATTTACCAGAGTCCAGTAGGCATCTCCGTAACTCCTCTGTGATACAACCGCCCAGCTCTGGGATAAAGTCATCTACAATATCGCCCAGCTGGAACCTCCACTGGAACTGGATTCATTTGAATCAGTTTTCGTATGACCCAAAAGCATTCGCCATATCTCACTCGATGCAACCAATGAAAGAAGGAGAAATCCCACCGCTAGCCACCAGTGTAACGGAAGCTAAGAAGGGACCACGTCACCTTCCGCTGTCATTACCGGGTCTCTCCTTCTCGACGCCGGACTGGTGCCGTCTGATGCATCGGTTGAGCAGATCAACGGTCCAGTGGTCGACTCAAAGTGGCGTCGAACCCCGGAGTAGCCGACTACATAGAAGGATGCGGATGAAGGAGGGGTCGACGGGCTCTCGAACCGTCGAGTGTCGTAGGACCGGAACACCGGGCAGTAGTGAGTAAAGCCTCTACTTCTGGGCTACGACAAACAGGTAAAGTGTTGCAGGAACAAAGGGTAGGGGTTGCCAAGCCGTTCGAGTACTCTGTAGCTCGAAGTGAAGCTTTTACTGGAACTTGAAGAAGCAGGGATAGTCCACGTTGCTGTCTGACAGCATCCAAACTTGGGTCGCAGAATTCTGGCAGCAGATGGTCAAACGAGGCAGGATACTCAGCTCAGATGGGCGTCAGAGTGGCCGCTTTAATACCATGAGAACATAAGACTCCAGGACGCTTGTTCATTCCAAAAGTAACTCACTTTATTGACCAAAACCACAGATATTTATATACAGCAAGCATATTGGAACGTATGGGGAAACCAGATACAATAGGGATTAATCCAATCATATTACAGTAGACATAGGCCAGCAACAGATGCTCTTAACAGATACAATAACTCAGACATGATTACATTTCAGATACAAAAGGGTTGATTAATTCAGACACAAGATACAAAGACTTGAGGGCTTGAACTAATTACCACAGGGCAGGGGGTCTGACTGCAGTTCACAATTCCTAATGGGTGAGAGCCAGAACACGTGGGACACCGCTCTCGTCGACGTGACGTCACCGGTAGAGAGACGGAAGTGGAGACAAGCGTGGAGGACGCCCGTGGAAGGGAATAGAGGAATCAGCATACCGGGACGCTCCCTGGACTGTTTCTGCGTCTTTCTTATGGGCTTTTATTATTGTTGATCCTGTGAGTAGATTCCCTGAAGGGGAGTTTTTAACGTTATTGTGTTGAGAAATAAATGGTTGGATACTACGCTTAGATCGCTTTTTCTCCTCTTTTTTGCTCTCCATTCTATTTTAGTTATTCAGTTTGCCTTTGGGCGATTTACAAGTTGGCAGACTTGTGGAGTGGATTGAAGCATTAACAAAAGGGGGAAATTATGGTGGATGGACTACAAAAATGGACTGATTTTATAAAGAAACACTGTGTACTATAGATTTGAGCACTGTATATTGTATTTTGATTTTATATACATTAAACGTTTGACATATATTAACTAAAGTGCATGGGCATAAGTCTTTTCTCTTAGGTAATAGATGTCCAGTTCGTACGACAAGGCACAGCACAGAGTCCAAACAGTACAAAATGTTCACAGTCCTTGGTTAAACAGTTCTAGGGCCAGACAAGGGCTCAAGTAACGGGTAGGATCCGTTACAGTGCTACACATTGAAATCCTATGATGAACATTGGGTTCCCCAGTAAGTCAGTTTCACAATAAGAGTTTGAAGCAAAGACTATTTTGATGCATGTTACATCTGTTCTGCTTGTTATTTCACTGCAAAGTAATATAGCTGTTTGTTTAGTTATCCCCTTAAACACAACAATTGATGCAGAAGAATGTTCAGTGTTGCACCAGTTGTTGTGCTAAGGGGTATGTTTTGTTGTTCAAATTCAACCCACAACATCTCCATATAACACTGTCGTGTTATATGGCTCCAGTGATGGATTGCCAGTTGAATTTGGACAACGGTGTGTGTGAACCCATGTTGTAACATCCCACAAACATTTTACCTAGGCAGAAGTTGTGTTCACTGCATTGTTTGGCAATGCATTGGAGACAACTCTGCCACCCAAACTACAACTAAATACAAAGCAGATCAGACAGGATTCAAAAGCACAATGTTCCTTTATTCAGGGTGAAGATAACAAGTTGGGCATTTTATTTCTTTTTTTTGGGGGGGGCCTTAAACTGGATTGCAGAGGTAGATGCCCTGGATGATCGCCTTGTCACCCTTTGAGCCCTAGGTGTGGCTTCAGGGGTCACATTGGAGGGAGTGGTGAGTGCAGTAGACCCCTCTGTGGAACGCAGGTTCTTCCTCTCTAACTGTAGGTTCTCCCTGCGGTTCTGCTCTCTCAACTCCACCAGCACCTGTGCAAACATGTCCATCACCCCTGTGTGGAGCTGATGGAGTTGAGTGTTGATTCTTGAGACCTCCGACTCCAGGGCATGGATCTTTGCCTCTATCCTGTTGGTGTTCCTCCAGGATTCCCTCCGGCTCCTGGTGATATTCTCATCTGTGCTGTGGCTTGATCGGAGTAATATCCTTTGTAGGGCCATACACTCCGCCTACATCCCTGTGAGGAGTGCAGTGCTGCAGGTGGATCTGCCCAGTGACCCTGGTGTTGTTGTGTCGAGAGTTGCTGCTGTAGCCTGAGCTGCTGTGTCCTCAGCTGCTGTATCCTGAGCTGCTGTGTCATCAGATGCAGTGTCCTCTGCTGCTGCTGAGTGTGCTGTGGCTGCTGCTGCTGTGACAGCTGTTGGAGTGGCTGGTGCAGATGATGGGCATATGTCCACCACATCAAGTGACTCCCAGCTGCCCACTGATATCTGTGCTGGTGGAGGTGGTGGTGATGTGAAGTCGTCCCTGAGTAGAGGGGGCTGGGGCTCCCCAATCAAGCCCAGGTGGTGGTAGTCCAGTGGCCAAGGGTCATACCTTGGCCACAAGTAGGTGCTTGGCCCCCACCTGTGATCATACCTTGGGCTACACTGGGGAGCCCCCCAGGAGGGTAGGTCCATCTTTGAGGAATATGGCCTATCTTGGGTGGTGGCCACTGTCCCTGGCAGCCATTGCCTCCCTGGTGGTGGTGGTGCTGCTGTTGCTGGAGGGTAGTAGCTGGTGGAGGTGCTTGAATACATCCAACTCTCCTCCTGTTGCATCCAGCCACTGTACTGGGGAGACATAGCTTGTAGTGATGGTGCAGCCTGTGATGGTGCAGCCTGTAGTGGAGCAGCCTGTGGTGTTGCAGAAAGTGGTGGTGCAGACTATGTTGGAGGAGATGAGGATGGTGGGTGTGATGACCACCGGCTGGTCCCCTCCTCTGCGTACTCCTCACCGGGTGGTAATGTATCCTCCTCCAGGGCTCCCGCTGTGCTGGAGGGCTGTAAGCTGTTTGGAGAAATGAGATGTTGTGATTAGTAAACATAGCCATGATAGTATTGAAGGGACAGAGATGTTGAAAAGAAAAGTATATGTTTTTGGGTTAATCCCCCTGAGTAAACAAGGGAACTCCCACTGCTGAAAGGTGTGTTATACTTGTTATTACAGATAAAAGTTTAATTTTGAGGTGCAATATCACAGTGGCCTGAAATAGTACAGTGGGGCTGTTGCCACACCATCCCATGTAGATTTCTGGTCCCGGGATTAGAGCTGTCCATATGATAGTGTAGTAACAGTGCCACTGTACAATTTCAGGCCACTGGGATATTGCCCCTGAAATATTCAAGTTTGAGCTGTGATACTTTTTGAATGAAACACCTTTCAGCAGTGGGAATACCATTGTTTTACTCGGGGGATGAATCCTACAACATTTATTTGTCTTTTCACATTTTAGGGATTACTATCCTTTAATGGGATAGCAATGGTTAATTTCACCTTAATGTCATATTGTAGGCACTGTGAAAACAGATGTTGTTCGATGTTAGTCCTATCCCGCCAACCCGCATAGTTATCCAGATATTGCTCTATATGACAGATGGAGATTTCAGTCATATGACCACACAGAGGCTATTCAGCAGAGCCAAATTTGCCCCATTTAGAGATAAATACTTCTTTGGATTTGTCCACAGAGTGTGCCTGCAAACCAGGCACACTTTGTAGACCATTCCAATGAAGTATTGATCTCTAAATGGGGCAAACTTGGGTCTGCTGAAGAGCCGTTGTGTGGTCAAATTAACCAATGCAAGATTTTGTCTGATTTTACTTGCCACTCTCTGGTTGTCATGATGGTATCCTATGCATTGCATTGTGATGCATGGGATACTCTGGCAATCAGAGATTGATGTACTTGACAGTATTGTGTCCATGAGGTTTGTTCAAGTTCAATCCTGAAGGGCAACAATCAAGCCAGTATTGAAGGATAGCTTAGATTGAGGCCTGTTTTTTTATTTTCTGAATGAGCTCATCCATCCTTCTGAGTGAGACAGCCATACTCAATCATAGATATCTATAATTCATGGCCTGTTATTGACCAAATTACAATGGTTCATATTTGGTTCACATATGTATCCTGCAAATAGTGGCTGGTGTACCATCACCCATGGCATCAGCACTCTTGAGGATCCATGTGTGAATCAAATGTGAGATATGTAATTTCAAGTTAGAGTAAATGATTGCATGCACAAAACCAAGGCCTACATTTTCACCTTTAATTCTGTGGAATTGATTCAGGCCTGTGTGTTGCACATACAGCCAGTTATTCTCATTGGCACTATGATGTGTAACCTGATCCATCCTTTTTGTGAATCAGTAAGCAGTTAAGTAGACCTGATGAAATGAACATGACGCTGAGTTCTCCAGTGATCTCATTTCCCCATTTGCAATGTTTTCTATGGAGTCTATACAATGTGACCATTGCAGCGTGATTCATATTATTGAATATTCTCCATAGACTAACATTGGGATTGGTAAAGTGAGGGTATGTAAGTGTACATTTCTCTCCATCAGCTCTTTTTCACCGCTTAGTGAATATCCCCTGTGTGAAATGTAATCGTTACCCTGTCGAGTTGTGTTTGTTGTCTGGATAACCCTTTGAGTACCGGAGGGGTTACCAAAGCATTGTTGATCGATGCATTGATAATCCCTCTAGCACTCATGGGGTAATGTGCTGGTTTCCCTGTGGGTACATGGGTGACATTGTGTTGAAGCAGTTCTTCTGTTTAACATACAACACTTTTCTGAACATGGTTTGTCTGTATTGTGTGTGATCAGCATAGCAACATGAGGGTTAACCAGGGAGTAGGACAGGTTTGGGCATTGTTGAAACTTGACATTTGTCCTTGTCTTGCGTCCTATTTGAACCCTCAGGGTGCTGTGTGGATGCAGTTGTTTGGATGAATGATAGATATATGTTGGGATGTGACTGTGTTTGTGTGTGATGGGTGTGTGGTTTGATCTGGTGTGTGATTATGGGATGATGCACTTACCGGTAGTGTGGAAGCTCCTCTCATCCCCAGTGTCCGATCCTCCAGGGACCCCCTCAATGAGTGTGTCAGACATGTTCTGCCGCACCATCTCCTCCCATCCGCTGAAGGTGATTTGGACAGGTGGGCCACCTCCAGTGCCTTGGGCATGCTTGCCAATTTTGGCCAACTTGTTCTTGACCACCCTCTTGCAGTCGCCCCATCTCTTCTTTATTGAGTCCACATCCCTTCTGCAACTGGACACAGTATTCAACCTGCCACATATCTGCTTCAATGCCACCTTCCTCCTCGCAGACAGACCAGGGACCTTCTCCCTCGGGGAAAGGATGGTCTCCCTCTCTAGCACAGCCTCCACGAGGGCCATGTTTTCCTCCTTGTTATATTGGGGATCCCTGATCCTTTCCCCCTCAGTTCCAGCATGCGAGGAGTCAAAACCAGTGTCCTGCCTGCTCTTCCCCTGCCTGTGTCTGGTGGTCCTCATGAACTACCCCTCGTCCCCCTGGAGGTTCTGTCCCTGTCCTCCGTGTGCCTGCTGTCCTGGGCTGGCTCCCCATCCGCCCTGAGGATCTCCCTCTCCCACCCCTACTCTGCTCAGGGCCCTCCTGACCTTCCTCCTCCTCCACTACTCTCCCCATCCCTCTCTCCTGCCCTCCTCTCCTCTCCATCATTCACCCACTCACACCCAGACACTCCCACAGGCCCTCACAGACACACTCGATCCCACTCACTCTCTGTCACACTCTTTCACTCACTGATTCACAGTGTAAAACAAAAGTTTAAAAAATGTGTAAGGTGTTGTAAAAAAAGAACAAGAATATGTGTATGTATGTGTTTGTGTTTGTATGGGTGTATGTAATATGTGCAAAAGTGTGATATGTGTGTATTTACTGCAATGCTCTTCTCTCTCCAAACTCCAAAAACTCCTTCTACCTCCAATGTAAGCTCCTCTCTCCCTTGCTCTAAACGATATCCTCCACTCCTGGGTCCTGTGATCTAGCTCTCCAAAACTCAAAACACAGACAAGGTATGACCATTATTTTGGGATATATTTAGGTGTTTTTGAACATTTTTGCTACTTTGGGGCCTTGGGATTGGCTGTAGGTTTGAATTTTTGTTTGTGCATCTATCAGGGTTGCTAGCCAACAGCAGCCGTAATGTTACACTTTTAATTAAGTTTTAACGGGTGTTTGGGACGCACGGTGATGCGAAAACAGGTGCGATGCAGGTTTTTGTGTAAAGTGTTTTTGATGTGCCTACACTCGATAGCTATTCTTGTGCTCTTACCTTTAAATTTGCTTTAAGTTATGTGTTATTTGCGGCCGATGTGCCTTTTTTACTTAGCGGCTGGCTTAACGCGAACCTTTAAATCTAGCCCTTAGTGTTCAATCCTAGTGTTATCTCATACATAGAAGATTCCAATCCAGAATTCTAGTACAGCAGGTTTATCTTTCTTTCTTTTTATTCCTGTCTAAATTACTGTACATATTTCAGAGGACACCCATGCCCAAACCCAAGTAATACTTCAAGGAAATTGATAAAATCATAACTCTCTTCTTATGGTTCGGGAGCTCTTGAGGATCAAAATGTCAACCCTTAAACAACCATTGAATGAGTAGGGACTTTTTCCCCCTGATTTCTACAAATACAATATTGGGGGGAAAAGCCCAAAAAAATGCACGTGCCACAAAGCTGGTCCAACACAGTGCTTTGCAATGCATTGGACCCCCTGTGACACACACACACTTCTTTTTTTTCATTATTCTGTTTTTAGACCTTGATGGGGGACACCAGGCATGTTCCTGATACCGCCTCCCCAACAAGGTATGAATACAAAATAATAATTAAAAAAAAACTCTTTGTGTGCAACAGGGGTCCAATGCATCGCTTTGCAGTGATTTGGGCACCCATGTGGCATGCACACAAAATGCCTCCAACCCCCCCCCACACACACACATACCGTATCCCCCTGCCTGGTTCCACAGCTAACTGGCAGTCCCATTCCCCAGCCTGACCCCCAGCCAGTTTCCACTGCCTACTGGTAGACTCAAAGTAACCAGTATGCACTAGATTCAGGCTTAGAATCAAACTTTGTATGAGGGGGACATACAGTGTACACTGGTAGACACAGATCCCCCATATACACTATCAGACACTGCCCCACCATCACCACCATCCTTGTTCCTCTGCTCATACCCACACACACTGCCTAATCCCTCACCCTCCCACACACTTTGTTACACTGGTAGTCACAGGTCCGCACGTACACCGGCTGACGCCCTAGCTTCTTTCATCTGTTATCCATAAAATCACACATACACTGTTTGCTTTCCCATCCCTGTTTCAATGGTAGCTACGCTCCTGTCACCCAAATTGGTATGTCAACCCACAGCAGTGGGGTACCATTTTTCTTAGGCTTAGGGCCGGCGCCACCTATAGGCGAGGTAGGCGCCGGCCTAGGGCGCACAAGTACTGGGGACGCGGTCATGCAGAGGAGAAGAGCTGCGCTCGCATGCACCGCACCAGGAACGCAACACAGTTAGATCTGTGTCTCTACTGCACTCCCTCATCGTCGTCAACTCTTTAGTAATGCATAGCGCGCTGGGAGTCATGATCTCCCGGAGTGCTCTGCATTACTGAAAAGAAGACTGCACGGAGCTCCAGGTATGTGATGGGGGGCAAGTTGGAGCTTATGGGTGGCAAAGTGGAGCTGATGGGGGGCAAAGTTGGGGCTGATGTTGGGCAAAGAGGAGCTGATGGAGGACAAGGTGGAGTTGAGGGGGCAAGGTGGAGCTGGTGGGGGCAAGTTAGAGCTGATGGGGGGCAAAGTGGAGCTGGTGGGGGCAAGTTGGAGCTGATATGGGCATAGTGGAGCTGGTGGGGGCAAAATGGAACTGATAGGAGGCAAGTTGGAGTTGATAGGGGCATAGTGGAGCTGGTGGGGGAAGGTGGAGCTGATAGGGGGCAAGTTGGAGCTGATGGGGCAAGCTGGAGCTGATGGGGGCAAGATGGAGCTGATGGGGGCATAGTGGAGCTGGTGGGGCAACATGGAGCAGATGAGGGAAAGTTGGAGCAGATGGGGGAAAGCTGGAGCAGATGGGGGCATAGTGGAGCTGGTGGGGGCAAAGTGGAGCTGGTGGGGGCAAGTTGGAGCTGATATGGGCATAGTGGAGCTGGTGGGGGCAAAATGGAATTGATAGGGGGCAAGTTGGAGTTGATAGGGGCATAGTGGAGCTGGTGGGGGCAAGGTGGAGCTGATAGGGGGCAAGTTGGAGCTGATGGGGGCAAGCTGGAGCTGATGGGGGCAAGATGGAGCTGATGGGGGCATAGTGGAGCTGGTGGGGCAACATGGAGCAGATGGGGGAAAGTTGGAGCAGATGGGGGAAAGCTGGAGCAGATGGGGGCAAAGTGGAGCTGATGGGGGAAAGTTGGAGCTAAGGGGGCAAATTGAAGCTGGTGGGGCAAGTTAGAGCTGGTGGGGGCAAGGTGGAGCTGATAGGGGGCAAAGTGGAGCCAGTGGGGGCAAGTTGGAGCTGGTGGGGGCATCTCTTACAGGCATCTCCAGACCAGGGGCAGAGAGAGGACAATCATGAAATGAGGTGGGGTATAAGTAGGCGGGGTATAAAGGGGTGGGGCACAAGGGGCAGAGCCAAATGGGCGGCAAAATTAGGTTTTGCCTAGGGTGGCAAAAATCCTTGCACCAGCCCTGCTTAGGCTGGCAAGAAGTCCTCCTAGGAAATCCTACACCATTGAACCATTTTAGTATCTTTGAAGTGACTGATGTGTTAAAAAAAATTTTTGTTTTTTTTTTCCTGTAGCACCATATTCTGGAAATAGTTGTGCACACTAACTTAGGGGTAAAAAAGCAAGTGACACCTCATTCAATGCGGAAGGTTATCTTCTTTCCAAAATGGTATTGTTTATCTACCTTTTCTTCACTTCTGAAGATGTTATAGCCATTTTCGTACAGACAAGTCATGATTGAGAAAATGTTAGAAACATCAGAGGTTGTAGTAGGTGTAGTTTTCTACTTCTAGTAACCCCTAAGGTAGGTAAGCTCAAACCAATGGGGTGTCGTTTGACTACTAAGAGAACTAGCTAACGAATGCAGTTGAAAATCCATTGGTTTTCACAGAGCTTCATACATTTAAAGGGGCAGAAATGTAAAAAAATTCAATTTTTTTCCTATATCGCCTCTTCTGGAAACATTTATGAACACCAGTATTGTGGTAAGAAGGTAAGTGACCCCTAATTAAATGCAGCAGGTTGTCTTCTTTCCAAAATGGTATGGTTTATCTACCTTTTCTTCACTTCTGAAGGTGTTATAGACATTTTTGTACAGGCAAGTCAGGGTTGAGAGAATGTTAGAAACATCAGAGGTCATAGTAGGTGTAGTTTTCTACTTCTAGCACCCCCTAAGATAGGTCAACTCATACCATTGGGATGTCAATTGACTCCTAAGAGCACTAGCTAATGAATGCAGTTGAAAATTCCATGGTTTTTCACAGAGTTCCATACCTTTGAAGAGCAGAAATGTAAGAAAATGCTTTTTTTTTTCATTAGCGCCACCTCCTGGAAGCATTTATGCACACCAGCCTTTGGGTAAGAAGGCAAGTGACCCCTCACCAGATGCGGCAGGTTGTTTTCTTTCCAAAATGGCATTGTTTCTCTACCTTTCCTGCAAATCCATTATGGTTATAACCATTTTACTGCAAGCAGATAATTTCAAAAACAAAAGTGTCAGGTTTACGTAAGTGTTCCTAGCACCCACATACTGTATGTTAACACACAAAAATGGGCTACCATTTTTCTCAAGTTGGTAGCACGTACTGAATACAGCAGGGAATGTTATGGTTTTCAAAGATTTTAGTATCTTTGAAGTGGTGGAAATGTAAAATAACATGTATTTATTCCCATAGCGCCAACTTTAGGAAACATTTGTGCACTTCAGCCCAGGGATAGAAAGACAAGAGACCACTCAATTGATGTGGGAAAATGTCTACTTTCCAAAATGGTATACCTTTTATACCTTTCCTTCATGTCTGTAAAGGATAGGTACATTTTCAAGGAAGCAAACAGGTAGGTGTAGTTATGTGCTTTTGGCACCCCTAAGGTAGTTCGACTCATTCCAATGGGGTGTTATTTTTCTCCTAAGAGAACTAGTTAATGAATACAGATTGGAAATTCCATAGTTTTCACAGATTTTGTACGGATGAAGGGGCAGAAATGTAAGAAAATGCCATTTTTTCCTATAATGCCAACTTGTAGAAGAAATTGGGCACAACAGGCTTGGGGTAAGAAGGCAATTCACCCCTCATTAGATGCGGCAGGTTGTCTTCATTCCAAAATGGTATGGTTTGTGTAGCCTTTCTTCACAGCTGTTGTTCTCATAACCATTTTTGTATAGACAAGTAATGTTTGAGAAAATGTTAGAAAAATTAGAGATTGCAAGAGATGTAGTTTGGTACTTGTGGCGTAGGTGAACACATACCAATGAGGTGTTATTTTTCTCCTAAGAGCACAAGCTAATGAATACAGTTGGAAATTTCATGGTTTTCGCAGATTTCCGTACAGATGAAGGGGCAGAAATGTAAGAAAATTAATTTTTTTTTCCTATAGTGCCATATTCAGGAAGCATTTGGGCACAACAGGTTTGGGGTGAGAAGGCAATTCAAAGCTCATTAGATACGGCAGGTTGTCTTCATTCCAAAATGGTATGGTTTGTGTAGCCTTTCATGACGTCTGTAGTTGTTATAACCATTTTTGTACAGACACGTAATGATATAAAAATTAGAGATTGCAATAGGTGTAGTTTGGTAATTGTACCGCCCCCTAAGGTAGGTAAAGTTATACCAATGAGGTGTCATTTTTCTCCTAAGAGCATTAGCTAATGAATACAGTTGGAAATTCTATAGTTTTCCAAGATTTCTTACATATGAAGGGGCAGAAATGTAAGAAAATTCCAGTTTTTTTCCTATAGTTACAATTTCTGGAGGCATTTGGACACAACAGGATTGGGGGAAGAAGGCAATTCACCCCTCATTAGATGCGGCAGGTTGTCTTCTTTCCAAAATTGTATGGTTTTTGTAGCCTTTCTTCACTTCTGTAGTTGTTATCATCCTTTTTGTACAGACAATTAATGCTTGAGAAAATGTTAGAAAAATTAGAGGTTGCAATAGGTGCAGTTTGGTACTTGTAGCGCCCCTTAAGGTAAGTGAACTCATACCAATGAGATGTAATTTTTCTCCTAAGAGCACTCTCTAATGAATACAGTTGGAAATTCCATGGTTTTCGCACATTTCCGTACAGATGAAGAGGCAGAAATGTAAGAAAATGCCAATTTTTTCCTATAGTGCCATCTTTTGGAAGCATTTGGGCACAAGAGGCTTCGGGTAAGAAGATTGTCTTATTTCCAAAATGGTAAATTTTATGTAGCATTTCTTCACTTCTCTAGATGTTATAACCATTTTTGTACAGACAAGTAATGTTTGAGAAAATGTTAGAAAAATTAGAGATTGCAATAGGTGTAGTTTGCTAAATTGTAGCGCCCCCTAAGGTAGGTGAATTCATACCAATGAGATGTCATTTTTCTCCTAAGATCACTATCTATTGAATACAGTTGGAAATGCCATAGTTTTCAAAGATTTTGTACAGATAAAGGGGCAGAAATGTAAGAAAATGCCAGTTTTTTACTTACAGTTCCAATTTCCGGAGGCATTTGGACACAACAGGATTGGGGGAAGAAGGCAATTCAACCCTCATTAGATGCGGCAGCTTGTCTTCTTTCCAAAATGGTAAAGTTTGTGTAGCCTTTCTTCACTTCTGTAGTTGTTATAACCATTTATATACAGACAAGAAATGTTTGAGAAAATGTTAGAAAAATTAGAGATTGCAAAAGGTGTAGTTTGCTAACTTGTAGCACCCCCTAAGATAGGTGAATTCATACCAATGAGATGTCATTTTTCTCCTAAGAGCACTGTCTAATGAATACAGTTGGACATTCCATAGTTTTCAAAGATTTTGTACAGATGAAGGAGCAGAAATGTAAGAAAACACCAGTTTTTTACCTATAGTTCCAACTTCTGGAGGCATTTGGACACAACAGGATTGGGGGAAGAAGGCAATTCAACCCTCATTCGATGCGACAGGTTGTCTTCTTTCCAAAATGGTAAAGTTTGTGTAGCCTTTCTTCACTTCTGTAGTTGTTGTAACCATTTTTGTACAGACAAGTAATGTTTGAGAAAATGTTAGAAAAATTAGAGATTGCAATAGGTGTAGTTTGCTAACTTGTAGCGGCCCCGAAGGTAGGTGAATTCATACCAATGAGATGTCATTTTTCTCCTAAGAGCACTATTTAATGAATACAATTGGATATTCCATGGTTTTCACAAATTTCTTATGGATGAAGGGGCAGAAATGTAAGAAAATGCCAATTTCTCCTATAGTGCCATCTTCTGGAAGCATTTGGACCCAACAGGCTTGGGGTAAGAAGGCAATTGACCCCTCATTAGATATGGCAGGTTGTCTTCTTTCCAAAATGGTATGGTTTGTGTAGCCTTTCTTCACTTCATTAGTTGTTATAACCATTTTTGTACTGACAAGTAATGTTTGAGAAAATGTGAGAAATTTTAGAGGTTGCAATAGGTGTAGTTTGATACTTGTAGCGCCTCCTAAGGTATGTAAACTTATATCAATGAGGTGTCATTGTTCTCCTAAATGCAATAGCTAATGAATACAGTTGGAAATTCCATGGTTTTCACAGATTTCACAAAGATGAAGGTGCAGAAATGTTAGAAAATGCCATTTTTTCCTATAGTGCCATCTTCTGGAAGCATTTGGGCACAACAGGATTGGAGTAAGAAGGCAATTCACCCCTCATTAGATGTGGCATGTCGTCTTCTTTTCAAAATGGTGAGGTTTGTGTAGCCATTCTTAACTTCTGTAGTTCTTATAACCATTTTTGTACAGGCAAGTAATGTTTGAGAAAATGTGAGAAAATATAGAGGTTACAATAGGTGGCGTTTGGTTCTTGTAGCGCACCCTAAAGTATGTGAATTTATACCAATGAGGTGTCATTTTTCTCCTAAGAGCATTAGCTAATGAATACAGTTGGAAATTCCATAGTTTTCCAAGATTTCTTACAGATGAAGAGGCAGAAATGTAAAAAAATTCCAGTTTTTTTCCTATAGTTACAACTTCTGGAGGCATTTGCACACAACAGGATTGGGGGAAGAAGGCAATTCACCCCTCATTAGATGCGGCAGGTTGTCTTCTTTCCAAAATGGTATGGTTTTTGTAGCCTTTCTTCACTTCTGTAGTTGTTATCATCCTTTTTGTACAGACAATTAATGCTTGAGAAAATGTTAGAAAAATTAGAGGTTGCAATAGGTGCAGTTTGGTACTTGTAGCGCCCCCTAAGGTAAGTGAACTCATACCAATGAGATGTAATTTTTCTCCTAAGAGCACTCTCTAATGAATACAGTTGGAAATTCCTTGGTTTTCACACATTTCCGTACAGATGAAGAGGCAGAAATGTAAGAAAATGCCAATTTTTTCCTTTAGTGCCATCTTTTGGAAGCATTTGGGAGCAAGAGGCTTGGGGTAAGAAGATTGTCTTCTTTCCAAAATGGTAAATTTTATGTAGCATTTCTTCACTTCTCTAGATGTTATAACCATTTTTGTACAGACAAGTAATGTTTGTGAAAATGTTAGAAAAATTATAGGTTGCAATAGGTGTAGTTTGGTACTTGTAGCACCCCCTAAGTAGGTGAACTCATACCAATGAGATGTCATTTTTCTCCTAAGAGCACTATCTAATGAATACAGTTGGAAAATCCATGGATTTCACAGATTTATGTACAGATGAAGAGGCAGAAACGTAGAAAATGCAATTTTTTCCTATGGTGCCACCTTCTGGAAGCATTTGGGAACAACAGGATTGGGGTAAGAAGGCAATTCACCCTCATTAGATGAGGCAGGTTGTCTTCTTTCCAAAATGGTATGATTTGTGTAGCCTTTCTTGACGTCTGTAGTTGTTATAACAATTGTTAAACAGACAAGTAATGTTTGAGAAAATGTTAGAAAAATTAGAGGTTGCAATTGGTGTAGTTTGGCACTTCTAGTGCCCCCTAAGGTATGTGAACTTATACCAATGAGGTGTCATTTTTCTCCTAAGAGCACTAGCCAATGAATACAGTTGGAAATTCCATGTTTTTCTAAGATTTCCGTACAGATAAAGAGGCAGAAATGTAATTAAATACCATTATTCTCCTATAGTGCCACCTTCTGGAAGCATTTGGGCACAACAGGCTTGGGGTAAGAAGGCAATTCATCCGCCATTAGATGCGGCAGGTTGTCTTCTTTCCAAAATGGTATGGTTTGTGTAGCCTTTCTTCACTTCTGCAGTTGTTATAACCATTTCTGTACAGACAAGTAATGTTTGAGAAAATGTTAGAAAAATTAGAGATTGCAATAGATGTACTTTGTTACGTGTAGCGCCCCCTACGATAGGTGAACTCATACCAATTTGGTGTCATTTTTCTCCTGAGAGTACTTGCTAATGAATACAGATGGAAATGTCTTGTTTGTCACAGATTTCTCACAGATGAAGGGGCAGAAATTTAAGAAAATGTCATTTTTTTCCTATAGTACCACCTTCTGGAATTTGTGTAGCCTTTCTTCACATCTGTAGTTGTTATAACCATTTTTATATAGACATGTGATGTTTGAGAAAATGTTAGAAAAATTAGAGGTTGCGATAGGTGTAGTTTGGTACTTGTAGGGTCCCTTAAGGTATGTGAACTTTTACCAATGAGGTGTAAATTTTCTCCTAAGAGCACTAGCTAATGAATACAGTTGATAATTACATGTTTTTCACTGATTTCATACATATGAAGGGGCAGAAATGTAGGAAAATCACATTTTTTCCCTATAGTGCCACCTTCTGGAAGCATCTGAGCATAACAGGCTTGGGGTAAAAAGGCAATTCACCCCTCATTAGATGCGGCAGGTTGTCTTCTTTCCAAAATGGTATGGTTTGTGTAGCCTTTCTTCACGTCTGTAGTTGTTATAACCATTTTTGTACATACAAGTAATGTTTGAGAAAATGTTAGAAAAATTAGATGTTGCTATAGGTGTAGTTTGGTACTTGTAGCGCCCTCTAAGGTAGGCAAACTCATACGAATGAAATGTAATTTTTCTCCTAAGAGCACTGTCTAATGAATACAGTTGGAAATTCCATGGTTTTTACAGATTTCCGTACAGATGAAGAGTCAGAAAAGTAAGAAAATGCCATTTTCTTCCTATAGTGCCAATTTATGGAAGCATTTGGGTACAACAGGCTTGGGGTAAAGAGGCAATTCACCGCTCATCAGATGCAGCAGGTTATCTTCTTTCCAAAATGGTATGGTTTGTGTAGCCTCTCTTCACTTCTGTAGTTTTTATAACCATTTCTGTATAGACAAGTAATGTTTGAGAAAATGTTAGAAAAATTAAAGGATGAAATAGGTGTAGGTGTAGCACCCCCTAAGGTATGTGAACTTTTACCAGTGAGATGTAATTTTTCTCCTGAGAGCACTAGCTAATGAATACAGTTGGAAATTCCATGGTTTTCAAAGTTTTCGTACATATGAAGGGGCAGAAATGTAAGAAAATGCCATTTTATTCCAATAGATCCACCTCCTGGAAGCATTTGGGCACAACAGGCTTGGGGCAAGAAGGAAATTCACCCCTCAATAGATGCAGCAGGTTCTCTTCTTTCCAAAATGGTATGGTTTGTGTAGCCCTTCTTCTCTTCTGTAGTTGTTATAACAATTTTTGTACAGACAAGTAACGTTTGAGAAAATGTTAGAAAAATTAGAGGTTGCAATAGGTGAAGTTTGGTACTTGTATTAGCCCCTAAGGTAGTTGAACACATACCAGTGAGGTGCCATTTTTCTCCTAAGAGCACTAGCTAATGAATTCACTTGAAAATTCCATGGTTTTCACAGATTTCAGTACAGATGAAGGTGCAGAAATCTTAAAAAGTGCCATTTTTTCTTGTTGTGCCAACTTCTGGAAGCATTTGGGCGCAACAGGCTTGGGGTAAGAAGGCAATTCAACCCTCATTAGATGTGGCAGGTTGTCTTCATTCCAAAATGGTATGGTTTGTGTAGTCTTTGTTCACTTCTGTAGTTGTTATAACCATTTTTGTACTGACAAGTAATGTTGAGAAAATGTTAGAAAAATTAGAGGTTGCAATAGGTGTAGTTTGGTACTTGTAGCTCCCCCTAAAGGTAAGTGAACTCATACCAATGTGGTGTCATTTTTCTCTTAAGAGCACTAGCCAATGAATTCAGTTGGAAATTTCATGGTTTTCACAGATTTCAGTACAGATGAAGGTGCAGAAATTTAAGAAAATGCCATTTTTTTCCTATAGTTCAACCTGGAAGCATTTGGGCACAACAGGCTTGGGGTAAGAAGGCAATTCACCCCTAATTAGATGCGGCAGGCTGTCTTCTTTCCAAAATGGTATGATTTGTGTAGCCTTTGTTCACGTCTGTAGTTGTTATAAAAATGTTTGTACAGACAAGTAATGTTGAGAAAATGTTAGAAAAATTAGAGGTTGAAATAGGTGTAGTTTGGTACTTGTAGCAGCCTTTAGGGTAGGTGAACACTTACCAATGAAATGACATTTTTCTCATAAGAGCACTAGCTAATGAATACAGTTTGAAATTCCATCGTTTTCACAGATTTCCGTACAGATGAAGAGGTAGAAATGTAAGAAAATGCCATTTCTTCATTTAGTGCACCTTCTGGAAGCATTTGGGCACACCAGGCTTGGGGTAAAGAGGCAATTCACCCCTCATCAGGTGCAGCAGTTCATCTTATTTCCAAAATGGTATGGTTTGTGTTGCCTTTCTTCACGTCTGTAGTTGTTATAACTATTTTTGTACAGACAAGTAATGTTTGAAAAAATGTTAGAAAAATTAGAGGTTTCAATAGATGTACTTTGGTACTTGTAGCGCCCCCTAAGGTAGGTGAACTCATACCAATGAGGTGTAATTTTTCTCCTAAGATCACTAGCTAATGAATACAGTAGGAAATTCCATGGTTTTCACAGATTTCGTACAGATGAAGGGGCACAAATGTAAGAAAATGTCATTTTTTTCCTAAAGTGCTACCATCTGGAAGCATTTGAGTACAACAGCCTTAGGTAAGAAGGCAATTCATCCCTCATTAGATTCAGCATGTTGTTTTCTTTCCAAAATGATAGGGTTTGTGTACCTTCTGTTTTTGTTATAATCATTTTTGTACAGACATGTAATGTTTGAGAAAATGTTAGAAAAATGAGTGCTTGCAATAGGTGTAGTTTGGTACTTGTAGCGCCCTCTAAGGTAGATGAACACATACCAATGAGGTGAAATTTTTCTCCTAAGATTACTAGCTAATGAATACAGTAGGAAATTCCTTGGTTTTCACAGATTTCGTACAGATGAAGGGGCAGAAATGAAAGAAAATGTCATTTTTTTCCTTTAGTACCACCTTCTGGAAGCATTTGGGCACAACAGGCTTGTGGTAAGAAGGCAATTCACCCCTCATAAGAAACGGCAGGTTGTCTTCTTTCCAAAATGGTATGTTTTTTGAAGCTTTTCTTCTCTTCACTTCTGTAGTTGTTACAACCATTTATGTACAGACAAGTAATGTTTGATAAAATGTCAGATAAATTAGAGGTTGCAACAGGTGTAGTTTGGTACTTGTAGTGCCCCTAAGGTAGATAAACTCATACCAACGAGGTGTCATTTTTCTCCTAAGATCACTAGCTAATAAATACAGTAGGAAATTCCGTGGTTTTCACAGATTTCATACAGATGAAGGGGCAGAAATTTTAAAAAATGTCATTTTTTTTGCTAAAGGGCAACCTTCTGGAAGCATTTGGGCATAACAGGCTTGGGGTAAGAAGGCAATTCACCCCTCATTAGATGCGGCAGGTTGTCCTCTTTCCAAAATGGTATAGTTTGTGAAGCCTTTCTTCACTTCTCTAGTTGTTATAACCATTTTGGAACAGACAAGTAATATTTGAGAAAATGTTAGAAAAATTAGAGATTGCAATAGGTGTAGTTTGGTACTTCTACAAGCATCTAAGGTAGGTGAACACATACGAATGAGGTGTCATTTTTCTCCTGAGAGCACTAGCTAATGTATACAGTTGGACATTCCATGGTTTTCTCAGATTTCATACAGATGAAGGGGCAGAAATATAAGAAAATGCCATTTTTTTTCCAATAGTGCCATCTTCTGGCACAGGCTTGGGGTAAGAAGGTAAGAAAGCATTTCACCCCTCATTAGATTCGACAGGTTGTTTTCTTTCCAAAATTGTATGGTTTGTGTTGCCTTTCTTAACTTCTGTAGTTGTTATAACCATTTTTGTACAGACAAGTAATGTTTGCGAAAATGTTAGAAAATTCAGAGTTTGCAATAGTTGTAGTTTGGTACTTGTAGCTCCCCCTAAGGTACATGAACCCATACCAACGAGGTGTCATTTTTCTCCTAAGATCACAAGCTAATGAAGACAGTTGGAAATTTCATGTTTTTCACAGATTTAGAACAGATGAAGGGACAGAATATTAAGAAAATGTAATTTTTTTCCTAAAGTGCCACCTTCTGGAAGCATTTGGGCACAACAGGCTTGGGGTAATTAGGCAATTAGGCAATTCACCCTTCATTTGATTCAGCATGTTGTTTCCTTTCCAAAACGGTATGGTTTCTGTAGTCTTCACTTCTGTAGTTGTTATAACCATTATTGTACAGACATGTAAAGTTTGAGAAAATGTTAAAAAAATTAGTAGTTGCAAGAGGTGTAGTTTGGTACTTGTAGCGCCCCCTAAGGTAGGTGAACACATACCAATGAGGTGTAATTTTCCTCCTCGGAGCACTAGCTAATGAATACAGTTGGAAATTCAATGTTTTTCAGAGATTTCCATATAGCTGAAGGGGCAGAAATGCAAGAAAATGCCATTTTTTTCCATAATGCCATCTTCTTCATGCATTTGGGCACAACAGGCTTGGGGAAAGAAGGCAATTCACCCTCATTAGATGTGACAGGTTGTCTTCTAACTAAAATGGTAAGGTTTGTGTAGCCTTTCTTCACTTCTGTAGTTGTTATAACCACTTTTGGACCGACAATTAATGTTTGAGAAAATATTAGAAAAATTAGAGGTTGAAATAGGTGTAGTTTGGTACTTGTAGCGCCCCCTAAGGTAGATGAACTCATACCAACGAGGTTTCATTTATCTTCTAAGATCACTAGCTAATGAATACATTAGGAAATTCCATGGTTTTCACAGATGTCGTACAGATGAAGAGGCAGAAATTTAAGAAAATTTCATTTTTTTCCTATTGTTCCACCTTCTGGAAGCATTTTGGCACAACAGGCTTGGGGTAAGAACGCAATTCACCCCTAATTAGATGCTGCATGTTGTCTTCTTTCCAAAATGGTATTGTTTGTGTAGCCTTTCTTCACTTCTGTAGTTGTTATAACCATTTTTGTACAGACAAGTAATATTTGAGAAAATGTTAGAAATATTAGAGGTTGCAATAGGTGTAGTTTGGTACTTGTAGAAGCACCTAAGGAAGGTGAACACATACGAATGAAGTGTCATTTTTCTCCTAAGAGCACTAACTAATGAATACAGTTGGAAATTCCATGGTTTTCTCAGATTTCATACAGATGAAGGAGCAGAAATATAAGAAAATGCCATTTTTTTCCAGTAGTGTCACCTTCTGGAAGTATTTGGGCACAACAGGCTTGGGGTAAGACAGCATTTCACCCCTCATTAGATTCGGCAGGTTGTTTTCTTTCCAAAATTGTATGGTTTGTGTTGCCTTTCTTAACTTCTGTAGTTGTTATAACCATTTTTGTACAAACAAGTAATGTTTGCGAAAATGTTAGAAAATTCAGAGTTTGCAATAGTTGTAGTTTGGTACTTGTAGCTTCCCCTAAGGTACATGAACCCATACCAACGAGGTGTCATTTTTCTCCTAAGATCACTAGCTAATGAAAACAGTTGGAAATGTTATGGTTTTCACAGATTTTGTATAGAGGAAAGAACTGAAATTTAAGAAAATGTCATTTTTTTCCTAAAGTGCCACCTTCTGGAAGCATTTGGGCCAACAGGTTTGGGGTAAGAAGGCAATTCACCCCTCATTTAATTTGGCATGTTGTTTTCTTTCCAAAATGGAATGGTCTGTGTAGCCATTTTTCACTTCTATAGTTGTTATAAACATTTTTGTACAGACATGTAATGTTTGAGAAAATGTTAGAAAAATTAATAGTTGCAAGAGGTGTAGTTTGGTACTTGTAGCGCCCTCTAAGGTAGATGAACTCATAACAACGAGGTGTCATTTTTCTCCTAAGATTACTAGCTAATGAATATAGTAGGAAATTCCATGGTTTTCACAGATTTCTTGCAGATGAAGGGACAGAAATGTAAGAAAATGCCAATTTTTTTTCCTATAGTGCCACCTTCTGGAAGCATTTGGGCACAACAGGCTTGGTGTAAGAAGGCAATTCACCTCTAATAAGATGCGGCAGGTTGTCTTCTTTCCAAAATGGTATGGTTTGTGTAGCCTTTCTTCACTTCTGTAGTTGTTATAACCATTTTTGAACAGAAAAGTAATGTTTGAGATAATTTTAGAAAAATTAGAGGTTGCAATAGGTGTAGTTTGGTACTTGTAGCGCCCCTAAGGTAGATGAACTCATACCAACGAGGTGTCATTTTTCTCCTAAGATCACTAGCTAATGAATACAGTAGGAAAATCCACGGTTTTCAGAGATTTCATGTAGATGAAGGGGCAGAAATTTAAGAAACTGTCATTTTTTTCCTATAGTGCCATCTTCTGGAAGCATTTGGGCACATCAGGCTTGGGGTAAGAAGACAATTCACCCCTAATTAGATGCGGCATGTTGTCTTCTTTCCAAAATGGTATGGTTTGTGTAGACTTTGTTCACTTCTGTAGTTGTTATAACCGTTTTTGTACTGACAAGTAATGTTTGCGAAAATGTTAGAAAAATTAGAGGTTGCAATAGGTGTAATTTGGTACTTGTAGCGCCCCCTAAGGTATGTAAAACATACCAGTGAGATGTCATTTTTCTCCTAAGACCACTAGCTAATGAATACAGGAAATTCCGTGGTTTCACAGATTTTTTTACAGATGAAGGTACAGAAATGTAAGAAAACGCCATTTTTTCTTATAGTCCCACCTTCTTGAAGCATTTGGCACAACAGGCTAGGCATAAGAAGGCAATTCCCACATCATTAGATGCAGCAGGTTGTCTTCTTTCCAAAATGGTATGGTTTGCATAGCCTTTCTTCACTTCTGTATTTCTTATAACCATTGTTATACAGACAAGTAATATTTGGAAAATGTTAGAAAAATTAGAGGTTGCAATAGGTGTAGTTTGCTACTTGTAGCGCCCCCTGAGTTAGGTGAACTCATACCAACGAGGTGTCATTTTCTCCTAAGATCACTAGCTAATGAATACAGTAGGAAATTCCATGGTTTTCACAGATTTCTTAGAGGTGAAGGGGCAGAAATTTAAGAAAAAGTAATGTTTTTCATATACTGCCACCTTCTGGAAGCATTTGGGCACAACAGGCTTGGGGTAAGAAGGCAATACACCCCTAATTAGATGCGGCTTCTTGTCTTCTTTCCAAAATGGTATGGTTTGTGTAACCTTTGTTCACTTCTGTAGTTGTTATAACCATTTTTATACAGACATGTGATGTTTGAGAAAATGTTAGAAAAATAAGAGGTTGAAATAGGTGTAGTTTGGTACTTGTATCTCCCCCTAAGGTAGATGAACTCACACCATCGAGGTGTCATTTTTCTCCTAAGATCACTAGCTAATGAATACAGTTGTACATTTCATGGTTTTCACTGATTTCGTACAGATGAAGGGGCAGAAATTTAACAAAATGTCATTTTTTTCTAAAGTGTCAGTTTCTGGAAGCTTTTGGGCACAACAAGCTTGGGGTAAGAAGACAACTCACCCCTCATTAGATGCGGCAGGTTGTCTTCTTTCTAAAATGGTAAGTTTTATGCAGCTTTTCTTCACTTCTGTAGTTGTTATAACCATTTATATACAGACAAGAAATGTTTGAGAAAAAGTTAGAAAAATTAGAGGTTGCAATAGGTGTAGTTTGGTACTTGTAGCGCCCTCTAAGGCATTTGAACTAATACCAACGAGGTGTAATTTTTCTCCTAATATCAATAGCTAATGAATACAGTAGAAAATTCCATAGTTTTCACAGATTTTGTACAGATAAAGGGGCAGAAATTTAAGAAAATGTCATTTTTTTTACTACAGTGCCACCTTCTGGAAGCATTTGGGCACAACAGGCTTGGGGTAAGAAGGCTGATATCATGCCTTTGAGAAACCGTTTGTAGCGAAACGTACGTTATGTATAAAGGCATTTTTTGCGTCATCTTGTATCTGCCCGCATCAATGATCTTTACTTTACATGGCAAGCCGGAACAGCCCTGGTATCTAGATTTATTTTAGCTAGGTAGGTAGGTAGTTATTTGGCAAGCCGGACAAGCCCCGGTATCTATTCCAATATTAGATAGACAGTTACCTGGCAAACAGGATTAGTCCCGGTATTTAGTTTGGTACAATACTGGTCTGACAGTCTATATTGTTGTATCTTTATTTGGCAAGCTGGACAAGCCCCGGTATGTAGTTTTACTAGCTAGACAGTTACCTGATAGACCGGATAAGTTCCTGTATATAAGTAGGATCTATATTAGCTAGGTAGTCTAGTGTATTCCATTAGTATCTGGCAAGCCGAACAAGCCCCGGTATTTAGTTTATTATTAGCTAGACAGTTATATGGCAAACCGGACAAGCCTTGGTGGTTAGCTTTATACTATCAAGGCAGTCATTAAATATACTGGATTTAGCCCTGGGATTCAGCCTAGTTTTATATTAGCTAGGCAATATAGTAACCCGTGGCTAGCCGGATTACTTTTGTTATTGAAGAATATACTTGCTTCTTAATTTTTGGATCATTGGTGCGGGTAGACGGACTTTTTCATGTAATCCTGGATTTTTCACATATATATTTCTTCCTTAAGATGATAAGCTGACATTAATCTCGGCACAGTTTGGGTTAACAATAGTGCAATAGGCCGGATGTATTTCAGCAAACTGCACGATTTAATTTGTTGTCTTTTGGTCTGTGGACTTCGATTGTGCCAGAACCAAATATTAGACATATCAGCAGTGGTTAGTCGGCTTAGGAAAGATCCCGACAACATACATCTGTTATTTATATTGACTTTCATATTGATTGTGCTGGAGCTTTAAGAGAAATCACTAGGAACCAAATTATTAGGATTACATAGTGAACTTCATGTGCAGGACTTGTGAATCTTTATTACAACAAGCTGAAACGCTTGGGTATTACAGATTTGTATGATAGATTATATATGAGACTTGCACATTTGGACTGGGAAGGCGATTGTTTTATTTTAACATTTAAGCCCAATATTTTAGCTTCTGAATAAAAGTTATATTTTATTAATTTTTATGGAGAGGGTTCATCTTTAGATTATCAGTCCCAGTTAGATGATTTATCTTGAGTGCTGGTACAGCAGGGTATTTTCTTTCCTTCTTTTTCCATTAACATTACTTTCCCCTGTAGCACCGTGAGTCTTTGCTGGGATTTAGTAATAATCTTAATCATTAAGTGTTCCCTTGTCAGTGTGCGTTAGGTTTTATTGTGCAAAGAAGGCAATTCACCCCTAATTAGATGTGGCATGTTGTCTTCTTTCCAAAATGGTATGGTTTGTGTAGCCTTTCTTCACTTCTATAGTTGTTATAACCATTTTTGTACAGACAAGAAATATTTGAGAAAATGTTAGAAAAATTAGAGGTTGCAATAGGTGTAGTTTGGTACTTGTAGCGCCCCCTAAGGTAGATGAACTCATACCAACGAGGTGTCATTTTTCTCCTAAGACCACTAGCTAATGAATACAGTAGGAAATTCCATGGTTTTCTCAGATTTCGTACAGATGAAGGGGCAGAAATTTAAGAAAATTTCATTTTTTTCCTATAGTGCTACTTTCTGGAAGCATTTGGGCACAACAGGCTTGGGGTAAGAAGGCAATTCACCCCTCATTAGATGCGGCAGGTTGTCTTCTTTCCAAAATGGTATAGTTTGTGAAGCCTTTCTTCACTTCTGTAGTTGTTATAACCATTTTTGTACAGACAATTAATGTTTGAGAAAATGTTAGAAAAATTATAGGTTGCAATAGGTGTAGTTTGGTACTTGTAGCATCCCCTAAGGTAGGTGAACTCATACCAATGAAGTGTCATTTTTCTCCTAAGACCACTAGCTAATGAATACAGTAGGAAATTCCATGGTTTTCACAGATTTCCGTACAGATGAAGGGGTAGAAATGTAAGAAAATGACATTTTTTTCCTATAGTGCCACCTTCTGGAAGCATTTTGGCACAAGAGGCTTGGGGTAAAAAGGCAATTCACCCCTCATTGGATGCGGAAGGTTGTCTTCTTTCCAAAATGGTATGGTTTGTGTAGCTTTTCTTCACTTTTGTAGTTGTTATAACCATTTTTGTACAAACAAGTAATGTTTGAGAAAATGTTAGAAAATTTAGAGGCTGTAGTAGAACTTAATGCACAAAACTGACCTTTGGTCACCTTTTCTGTGGCCTATTGTTCGCTCTGCTTTCAGCTGGTAGGGCAATTGAATAGTGACTTAGAAATTTTCTTTTGGTCAGCCGTTATCCATTTTTGCCCTACTGGCTGTTTTAGCACAAACATTTGAATTGAGGCCTAAATGAGAAGGCTCAGAGGCATCATTTAAAAAATATAAAGAATGCAATAAAATCTGCAAAGAAGCAATTAGGCTAGCTAACATTGAAAATTAGAAAGTATTACAAGAGAGAGCAAGAAAATCCTAAGAAAGTATATAAATAAAAATATTAAGGTTGTTATTGGTCCTTTTAAGGTTGAGTCAGGTGAATTGATTAGTGAGACTAAGGCTATGGCTGACACCTTAAACACATTCCTTTCTTCTTCAAACAGACAAAACCACAGAATTTCTTCCATCATGTACAAAGCTTACTGAGGACAAAATCCAAAAGTCTGGAAAAGATTATGGTGAATAAAGCACCGAAACCTGGTTGTATACACCCAAGTGTACTTAAGGAACTCATCTCAGTAATAAAAAGACCATTATTACTTAATATCTATTGATTCACTTTCATCAGGCATAGTGCCTTGTGATTGAAGGAAAGCTAATGCAGTACCAGTATTCAAAAAGGGGGCAAGATCCAATCCAGGAAATTATAGACCTGTGAGCTTGGCATCCATAGTGAGTAAGATATTAAAAGGGTTACTAACGGACAGTATTCAGAACTATGTGAAGACCTACAATATTATTAGTAGGAGCCAGCATGGTTTTATGAAGAATAGATCATGTCAAACTAATTAACTTGCATTTTAAGAAGGTGTAAGAAATAATCTGGACAAAGGAATTCCTGTTGATGTAGCATACTTGGATTTTGTAAAAGCCTTTGATACTGTTCCTCACAACGCTACTGCATAAACACTTCTTAATTTGTTTATTAATGATCTAAAAATGGGAATTGAAAGTAGTGTTTCAATCTTTGCTGATGACACTAACCTCTATAAGGAAAAACCTACAGAGTGGGATGTTTTTTTTTTCTGTAGAAGGATTTAGATAAACTGAGTGAATGGGAAGAAAAGTGCAGATGAGGTTTAATGTAGATAAATGTAAGATTATGTATTTGGGCTATAAAAGGAAACATGTTACATATACACTAAATGGAAAAATATTAGGAGAACACATGTCAGTAAGCTATTCTGGTTTCTCAGGGGCAGCAGAATTCTAACAGGTTGGGGTGGTAGTGGTTATGGAGGGTGGACTTGGTGTTGGTGGTGGTAGGGGCTGGACGTGTAGATAGTGGTGATGGCACTTATCTCATCCCTGAATATGGGTAGGTAACTAATACCCATGAACATAGTCTAGCTCGAATGTGTGGTCCTACTACATGTGAGATGGTTACTGCCTACTTGCAGTATAGCTATGTTGTAGGCAAAATATATGACTCACAGGAGTTTTTCTATGGCCAGCATTGGTGCAAATTGCAGTGAAAACATTTAGTTTTCCACCAGCAAGCATGCAGTCAGAAAGAGTTTTCAGTGCTGATGGTTATATTGTTAACGATCATAGGACACTGGTATCTGCTAGCAGTATGGGTAGACTAACTTTTTTAAAAATGAACCAGCATCTAATACTATCCGATTATCATGTAGCAGTAGTGAAAAGAAACACACAAGTCACAGAAGCATATGGTGCATGTACAACTAATAGCAGCACAAACAAGCTGCATAATTGCCAGGCCACTGACAGCCACCGGAAGAGACCAATGTTATCATCATGTATAATCTTTGTTTCCAGTGCCACAATACCACCATCCGCATCAACCACAATAAAATCCACATTTAATTTTCACATTATCTTTAACTCAAAAATTGTTTTCAGGCTTCCAAATGGGGATGAGCGAAAGTTTTTCACCTAACTCATTGCATTGAAATCAATGGGAAGACTGAATTTCTACTAAGTGCAGGGCAAGTTTCCCTTATTTGCTATAAAAGGGGTGGCATGTTCTCACAGCATGCCATTATATGTTTGTGAGAGGAAGAGAGAGCATCTAATTTTTGAGCTAGTGAAGTTTAGTTTAGGGAGTCTTGTAAGCAGGATATTTTTTCTCTGTATTAGGGGAAGCTGGGGAACAGGAAGGAAGTAGGGAGGTTGTCCCGAACTACCCCAAAATTCTGTCTGCCCAATTTAATTTTAAAGACCAAGCAGCTGTGGTCCAAGTTTTTTGCTGTTATTATCTCTGTGTTTGATGTGTCTGAGGGTATGAGTGAGAAGGGACCCACAGAGGTTGATCCCACATAACCAAGCTTATGCCTGACTAATCGAAAGACACAGGCTGCTGTGGCTTAAGGTCCTTGTTGTTCTTTCTGTTATTATCTATGTGTTAGGCATGCCTTTGGGTGTACATGAAATACCCCAACATTCTGTTTGACCGATTTGATTTGAAAGACACAGGCAGCCGTGGTTCAAATTCCTTGCTAATCTTATAATATCTCTGTGCTGGGGAATCCCTGGGAAGGAACTTGTTGAACAAGTTTTTTTCTTTCTTTCACATTGATAGGATAGGGTGGACAACAGTTTTAAAATATACAAATAAATAAAATAAGGTGACAGCTGACTGGGACTCTGACGTGAGCTATGTGACTGAGGTAGACTTAATTGATACTAAAGTATTTTGTTGTGGGCCAAGGCAAGACATCATTCCCCATCAGTTCTTTACAGTAAAAACACACACAGTTGTTCAGTAATGTCCAGCAAACAGACAAGGGGCATGGGGAAAGAATTAGGAGCAGTGTGGAGACCTGTGAGTAAAGTGTTAATTAAAAAACTGACTGCAGCCATGGTTGCTGTAGTGTGTGCAATATATGATGCCATCATACGTTCCACTGCTAGCTCAAGTACTATAAAAAAACATGTAAGAAGAACACTGAACAATGACAATGAGTCTCATTCTAGTGTTGATGATGGCATAATAGAAGAATGTGTAGCAACTCAACCAACTGCTGCAACAAGTACCAAAACACCTGTCCTCAAAGTAGTTGTGAACTTTGTAAAAGTAAAAAGAAATTGTTTGAGACCTCTAAAAGCTTGGAGGAATATAAAGGTATTGGGCAAGAAGTGGTTGGCAATGCTGAGGATGACCTGATGATGACTGATGATGTTCAAAAATACACAGTCATCCTGTCAGTTATCATCAGCATCACCACAGTTTCCAAATTCAAGCCCCACTCAGCCACACTACTAGCATTGAGTAACCAGCAGAAACAACAACAGAGGTTATTATCATACTCAAACTTAGCTATGATAAGTGCCTCTGCTGCTGCCGGAAGTGCAGCAGCTTTGTTGATGAGTTGTAGTAAAATCACATTAACATCTAGCCAGTAGTAGTGGCAGCCCCTTGGGAATCCGGTAGTCCATGAAGTCCAGTATGGAGATACTTCATGCACAATCCAGAAGTTGTTATCTGTTGTCTTATAAAAAGCACATAAACAGAGGGAAAACAGGCACCTGAAGCATAACCACAGGCCTGACTGGGTGACACACTATCAATATGTCAGAGGTGCCACAACTAGCAGCAGCAGAAGAACTCCTAAAATTTCCCAGGGATCTGAGGCAGATAAGAGTAGTGATGTTATTGGTTTATCAGAGAGTATGCCCTCAGTTTGTTCATTCCAAATAATACCTATGGTTATTTCTGCAGAGAAGTATGATGACTGGGTTTGCTGTGGTAGATGGCAAGAGTCATAGACTGCTCGCACATGCTGCCTCCAGCGCTAACATCTGCTCTAGTTATGTTGTTAAACCTATCAAGTTACAAGGTTCTTCTGCCATGTACTGCCAACCCATCATTACTGGGTTATTGGAAAGGAATCAAAAATTTCACAAAAACCATCCCAAAGTACGCATGTGGATTGGCAAGGTTGCCAAGATGTTGGCAGTGGCCATGTTGACATATACTTTCTTAGAGGCACATCCAAAGCACAGTTATTTTTCCAGTATGGCTATGCCAGAATTGTACAAGCAGATGGTTAATGTGGTTGACAAAAGACTGGAAAGCTTGTACAGTGAGAAAATCCAATTGACAACAGATATGTGGACAAGTGGGAAGAGCACAGATTATATGACTGTGACTGCTCACTGGGTTTTCTTCCTACCAGCACCAGTGGGCAACACGAATGGCTTACAGCATCAGATGACAGCCAGTAATCTTGCCTCTGGCAGTATGATTAAAAGGCAGCCGCAGCAGGATAGCCCTTACCATCGGCATGCCCCCTTGTTCATGCAGAATTTTGAGAGATAGTCCCACAAAGCCTTAGTGTATTAAGTAAACTAGACCCGGTGATAGACAAATGACATGTACCCCGCTCCTAAAAAGCTGGTTTGGAGTCTACTGGTAATGGCTCCAACATAACAGCTACATTGAGAATAGGTGATATGTTTAGGGAGGGGAAAGAAATTTTGCCTCAAACTGAAATTGGCGAATAATGGCACTTCTCCCTTGACGAATAAGTTCCTATGAAAAGTGCAGTTTTTCCGCTTTTTCCTGCTTTTTTTGCCTAGCTCATTGCATTGAAATCAATAAGAAGAAAAATGTTTCCCCACAACACACAAAAGTTTTCTACAGCCATATACAAGGGTGCCAGTCTCTCACAGCATGCCATTATGTGTTTTTGGGAGGAGAAAGCAGCACATTTTCTGAGCTAGTAAAGATAGGGGAATTGAAGTTTAATTTAGGGAATCTTTTAGGAACGATATTTGTTATCTGTATTAGGAGAGTCTGGGGGCACTCTGGGGAGACGAAGTGAGGAAGGAGGTTGACCTCAAATACCCCAAAATTCCACGTGACTGACTAGCAAGACACAGGCAGCTGGGAACATATTTGCTTGCTGATCTTGCTGTTATTGACCAAAAATAGAAAAGAATGAAGAAATAAAAAAAACAGCTAAATATATTAGGTGACAGACAGCTAACTGGCATAAGGCAAGACATTACACTCCATCAGTTGTGTTCTGTAGTGTAGAGTAAAAGACACAGAGTAGTTGAGTAATGTCCAGCAAAAGCACAAGGGGCAGGAGGAGCAGTGCAGGGATGTGAGAGTAAAGTAGTAGTTCATAAACTGACTGCAGCAATGGTTGCTGCAGGTTGCTCAATAAATGATGATGATGCCTCTCCCCCAAGGAAGGATGTAGTTTGTCATGGTCCCAGCAAAACTTCCAGCATCACCAGTGCCAGTAAAAATAAAGAACCATATAAGAAGACATATAAGAAGACGACAAGTCACATTCAAGTGTTGATGATGGCAATAACATAATAGAGGAAGGTGTAGCAGCTGAACCACCTGCTGCATCAGATAATGAGACAAACAAGCACCAAAACACCTATCCTGAAAGTAGCAGCAAACTTTGTTAAAGTAAAGTAAAAAGACATTTTTCCAGCATCCTTCTCTTGTTCAGATATCGATTATATCAATTTGAGTGAGGGTTATGACATGGCCATAAAGTTAGCAGAAAGGCAAAGACTGAATCTTCCACCACTGAAAAGGAGCACTGTGCCTGTCTATAAACTGTTTGAGAAAACCATTGGAAAGTCTGATCCTGGATAAGAAAAGATGTCAAAAAGTACACAGTCACACTATCAGTCATCATCAGAATCATTGCCTCTTCAAAGTCCAAGTCCCACTCAGCCACATACACCTGTAGTGAGTACCCAGCAGCAACAACAACAGTAACACAGGTTATTAACATCCACAATGTTAGATATGATGACTGCTTCTGCTGGATGTGCTGCACCTTTGACACCGTGTAGTAGTAGCAGTAGAATTCCATCAACATCTAGCCCCAGTAGTGGTAGTTGCAGCACCTCAGAAACCCTTCAGTCCATGAAGTCCACAGTATGTAAATACTTCACTCAAGAGCATGTTGCTATCTGTCGTGTGTGAAAAAAGCATGTGTGCCGGGGGAAAGCAGGTTCACACCTAGGCACCTCCTCTATGAGATCCCACCTGAAGCACAACCACAGGTCTGACTGGGAGACACACTATCAGCAGGCCAAAGGTGCAGCAACTAGTAGCAGCAGATCACTCTAAAAAGTTCCCAGAGCTCTAGGGCAGAAAAAAATAGTTAAGTAATTTATGTGTCAGAGAGTGTGCTACTGCCAACAGTTCACTCCAAATAACACCTATGGCTCCTGCTGCTGAGTAGATGCTGTAGGAAATGGCCAGAATCATAGACTGCCCACTCACCTCTACCTCCACCACCTCCTGTAGTCATGTTGTTAAAGCAATGAAGTTCCAGGGTTCTTCTGCCATGTCCTGCTAACCCACACTGACTGAGTTTATTGGGAAGGAGTCAAAAACTTATCAAAAACAATCCTAAAGTACGCCTATGGATTGGCAAGGTTGCCAAGATGTTGACAGTGGACATGCTGACGTATTCTTTTGTAGAAAGCCGAGATTTCAGAGAACTGACGTCATGTGTAGCTCTATGCTGGCATATCCCAAGCCGCAGTTATTTTTCCAGGATGGCTGTGCCTGAATTGTACAAGCATGTGGTTAGTGTGGTGGGCAAAGGGCTGAAAAGTGCATATGGCAAGAAAATCCACCTGACAACAGATATGTGGACAAGTGGGTAGAACACAGACTATATGATTATGACTGCTCACTGGGTTTCCCTCTATGCACCAACATTGGACAACACTACCTTACAGCATCAGGTGACACCCAGTAATCGTGTTTCTGGTTCTGGAAGTGTGATTTAAAAGGTGGCAGCAGCAGGATAACCCATACCATTGTCACGCCACCTTAGGCATTCAGAGTTTTGAGAGACAGTCCCACAAAGCCATAGATGTTTGAAGTAAGCTAGAGCAGGTGATAGTGGATGGCTTTTAATACACTCTTTAAAAGCTGCTTTTGTGTCTGCTGATTATGGCTCCAACATAATCGCTGCTTGGAGAATAGGTGATATGGTGCGTGTGCACTGCTTTGCCCATGTGCAGTATTTAGTTGTGACCAAATTCCTGGCAGAATCTGAAACCATCAGAGAGATGCTTACTATTGCCTGCAAAATCTGTGCCCAAGAGTGTAACAACCTGCCCCATCACCAGCTCAAAATGGAGGTCCCTACCAGGTGGAATGCCACGCTTTACAGGCTAGAGCATTTGTAAAAGCAGAATAAGGCCATTAACAAATACACCATACAAAACTGGAAGGCTTTGGAGGGATCTTTTTTGTCACCTGGCCAATAGCAACTGATGTGTGAAGTATGTGAGCTGCTAAAACCTTTTGAGGAGGTAACCATGCTGGGGAGTCACATTGGGGCAGGAATTAGTGAAATTCTATCACTGATATTTTATTGCAGAAAAAAATGAGGAGCATGGCTGAGGAAACTAACACAGATATGCACCAGCTGGTAAAGGATATGTTAGCATGCTTTGAACAAGATCCTCGCATAGTGTCCATGAAAAGCAATGAGGAATACATTCTTTCCACTTTGATGGACCCCCACTTAAAAAACAAAATTTCTGCCAATGGGCCATTAGCAGTTTTTCACAACAAGGAGTCATGACGATCAGCAGCAAATCTCTGAGGAATCGGATACTGTCAATGAAGATCGAGATATACTCATTGATCGAGTGGAGGGTTGTATTGTGGAGGATGAGAGGGAGAAAGTGAGGGCACAACAAACAGCTAGAAAGTAGAGTGAGAAGGAAGACAGTAAAGCATTTCAACCAGCAGAGGCAGCTACATCATCAACCAGAATATCCCATTCTGAAGACAGGGCAATTCATGGGTCTCTGCAGGGGCAGCAAAAACCCAACATTGGTGGTGGTGGTTGTGGTGGCACATCTCTTTGGGACTTGCTCCTTGAGTATGGGATGTTAACTGACACACAGGAGCACTGTGTATCTCCTAGAAATGGTCCCACTGCATGTGAGATGTTTTCTGCAGACTTGCAGGATAGCTACAGTCTAGGCAGAAACAATGACCCCATGGACTACTGACAAACAAAGCACTGTGTGTGACCAGCATTGACACGTAGTGCAGTGGAAACCCTTAGTTGTCCTCCAGCAAGCATTGAGTCTGAGAAGGTTTTCAGTGTGGCTGGTTACACTGTCAATGGCCACAGGACACGGATATCAAGCAGCAATGTTGGGAGACTAACATTCTTAAAAATGAACCAACGTCTCATACTGTCTGAGTATCAGATAGCAGGAACCACACATGACAGGGAAAACCAGGACAAATATATTAACAGCAGCACAGATGAGGAGGTGGAGGAGTGATGTGTAGAAGGGTTGCCACCAACTACCCCACTTGGGACCATTGCTATGATTAAAAAGTAAGATGGAGATTTGATACAAACATGATAATGGAAAAACAATATACATACACAATTCAGAACATACCAGCCAGTCCCCCACCACTACAACTACAATACATATCTGCCACAGTGTAGGTTGTACTTTATTTTTTTATTACTTGACATCATCATGAATATGTGCCAGTGGGTTCAGTTTTGAAATGTTGCATGAAAAATATTGTGCGGATAGAAGCCGCATTAACCACGTCGTCCTGTTTAAAATGCAAGGGTTGTCATGTCGCCTCTTTAAACGTCGCTATTTACTGAATTCATAGTACAGAAAAGATGGAAAAAATGTTTCCTGACATAAAGCAATATCGGGCACAACAAAGGTATTACATCCACAACTTCCAGCGCCCTTACCTTGCAGAGTGCTGCCCGGCTCTCTCTCTCAGAGCATGCTTTTGATTCCACTTTTCCTGTCCCTGCCAGAGCGGGGACAGAGCTGGCCAGCATCAGGTGAAGAGGTCCCCTTTTCTGAAAGAAGCAAGGTAAGGATGCTGGGAGTTGTGGTATAATACGTTTGTCGTGCCCAATATTGCTTTATGTCAGGAGCATTTTTTCCATTTTTTCTCTACTGTAATTATAGTAAATAGTGACTTTAAAGAGGTTACATGACAACCTTGAGCTTTTATGCAGCGCAAGGTTGTCATGTCGTCATTTTAAATAGGGCAACATGGTTTGCATGTTATTTCTCTGCTACAGCCCTCATAAGAAGTAATATTGCCCATAATAATAATAATACCCATAGGAAATATAGGTAAACATTTTTTAAGATAGGTGAAAAGGATGAAAATTTTGCATTGGCAAAAGGGAGAAAACTTTTTTTAAAAAAAAGAAAAATCGGCCAGTTTTCGCAAAAAGTCAGGCAGGAAATTTTTCCCACTTTTCGCTCACCCCTAGATATCGTGTATGTGCTCTGCTGTACCCATGTGCTACATTTAGTAGTGACAAGATTTTTCACAGAATCCGAAACCCTCAGAAAGATGCTGAATATCACCAGCAAAATCTGTGCCCATTTTAGCTGCACACCTTGTTCTATATTCCATACAAGAGGGTAACAACCTGCCCCATTAACATCTGAAAATGGAGGTCCCTACAAGGTGGGATTCTATAATGTACGTGCTACAGGGTTTGTGCGAGAAAAATAAAGCCATTATCGAGTACAGAATGCAAAACTGGTAGGTCTTGGAGGGAGCCTTTGTCACCTGGGCAATGTGAACTAATGTGAGATGTATATGAGCTGCTTAAACCCTTTGAGGAGGCAACCATGCTGGTGAGTTGCATAGGGGGAGGAATATGTGAAATTCTACCACTGCAGAAAAAAAAATGAAATGAGGAGATTGGCTGAGAAATCTTAGCATATGATAACACAGACATGCACCAGCTAGTCAAAGGCATTAGAGTGCTTTAAACAAGATCCTCACATTCATTAAAAGAAATGTGGAATACATTCTTTCCACTTTGCTGGACCCACACTTTAAACATAACATTTCTGAATTTCTACCAAAGCATGATCAGAAGTTTGTCACAACAAGGAGTTATGATAATCAGGTTATGATAATCAGCAGCATCACTCTGGGGAATCAGATCCTGTCAACAACTATAGAAACATGCTTATTGATTGAGTGGAGGGTTGCATTGTGGCGGATAAGAAGGGAGAAAGTTATGGCCCAAAAAATGTCTAGACAGCAAAGTGAAAAAGAAGGGAGCAAAGCATTTAGACCAGCAGCAGCAGGAGTAGCTACATCATTAACCAAAACATTCCATTATGATCTCAGGGCAATTCATGGGTCTAAGCAGGGGGGTGGGGAATATCCAACATTGGTGGTGTCGGTGGCAGCGCTGGTACTGGTAGTGGTGGTGGCAGCAAATCTCTGTTGGACTTACTCCTTGAGTATGGGCTGGTAACACACAGGAACACCTTGTAGCCCAAAAGAGTGGTCTGACTGCTTGTACAATAGTTTCTGCATACTTGCTGGATAACTATGTTGTAGGCAGAAACAATGACCCCATGGACTACTGGCCAGCATTGACACATACTGCAGTGGAAAGCCTTAGATGCCTTCCAGCAAGGTTGAGTCTAAGCGTTTTTTCAGTGTATCTGGATATTTTATGTTTCACTGTAGGCTGTGGCTATCAAACAGCAATGTTGGGAGACTAATATTCTTAAAAATGAACCAACATCTAATACCATCTGAATAGCAGACAGCTAAAACCACACATAACAGAAAAAGCCAGGGCAAACATATTAACAGTAGCACAGATGATTATAAGAAGGAGGAGGAAGGATGTCTACCATATCTACCCCACTTGGGTCCCTGCTATGACCAATAATGAATTTGTGTCAATAATCTGGAAATAAAGATAGCTTACATTTGATGAAACATGATAAGGGTAATAACTGCTGTAGGAATAATAACTATGGTTTGCAGGCTTAGTTATAATAAGGCAAGCCTTTTGGAAAATTGTCTTCAGGCTTATTAAAACAAGGCAGGTATATAAACATTATATACAGCCTTTTTTAACAATGTAAACATTGTACATGGCAAGTCAAGCCTTTAAAATTGGTGGAAGCACAGCCAGGCCAGTAGTATGCCACTGGTGTCAGGCAGGAACGTATGCCATTTGTCTGTGACATTATGGTGCTTGCTACTAATTTAGTGTCTGCTGCTGAATCCTCTAAGTATCATAGGTCACAGCATCTCCTGTATTCACCATGCCATTCATGAGTGGCGGCAATGGTAATGGGAGGAGTGTGATTCAGATAATTCAGCAGAAGTAAGATGGAACAGGTAACAGTGGTTATGGTTCTTACTAGTACTAGCTCTAGTGCTATGGAGACAGCAGCAGAACAACAATCCACTTCAGGCATAGTCAACATACTCCTCCTCCTCCCACTCCCCTAAAATCCTACTTGTTGGACTATGTTTCCTTGGTGGCAGGGAGGGACTGTGTAGTACTCAACAGCTACAATGTTAAAAGTATGCAGCAAACACTGAAGCAAGGACTAGGATCACACAAGTGATATGTTAGCATTCATAGAGCACATCCAAATTATCAGTATCTACTTCTAAGTGCTGCTGGTTATATTAAACCGTCCCCCAAGAAATCACATCTCAGTCACTGATAGAGACCTTTGTCTATTCTGCAACATATAAATAATGATTTCATTGTGGATGGGTGTGCACAATAAAAATAGTGTACCCTTCCAGCTATCACCTTGCTATATTTTTCAGGGAGTGTGGTCTCCCTATGCCCTGCATTCTATTGCTCTCTACAGAATTGCCATTTGTGCTCATAACACCACAGAATGTGCAATGCATGGAGATGTGCTGCCAAATCTTCAAATCTGCAGTCACTGGCCACAGGTGGTAGTGGTAGTGGTAGTGGCACTATTCCAGCCTGCTGTTGGTTACAACTTGGAGTGGGGCTTTTTTCCTGTTTGTGGGCATCAGTTGAACTTGTCTGCTGACTGGGAGTGGGACCAATTTTAATTGCCTGCTGCTTGGGAGTGGGATCACTTGCAACTGCCTGCTGGGCAATGGCCACTTCCTTTCTGTCAGTTGCCACAGAGTTAACCTATATTTTTTTCTGTTTCAAACAGACAAGGGGCCCAGTCACATCTGCAGAATGTGATTCTTTGGCTTGGCTAGGAAGTGGGATATTTCATGTCTATGTTGTACTTCAGGGTGGCTGTGCTTGACATGCTTTATCAGGGAAGATGTACCAAGGTGTCACCCCCTCCTTCTCCCTTCTCATAACTTTGTTGAACATTTCGCACTATAATGATGCTGAGGAATGAACAGTCCTTGCAGCAAAGCAAAATAATCCTATACCCCCCAATATCAGGGCATGGAAAATTGTAGAGAAATTGGGCTATGAACTGTTATTCTCTTCTTCTCATAAACACATAATGGCATGCTGTGGAACCCTGAGACCCCTGCATGAGTGAAAAGAAGGGAAACTTTCCATGTGATGGGTAATAATCCAGTCTTTCTATTGATGTCAATCCAATGAGTTAGGCGAAAAAGGCAGATAAATGTCACTAGGTGGGAAGTGCCATTTTCTCCTATTTCTCTTTTGAGGAGAAAATATTTTCCCCCTCCCTACTCAGCACCAGCCTCATATGAGCAATTTGGAGCTTTCCATTCAGTGGGTATGTCCAAGCAGCTTGGGCAGCTGATCGCTGTGGGAGATGCTTATTTTTCTCCATGATTGAAGTGGAGCCCTTCAGGCATTTCTTAGAGGCCTATTATCACCTCTCTTCTTGCACCACCTTAAGCAGTAAAATAATGCCTTTATGGTACAGCTCATTAGTATCATTGTTGAAGGACATGGTGTCCAAGGCTGCTGGACAGACTGCCTACTTCAACTCCAACATATTGCATACCCCTAATGCACAGCATCCCTTTCTTTTGATGATGGCACATTGGTGGCAAAGTCCAAAGTCTTGGAGGATTGCACTACTGCTGCAGGCATATCAAATGAAGGGAGAGGTGGAAAATAGGTCAGGAGGGCAGCTGGGGGTATTATTATTTTCTCCTCCATGCTGAGAAAACAAGAAGGGGAAAAAAGGTGGGAGGCGCTCCTGGTGAAAAGTTCACAAAATCTTTGATCACAAAACCACCACTGTTGGGTGCTACTCACAAAAGAAAAGAAAGACCCATATTTGTAAACCAGCTTCACTGCAGAGGGAAATTAAACTGCTCCCTTAACAGCAGACTGTATGAATACTTTCTTGGCAAAAGGCAGCTCCTCTCAAAACTCCCATCATGAAGAGATAAGATATGTAGAAAAAGAAAGAAAAAGAGGTTCCAATAATACCTATCACAACAGTATAGCGATAATAATAAAGTAAATGAAATATCATTCACTTTAAGTAATGGTTGAAAGGTTGGATTTTGTCTCCTCACAACAAAGCAGACATGCACAGATTCTTGACCCCTCTCTGTTCAGGTACTCTGGATACTCTGGCCTCAATTCAGTTGTGGCCAGTAAAACTGCCATTAAGTCAAAAATGGCCAACGGACGTTAGCTATGTCTGACTTATGTAGTATTCAATAAGAAGTCTACCAGAATGGCTAAAAAGCGTAGGCACAACAAATCCACATAGCTCAAAAATCTGCATAGTACCTTTTTTCACATTACTGTGATTCCCAGTCAGCTGATAATTAACATATGATACATCTCATGACAAGGACATTATTGTCCAGTTTCACTCCTCCCCTTTGCATCTAAGATCTTGGAATGCCTTGTATTCTCTGACTTAATCTCTTTTCTCAATTACAACTCTCTTCTTGACTCATTACAGTCAGGTTTCTATTCCAACTACTCCACAGAGACAGCCCTAACAAAACTTTTAATGATCCACACACAGCAAAGGACAAAGGACAATACAGTATACTAATCCTACTAGATCTATGTGCTATTGATCGATCTCTTTTCCCTGATAAAGTGGACCTGTGAGTCCACAACATGCATTGGGTCAATTTGTCTCCCCCCTCCCACATTGCAAACTACGTGCCAGGTCCCTCCCCGCCCCCTGAGAGAACTTTCAGTTTCAGTGCAGTGCTTGTGACTGCTTTACAGTGCTGACTCTGGCAGCGTTCAGTCTGCCAGATTGTGACTTCACATTATTACTCTTGGCTTTAATTACCATCTGTATGCAGATGACACACTAATCTATCTCTCTTTCCCTGACCTCACTCCTGCTGTGCAGTCTCGAGTCCCTGTCTCTATCATGTTACCTACAAATTTCTTATTTTATTTATTTATTAACTGTCCCCCCAATGCCAGTCAAGACACTCCCTGAAACAAAAACATATTCCCTACTCAACTGATTCTTTCCCCAGACTCCACCCATTAACATAGACCCCTTTTAAACCCCGTCTCATGTATTTTTTTTAATTGTATTTATTTTTTATTAACTCCCACAATCCTAGTAAACAACCCCCACAAAAAATGTGGAAAATCAAATAACATTTGCTATGTGTTTTGTGTAAATTCAATGTTGCCATTGATTTCAACTAAATTAGCTAGGCAAAAAAAGCATAAAAACATGGGAACTTCTTTGCCAAGTGGGAAGTGCCATTATTTTCTGATTTTGGCTTGCGGCAAAAATTTTCACCAATCCCTACTCAGTTTTCTACAAAAGAATAGGCCAGCATATCCATTGCCAGCATCTTGGCAACCTTGTAATTCCACAGGCATACTTTGGGATTGTTTTTGTGAAGTTTTTGACTACTTGCCAGGAACATAGTAAATGTGGGTTGGCAATACATGGCAGAAGAACCCTGTAACTTTATTGGTTTAAACACATGATTAGAGCAGCTGGTAGAGTTAGAGGCAGCATGTGTGAGAAGCCTATGACTCTTGCCATCTTCTACAGCAAACCCAGAGTCATCATACTCCTCTGCATCAGGAGTCATAAGCATTATTTGGAATGAACTAATAGTTGGCAGTGGCATACTCTCTGACACATCAATAACATCACTACTTCGCTTATCTGTCCCAGGCCCCTGGAACTATTTGGAGTGCTTATGTTGCTGCTAGTTGTGGCACCTCTGACCTCTTGATGGGGTGTCTCGAAGTCTGACCTGTGATTGTGTTTCAGGTTGGATCAACAGATAGCAACAAGCTTAGCTTTTGGATCCTGAGTGAAGTATCTCCATAATGACGACTTCATGGACTGCGGGGTTCCTGAAAGGCTGCTACTACTACTGGGGCTAGATTTTGATACAAACCAGGTGTCAAAGGTGCAGTGCCTCCAGCAGCAGCACAGAGGCACTCATCATAACTAAGGATATGGATGTTAATAAACAGTGCTGCTGTTGTTGCTGCTGTGTGTGGCTTGGAATTGGAAGTGGTGACGATGCAGATGATGACCGACAGAATGACTTTGTATTTTAAAGGGATAGTAATGTTTCACAATGAATTCAGCTCCAATTAATCTTCATAGTAATTGGGCCATCAAGAGTATTATTTCAATACTGTCAGAGTTGTCGTTCAAGTGTAATTAAATGATAACATATCCCCTCCCTCCTCTTTTACTAATGTAACACTGCTCACCTCAGAGCAGCATGACTGTCTGAATGGATCGCAGAGAGGGACAATCTTCAATGATCATAAGGAAAAAAAATGAAAAACCTGTCAAGATGGGAAGGGCTTTCCTTAAGCTCACAATACGAAGATTGTCCCTTGAGAGGAGGTGACTTACACTAGGTAAACGGGGCCGGGGAATACGTTATCATTCAACTACTCTTGAACTACAACTGTGACAGTATTGTCACCCCCCCCAGACAAGTCCAATACAGAGATAATAACAGCAAAATCAGCAAGGAACTTGGTCTGCAGCTGCCCATGTATCACAGTGCCCGTGCTATGCTATGCTATATTGGTTGATGTGGCTTTGCCCCGCCCAGTATTTGTCCTTAAATACTGGGCCTTGTCACTTCTCTGGTGCCCTTTCGCGGTGTTTCCATTGCCAGCGCTTGTTCCAGTTATTCGTGTGATCTCTGTGTATGACCTGGACTGCCTGACTACTCTGCTGTATCCGTTCCTTCTCTGTGTACCGACCCGGACTGCCTGACTACTCTGCTATCTTGTTCCTGCTCTGTGTACCGACCCGGCCCGGCTGACGTTCCTGCTCTGTGTACCGACCCGGCCTGGCTGACGTTCCTGCTCTGTGTACCGACTCGGATTGGCTGATGTTCCTGCTCTGTGTACTGACCCGGTTTGGGCTACATTGTCTGTGTATCAGGACCTGCCTGAGGTCCCATCCTGCATTCGGTTTGGGGCTTTCATCCGGGTTCCTCTCTGTCCTTGGACAGAGTCTCTGTTGCCTCATTGCTGCTCAAGCAGTCTAGTCTCGGTAACCTGTCACTTCCTGTGTCGCTCGGGCGACACTCCGGTGTGATTCATCCATCTAGTTGCACCACGGTACGCTAGACCTTTTTTCCTGCCGCAAGCTGAGGTTGGTCTTACTCTGTGTGCCTCAGGCTGTTCTCGGTATCTGGCAGTCGACATTGGTCAGAGCGTTCATTAACCCCTTTGGGGAAGGTGCCATCTTCCACCGGATATCAGTCATTGCAGTCTCCATTGGGTGTTCCTCTGGGCACACAGTTGCAGACCCCCGTTACTCCTACTGCAGTCCACAAACTTGTCCTGGGCCTCGGTTTACTCCTATGGCATTACTCGCTATTCGTTCACTCTCTGCAGAGTGAGAGTCTTGAGGGTCTAATAGTAACCCCTTCACTGCTGCCTCGTTTGAGTATCACATGAACTTTTACCTGACCTGTGTCAGTATATTATTGTGCTGAGTTGTACATATACTGGACCCGTGTGGGTATTTATTACTGTAACCTGTCCTGTGTCCTGTGTCAGTACTATATTGTGTACATATATTACTGGACCCGCAAGGGTTATTATTATTCTGTGTTTGTTCAATAAAACTGTGTTTTACCTAATCTACTGTGTCTGAGTGTCAAATAAAACCCTTACAGTACGAAAGGGCCATGACCTCAGATGGTACAGGTGAAGGTAATGCACAAAGCATCCATTGGAGGATGGATTTACATGAGCAGCGTTTGGACCAGTTGGCACTAGCTATACAAACTATACTAAAGCGCACTGCTCATTTAGATAAACTGGTTCAAGCCTCTGTGGTGTCCCCTGTTACGACACCGGGAGCTCAATCCCTGACGCAAGTGGCCTCGAGCAAAGGGTTAACTGCCACAGCTCCATTACCTCTAAGATATGATGGTGAACCCATCCTGTGTAGAGGGTTTATCAACCAATTGGAGATTTTTCTGGAGCTAACTCCTCAAGCCTTTCCGAATGACCAAAGTAAGGTGGCTTTTATGATCTCGTTACTGATGGGCAGAGCCCTGGCATGGGCCAACCCTTTGTGGGAATCTGCCAAACCATGCACAAAGAACTTCAGGGAGTTCTTGCGTGCCTTGCGCAGAGTGTTTGAAGTCCCACGTAGAGCCGCCTCTGCTGCCAAAAGATTAATGGAGATCCAACAAGGTTCTCGTATAGTGGCGGACTATGCTATTGAATTTCGTACCTTGGCAGCAGAGGTAGGCTGGAACAATGAGGCGCTGGTGCAGCATTTGCTCAGGGGCTCACTGATCGTATTAAAGATGAGACAGCAGCCAGAGATTTTCCTAATGATCTGGATGAGTTTATTGATTTTGCTATACTAATTGATTCCCGCATCCGAGAACGAATTGCGGCTAAGGACTATAGGCAGCGGGCCAGAAATTTTGGACAGGCAAGTCAAAATTTCCCACCCATGCCTCCCTTGCCTCCCGAATGTAACCTGGAGAATAGTGAACCAATGCAGCTAGGGTTCACCAAGCAGACTAAGGAGGAACGGGCTCATCGCCGCAGACAAGGTCTCTGTCTATATTTTGGCCAAGCTGGACATCTGCGTACCTGTCCTACACGGCCAGGAAATGGACGCACCTAGGTTACCTTGGGGGACAGGCCCTAGGTGGAGTTCAGCAGTCCCTAGACCCAGTTAATCAGAAACCCAATATCCAGACTGTAATCTTTTGGGCAGAACACTCGGTGGAGGTTCTGGCCCTGGTTGATTCCGGTGCAGCCGGATATTTTATGGACAATTCATTTGCTCCGCTACACAAGATTCCGCTGGTTGAAAGGAAATCTCCCTTAGCTAATGAGGCCATTGATGGCAGACCATTGATACCAGCTCAGATCACCATGGAAACAATACCGCTATCTATAAGTATTGGGGCGCTCCACACAGAGAAACAGCGTTTCCAGTCTCCTCACCATGCGGTCATCCTGGGGTTTCCATGGTTACATTTACATAACCCTAGGTTTGACTGTCAGACTTGTGAGATAACGTCTTGGTCTGAATATTGTATGGGGCATTGTGTTTCACATCCTACTAAGATCACGTGTACCTCTCCCTCCGTGCCAGCTGAATATAGTCAATTCAGCTACGTTTTCAGTAAGGGAGAGGCTAGCGCTTTGCCTCAGCATCAGATTTATGATTGCGCTATTGATTTGACTCCTGGTGCCGTTCCCCTCCGGGGTCACACATACCCATTGTCATGTGAGGAGAATCAGGCCATAGAGGAATATATCTTGGATGCCCTCAAAAGGGGTATTATCAGGAAGTCAACCTCGCCCACGGGGGCTGGTTTCTTTTTTGTAAAAAAGAATGGCGAGTTACGACCCTGCATTGATTATCGTGGCCTGAATAAGCTCATGTCCAAAAACGCCTACCCAATACCACTCATCACTGAACTGTTTGACAGGTTGAAAGGCTCCTCTATTTTCACTAAGTTAGACTTGCGTGCTGCATATAATTTGATAAGAATAAGAGCCGGGGATGAGTGGAAAATGGCGTTCAATACCAGATCTGGACACTATGAATACCTAGTGATGCCTTTTGGGTAACGCTCCCGCAGTGTTCCAAGAGTTTATTAACACATCCTCCGTGACATGCTACAGTCCTGCGTAGTAGTTTATGTTGATGATATAATCATACATTCGTCTAGTTTGTCGCAACACATCAAGGATGTGTCTGAAGTTCTGCTCAGATTACGTGAGAACAAATTATTCTGCAAAATCGAGAAATGCGAGTTCCACAGGCCTATGGTGCCTTTTCTGGGCTTTATGATTTCTAAGGATGGCATTGCTATGGATAAGGATAAGCTCACAGCAGTTTTGCAATGGCCACGACCCAAGGGACTCAAGGCTATTCAGCACTTTCTTGATTTTGCCAATTACTATAGGAAATTTATTCGAGACTTCGCCACGATTGTTAAGCCATTGTCCGACCTTACGCACAAAGGTGGCAATTCTTCCCTATGGTCTGAGGCAGCCGAACAAGCCTTTGTGACACTTAAGTCTGCCTTTGCGACACTTAAGTCTGCCTTTGCATCCGCTCTTGCGCTATCCCACCCTAACCCCTCCCTTCCATTCACCTTGGAAGTTGATGCCTCTGAGACTGGGGTAGGGGCAGTGCTGTCACAGCGTCCGGTCTCTGGGAAGGTACTAAGACCATGTGGGTTCTTCTACAAAAAGTTGTCTAGTGCCCAGAGTCACTATGAGATTGGGGACAGGGAACTCCTGGCAATTATTCTTGCTCTTAAAGAATGGCGCCACCTGCTGGAAGGTACTAGGACTCCGGTGTTGATCCTGACAGACCATAAAAATCTGACGTACCTTTCTGAGGCAAAGAGGTTGTCCTCTCGACAAGCCAGATGGGCCTTGTTTCTGTCCCGCTTCAATTTTATTGTATCCTACCTGCCCGGTTCCAAGAATGTTAGGGCAGATGCCCTGTCCAGGCAATTTGGTCCAGAGACGGATAAGGATGAGGTCCCTGTACCCATCATTCAGCCTGATTGCATTTTGGCTACCTTACGTACCAGCATCACTTCGCCACTGGGGGAGGAGATTCTTGCTACCCAGGCTGCTGCACCCCCTGATACCCCAGTGGGAAAGTGTTTTGTAGCTGTGCCATTCTGTACCCGCCTACTTGAAACATATCATGCATGTCGGGCAGCTGGGCACATAGGGAGGGATCAATTGATTTGGTCTCTTTCACAATTGTTCTGGTGGTCTTCTTTACATGCTGACTGCACTGCATTCACAGCAGCTTGTAGTACATATGCCCGTGCCAAGTCCCCTAGGCACCTCCCAGTTAGGTTACTTCAACCAGTGCCTAATGGCGAGCGTCCTTGGTCCCACGTTTCTATTGATTTTTTGGGAGAACTGCCAGTGTCTAGGGGTTACTCTTTCATTCTGATGGTGGTCGATAGATTCTCTAAGATGGCATACTTTGTGCCCCTTCCTGACCTTCCCTCAGCCCAGGAGTTGGCTATTGTCTTTGCCAGAGAAGTGTTTCGGTTGTATGGGGTACCCAGGGTACTGGTGTCAGACCGCGGGAGCCAATTTGTCCAGATTTTGGAGGGCATTCTGTGATCAAATGGGCATACAGTTACCCTTTTCGTCAGTCTACCATCCCCAGACCAACGGAGCCGCCGAGCATGCCAATCAGGGATTGGAACAATTCCTACGCAGTTTCTTGTCTAATCATCATGATAATTGGGCAGACCTGTTGCCGTGGGCAGAGATCGCCAGGAACTGTGCAGTTAATTCGTCGTCCGGGAGCTCCCCGTTTCTCATTAATTATGGGTTCCAACCATGTTTGCTCCCGGACTCATTTCAGACGCAACAGATTCCAGCTCTAGATGAGCATATCGAGCAACTCTGCTCCACTTGGGCACAGGTACAAAGGACCCTCAGTACATCATTCCAGCGTTATCAGCGCCACGCTAATCGCAGACGGTTGCCGGTGGTCTCCTTCCAGGTTGGGGATAGGGTATCGATATCCTCCATTTGCAAGTTCCTTGTAATAAGTTGGCTCCTCGGGTCTGTGGTCCCTTTAAAGTTATCTGCAAAATTAACCCAGTCTCGTATGCCCTGGATCTCCCAGCATCCATGCGGATTCACAATGTGTTCCACGTATCCCTTCTGAAGCCATTGATATGCAACCGTTACACTACCACTATTGCGGTCCCCAGTCCTGTTCAAGTGTAAGGTCAGGAGGAGTACGAGGTTCAAACTATTATTGACTCCCGAAGGTTCAGAGGGAGATTGCAATATTTGGTCCATTGGAAGGGCTATGACCCTGAAAAGCGTTCCTGGGTTAATTATAATGACCTCCATGCTCTCAGGTAGTTGCGTAAATTTTATACCAAATACCCTCAGAAACCGGGCCCCTCTTCTCAGAGACGGGGTCTTTGAGTGGGGGGTACTATTATGGTGCCCGTGCTATGCTGGCGACATTCCATCAGTTTTACTTCCTGCTGACTCTTATTGGTTGATGTGGCTTTGCCCCACCCAGTATTTGTCCTTAAATACTGGGCCTTTTCACTTCTCCGGTGCCCTTTCATGGTGTTTCTGTTGCCAGCGCTTGTTCCAGTTATTCGTGTGATCAGACTGCCTGACTACTCTGCTGTATCTCATTCCTGCTCTGTGTACCGACCCGGCCCGGCTGACATTCCTGCTCTGTGTACCAACTCGGATTGGCTGATGTTCCTGCTCTGTGTACTGACCTGGCCTGGCTGACGTTCCTGCTCTGTGTACCGACTCGGATTGGCTGACATTCCTGCTCTGTGTACCGACCCAGTTTGGGCTACATTGTCCGTGTATCAGGGCCTGCCTGTGGTCTCATCCTGCATTCGGTTTGGGGCTGTCATCCAGGTTCCTCTCTGTTGCCTCATTGCCGCTCAAGCAGTCTAGTCTTGGTAACCTGTCACTTCCTGTGTCGCTCGGGCGACACTCCGGTATGATTCATCCATCTAGTTGCACCACGGTACACTAGACCTTTTTTCCTGCCGCAAGCTGAGGTTGGTCTTATTCTGGGCGCCTCAGGCTGTTCTCTCTATCTGGCAGTCGACATTGGTCTGAGCGTTCGTTAACCCCTTCGGGAAGGTGTCATCTTCCACTGGATTTCAATCATTGCAGTCTCCGTTGGGTGTTCCTCTGGGCATACAGTTGCAGTCCCCCGTTACTGCTATGGCAGTCCACAAACTTGTCCTGGGCCTCCGTTTACTCCTGTGGCATTACTCACTATTCGTTCACTCTCTGCAGAGTGAGAGTCTTGAGGGCCTCGCGCTATTAGGGCTTGTCAGTCCTTCTGGCCTAATAGTAACCCCTTCACTGCTGCCTCATTTGAGTATCACACGAACTTTTACCTGACCTGTGTCAGTATATTATTGTGCTGAGTTGTACATATACTGGACCGTGTGAGTATTTATTACTGTAACCTGTCCTGTGTCAGTACTATATTGTGTACATATATTACTGGACCCGCAAGGGTTATTATTATTCTGTGTTTGTTCAATAAAACTGTGTTTTACCTAACCTACTGTGTTTGAGTTTCAAATAAAACTGTTACACCATGTCTTTCAAATCAAACCAGTCAGACAAAATGCTGGAGTATTTGGGGTTAACCTCCTTTGTTCCCTTCTCACTCACACCCCCAGGCATCTCCAACACAGAGATTTAACAGCAAGGTCAGCAAGGAAATTGGACCACAGCTGCATGTGTCTTTCAAATCAAATCAGTCAGACAGAACATTGGGGTATTTTGGGTCAACCACCTTGCTCCCTTCTCAGACTGCCAGACATGTCCAACACAGAGACAATAACAGCAAGATCAGCAAGGAAATTGCTTGGACAGCAGCTGGCTGTGTATTTCAGATCAAATCAATAAGACAGAATGTTGGGATATTTGATGTCAACCTCCTTTGCTCCCTTCTACCACCCCCACACTCGTCCAACACAGACATAATAACAGCAAGATCAGCAGAGAACTTGGACCACAGCTGCCTTTATCATTCAAATCAAATCAGTCAGACAGAATTTTGGGGTAGCTGGGATCAACTGCATTTGATCCCTACTCACAACCCCAGACTCCCCCAGCAAAGACAGAACAGAAGGAAGCTTGGATCACGGCTGCTTGTGTCTTACCAGTCAGTCACACCAAATTTTGGGGATATTTGGGATAACATGGCAACATAGTTGACGAGGTTGAAAAAGGCATGTGTCCAGCCCATGCCAAAATACCTCTGTTGATCCAGAGGAAGGCAAAAAAAAAGACCATGAAGCTATTTCCAATTTAGCACCACATGGGTAAAAAAAATCCTTCTTGATTCCAAATGGCAGTTAGATAGTTCCCTGAATCAACAACCTATATGCATTGAAGCCATCCTTTCTCCCTTCTTCTCCCCCAGAGTGTCCCCAGACTCCCCTAATACAGAGAACAATGTCCTATCTAAAATACTCCCTAAATTAAGCTTCAACTCCATTTTATTTGCCTATCATCTCTAGCTCAAAATTAGCTGCTCTCTCTTCCTCTGGCAAACACAGAATGGCTTGCTATTTGAACGTGCAACTCCTTTTATAGGCTGCCTGCAGGAAAAGAAGGGAAATTTGCATGTGGTAGGTAGAAATTCAGTCTTCCTTTTGAGTTCAATGCAATGAGTTAAGTGAAAAAGGCACTAAAGTGGCACTTTTATCAGGGAATTTCCCTCCCATCCCTACTTGTTACTAATTTATTTCTCAGTCCAGAAGGAGTTAGTACATTCCTGAAGGTAATAATGCAGGTCAACAGTGGATCTTTCTGTAATATTCTATAATGTTTATTACATTAAAAAAAAAATGATCTAATTTTTATTATTTTGAGTGATAAATAATGGAAAATCATTATGTTCAGTATTTTTCTTAAATTAGACATAACTTTATGGCATATCCCTCTATTTCTTATCACACTATTACTATAATCCAGGGAGCATCTGTGGCACTAAATACACTAAACTGATAGCAGGGAAGATTCATTATTTTTATTAAATCTTCTCGTCTTAGACAAAGGCCATACTGACAGCAGTACTTGATTTCTTGGGGGTAGTTTTACATTGCTGACCTAAGTGTCAAGGTGATTAAATGAAGTTGTATCAATAGCTTAACAGAAAACTGATGTGTCAATTGTTCTGATACTTCCCAAGTCCTTTCACTATATGACAATGTTTCCTTACGCACACTGTCCACTAGGGATGGGTGAAATGATCTCCTTAAACTAAAATCGGTGAATAATGGCACTTCCCGCTTGGCAAATAATTTCCCACTAAAAGTGTAGTTTTTCTGCTTTTTTTGTCTAGCTCATTCCATTGAAATCAATGGCGACCTTGAATTAACACACAACACATAGCAAATATTGTTTTATTTCCCAAAGGCATGGTATAAAAGGGACATGAGGGTGTCTGTGTTGGTGTAGTGAGGGGAAAGAATCAGTTGAACAGGGAACATTTTTGTGGGGGGGGTTGTTTACTTGGATTGGGGGGCAGTTAATAAAAAATAAATCCTAAATACAGTTAAAAAAACCCCATAAGACATGGTATAAAAACGGTCTGAGGAGGGTGTCTGTGTTGGTGGGTGGAGTGTGGGGAATGAATCAGTTGAACAGGGAATTGTTTTGGGGGGTTCTTGACTGGTATTGGGGGTCAGTTAATAAAACAATAAATAAATAAAATAAGAAATTTGTATGTAATGTGATAGAGTGTCAGACCATGTGCTTCCTTCAGAGGAGAACCGGGCATCCCAGTGCTCATCTGGGTGGCCAGTTCACTCTGCATTCTGACCCTTGCAGCTCCTGACGCATCTACCTTCCGCATCCGATGGCAATGTGCAGGCGCGCGTCACTGGGAATCCCTCTAGTGACGATGCGTCCCGATTCTTAAAGGGAAAAGCCCATTTAGTGCTGCACCTCCTGTGGTTTGGGGGAAGCTACTTAAACTGCCTGGACACAAAACCAGTAGCCCATTGGTGGTGTTCCAGTGCAGTGTTGTTGAGTTTGATATCCGTGTATGATCCTTGGCCTGTTTATCCGTCTCTCCCGGTGTCCAGTGTTGTGGCTTGTCTGACTACCACTTTGTATTGGACCTTCTGCTCTGTCTGACTACCTGCTGTGGTAGCGGTAGTTATGGCAGATACAATGGATACGTTCAAGAGAAGATTAGATACATTTCTTTCCAAAGGCAGATTAGGAAGGTCTGATAAAGACTAACTTATTTGGTAGCAGGAAAGCTATAAAATTACTGGGGTATGAGAAGAAGGTTGAACTTGATGGACTTGTGTCTTTATTCAACCAAATTTACTATGTTACTGACCCCTGGCTTGTCTGACTATCCGCTTGGTATTGACCATCGGCTCTGGCTCACTACCCGCTCTGGTACTGACCCCTGACTTGTCTGACTATCCGCTTGGTATTGACCATCGGGTCTGGCTGAATACCCACTCTGGTACTGACCACTGGCTTGTCTGACCTACCACCTGATACTGACTGTAGGCCTGAATCAGTCTGACACTCCTTGTTGCGACCTATTCCGTTGGAAATGTTCCTGGGTCCCAGCCTCAATTGGTGCCATTGCACAGTTTCCTGTATTTGAGACTGCTCAGAGGTAGTCTCCTATTTCTGGTAGGAACCTCTTGCTTCCTGTTTAGCTCTCTACTCTCTCCAAGTATCTGTGGTATTAAGCATTGAGTATCTACGTTATTTAATAAAGGTGGTGTTTCAAATACAGTACTGTCTCTTGCTCATTCCTTGGTATCCGTGACAGTACGAAAGGGCCACAATGAGTACTGAAGGTACAGGAAACCCACCGGTCTAGAGCATCTTGGCTAAAATAGACTTCCAGGATCAACTTATTGATCAACTGTCCTTTGCCATTCAGACAATACTTAACCGTCCTAGTAGATAACCGGTGGCCTCTGCTGATCCTGTTCCAGCACTGGTTGTTACGACTGGTCTGGAGCCCACTGTTGCCAGGGGATTGTCCATATTCGTTCCACTACCTCAACGGTATAAGGGTAACCCGGCACTTTGCCGTGGTTTCCTTAATCAAGAGGGCATATACCTTGAGATGGTTCCTCGTGTGTTCCCTACAGAGTGTAGTTAAGTAGGGTTTATGATCTAGCTCCTTTCAAACAAAGCTTTGGCATGAGCCAATACACTATGGGAGAATGATAAACCCATCACTTATAATTTTGCGGAGTTTGTGGCCTCATTTGGAAGGGTGTTTGATGTGCCTGCCCGCTCTGCCTCTACTGCCAAACATCTAATGACCATCCGCCAGGGTAACCGTAAGGTGGCCGAGTATGCTATTGAGTTTTGCACATTGGCACTGGTAGCCGCCTTCTCACAGGGGCTATGTGACGAAATTAAGGATGAGATCGCTGCCAGGGAGCTACCTGTTGACCTGGACGATATGATATAATTGACCATCCTGACTGACACTCAGATCAGGGAGAGACCCTCCTTTAAGGAGAGTCTGTGGAGGCCTCCGGCGCGCTTAGCTCCTACATTCAGTCACCCCCCCCCGTTCCTCGCTCGCCTCCCATGCCTCCTAGTTTGGACATGGTTTCACAGTTTAGTAAGAACACTCAGATAGTTAGGGAAGGATAATAAGCTTTATTGAAAATAAATGGAACAATCACCCTACTCAGGTCCAGATGAGGTCCTGTCACGGTGCCCGTGCTCCTTTAGCGACATTCTGTCAGTCTACACTCCTGCTCCACTCCTGTTGGCTACTGTGATTGTCCCTCCCAGTATGGCCTTTAAATACTGGATTCTGGCACTTCTCCGGTGCACTTCCGTGGTGTTCCAGTACCAGCGCTTGTTCCTGATTTCTGTTTACTCTCAGTGTATCAACCCGGCCTGCCTGACTACTCTGTGTAATGGATCCTCACAGTTACTAAAGCCCCAGTGGACTGGGGCCCTGTCAGGACTTAGGGTTAACAAGTGGCTTCCCTGACCTCAAATGACTTTGATCCTGGTTGGCAGGGCTGCCCTGACCGTGAGTGACCTCGATCCATTGAGCACTCGATTTATTCGAGGAGACAACGAAAGGGTGGGATTGTATGACAAAGGGATCCCTGGAGTGGATGCCAGGGCCTAACTACTGAGAGTTTGAATTCGAAACCTGGCCTCGGATTGGCCACAGTTAAAGCGGGACATTTGAAGGACGTTGATCAACACTCCTGACCGTTGGTCTTTGTGTGGACTTTAGCCATTAAGGCTACTCTCCCCACTGAGAATCCCTTTGTCCATAAGCATGCTCCTGTCCGGCCCTGGCCCAACCCCTCATAATGTCAAGGATGGGAAATAGACCATTCAGGGCCCACGTCATGTCCCCATTCCCTCTACCCATTGGTCAATAGGCCAAGCCAGCCATTTTACTATTTGGCCCCTCCTGTCCCCATTGATACCTTTTATTGTAGAGTATAAAAGAAAGGTTGTTACTCAATAAAGTGTGTTTAGTTGGAGTAAGCAGTCTCCGTGTCTCTTTCCTGCTGGGATGGTCTAGAGTCCTCTCTGACTCCCATCCCTCTAAGGCAATTGAGCTGGTTCACTGTCCGCCTGCTGGAGCTACGACGCCGGCCTCTCAACTTCCGTCTGGATCACCTCCGCTCCGGCTTTGATGCTCGGGATCGGCTCCACGTGTTCGGCGTGGCATCGACCTATGAAGGAGTCTCGGTCTCGAAGGCATCCGATGTAGCCGGTCACCGGTTTGATTGGAGTACTTCGAGGCTCCGGTTCCAAGCTTCGACCGAGACGTTTGACGGTTCCCCAGCCGGCCCATAGAGAGAGAACCCGGGTACAACTGCCCAAGACCTCCCGGAGGCTTGGGTTTCTGTTATAAAGGTGGCAGACAACGTGATCGAACTGAAACCAGCATCCAGGCGGAGATACAGCCGATGGCTTGAACCCGGTTTCAGCAACGATGTTCTCTCTCTAAAAGAGGTCTAAACCATCAACGGGGAACCCGGCTGAGGATAAGATGGTGGAACAGTACAAACATGCTCCGTTGGTGACTTTACAGAACCTGGCTGCCCAACGGGGACAAAACACGACGGGATTGCGGATACAGGACTTGGTCCTTGGACTTGGATGCAGAGGCAGCGGAGTTAGCTCGAAGGACAGAGCTCCCTGCGGAAGACTCAACAGAAGTGTACCTTAATGACTCGGGTACGATGGGTCCAACAAAGCGTGGTAGAGACTTCCGGCCGGTCCGGCAGGGGATCGAAGAACTAGGGCCTCGACAGGTATTCGACAGCGAGGACCCCATCACCCGGATTGTCGCTCAACGGCTCCCTCTTTATGGACCTAACCCATCGACGGAACTTGTCGACCGGATCATGGCGGAAGCTCAAGAAGATTGGGCGAGAAGCTTGATGGAAACCCCGCTTTCGAGCCAGGCCACCCCGACCGAAGCTCGTGCCGGCTCCGGATGGATCGGAATACCTGTGTCACACCATGCTTTTTCCACGTTCAACGACACGACCGGAGAGATTGATGGATTTCTCCATAACTTCGAGTGGATGTGCCACCTCTGGGAGATTGAGCCAACTCAATGGTCCGCGATCCTTGGGGGAAAACTGACTGGCAGGGCCATGGAAGCCTATCGAGCCATCCCGGACATAGACATTCGGAACTATGAAAAGGTCAAAAGCAAACTGCTGGCTAGGTATGCCATCACCCCGGATACCTATCGCCGACAATTTGGGTTTGAACGAGCCATCCGGAATTGGCTACAAGGGAGCACAGCACAAACTTTCGAGGACTGTTGCCAACAGTTACCAATGGAGCATTTCTTTCTGAACATCCTGGACTCTGTTCGAGACTGGGTTAGGGACCGTAACCCTACCACTCTTGCCCAGGCTGCACAGCTAGCGGATGAGTATGAGGATACCAGGAAAATGGGGGCCCGGGCACTGCGGCCCTCAGGGGAAGGAGGAAATCGGCCAACTTCACATATGGTATATCCTCACCAGAATGGGCCCGGACATTTCCCAGCAACCTCCGGAGCACAAGGTCCCTCCAACTCTGGACCCATATGTCACAACTGCCATCAATGGGGACACGTGCAGTATCAGTGCCCTAGGGGAAGAGGGGTTCCAACCTGACCCACCGAATCCAGGGGTTTTTCCCCAAGATATACACCGGCACCACAGGTGTCCCCTGCCCCTCCAGCGGTCCAACCTGCTCCCCGACCTACCCACTGTGTGACCCAGGAAGGGTCATGGGGACCCCCCGGTTCCACAACAGAAGCTCCCTGGCCTGATCCCTTGGAAGTTGTGTCTGGTCCAGGGGACCACTGTGAATGGGGGTCCTACCAGGAGATTGCACTCACCCAGGGATTACAACCAGATAACCGTCAGCAGCATTTACAGCCTGTCTTGGTCAATGGAGCCCGGCCACTGGATTCCAAGATACCAGAGCCACCATCACGTTGGTACAGCCTTTTTGCGTGTTCCCCTGCTACAGGTCCAATCAAGTTGTGGAGGTCCGAGTAGCTGGGGGCAAGGTTTATTAATTACCCATGGCCCAGGTGCAGCTGAATTGGGGAACCGGTCATGGAGACTGCCTTGTGAGAGTCATGCCTGGACTTCCCGCAGACGTCCTGCTTGGGAACAACTTAGGAAACCTGCAGAGCCATTACGCCTGTTTACAGCAGAGAGTGTCGCGGACGCCCTACTTTAAATCTTCACCCGATAGGATTCCCCTCTGAGATACTGACCGATCAGGGCACCCAGTTTACCTCCGAAATCCTTCAGCAGGTGTGGGCGCTGTGCGGGATAAAACCCATTCGCACCACAACCTATCACCCGCAAACCATCGGCTTCTGTGAAAAGTTCAATGGAACCTTAAAACAGATGTTACGGGCTTTCATGGAGTCACACCGAGACTGGGTGCGGTTCTTGCCCCACCTCCTCTTTGCTTACCGACAGGTGCCCCAGGAGTCCACAGGCTTTTCTCCCTTTGAACTATAGTATGGGAGACGAGCCCAGGGGCCTCTGGACCTCCTCTGGGAGTATTGGAAAGATAAGTGTGACTCCCAGGAAACCCTGGCGGTTACCTACGTGGTAGAGCTCTGCAAGAAACTCGCCGACCTCATGGGATTAGCCCACCAACACCTCCAACAGGCCCAGAGACAGCAGAAGCAGCAGTATGATAAGCACGCCAAGCATAGGGAATTCCATGTGGGACAGCAGGTACTAGCATTAAGACCGGTCAAGCAGAACAAGCTGCAGACCGTCTGGGTGGGCCCCTATTAGGTTATTGACAGGCAAGGGGAAACTGCCTACATAGTTGCTAGAGGGCCTCTGCAGCAGGACCGCAGGACTTGCCACGTGAACGCCCTGAAAGCTTATCACGCCCGCCCAGAAGAAGTACTCTCCATTTCCACCCCAGTGGGCGACAGCTTGGAGGAACAGGACATCCCTGACCTTCTGGCCGCCGCCCAAGGAAGGGGACACTGCGACCCCCTCACGTTGGGGTCCTCACTGAATCCAGAGCAGCAACAGCAAGTTAAGGATATGGTGCAGAAGTGGCCCCAGCTGTTCTCCCCACACCCAGGGCTTACTACAGTAACCCAACATCAGGTTCTGACTACAGGGACTGAGGCCCTGCGTCAGCCGGCCTATAGGGTTCCGGAAGCGGTTAGAAAGGGCATGTGGCAGGAATTGCAGGAAATGTTGGACTTAGGGGTCAGCGGTTGGTGGATAACCTGCTAGCAGGAGCACAAGAGTTTGCCTGTGCTTACCTAGATGACATCACCATCTTCAGCAATAACTTGGAGGAGCAATTACCTCATCCAGAGGCCATTTTCGGTAGGATTGCCCGGGCAGGCCTGACCCTGAGACCAGACAAGTGCCAAATAGGGATGGGGGAGGTTCAGTACCTGGGACACAGGGTAGGAAATGGGCAACAAAGACCAGAGCCGTATAAGATAGCCACCATCCTGGACTGGCCCAGTACCAGAACCAAGAAGCAGGTAATGGCTTTTCTAGGAACAGCAGGGTACTATAGGAAATTTGTGCCCAAATATAGCGCCATAGCTAAGCCCCTGAACGATCTCACCCGCAGAAACCTCCTGTGCCATGTGGACTGGTCCATTGAGTGAGAATAAGCCTTCCAAGCTCTCAAAACCGCGCTAGGGAAGGGACCCATATTGGCCGCTCCTGATTTCACTAAAACTTTTCTGGTTTACACAGATGCTTCAGACTACGGACTTGGAGCTGTACTGAGCCAGGTTAACGCACAAGGAGAGGAACACCCGGTGGTCTATCTAAGCAACAAGTTGCTGCCCAGGGAAGCCGCTTATGCTGCTGTGGAGAAAGAGTGCCTGTCATTGGTGTGGGCCCTCAAAAAGCTGCAGCCTTATCTGTTTGGTCGGAAATTCACTGTGTTTACCAACCATAATCCCTTGGTGTGGTTGAATCGGGTGGCAGGGGACAATGGACGACTACTACAGTGGAGTTTGGCCCTACAGGCTTTCAAATTTTCTAATAAGTACAGACCAGGCAAGGAGAATAAAAACGCAGATGGTCTGTCATGACAGGAGGAGACGTAAGGGTGACACAAATGTATTACTAGGTTGGCTGTTTATTTCCCCGGAGGACTACTGAAAAGGGGGAGAAATGTAACGGATCCCCACCATTACTAAAGCAGGGGTGTCCAGTGGACTGGGGCCCTGTAAGGTTAACATGTGGCTTCCCTGACCTCAAATGACTTCAATCCTGGTTGTCAGGGCTGCCCTGACCGTGAGTGACCTCGATCCGTTGAGCACTCGGTTTATTCAAGGAGACAATGAAAGGGTGGGATTGTATGACAAAGGGATCCCTGGCGTCAACACCAGGGCCTAACTACCGAGAATTTGAATTCGAAACCCTGGCCTCGGATTGGCCACAGTTAAAGCGGGACATTTGAAGGACGTTGACCAACGCTCCTGACTGTTGGTCTTTGTGTGGACTTTAGCCATTAAGGCTACGCCCCCCACTGAGAATCCCTTTGTCCATAAGCATGCTCCTGTCCGGCCCTGGCCCAACCCCTCATAATGTCAAGGATGGGAAATAGACCATTCAGGGCCCACGTCACGTCCCCATTCCCTCTACCCATTGGTCAGTAGGCCAAGCCAGCCATTTTAATATTTGGCCCCTCCTGTCCCCATTGATACCTTGTATTGTAGAGTATAAAAGAAAGGTTTTTACTCAATAAAGTGTATTCAGTTGGTGTAAGCAGTCTCCGTGTCTCTTTCCTGCTGGGATGGTCTAAAGAGTCCTCTCTGACTCCCATCCCTCTAAGGCAATTGAGCTGGTTCACTGTCCGCCTGCTGGAGCTATGACGCCGGCCTCTCAACTTCCGTCTGGATCACCTCCTCTCCGGCTTCGATCCTCGGGACCGGCTCCATGTATTCGGCATGACGTCGACCTTTGAAGGAGTCTCGGTCTCAAAGGCATCCGCTGTAGCCGGTCACCGGTTCGATTGGTGGACTTCGAGGCTCCAGTTCCACGCCTCGACCTCCCGGAGGGTTGGGTTTCCGTTATACTCTGCATCTCGTCTCCTGCTTGTGTACCGACCCAGACTGCCTGACCATTCTGCTTCTCATCTCCTGTGTACCGACCCGGCTGACGTTCCTTTTCCGTGTACCGACCCGGCTTGGCTGATGTTCCTGCTCCGTGTACCAACTTGAATTGGCTGACGTTCCTGCTCCGTGTGCACCCGCCGATTAGGCTGCTGCCTCCCTGCACACCCTTACCGACTAAGGGTGGTGATCCTCTCTCGCTGTCTGTGACAGCTGTGCAGTTTTGGTCTCGGTTGCCTCTGTGTCGCCCCATCGACATTCCTATTGGCTTGTCCTACTGTCCGTTCCCGGTTGGTTGTCTCCCAGGGCAAGTTGCTCAGTTGCTCTCTTCCGTTACTGTCACGGCAGTGCTCAGTTGCTCAGTCTCCATTACTGTCACGGCAGTCTCCAGTCGCCTAGTCTCCATTACTGCTACGGCAGAGTGCAAGTGGCCTAGTCTCCGTTACTGCTACAGCAGTGTCCCTGTGGCTCAGAGTCCGTTATTGCCACAAAAGAAACTCTGTTGCACAGTCTCCGTTTATGCCACATCAGTATCCAAGGGCTTAGTCTCTTAGTTTCTGCTACGGCAGTCTCCTGTTGCTAGTATCCACTACTTCTACGGCAGCGCTCTCGTGGATTGGTCTCCGTTACTGCTACTGAAGTGCTCTAGTTGCCTGGTCTCCGTTACTGCTACGGCAGTGTCCTTGTCACTCAGTCTCCGTTACTGCTACGGCAGTATTCACGTGGCCTAGTCTCTGTTACCGCTCCGGCAGTGCTCAAGTTGCTCAGCCTTCGTTACTGCTAAGGCAGTTCACCATTACCTGTTATACTTATTCTTGGGTGTTACTCGTATTTAAGCTCTCTACCCTAGGTGAGCTTCTTAACAGGCCTTACCACATATGGAACTGTTTACACTCGCTGACTGCTATTAACCCATGCAATACCAATACACTGGGACTCTTTCAAGATTTGCCTGATCTGTGTCAGTATAATGTGTTATGGACTCTAAACTTATACTGGACCTGTGTGGGCTCACATATATATATAACCTGTCTTGTGGCTGTACTATATTGAGAATATATTGCAGGACCTGTGAGACCTACTGTGTCTGTGTGTCAAACAAACCGTTACAGGTCTGTACCAAGTACTTCCCAAATCTGACTCAGGTCAGGATGTATGAATATCACAGTGGCAAACAATAATAGGACTCTGTAGGCTTGATTCGTGGACAGGTTCATGAACAAGTAGAACCACAACAGCCCCACACTGCAACTAGTTGAGACAGGGTGATGGGTGACTGCAGGGCAATTCCCTAGGAGGCTAGGGATAGCAGAGGCAACACAGGCAGGACTCTGCCAATGACCTGACCCTAGAACGCTAGGGTTAATGGAGGCAACACAGAGAGTACTCTGGCAGTGATCTGGCCCTAGAATGCTAGGGTTAATGGAGGCAACACAGACAGGACTCTGGCAGTGACCTGACCCTAGAACGCTAGGGTAAACGGAGGCAACACAGACACGACTCTGGCAGTGACCTGACCCTAGAATGCTAGGGTTAACGGAGGCAACACCGACAGGACTCTGGCAGTGACCTGACCCTAGAATGCTAGGGTTAACGGAGGCAACACGGACAGGACTCTGTCAGTGATCTGACCCTAGAATGCTAGGGTTACTGGAGGCAACACAGACACTGGCAAGTGGCCAGACTCCCACAGACCCCTGGTGACTACAGGGATATACAGGCCACGCAGGCACTGTATAGTATAGCAAGTGGGAGTAGGTGGAATGGGATACAGGGTGCGTACTCTGACAGATCAGAAGCCAGCATTGCCCCAATCTGTACACACGGAGGTAGTCAGCCAGTCCAGTCAGAAACGGAACCAGATACACAGCCAGGTCGGCACACACGGAGTAGTCAGCCAGTCCTAGTCGGTAATGGAATCAGATACTCAGCCAAGCCAGGTCGGTACACACGGAGTTAGTCAGCCAGTCCTAGTCGGTAACGGAATCGGATACTCAGCCAAGCCAGGTCGGTACACACGGAGTTAGTCAGCCAATCCTAAATCAGCAACGGAATCGGATCACAGGGGAGTCAGGAACCAGGAGCGTAGTCAGGTGAGCCGGGTCATACACGGAAAGAGGAACAAGCAATAACAAACGCTAGGTACGGGTACACCACGAAAGGGCACCATAAAGATGACAGGAGTGAGTATATAAAGGCAAGCCCTGGGAGGAGCCACAGTCCCAAAACCAATAAGAATAAGGCAATGGTAAACCCGGAAGTAACAATGTCGCCCAGCAGCTGGAATCAAGGGCACCGTGATAGTACCCCCCTCTCAACGACCCCCCCCCCTGTCGTGAGGGAGGTCTAGGCTTTGATGGGAACTTAGCATGGAATCTGTGCAACAATAGTGGAGCATGAATGTCAGACTAGTTCACCCATGAGCGTTCCTCTGGACCATAACCCTTCCAGTGCACCAAATATTGGATCTGTCCATGGAATCTACGTGAATCCATAATACTCTGCACCTCATTTTCGTCATGATCTTGTATGCGCACTGGAGCTGGGACTGCCAGAGAGTTGGTATAGCGGTTACACACCAAGGGTTTGAGAAGAGACACATGTTATGTATCCTCATAGAGGCAGATAATTCCAAGGCATAGGCAACAGGGTTAACTCTGCAGAGTACCTGGAACGGACCCACAAATCGGGGAGCCAATTTACCACATGGAACTTGCAACTTGAGGTTCCTGGTGGACAACCACACCCGGTCCCCCACCTAGAATACGGGAGCCGGCAACCTTCTGTTGTTGGCATGTCGCTGAACTCGTAGAAAGGAGTCACGTAGGGAATTCTGGACTTGTGCCTAAGTGGAGTGGAGTTGCCTAATGTGCTCATCTAGAGCTGAAATCTGCTGTGCTTGGAAGGTGTCTGGGAGCAAGCATGGTTGTAACCCATAGTTGATGAGGAAGGGTGAGCTCCCGGAGGAAGAGCACACAGCACAGTTCCTGACAAATTCTGCCCACGGCAATAAGTCAGCCCAGTTATCGTGGTGGTTAGAGATGAAACAACATAGAAACTGCTCCAATCCCTGGTTGGAGCGTTCAGCAGCCCCGTTAGTCTGGGGGTGGTATGCAGATGAGAACGACAAATGGATGCCCATTTGATCACAGAATGCCCTCCAGAACCTGGACACAAATTGGCTCCCACGATCGGAGACCAGGACCTTGGGGATCCCATGAAGCCGTGGGCAGATGCCTGTAACACACTGAGGGCATTTAAAGTGAGCCTGCCCATATATAAAGGCAGACTCAATTCAAATGCCCACAGTGTGTTACTGGCATCGGCCCGTACACAGCTAATGAGGATCATCGTGGGACATTTCTGTCTCTGCCGCCGCCGCCCTCGCAGCCGCTCCAAGCGGCGGAGACAACAACTATAAGCTAAGTGAAATATTGGGCATGTGTAAATTACATTGATAGCTGTATCTATGGACCTTTTTATTCATGGGCATGTATTTTATGGGGCATTACATGGAGGCATATGTGACTATATCTATGGGAAACTAAAATTACACCCTTTGAGTGACAGTGAGGTACGCAACGCATTGCTTTGCAATGCGTTGCGTACCCCTCTGCCACTCAAAGGTTTCTAGAATGTATTTGTTCATGCTTAATGTTAACATATTTCTTTTTTTTCACAGGGAGAAGGTGGAAGACTGAAGAAAGAAGACAGAAGGATGAGAAGACAGAATAATTCTTTATTTTTATATAGCGCACACAGATTACGCAGCGCTTTACACTCATATTGGTTCCTGTCCCCATTGGGGCTCACAATCTAAATTCACCTATCAGTATGTTTTTTGGAGTGTGGGAGGAAACCAGAGTACCTGGAGGAAACCCACGCAAACACAGTGAGAACATACAAACTCATTGCAGATGTTGTTCTTGGTGGGATTTGAACCCAGGACCCCAGCGCTGCAAGGCAACAGTTCTAACCACTGAGCCACCGTGACAGAAGAGAAGGACCAGCAAGCCGAGGACTCCACTGGACATCAGGATTAATGGTGAGTGTAACTTGTAATATGATGTTGTTTTTCACTTAGTCGGATTAACCCTATGAATGCTGGTGGGGTAATTATACCCTGCTGGCACTCATAGGGTTAATTCTACTAACTTTTGACACAATTTGGACACTTTGGATGTATTGATGTGGGGTTTGGGGCCCCATATCATTACATCCACTGAGGACGTTGCTTTTTTTTTGCCAGTTAACAGATGCATTAGCTGGCAAAAGATCCGATAAGGGACTCTACAGCCAAACAAACTGGGTCTTAAATATTAGGCGGTAATGAGTCCCTCATCGGATCTTTTTCAGCTAACGCAGTCTATTGAATGGCAAAGTGGAGCATTTTTTTTGTTTCTGTGGGCCAAAACACACGTTAGTGTTGCGGCCGGTACTCTGAATAAACTGCCGTTAGCAGTTCATTACATGGCCCTTTGAATGGCCTACTGCATGTAAAGACACCCGTTAGTCTTTTTATTGGCTAACGGCTGCCTTTAAATCTAGCCCTTAGAGCGAGCACAAATAGTACAGGCTGCCGTAAATGTGGCACAATCAGCCCTTAACGTAGGCCACCAGAACATTCGGGACAAGGACCATATCAATTGATTTTTGCCTACGTGGCTGGCAGTACGAGATGTGTGATAAGTCTCCATTAATTTGACCTGAAAGGGTTCAGCCACATAGCACTTGCCCATGGGTTTCTCTGGAGAAGCATTGGCCTGGGATTCCAAGATCTCTTCGCCCAATGGGAAAGTGATACTGGTGCGTAGTGTGGCAAGGATACGATCCGGAGGTATAATAGGCACAGGCGCAGACTCAGACTCCGGATCTGGGCCAAATTGTCTGGATAAGGCATCAACCTTAACATTCTTGCTACCAGATAAGTATGAAATGATAAAATTGAAGCGTGAAAGGAATAAGGCCCATCTGGCTTGTCTGGGGAATAACCGTTTTGCCTCTGAGAGGTAGGGAAGATTTTTATGGCCTGTCAGGATCAGAATCGGTGCCCTGGTGCCCTCCAACAGATGGCGCCATTCACGAAGTGCCAAAGTGATTGCCAACAATTCGCGATCCCCACTATCATAGACACTTTGGGCCTTGGTCATTTTTTTTTAGAAGAGTCCGCATGGCCTCTGTGACAGCACTGCCCCATCACCAGTCTCTGAAGCGTCAACCTCCAAGGTGAACAGCAAGCCGGGTATAGGATGCGACAAGACTGGTGCCAAGTAAAATGTGAATTTTAAGGATTCAAACGCCCTTTCAGCTTCTGGAGACCACACTGAAGCATTGGCACCCTTATGTGTTATATCTGTCAGTGGTTTCACAATCATGGAGTAGTCACGAATAAACTTTCTATAATAATTTGAAAAGCCCAAGAACCGCTGCAAGGGCTTAAGACCAATGGGACGTGGCCATTGCAACACAGCAGAACATTTGTCCTTGTCCATGGCAATGCCATCTTTTGCCAATCACATATCCTAAGAACGGTACCTTGGATCTATGAAATTCGCACTTGTCCAATTTGCAAAATAATTTGTCTTCTCTCAGTTTTTGTAACACAGTGTGTTTCCAAGTCAGAAGAATAAATTAGAATATCGTCCAGGTAGACCACTACACAACACTGTAACAGGTCCCTAAGGACATCGTCAATAAACTCTTGAAATACCGCCGGGGAATTGCATAACCCAAAGGGCATCGCTTGGTACTCGTAGTGCCCCGTCCGAGTTTTGAAAGCGGATTTCCACTCATCACCTTCTTTTATCCTGACTAGATTGTATGCCGCCCTTAAGTTCAACTTGGTGAAAATGGAAGCGCCCTTGAGTGAATCAAACAACTCCGTAATGAGTGGGATGGGGTAAGCGTACTTGATCATTATCTTATTCAGACCCCTTATCACGGTGCCCGTGATTTCCTTCTGTCACTCTCGCTTGTGCCGTGCTCCTATTGGTTGAGCCTGTTTGGCCCACCCCTGGTGACTTTTTTATACCTGGCCATTGGCACCTGTCAGGTGCCCTTTCGTGGTGTTCCTGAGCCAGTATTGCTGTGCTGTGTTCCTGATACCGGTGTACCGACTTGGCCTGTTTAGACTATGCTCCTGTGTTCCTGCTCTGTGATCTGACCCAGCCTGGCTGACGTTCCTGCTTGTGACCTGATCTGGCTTGTCTGAGAACCCTGCTCCGTGATTCGACCCTGCCTGGCTGATGTTCCTGCTCCTTGACCTGCACCAGCTTACTACCTGTCAACAGCGTTCCAGCTTCCTGCTGTCACCGAGATGACATTCTGACCATCTCCTGTGATTGTGGCACGGCAGAGTGTGAGCCTCCGTTAATCCGTGCAGAGCTGTACTCCTGCTAGCTGAGCTCGTTAACCTGTGCAGAGCTGTACTTCTGCTAACTGAGCCCGTTAACCCATGCAGAGCTGCACTCCTGATTACTGAGCCTGCGTTTATCGTGCAGAGCTGGGCTTCCTATACTGAGCCTCCAGTCACTGATACAGAGCTATAGCTTACTCTTGCAGAGCCTTTACCTTACAGCCACTATTACTGCTGAGCCGGTCCATCCTAGCCTTGTGAGGCGACGGTTCATTCTGCTCCTTGCAGTATAGTCGGTATATGTTACAGCGCCCGGAGGAGGCGCCGGGGCTCTAGCTCGTTCAGTGCTATTCTCCGCTATTATGCCTATGGGGGCTATTGGCTCAAGCTCTTGCCATCCAGTTGCTTCCGTTATTACGCCCGTGGGGGCTATTGGCTCAAAGCTCTTGCAATCCGGTTGCTTCCGTACTACGCCCGTGGGGGCTATTGGCTCAAAGCTCTTGCAATCCGGTTGCTTCCATTATTACGCCTGTGGGGGCTATTGGCTCAAGCTCTTGCAATCCAGTTGCTTCCGTTATTACGCCAGTGGGGTCTATTGGCTCAAAGCTCTTGCCATCCAGCTGCTACCATTACTACGCCCATGGGGGCTATTGGCTCAGCTCTTGCAATCCAGTTGCTCCCGTTACTACGCCCGTGGGGGCTACACACTCAAGTCTCTGCAGGGTCTGGGTCGCAATTTCCTTTTGCTGAAGCAGTTATCTCCATTTTATGGACTTAAGGTGTTGTGTCAACTACACCATTCACTGCCTAAATTACCACCTAGGGCGTACCAAACACCACAACTGAGACGGACTGATTACTGTGTTAACCCTTGTGTTCTCTGTCCTCAGTATCTGTTATGTGACAGTATCTGTAAAGTTATTATCTGTATATTGGGACAAAACAGCCTACTTGCTATTACTCAGTGCTGCCTATAGAGGGCGATCCTTTCTTTTATTTTTTTTTGTTTAAACAAACTGTGTTTTATTTTACCTACTGGTCTGAATGTCTTGAAAACCGTTACACCCCTATAATCGATACAGGGTCTGAGTTCCCCATTTTTCTTTTTCACAAAAAAAAAAATCCAGCCCCCGTGGGCAAGGAAGATTTACGAATTATGCCACGGGCCAAGGCATCAGCAATATACTCTTCCATTGCCTGATTCTCTTCGCAGGACAATGGGTAGGTTCTACCTCTAGATGGCATTGAACCAGGCACAATATTAATAGCGCAGTCATAGGGGCGATGCTGTGGCAAAGTGCTAGCCTCTCTCTTACTGAATACATCACTGAATTACTGATATTCTAGCGGTAATAAGGGAGAGGTACACAAGATCTTAATAGGTTGTTGTAGGCAATGTGTCACATAGAAATCTTACCAGGCCAGGATTTCACAGGATCTCCAATTCATTCTGGGATTATGTGTCTGCAGCCATGGGAAACTCAGACTGATCGCATAGTGAGGAGACTGAATAATCTGGAACTTCAGGGTCTCCGTGTGGCGAGCTCCAATAAGAATTACCAGTGGACAAGTCTCCTGAGTGACCTGGGGGGGCACCAAAGGTCTCCCATCAACGGCCTCAATGTTCAACGGGGATTCCATCTCCACCAATGGAATATTCTGAAGGACCGCAAAGTCCTTGTCCATGAAGTAACTGGCCACGCCGGAATCAATCAAGGCGGAGGCAGTAAAGGAAGACCTGGCCCAGGATGCCAAGACCTCCACCACGGGTTTACACTGGGTACCTTCTGGGGACTGATATACCCCACCTAGGATCTGTCCCCTACAAGAACCTAGGTGCGTTCGTTTCCCAGCCGCACTGGACATTAACGCAACAAGTGTTCAGCTTTGCCACAATACAGACACAAGCCTTGTCTGTGATGGAAGAGCTGCTTTTCCTTAGATAAGCGTGTAAAGCCCAGCTGCATAGGCTCACTACTACTGCTTGTGGTGCCCGGAGGAGCAGGAGGTGAGGGAGGTATGGGTGGGCAACTAAGGCTAGGCAACGACCCAGTGGTAGGCTTCTGCTTGCGATCTTTATAAAGACTTCTCTCCCTTATGTGGGTATCAATCAATGTTGCGAGCTCAATGAATCTGTCCAGCTCTTCTGGTAACTCACGAGCTGCTATCTCATCCTTTATTTTGTCATCGAGACCTTGTGTGTAGGCTGCCACAAGAGCCTAATCGTTCCAACCAACCTCTGCAGAGAGTGTGAGAAATTCTATCACATAATCTGCAACCTTACATGCGCCCTGCTGAATTCTCATCAGTCGTTTTGATGCAGAGGTGGCGCGCCCAGGGAGCTCGAATATACTACAAAAGGCCCTTATAAATTTGTTAAAGTTTGTTGTAATAGGTTTGGCCGTCTCCCAGATCGGGTTTGCCCAGGCTAGATCTCGGCCTGTCAACAGGGAGATCATGAATCCCACCTTGCTTCTTTCGCTCGGAAAAGCCTGGGGTACTAGTTCCAAAAAAATTTCTTGCTGTTTTAGGAAGCCACGGCATAAGGTGGGATCCCCATCTTATCTCAATGGGAGAGGAGCAGTTGCTGACAATCCTCTGTTTAGAATACTTGTAGTCATAGCCTGTGCCATTGGTGCCAAAACTGGGGTGGCCATCGATGCCTGCACAGGTTTTTCGAGGTGAGCAGTACGCTCCAGAATGGTCTGCACGGCCAGTGACAACTGATCCAAACATTGCTCATGCGCATCTATTCTCTAATGGATACTCTGAGAACTACCTTCACCTGTATTGTCTGAGGTCATTGGCTCTTTCGTACTGTCATGGTTTAGTAAGAACACTCAAACAGTTAGGTAAGGTTAATACGCTTTATTGAAAATAAATGGAACAATCACCCTACTCCGGTCCAGATGAGGTCCGTTCCCAAATCTGACTCAGGTCAGGATGTATGAATATCACAGTGGCAAACAATAATAGGACTCTGTAGGCTTCATCCGTGGACAGGTTCAGGAACAAGTAGAACCAGAACAGCCCCACACCGCAACTAGTTGAGATAGAGTGATGGGTGACTGCAGGGCAATTCCCTAGGAGGCTAGGGATAGCGGAGCAACACAGGCAGAACTCTGCCAATGACCTGACCCTAGAATGCTGGGGTTAACGGAGGCAACACAGACAGTACTCTGGCAGTGATCTGGCCCTAGAACGCTAGGGTTAACTGAGGCAACACAGGCAGGACTCTGGCAATGACCTGACCCTAGAAAGCTAGGGTTAATGGAGGCAACACAGGCAGGACTTTGTCAGTGATCTGACCCTAGAACACTAGGGTTAACGGAGGCAACACAGACAGGACTCTGGCAGTGACCTAACCCTAGAACGCTAGGGTTACCGGAGGCAACACAGACACTGGCAAGTGTCCAGACTCCCACAGACCCCTGGTGATTACGGGGATAGACAGGCCACGCAGGCACTGTAGTATAGCAAGTGGAAGTAGGTGGAATGGGATACAGGGTGCATGCCCTGACAGATCAGAAGCCAGCGTTGCCCCAATTTGTACACACGGAGGTAGTCAGCCAGTCCAGTCAGAAACAGAACTGGATACACAGCCAGGTCGGCACACACGGAGTAGTTAGCCAGTCCTAGTCGGTAACGGAATCGGATACTCAGCCAAGCCAGGTCAGTACACATGGAGTTAGTCAGCCAGTCCTAAGTCAGCAATGGAATGGATCACAGGGTCGTCAGGAACCAGGAGCGTAGTCAGGTGAGCCGGGTCATACACGGAAACAGGAACAAGCAGTAACAAACACTAGGTACGGTTACACCACGAAAGGGCACTGTAAATATGACAGGAGGGAGTATATAAAGGCAAGCCACAGTCTCAAAGCCAATAAGAATAAGGTAATGGTAAACCCGGAAGTAACAATGTCGCCCAGCAGCTGGAATCACGGGCACCGTGATACATGGCTGGGGGGGGCCGATGCAGTTAGGGTTTACCTGCCTCTCGGTGAAGGAGAGAGCATTCTGCCCGCGGGAGGGACTTTGCCTTTACTGCAGCAAACCCGGACACTTGCTGCGCGCCTGTCTCATCCGCCCGGGAAACTGGCGCACCTAGGGTTACATCGGGGACAAACTCTAGGTGGTGTCTCACAGTACCCCTCGAGGTCATCCTATCATGGGCCAATTCATCAGTGGTAACCCTGGCATTAATGGACTCAAGGGTGGCGGGGTATTTCATTGATGCCGATTACGCAGCTAAACATTCTATTCCGCTGAAGCCCCATGCCTCCTCCCTCTCCACCTCCTCCGCATTACATGAGGAGTATTGTACCTTCAGTGTTGTTTTTAATAAGGTGCAGGCCACAACCTTACCTCCTCACAGGCCGTACGATTGTTCGATTGACTTGGTGCCAGGGACTGTTCCTCAGAAGAATTGTGTATATCATCTGTCGTTGGCTGAGAATAGGACCATGGAGGAGTATGTGGCGGAAGCTCTCTCCAGAGATATCATTCGAAAATCCACCTCCCCAGATGGGGCAGGATTCTTCTTCATTAAGAATGGATGGAGAATTAAGGATGTGCATTGATTTCCGAGGTCTTAAAAACTCATGATCAAGAACGCCTATCCAATTCCATTGATCACAGAGTTATTCGACCAGCTACGGGGTTCGTCAGTCTTCACTAAGCTGGATCTTTGGACAACTTATAACCTGGTGCAAATCAAAGAGGGCGATGAATGGAAGACAGCTATCTTCCAGGAGTTCATTAACAATGTATTGAGACCTTTTTCAGAGTTTTTTGGTTGTCTATCTGGATGACATTCTCATCCACTCCCCGAATCTGGAGCAACACCGAACAGATATTGCTAGGGTGTTACAACTCTTACAGGTCAATAACCTTTTTTGCAAATTGGAAAAATGCGAGTTTCACCAGTCCCAGGTTACCTTACTGGGTATGGCTATGGACCCTGTAAAGCTTTCTGTGGTACTCCAATGGCCCCTTCCTGTGGGACTCAAGGTGATTCAGCGATTCTTGGGCTTTGCTTAATATTATTGGAAATTTATAAATTCATTTTCTACCATTGTTAAACCTCTTACAGACATGACACACAAGGGTGCGAATACTTCCGAGTAGTCTCTGAATGCTCTTCGGGCTTTTGAAACCCTTAAAGCAGCTTTTGCTGCTGCTCCACTTTTGAGACATCTGACTCCCAAGCTACCTATCATATTGGAGGTTGACGCGTCTGAGTCGGGAGTAGGCGCCCTCTTGTCTCAGCGGTCTTCTCCAGATGAGTAATTACTTCCTTGTGGATTCTTTTCAGAAACCTTGTTTGAGGTTGGGGACCGCAAATTACTGGCCATAATCCTGGCTTTACGTGAGTGGCAGCACTTACTAGAAGGCACTTGTGTGCCTATTCTTATCCTTACGGATCATAAGAGCTTAACCTACCTATCTCAATTCAATTATGTTGTGTCAGATCTGCCTGGTACCAAAAACATTAAGGCTGATGCCCTGTCTCCCCAGTTCGGTGCTGTGTCCAAGGAGGATTATGATCCCACGCCTGTCATTCTTCCTGATCATATTTTGGCAACCATTCGCACCAGCATTACGTCTCCTTTGGGGACAGAGATACTGGCTGCTCAGGGGAGAGCTCCGGCTGACAAGCCTAATGGGAAATTCTTTGTGCCTGAATCCTTAAGGGCCAAACTACTCGAGACCTATCACTCTTCCAAAGCAGTAGGACACATTGGAAGAGACAATCCTCTTATGTATAAGTGCTCACCTCCACAAATGAACAAAACACAATACCACCTATTAAATGATACAGAAATAAGAGAGTGTCTAGATAGCTTCTGTTTCTTTTTTCTTTTGTCCTCGGTGCTGCCTCCCAACGTTAGTCACTGGTAATTGACTCCCAACACATGAAAAAAAAAAAAACAGAGAGAAGAGAATAAAAAGTATATTTGCAGATCTCATGTTATATCCTTAAATATATCTTTTGGCATACTTTACATTTATGTGTACATTGTCTGGATATAGGAAGTATTTATGATTGTGTCATTAAGAGGATTATGTCAATCTCTGTAGTTAGTTGGAATCTTTTTAGATAGTTAATGTGTTAAAGGATGAGCAAGTTCAAATTACAGGGCCAGTTAAGATATTAGCATTTTGGGTGCCAGAGTGATACGGGGTGGTGTATTCTGTGCCACTCTGGCACTAGGGAGGTTAAAGAAGACCAGTAGGAAGACGTAGACGTAATGGAGAGTGGGACCTGCGCAGTAGGTAAGCCACATGTGCATTCCAATGAGAGGAAGTTCTCCATAGGAGAGAGAAGGATGTAACGCGCATGCATTTCGCTGAAGCATGGAAGAGGAAAGGAAACCCGGAAGTGATCATAGAAGGGTGCACATTTGGTGGAACATCTTTCTGTAGGGATGTTTGGCGTTACGTATTTTTTGGGGCCAGAATATGGATCAGAAGTGTGCATATAAGTTTGGTGTTGATGGGTGACCATTAGATAGACCCCTGACGAAGTGGTAGGACACCACGTAATGCGTAAGGTGAGGATATCAGAGTAGTGTGTTTTATATTTTTTGTATAAGTCTTATATTATTTTTCAGAGCTGTTAGTGCATTATTTATGTGTATTATTGTCTATACACTTTTACAATTTTTTATGTCAAGTGTTTGGAATAAATATCCTTTTTAGAGGAATACAATTCCAGTGTGTGGTCCTTATATACGTATAGGGTCACCTACTTATACATATATTTATATATATTGGTATCATCAGATATAGAGTTATAGATTGGAATTAGTTGAAGTGTAAGGTGTGACATCTGGAGATCCCTTTCCATCTACTCTGGGTGAGGTGACGAGTTAAAACCTAGCTGGAAGAACAGTGGAAGCAAAAGAGGGGGCATCACAGATACCCGCACTGGGGGTGATTCAGTGAAGGCTTACATACTGTGAGGCAGGTGTTAGCCTCATGAAAATGTGAGTAATGAATCCAGCCTGCACATAGGTGATTGTTTGGTGGCAGTATCTTATCGGCATTACAGTCTACACTTACAGCGTGTGCGCCTCTCTTCTCTTTGTTTTCATTTTCACATTGGAAGAGATCAACTCTTCTGGTCTGTATCTCGACTTTTTTGGCGACCCAGTATCCGACCTGATGTCTCTGCTTTCGTAGCAGCTTGTCATACATGCGCTAAGACTAAGGGCTAGATTTAAAGGCAGCCGTTAGTAAAAAAAATCACTAACGGGTGCGTTAAGTGTCATGTTGCAATTCAAAGATCCGTCTAAAGAACAGCTAACGGCAGTTTCACAATCCTTACGGCCGATACACTTACGTGCATTCAGACGCATGGAACAACATACCCCAGAGCTATTCAAAGGCTTGCGGTACTGATAACGGCTGAAAAAAAGACACACCTAACGGCTAAAAGTTAAGACCCACTTTTCTCACACGTTAGACACTTAACGGGCAAAACAAAACACCTATTACATAGGAAAATACACAAAATGCTTACCGCACAACCATGTAAATGGGAAAATTAACCCGTGCAATGCCAAAAAAACACAAATACATGCACACACAACACAAATCACTCCACACACAACAATAACCAAAACCACAGGGACAACGACACACAAAAAAACAACAACACAACATGGCACGGAACAATGGGGGTTATCACACAAAGCGGACACCTGCAAATACAAGCTCACCTGGGCAACATCAACACGCAACCTGCACCCCACAACTGCACGCCCGCAAATGGCACACACATAACAAGCACAACACACCACAACTTATAACACACACACACCTGCAAACACTTACCTGGACAAAAACAACACACCATTGGTTAGCACTCACCTCATCACCACACCTACACAACGCCCTAGCAAGTACTTAAAGGGACAACTCAACACACTCACTTGTGGCTTGTTTTCCACTCAGGGAGGGAGAGAGAGAGAGGTAGAGGTAGAGAGAGAGACAGATAGAGAGAGCAAACAGTATGTTGGGTTACATATTGTTGCAAAGACTGTGGAGAAGGCGTGCAAGGGAGAGAGCTAGGGAACATCAGCAACCTCCAAGCACGCCTCATCAACAGCCTTCACCTGTTGCAAGTGAGGAGGCTCTGGCTCAGCAGCCACACAGGAGTCCATCCCCACCTGGAGGGCAGAGGATGTATAGACGACCACCAAGGCCCAGGGTATACCACCCAAGGGTCACCCTCTTTGGAATGACTGATGACGAGGTCATTGATCGCTACAGGTTGAGGCCTGACAGCATCATTGCCTTGTATGAGGTCATCAAGGAGCGGGTGGATCCCATCTACATCCACAACCATGCCCTAACTGGCCTGCAGAAACTACTCTGTGCCATACACTTCATGGCAAGTTGGGCCTTCCAGTCCACTGAGGGTTACGCATCTGGCATGTCACAGGCCACATTCTCCAGAGTGCTGGCCCAGGTCCTGCCAGCCCTCAAAAGCAAGGCCAGTACCTATATACATTTTCCCACCACCGACATGGACTGGATACACGTCAAGCAGGCCTTTTACGCAAGGGGAGGCATGCCCAGGGTCATGGGTGCTATAGATTGCACCTATGTCCGGATTAAGGCCCCAGCACGTGACGCACAGCTATTCATCAACAGGAAGAACTTCCATTCCATCAACGTGCAGATGGTGTGTGACAGCAACATGAGGATCATGAATGTCTGTGCAAAATATCCTGGCAGCTCACATGATGCATACATTCTACAAAACTCCTCAGTCCACAGAGATTTTGAGAATGGAACCTTTACAGGGGGATGGCTAGTGGGAGAATTCACAAAACAAAATCACACCACATACACAGGCGTACACACCACGCTGCTCAGCATGCACCTGACCCACAGCTACTACGTCCACCACACAAAACATCATTCACACAACATGTGCTCCCTGTCTCACCATGTCACTCACATTACACAGGTGATGCTGGCTATGGATGCAAGTCCTGGCTACTGACCCCTCTGGCCAATCCCCAAACACATGCCCAGGAAAGGTACAACCAGGCTCATGCCAGAACGAGGAATGCCATTGAGCGAACATTTGGGCTCCTCAAGTCAAGATTCCGATGTCTGGACCACTCTGGGGGAGCACTGCAGTATGCACTGGCTAAGGTGTGTGACATCATTGTGGCGTGCGCAATACTGCACAACATCGCAGTGGACACCAGGCTGCTGGAGCACATCCCAGACCCCCCCATACAGGAAGTGGCCATGGACATCGGGCATGTGGAGGAGACCATGAGAGGGGCACAGATCAGAGACAGGCTCATCACGGAACACTTCACCTGTGAGTATAACACACGCATGCAAACAATCCATGCATGTCCCCCATCAGTCCTGTGACACTAACCACACTGCACATTTTGTTCTGTCTCACCCCACAGGAACAGTGACACAGCACTGCACTGGCAGTGGACGTGGCAAATTGTGTGTGTGGACTCAAAAACCATCCTCCATTCCACTCTCCACGTTGACATACAGACCCCAAGGATATCACGCACACCCCCAGGAGAAACAAGGTACAACATATTACCCATGTTCATCACCTTACACGGCTTGATTGACAGCAACTAACTGCATATGCCATGATTATAGCCTGAACAACCATGCTAGCCCAGTAGCGAAAGAGCATTATCTAATGATATGCATTGGATAATTATCACGCACATCAGGGGTTAAAGGGACATTAGACTCAATATGGGACCTGTACTGTGCTAGAGCTGAGAAGAGCAGCACAGGGGTGGATGTACAGTGGTATTGTCACACAATGCAGAGGTCATGAGACTTAGATCAGATTACCAGGGACTCCATGCTGACCTGTGAGTGTGCAGACATATGTGCCCCTGACATGAATACACACATCAACAAATGTGTCCTAGCAGTTCCATGGAACAAATGACATTGGGCTGCCACTGTCACTTTCACAGTGGCAGCACAATGTCATTACTTCCATGGAGCTCTCAGAACACTTGTTAATGTGTGTATACATGTCAGGGGCACATATCCATAGGGCTGGTGCACATGTCCTTAGTTCCCCACAGAATTGGTTACAGATGAGTACACAACACATTGTCAAGCAATGGTTTGTGTACTCACCTGTAACTGTGAAAATTGAGGGGATTAAAAAGACTAAATTGTTGTTGCTTGATGATCAGTTCAAGTCTACTGCTCCAAATCCTGTCCTCTTGTCCCACAGGCATCCGTAACATGATCCATCCTTGAACTGAAGATCTTCCATGTGACTGGATTGATGTCTTGACAACACCTTCATGAAGATCACCCCTTGCTGTTTATGGTGATGTTGTTGGTGATGCAAAGTTTGACCTGAGGTTCACACAAACCTCTACTGGAACATTCTCATATAGACACAGAAAACACTAATTCTTGAGTGTTATAACCTGTACAGTTAGGATGCTCAGCTACAGAGTTGTCAAACCTTGTGAACAACACATGAGCAGGGCAGCAGTGTTACTCAGGTAGTACGATTTAGTTTCAAAGTACATTTAGTGTTCTCATACAGGTGTTCAATGCATATAGGCAATACACACAGAAAACACATGTACATTCTAATGTACTTTGAGACACAATAAAGATGAACCATCACCATTCTATCTGTGTCTGTAGGAGGATATATTTGAGAACACATTTGTCAATGCGTTACCACACCCAGGGTAGAGTATCCCCCATACATGGAAAGGCATCACCCACATCACAGGAGTCCACCACTTGTTTGCCAGTGAGTGGATTCTGTGATGTATCCATGCAAACAGATGATGGTGGCAGTGATGCACCAATGTGTTGTGGGAGTGATGAAGAGGTGATACAGGGGACATACTTCCACAGTGAATACCTGTCCACAGTATCTGTATTGCTCAGTATAATCCATGTTCTGAGATATTGCTCCACTTTGACATATCTCAGTACATGGGCTATATCAACGAACAACCACACTAAGTGGACATGTGTTATCACTGGTGAAGTCTGTTACACCCTTAGGGAAACAGCAACTCAACTTACTGGAGACCCCAATGCTCAGCCCAGGATATCAATGTGTGTGCTACACATTGAAATCCTAGGTTAAAAACATTGGCTTCCCCAGTAAGTCAGTTGCACAATGAGTGTGTGAATCCAAGACAATATGGATACATGTCCCATTTATCTGTCCTGCTTATAATGTCCCTGCTAAGTCACAGAGCTGTTTGTCTGGTTATCCCATTAACCCACTGAGTGCAAGAGTGGTCCCCAACGCATTTCTTTACAATGCGTTGCCTACCACTCTGGCACTCAAAGGGTTAAACACAACATATGATGTAGACAAATGTTCAGTGTTGAACAATTTGTTGTGCTAAGGGGTATGTTTTGTTGTTCAAATTCAACACACAACACCGCCATATAACACAGTGGTGTAATATGGCTCCAGGGATGTATTACAAGTTGAATTTGTACAACGGTGTGTGTGTGAACCCATGTTGTAGCATCCCACTAACATTTCACCCAGGCAGAGGTTGTGTTCACTGCATTGTATGGCAATGCATTGGAGACAACCCTGCCACCCAATCCATAACTGAAGACACAACAGATCAGACAGGAATACAAAAAGAGTTTTTTTTTATTGAGGGGAAAGTTGACAGATTGGGCCTTTCATTTTTTCCTTTTTGGGTGGGGGGCCTTAGCCTGGGTGCCAGAGGTGGATGCCCTTGTTTAACTCCTGGTAATCCTCTGCCCCCTAGGTGTGGCTTCAGGGGTAACACTGGAGGGGGTGGTGGTTGCAGTAGACCCCTCAGTGGAAAGCAAGTTCTCCCTCTCCATCCTCAGGTTCTCCCTGCGGTTGATCTCCCTCAACTCCACAAGGACCTGTGTTAACATGTCCATCACACCAGTCCTGAGCTGCTGGAGTAGTGTGTTCCCCCTGGCCACCTCCGACTCCAAGCCTTGGATCCTTCTCTCCAATTGTGCAATGTTCCTTCTGGATTGCCTCCTGCTCCTTGTAATGTTGTTGTCAGTTCTCCTGCTTGACCGGAGTAGTCTCCTCTGCAGGGCCATACACTCTGCCTCCATCCCTGTGAGGCGTGGTGTGCTGGAGGTGGATGTGCCCGGTGTCACTGTTGCTGCTGTTTCCTCTGCTGCTGAGGGTGCTGAGACTTCTGCTGCCGAGGGTGCCGTTTCCTCTGCTGCTGAGGGTGCTGAGTCTTCTGCTGCCGAGGGTGCTGTTTCCTCTGCTGCTGAGGGTGCTGTTTGCTCTGGTGCTGAGGGTGCTGTTTCCTCTGCTGCTGAGGGTGCTGTTTGCTCTGGTGCTGCTGGAGGTGCTGTTTGCTCTGGTGCTGAGGGTGCTGTTTGCTCTGGTGCTGCTGGAGGTGCTGTGGCTGCTGTGACAGCTGTTGGAGTGGCTGGTGCAGATGATGGGCATATGCCGAGCTGCCCAATGATGTGTGTGCGCTGGTGGAGGTGTGAAAATGTCCCTGGGTACGGGGCGCTGGGGCTCACCAATCAGGCCCAGGTGTGGGTAGTCCAGTGGCGATAGGTCATATGGTGGCCACTGATAGGTGCTTGGACCCCACCTGGGATCATACCTTGGGGCATGCTGTGGAGCCATCCAGGAGGGTGGGTTTAACTGGGAGGCATATGGCCCATATTGGGTGGTGGCCACTGTCCCTGGCAGCCATTGCCTCCCTGGCGGTGGTGATGCTGCTGATGGAGGGTAGTAGCTGGTGGAGGTGGCTGGATGGGTCCACCTCTCCTCCTGTTGCATCCAGCCACTGTACTGGGGAGGTGCAGCCTGTGGTGGTCCAGCTTGAAGGGGTGCAGCCTGTGGTGGCCCAGCTTGAAGGGGTGCAGCCTGTGGTGGTGCAGCTTGAAGGGGTACAGTAGGTGGTGGTGCAGCCTGTGTTGGAGGGGATGGTGATGGTGGGTAAGGTGACCACCGGCTGGTCCCCTCCTCTGTGTCCTCCTCACTGGGGGGTGACATTGTCTCCTCCACTGTCTCCCGCTGGGCTTGAGGGCCGTAAGCTGTGTGGAGAAATAAGATGTTGTGATTAGTGACCTTAGCCATATGTTTGTGGAGACAGTTATACATTGATATGTGGTGAAGAAAATTATATGTGTTTGGGTTAATCCCCCCGGGTAAACAAGGGTACAACCACTGCTGAAAGGTGTTGTTTGAGTTATTATAGGTGAAGGTTTCATTTTGAGGTGCAATATCACAGTGGGCCGAAATAGTACAGTGGGGCTGTTGCAACACCCTCCCATGTAGATATCTGGTCCCTGTACCAGAGCTGTCCACATGATTGTGTAGTAACAGCACCACTGTACAATTTCAGGCCACTGGGGTATTGCCCCTGACATATCCATTTCTGAGCTGTGATACCTTTTGAATCAACACACCTTTCAACAGTAGGAATACCATTGTTTAACTCGGGGGAGGGGGGTGAATCCAACAACATATATTTATATTCACAACTTGTAGGGATGGCTATCCCTCCAGGGGGATGGCAAAGGTTAAGTCCACCTTGATGTCATATTGTAGACATTGTGAAAACAGATGTTGTTCGCTGTTAGTCCTATCCCTCCTACCCTCATGGTTGTTCAGATATTGCTCTATGTGACAGATGTAGATTTCAGTCATTTGTCCACACGAGGGCTTTTCAGCAGAGCCCAAATCGCCCCATTTAGAGAACAATACTTAATTGGAATGGTGTACAGAGTGTGCCTGGTTTGCAAGCACACTCTGTGGACCATTCCAAAGAGGTATTTATCTCGAAATGTTGCGACTTTGGCTCTGCTGAAGAGCCTCCGTGTGGTCAAATGATAGATATCTCCACCTGTCACACAGCGCAATATCTGTATAATCATGAGTGTTGGAGGGATGGGACTTAGATCAAGACACATCTGTTAACGATGGCAATGATATGACATCATGATGACATTACCCATTGCTATCCCATTACAGTGACACACAAGTAGAAATGGTCATATATGTATGTGGATATGTACCCTTCATATGGATACAGTAATATCCTTCCAAGCCAGAGAGCAGTTCAGTAGGTGTGATTGTCGTACTGGCTATACATGTGCACCCATCCAACAAGACATTGTATTGATATGATGGATATGAACATACCTCGTATATCCCATCTACGTACAGTGTGATATACTATGTATGTGTATTTGGATGGTAGCAATGTAGGTTGATTTCTGATGGGTGCACATATCTGGCCAGTAAGGCAATCACATCCAGTGAAGTGATCTCTGTGTTCACATCGTGTTGTAACATATTTAGTAACATTTGAATCCTAAGGGCAACAATCCAGCCAGTAGTGAGGGATATCTTTGATTGAGGCCTTTTTCTCTGTGTATGAGCCCATCCATCCTTCTGTGTGAGGCAACCGTACTCAATCCTAGATATCTATCAGTCATGGCCTGTTGGTGACCAAGGTACAATGATGTTTGCTATTTGTTTCCCATGTGTATCCTGCAAAGAGCGGCTGGTGTACCATCCATCCATGGCATCAGCACCCCTGTGGATGCATGTGGGAATCAGATATGGAATATGTAATTTCAAGTCAGAGTAAATGATTGCAGCCACAACACCAATGCCTACTTTTTCCAGCTTGAAATCTGTGGAATAGTTTTCGGCCTGTGTGTTGTACCTACAAGCATTTATTATGTGTGACACTGTGATGTGTGACCTGATGCCCCCTTTTTGTGATTCAGTAAGCGGTGATGTTGAACTGATGAGGTGAACATGATGGTGACTTCTCCAGTGATCTCCTTTCCCCATTTCTAGTGTTTTCCATGGAGTCTGTACAATGGGACCTTATAAACTTGATTCTTGTTGTTGCATGTTCTCCATGGACTAACACTGGTATTGGTGAAGTGAGGGTGTGTGAGGGTTACTTTGTGTCCACCATCTGTTTGTCACCGCTTAGTGAATGTCCCCTGTGTAGCATGTGATCGTTGTCCTATTGACTTGTTTGTTGTCTGGTTAACCCATGGAGTACCAGAGGGGTTGCCAATGCATTGTTGATTGATGCATTGATGATCCCTCTAGCACTCAAGGGGTTAGGGTGGGGGTGGGGACATGGGTGACATTGTGTGTGAACAGTGATGATATTTAACAGACGACATTTTGAACATAACGGTTTGTGTATTGTGTGTGATGAGCACAGCGACAGGAGGGTTGAAGTAGGACTTTGAAAGGTTTGTCCCAAGTTGGACGTTGCCATTTGTCCAGGTGTTGTGTCCTTTTTTTAACCCTCAGGGTGCTGTGTTGGTGCAGTTGTATGGCTGAGTGATGGACATGTGTTGAGGTGTGACTGTGTGTGCAGCTGGTGTTGGTTGGTGTAGTGTGTTGTTCTGTGGTGTTGCACTTACCGGTAGTGTGGAGGCTCCTCTCATCCCCAGTGTCAGTTCCTCCAATGACCCCCTCGATCAGGGTCGGACACATGGTCTGCCGCACCATCTCCTCCCAGCCGCAGAAGGTGATAGGGACTGCTGGTCCACCTCCAGTGCCTCGGGCGTGCTTGGCGAGCTCTGTCATCTTGTTTTTGACGACCCTCCGGCAGTCGCCCCATCTCTTTTTGATGGACTCCACGTCCCGCCTGCATGGAGCCACCGCGTTGACCCAGCTGCATATCTGGTTCCAGGCTGCTTTCTTCCTCGCTGACAGGCCAGGGACCTTCGCTGTCAGGTGGAGAACACTCTGCCTCTCCAGGACAGCTTCCACAAGAGCCGTGTTCTCCTCCTCTGTGTATTTGGGGTCCCTGATCCTGCCCTCGTCAGCTCCGGCATGGGAGGATTCTGAGCCGGAGTGCCCTGCCTGGTCTGACCCTGACTGTGTGGGGTGCTCCCCAGCAACTACCCCTCGTCTCACTGCAGGTTCTGTCCCTGTCCTGCGTGTGCCTGCTCTTGTGGGTCGGGTCCCCCTCCGCCCTGCAGATCTCCCTCTGCCACCCCTGCTCTGCTGAGGGATCCCCTCCTGAGCTTCCTCCTCCTCCACTACTCTCCCCATCCCTCTCTCCTGTCCTCCTCTCCTGGCCATCACTCACCCAGTCACACCCAGGCACTCCCACAGGCCTTCACAGACACACTCGATCCACTCACTCTCTGTCACACACTTTCACTCACAGATTCACACTGTCAAAATAAAAAGTAAACTGTGTAAGGTGTTATAAAATAAAAGGACTATGTGTATGTATGTGTATGTGTTTGTGTTTGTATGTGTGTATGTAATATGTGCAAAGGTGTGCTATGTGTCATATTATGTGCAATGCTCTCCTCTCTCCAAACTGCAAAACTCCTCTACCTCCAATGTACGCTCCTGTCTCCCTCTCTCTAATCACTATCCTCCGCTCCTGGGTCCTGATATCTGGCTCTGAAGAACTCAATAACAGACAGTGTGTGACGGTTATTTTTGGGTGTATTTGAAGTTATTTGATACATTGGGGCTTTGTGATTGGCTGTGTGTTTGAATTTGTTTTTGCATCAATCATGGTTGCTAGACAACGGCAGTTGTTATGTTAGATGTTGTTTTGAGCGCTGTTATCGTGTGATTTGGCCGCCTGTTGTGCATTAACATGAGCGACAATGGGTTTTGTGTTACGTGTTTTTTGTATGCCTACGCTCGATAGCTATTCTCGTAGAGTAGCTATTGAATCTGCCGTAACTCCTGTATTATTTGCGAGCAATGTGCCTTTTTCACTTAGCGGCTGGTTTAACGGCTGCCTTTAAATCTAGCCCTAAGACTCCTCAGCACCTCCTAGTAGGTCTTCTTCAACCAGTTCCAAATGGGGAGCATCCATGGGCTCACATTTCTATAGATTTCATAGTGGAACTACCGGTATCAGATGGATTCACAGTCATTCTTATGATTGTAGATTGATTTTCTAAGTTGGCTCATTTTGTACCTCTCAAAGAATTGCCGGCTGCTCAGCAATTGGCTGTTATTTTTGCTAAGGAGGTCTTTCATCTCCATGGGGTACTGAAGGTGATTGTGTTGGATCAAGGAAGCCAGTTTGTGTCATGCTTTTGGAGAATTTTCCGTGCTCAGTTGGGAATCCAGCTCTCTTTCTCCTCTGCCTACTACCCTCAGTCCAATGATGGGGTGGAGAGATCGAACCAGGCTTTGGAAGAGTTCCTTCGCTGCTATGTCTCAGACCATCATAACTGGGTGAGCCTGTTACCGTGGACGGAGTTTGCCCAGAATTGTGCCATGAACTCGTTGACTCAGAATTCCCCATTTATGATTAACTATGGGTTCCAGGCTTAGGTACTTCAGGAGTATTTTGAGGCACAAAATATTCCAGCTCTGGAAGAGCATTTAAGAGAACTCCGCTCCACATGTGTACGGGTTCAGAGAACCCTCCAATGGCCCACTCAGAGGCAAAAGAGGCAGTCCGATCATAGAAGGTTGCCGGGACTGGTGTTTCAGGTGGGGGAGAGAATCTAGCTGTCAGCACAAAACTTAAACCTACAAGTTCCTTGTACAAAACTGGCTCCTCGATTCACTGGTCCCCTCCGGTTCTTCAGAGAATCAATCCTGTTGCGTATGGCCTGGAGCTTCTGCAACCGTTATACCTCTGCTCCTGTCCATCCTGGTCCCGTTAGAGTTGCAGATCATGAGGAGAACAAAGTACAAAATATTCTGGACTCTCGTAGGTTCTGAGGTCACCTACAATATTTGGTACACTGGAAGGGATATGGGCCTGAGTAGCTTTCCTGGGTCTCTTCTACAGACATGCATGCTTCCGCTCTCATTAGGAGATTTCATTCCCGGTTTCTTTCTAAACCTCGGCCGCTTCCGCGGGGGAGAGGTCATTGAGAGGGAGGTACTGTCAGTGCATGCACTTCCTTCAGAGAAGAACCGGACATCCCAGTGCTCGTCTGGGCGGCCAGTTCCCTCTGCCTTCTGCCTCTCGCAGCTCATGCCACATCTATGTATCTTGGAGGAGAACCGGGTGCCCTACTGCTAGTTTTGGGCAGCCAGATCCCTCTGCATTCTGCCCCTCGCAGCTCCTGCCGCGTCTAGCTCCTACCTTCTGTATCTGGAGGCAGTGTGCGGGTGCGCGTCACTGAGAATCCCTCTTGTGATGTTGCTTCCTGATTCTTAAAGGGACAAGCCCATTTAGAGCTCCACCTCCTGGGGTTTGGGGGAAGCTACTTAACCTGCCTGGACACAACACCAGTAGCCTTTTTGTGGTGTTCCAATGCAGTCTTGTTGAGTTTGGTGTCCTGTATGATCCTTGGCCTGTTTATCAGTCTCTCCCGGTGTCCAGTGTTGTGGCTTGTCTGACTACCTGCCTGGTATTGGACCTTCGGCTCTGGCTGACAACACGCTCTGGTACTGACCCCTGGCTTGTCTGACTATCCGCTTGGTATTGACCATCGGCTCTGGCTCACTACCCACTCTGGTACTGACCTCTGGCTTGTCTGACTATCTGCTTGGTATTGACCATCGGCTCTGGCTAACTACCTGCTCTAGTACTGACCTCTGGCTTGTCTGACTATCCGCTTGGTATTGACCATCGGCTCTAGCTGAATACCTGCTCTGGTACTGCTCTGGTACTGGCTTGTCTGAACTACTGCCTGATACTGACTGTAGGCCTGAGTCAGTCTCATACTCCTTGTTGTGACCTATTCTGTTGGAAAGGTTCTGAGGAGTCAATCTTACAGTTTGTTTCGTATATAAATAATAATAAGATGGGACTTTGTTTTAGTCCAATTGGAATAAAGTTAGTGTTAATTTTTTAGATTTTAACATATGTAGTGAAGAAAGTGAAATTAAGACGAAGACTTATAAGAAACCCACGGATATGAAAAATTATATTGATCCCAGAAGCTGTCATTATGGTCCGTGGATTAGAATTATTCCACGTGGAGAATATAAAAGAATAAAAAGAAATTGTATGGATATGACAGTCTGTAAACAGCAAATAGAAAATTTAGAGAAAGTTTTTATGGATAAGGGTTATGGCCAAGGGCCAAGGAAGAAATTTTAGAGAATAAGTTTGACTCTGTCTCAAATAATAGAAATTAGATTGGTGTTGAACGGGACGGACCTTCTTTTATCACTCAATATAATAGTGATTATCGGGAAGTTGAAAACATTTTTAGCAGATATTGGCCAGTTTTGTTAAAAGATGAAGACTTGCAAAAAATTTTGCTTAGTAAACCCCAAATAACCTATAGGTGAACTAGAAACTTGAGACAAAGGCTAGTCCCTAGTTTTATTAATTTCAATAAATCACAAGTTTCTTATTTTAGAAAAGATCTTAAAGGGTTTTATAAATATAAGAGGTGTTTAGCATGCAGGACAGTGAAGGATAAAACAAGAAATATTTTGAAGTTTAATTCGAATAAAACAGGTGTGAATTTCAAATAGAAAAGTTTATTATGTGTACTAGTAAAAACATTGTGTATTTATTAGAATGCCCCTGCGGCATGCAATATGTGCGACAAACCACTACATGTTTGCATGTCCGCGTAGGCGAACACATAAGAAATATTAAAAAAGGTATGGAGACACACAATGTTTCGGATTATTTTGATAGATGTCACAATAGAGATCCATCCCTTTTGAAATTCACTGCAATTGACCAGGTCAGCCTCCACTGGAGAGGGGGTGACATGGTCAATGTTATTTCTAAACGGGAAACAGAATGGATCTATAGACTGAAAACATTAATTCAAAATGGTCTTAATAAATATTGATCTTCACTGTTTTCTTAGAGATTAAAAATATCTGTCAAAATGGGTTTAATATTTAAATTATTTTTAACAGTTTTTTACAGATTAAAATAATCTGTTTATATAATATGATATGTAAAGTAACACATTTTAAGGTAGACAGTTTTTTATGTATTAAAATTATGATTTGTAGGACTTAGGCTTGTTAGAAACAAACCCTCCAAAAATGTTTATGTTTTTGTAGGCCTATGGGTTTTTTATTTATTTTTAAAGCACAAGCCCTAAGAAAAAAAATGTTGTCATGTCATGTTGGCCAGTGGCCACTGGCCATTGTCAAATGACCTGATGTAGATGCAGAATTTGTGACTGCTGTTCTTGCTGCTCCTGCTGAGTTGTTTAAGCAGCAGAATGATTAGGCAGCTCAAAGGGAATGGAATCAAGAACAGCAGTAACATGGGTGATGGATGATGAAGGTTCCACTTGCCTTAAGCAGCAGGATGATTAGGCAGCTCAAACGGAATGGGATCAACAAAAGCAGTAACATGGGTGATGGATGATGAGGGTTCCACTTGCCATGACTAGCTACAGTGATGTGTCTGAGGCAGTAGCAGCACAATAACTAGACCCCAGTATATATGGAGAAAAGAAGAAGTCGGCCAATAATTCTTCTCCACCTGCCTGTCCTCCAAAATCATGGGTGTGTTGTTACTAGAATATAATTTTTTCCCTTGAGAGCAAGAACTGTGCCTCTCATCAGAAACTGCAATGTTCACAGTGTGTGTGGTAAATAACACCTGGCACAACTATATCCAAACACCATGACAAAACAAACCAAGTATTGCTGCTGTCACTATACCCATTGTCCATAGTCCGCTAAGGACACATAATAACTTGCTGACAGTTTAATAGTAATGATGAACCCTCCCTGCCAGCAGCTTAGCATAGTCTGTGGGATAGGATCTCCTGAGGTGCCGCTTGATGCCCTGCTTCTGATTCTCCTCCACCACACTACCATGTGTGCTCAGTGCACCACACAGTGTGCAATGGGTGGACGTGAACTGCCACATCCTAACATCTACAGAGTGGCTATCATTTGGCGGGGGAGGTAATAATGAACAAGATGGATTAGCAGAAGATGTAGTTACCCTAGAAGAAGAAGGTGATGGAGAGCTATTTGTTTCGCTCATCATCGAATTTCCATCCTCTGCCTAGGTTTCTCTATTCTTCCTACACTTTGATCCTCACTTCTTGTTGCCTTTCTGGAGAGTCAGGGAGTACAGCTACAGCAGTGCTCGATTTCTGTGGTGGGTGCTTGGCTTTAACATGTTTGACATAAATGTCAAGGTGTCTGTATTTCATATGTATTACCACAGAGCTTGTGTGTTCCTTCCTTTCCCCTTTTCACTGACTTGTCACAAATTGTGCACAGTGCCGTTTGTGATGACTGCTCTGTGCTGCCCCAAGAGAAAAATAGTCCCACACCCATAACTTCAGGGGGTAGGGAACAGGCGGAGAAGAATAGCTTCTTTTTTTCTTCTCCTCCATATTCCCCTTCACTGGCTGGGGCAGAGGATGATGTTGCTGCTGTTGGTGCAACGGACTCAGAATCAGCACTGCAACTAGGACTAGGAGTATTGCTGCTGAGGAACCTGTCCTAGTCCGGCATCAATTGATGACCCGATTCCCACTGTGTCCATGTTGGTCAGTGGCACACTAGCCTGCTCCTCAGCATCCTTGTGCCCTTGCAACTCAGCAGCAGCAGGAATTAGAGCAGTTGCAAACTCCACAAATTCCAAAAGCTCACTGGTGGTGTCCACCCCAGCTTCTCCACCATCATCATCACAACCACCACTAGTCCCTCCGTGCTGCTGTTCTATTACAGACATCTCACTGCTAGTTGGAGGAGGTGACAACAAATGTGACAGCGGTTCCCCTAATGTCACCCTTGCCATTACTTGGTTACGTGAAAAAAGGCAGACTGGCAGCACTAGCAGCAGGCACAGGCAGATGATCTGTGCTCCTGGTGGTGCTGAACCTGCTATCCACCAGGTCTGGCTTCTTCAGGATCATGATCCACCTGGACAATGCTGAAGGGGGAAGGGGACTCCCAGGGCCAGTGGAATGGTGTGGTTCCCTTGACCTCTACTCTGGACGCTCTCAATTGCTTCCCCTACCACTCCTCTAACGATATTAACACCACCAGCAGTAGCACATATCAGCTGCCTGTGCCTGCTGCTACTGCTGCCAGTCTGCCTTCTTCGTGTCACCAAGAAATGGCAAGTGTGACATTAGGGGACTCTCTGTCACATTGCTTATCACCTTCTCCAACCAGCAGTGAGCTTTTGGAATTTGCTGAATTTACAACTATCTAAGTGATGCGAGATTACTAGGACAAGTTCCACTTGGTAGAAGCAGCAAAACATATCCCAGAAGTGGTGGGGGCTACTTATGGTTCTGTTACTTCCTCAGGCTCATCACTGGAGCTAGTCATGGCAAGTGGAACCTTCATCATCCATCACCCATGTTGTTGCTATTGTTGATCCCATTCCCCTTCAGCTGCCTAATCTTCCTGTTGCTTAAACAACTCAGCAGAAGTAGCAGCAGCAAGAACCGCAGTTGCAAATTCCACAATTCTGGACTCAGGAGGACATTTGACAATGACCAGTGGCCACTGGACAACATGACCTTCTGGCATTAGGCCAGTATGGCATTATTTTTTTCTCAGGGCTTGTGCTTTAAAAAATAGGATTTTAGTCTTACCTGTTAAATCCTTTTCACTTAGTCCATACAGGTCACTGGTACAATGGGAGGCGTAAGTCCCCTTTAAGTAGGCAGGAACATTCTCTAAATGTATGCAGGGGGGTGGAGCCTCCCTTCCCTCTTAAGGTGACTCATCCAGTCCCGCCCCCAGAATTGTTTGAGAACGAAGTAGACTAGATAGAAGAAGGAAAGAAGACTCCTGTGAGCATGCCCCAATGGTCCCATGACAGGGTGGGAGACCAGTGACCTGTATGGACTAAGTGAAAAGGATTTAACAGGTAAGACTAAAATCCTATTTTCACTGTCGTCCAATACAGGTCACTGGTACAATGGGATGTACAAACATTGAGCTTTCCCAGAGGCGGGAAGAAGGCAAGGACCAGGCGCAAGGCCCCTAGAGACACCAGGACCACAAGAACCTAACGGTCAGAGGTCCCAACAACACAGGAGTGTCAATGGACACCAACTAGGGGTAAAACAGACCCCAGAAACTGGTACACAGCATACTGAACTAGAGCCCCCAGAGCTCAACAGTAAGGAAGCACTGAGAACTACAGAAGAAGAAGACCCTAGACAGGCGAAACTGCCTACAGGACCTTCCCCCCAAAGCTGGCATCAGCAGAGGCCAGCACATCCGCACGGTAGTGCTCCGAAAAGGTGTGTACAGAAACCCAAGTGGCCGCCCAGCACAGCTGGTCAGCAAGCGCTGGATTCTTGTAGGCCCAAGAGGCCCCAAGTGACCTAGTAGAAAGAGCAGTAACCCGAAAGGGAACACGCTTATTCCTCAATTCATAACCTTACGAATAGTAGACCTATCCAGGATGCAAAGATTACCCTGGATGCCCGTCCCCCTGCCCTAGGACCCTCAGGAATGACAAACAGAACGTCAGGCTTCCTAATGGACTCTGTGCGATGAACATAAAACTTAAGACAACGCACAACATTCAACAAGCGGAGATTCCACTCCGTGTCAAAGGAAGGATTAGGGCAGAAAGAGGGCACCACAAATCCAGAGGGATGTGAAACTCGAGACCACCTTAGGCAAGAACTCCGTATAAATACGAAGCATGGCTTAATCCTTGTGGAACACTAGATAAGGTGGTTCACAAGACACAGCTTGGAATTCCACCACCCGGCGAACTGAAACAATAGCCAGAAGGAAGACCATCTTCCAAGACAAAAGTGTAAAGGAATAGTAGCCAAGGACTCGAAAGGAGGGCGCTGAAGAACCCCCAAAACCAAATAAGGTCCTACAGAGGAGCTGGACTCCTAAAGGCAGGATGATCATAAGCCACACCGTGGAAAAGAATCCTGACATCAGGAAAAACAGCAAACGCTCCTGGAAAAAGACAGAGAGCACCGAAGTCTGGACTTACAGAGAACTCAGACTGAGCTCCGTATCGAGACCGTCCTGCAAAAAGGCCAGGACAGTAGGAAGAGGAAGAGCATGAGACAGATCCCTGTCAGCACACCAGGACACAAGGTCGACCAGACTCAGTGATAGATCTTGGAAGAAACTGGCTGATAAGCGTGCAGCATAGTAGCCACCACAGCAGAAGAAAACCCCTGTCATCCCAAAATCGAGGATTCAACATATAGGCCAACAATGTGAGCCGAAGAACAGAGTCATCCACAGAGAACCCTGTAGAAGCAGAAGAGCTGGACGAGAGGAGAGCCAAAATGACTCCACCACGGATAGGGTCAAACCCCCCAGATACCATGGTTGACAGTGTCAATCCAGAACAATCGAAAACATCGGACAACATACAATTACAATGTCCGTAACACCCATATTAACATGGGGAGAGAAAGAAAGATGGCCAGAAAGGACGTCCAAGGAAGGACATTGCATCAGCAACAGAATTAAGGAGTCTCTCAACAGAGAGCAAAACGACGTAACCTTCCAGTTGCTTCCCATAGCCAGCAGATCCACTGGGGAATTCCCCATCTCAAATTAGGAGACGAAACACATCCTAATGCAGGTTCCAATGTCGACTGCGTGACGACTGAGGAAGTCTGTCAAGACTGTGTCCACTCCTGGAATGAGCACAGCAGAATGACAGGAACAAGAACCTCTGCCTAGGACAGAATGGCCTAGACCTTCAACCAAGTGGCGAGACTTCGTGTCCCTCCCTGACTGATGAAATAAGCCACTGCCGTGGCAGTGTTGGACTCACCCACCAGATGAAGCACACGAAGATGGGAAGAAGGAACTCCTTCATGAACCACTTTCCCTGGGCGCTAAAACGACCCAGAACAGTTCCCCAGTCCAGGAGACTGGCATCCAATAAGACCTCGGTCCAGAGGGAAGTAGAAAGTTCTACCCAGTAGGAAATGGAAAAGGCTCAACCATCTACTCCAAGCTCAACTCGACCTGAGAAGGGGGAGAGAGCGTTAGCTTTAGAAGATCTGGTCGAACCTCCATGTCACAAACCTCGAGGATCCCTGGCGTGTACCATGGCAAATGGAACCGCCGCAATCGTGGAGATGAACCACCCCACCAGAGAAATAACCTCAAGGCCAGTATCCGATCGCGGGATAGGAATCATAGGGATCCTTCGAGTAAGTTGATGGTTACCTAGTCCGGTAGAAAAACCATAGACCTCCAAGATCGAACAGAAGACCCAGGAGGTGAAACGAAAAAGGGTCTGACTAACCCTATTTCACAATCCAACCATGAAAAGAAGGAACAGAATACAGGCCTGGACCTGCTGATAGAAGAAGAAGGCCCACAGCTGATGCTTGCGTAAGGCAAGTAGTCCGTGAAGAAAAAGTGTGATGCCGTCCTGACAGAGGACGGATATCAAGACCCCCAGCCCCGTTGGAAACCTGGGGCTGATGACAGACCAATGGAAGGCCGAACTGAAAACGACCTCAGGCGCAGGCAAACCCAAATACTGCCTGCTCTCTACAAGGACTGGGAAGTGCAAAACGCATCCTAATGTCCAGAGGAGCTAGAAACTCCCCCTCAGCAAATACTGAGAGCAGGTACTCCTGACAATAAGGAGACTGCACTACAAATGCATTAAGATCTTTCAGATCCAAAATGAAGTGACATCCGACAACCCTTCTGTTTATTTATTAATTGTTGTTGGTCACCACAAAGAGGCTAGAATGGAATCCTGAACCCCTGACCACAGGGACCTATTCCAGGACATCCTTGTCCAGAGAACGGGAAAAGCGTCTTCAAATAGACGGCTACTCTCGTTTACCTGAGGAGAACAAGAAGTTAAAGGCGAAAAGGTGGGAAGGAAAAGGGGTCTAGTATCCCTCAGACACCACCAGAAAAGCTCACAAGTCCGACACTGAGTGATCCCACGGTGTCGAAGGACATTCCGAAGCAGTCACGAAATCCTGGGCTTGTAAACAGCCTAGGGCTGCAATTGCCTTATGTTCTGGGAGGAACGCGGAACAGATAGAACCACCTGGTTCGTTGAACGTGACAGAGAGAAGGAATGAAAAGACCGGTTACGCGTAAATGACAACCCTTATATTTATTTATTTGGTTAGAAACCAAGGGTAGAGAGGCACTAACCCCTAAAGCCCTTTAATCAGTTCCTTAGTTCGGAACCAAACAAGGAAGTACCCTCAAAAGGCAAAGAAAGGAAAACTTTCCTGGAGGCAATGAGAGCAGATCAATTTCAAGTCAAAGCGCACGCCAAACCACCACAGAAGTAGTGAGGGCCCTTGCCCGGCATCAAGGGCAGGAGCAGAAAAATAGCGTTGATCTAAAGAGACAATAGCAAGGAGACACAATGACTCCGAAGAAAGCGCATTCTGACAGACCTCCAGTGGGTTGCACAATCCAGACTGCAACAGCCCGGTCAACCCATGCTACAGCAAAGGCTGGAATCATAGCGGACCAAAAGAAGCGAAAACGAGCCTGAGGGGAACCTCAGTTACCTGTCAGTCCAATCTTGCAGCGTCAGAAACATGTAGACAGTAAGTTAAGACAGTCTAGATATGGGTGCGTCCACGTTAAGGGAATGAACCCATGTAGCCATTTCTGTTTGAGAAAAGGGAAAAGGTTTAGCAAATATTCTAGACACTGAAGAGGACTTGTCTGGTCCATGTTCAAGGGGCTTCACAGGCACCTGAAAAACATCAAAGGGAACAGAGTGAACCTCCTGAACCGATTGAATGTTGAGAGTGGGTAATACAGCCCTGATCAGGCCCTCAGTAGAGGGTTCAGGATCAGCTACAAATGGGTCCCTTAAGAGACCTGAAAGATTCCAAAGGAGAACCAATCCTCAACATTCCAAACTAGCAACAATTCTTCCTCAGAAGAATCTAATCAGGTGCTCCCTGAGGTTGAGGCAGGGAGGATCTGATAATCGAGGGGGTCTGTCTCAACTGAAATGCCCCCTGAATCTGGGATGCAAAGAGCTGTAAAGAGGACTCAGTTGCAGCCTTAAACTCTTGCACCCAAGATGGCTCAATAGCATGGCTGGAAGGCCCTGGGTTGCTGCCAGGATCTCCAGCCAGCTGGGCAGAAATGACCAGAGAACACTCTAAGTAGCCCTGTGTGACAGGAAGAGCAGTGCGCAATGAGGTATACTGAACCCCAGCTTCCTTACTCATAGGTCTAGTCCCTAGCTCCAGCGGTATAGACATTCATACATTGTCAAAATAACCAACTGTACAATGAATCACCCAATTGTAGTGTGTAAGATTGATATTTCACCCCAGAAACGCTAAATATAGACTGTTCTGGCAGGCGAAGGGTCAATCTGCAGAGGAGCAAAGGATTGTCCAAGCGCTGTATAGGATACTGATTGAGAAAAGTGCCCAAGATGGCTGCCGCGACGGGAGCCAATCGGAAATTAGGCGCGAAGCGAGCGCTCATGGGAAATGTAGTTTTTCCCAAAAAGTACCCCAAAACAGTGCCCGAAGCCCCCCGAGCCCCCCAACACACTTGAACTATAAACCGGATGATAGAGCAAGGGTAGACAAGAAACATGAGCCCTCTCTGAAGTTGCTGAGTGAAGCGGTTCCAGAGATACGTCCCAAACAGTGTAAGCCCATTGAAAGTAAAGGAGCAATGGCGTCTGTGTGCTAAAGCGCACCATAAAGGCGCAGTACATAATTTTTAATAAAAGTAACCCCCAAAGGGAAAAAGGTTAAAATACATAGTAAACACATGTACATCAGAATAAAACACTACCCTGTAAAGGAAGTGTCCCAAAACCCCTTATAAAACTAGTCAAACCAGCAGAGAAAGGGTTAATATGCCATATAAACTGCTCCAAAACCACAGACATACACTTATGTATACAATATATATATATATATATATATATATATATATATATATATATATATATATATATATACATAAACACTCAATGAGTGCTGGAGTGCGCAATGAGAACTCCCAAATACAAGCCCAGTTAAGGGACACTGTGGGACAAGTGGACCTTCAGCACTCAAAGGGTGGCTCACCTTTTCCTGCAGATCTTCTGTCTTCAGGTCACCAGTGAAAGAGGAGTACCTCAGAGAGGAGTCCCCAGGGAAGTTACTTGAAATCAAGATTATTCCCTCTTCAGAGCTTAAGGTCCACCAAAATGCTCTGGCTACTGAAACTAGCCACTTTGGAGAGGGCATTGTCAGTCCTGGTAACCCGCCTAATGGTGGTATTCCATATTTGACAGAAAATAAACAAGAAACTAAACTTGATTGAGAGATGTTCTCCATCTGTGTGTCTTACACAGGAACAAACAATTCTGGGGGCGGGACTGGATGAGTCACCTTAAGAGGGAAGGGAGGCTCCACCCCCCTGCATACATTTAGAGAATGTTCCTGCCTACTTAAAGGGGACTTACGCCTCCCATTGTACCAGTGACCTGTATTGGACGACAGTGAAAATAAAATAAAATAAAAACATAGTCCAATCCTTAGAGCTAAGTCCTACAAATCAATGTTTCCTCAGGGCTTGTGCCGCTAACAACAAATCTAACAAATCATCTAGAAAATACTCTGTCAAGTCAAGTATCTCTCCACCCCAGTGGAACCTGCCCTAGTCCCACATCACTTGTTGACCCCATTCCCACTGTGTCCATGGTGGTCTGGGGTACACTAGCCTATTCCTCAGCATCCTGCTGCCCTTGCAATTAAGCAGGAGCAGGAATTAGCTCACTTGTAAATTCCAAAAGTTCACTGCTGGTGGTGGTGATGCCCATCCTCATCCCTGTCTCCCATTCCTTCTCAGTTTCTGCTAAAAAGGCTCTCAATATATCTTCCACCCCAGCTTCTCCTGTATCATCATCACCACCACTAGTCCCTAGGTGATGCTGCTCTATTACAGACATCTCACTGCTGGTTGAAGTAGGTGATGAGCAATGTGACAGAGGATCCCCTAATATCACACTTGCCATTTCTTGGAGACACGAAGAAGGCAGATTGGCAGCAGTAGCAGCAGGTGCAGGCAGCTGATCTGTGCTTCTGGTTGTGGTGGTGGTATTGTTATTTCTGTGCCTGCTATCCACTAATAGTTCTGGCCTCTTCAGGATCATGTTCCACTTGGACACTGTAGTGAAGAGAAGGGGACTCCCAGGGCCAGAGGAGTAGTGTGGGCTCCCTTGACTGCTAGTGTGGATGCATTCAAATGCTCCCCATACCACTCCTCTAACACTAGTCCCACAGGCTGCTTCACTATTACTGCTACTACTACTAACACCAACCACATCAAGTTCAGCCCTGAGTCTTCCTCCTCAGAGTCACTTTTAATATGAGGATATTGATTACCCCCTCCTTCACTCCTAACACTAACAAGCTGATGGACCTTCTTAGTAGTAGTACTACACTGGCGGTACTGCTTGTGGATGGCAAGTGTGACTTAGGGTCCCCTGCTGTCACACTTGGCATCATCTTCTCCTCCCCCCTCCTGAGTACTACAAGACACACTAGCAGCAGCTTCAGCTCTGCTTGCAGCAGGTTCAGCACTGGCAGCAGGCACAGCACTGGTTGCAGCAGGGGCAGCACATCTGACAGTAGACACAGTACTGGTGGCAGCAGGTTTAGCACTGGCGGCAGGCACAGAACTGGTGGAAGCAGGGGCAGAACTGGCAGCAGGCACAGCACTGTTGGCAGCAGGGGCAGCATATCTGACAGCAGGCAAAGCAATGGTAGTAGCAGTACTGGGGCAGCATGTCTGACAGCAAGCACAGCACTAGTGGAAGCAGGGGCAGCATGTCTGGCAGCAGGCACAAGCAGCTGACCTGTCCTGCTCTCACTACTACCTTATTTTTCATCCCTTCCCATTAAGTTCCCCAAGATCCCTAGCGGTGATTTAGGGGGACTGGGCAGCATATTCTGTAGTGCTCACTTCCTCCTCCTCAGTGGACACATAAGAGTCCTTCCAATTCCTCCTTTTACTATTCTGAAACTTTCTCATAGTGTTAGGAGTCACTATGAACCTCTCCTGCCTCAATTTTTCAAAAAGGTCACAGAAGAACAGCACAGCACGTCTACCTCACTCTTTAGCTCTTTCTATTGTTTCCACTTCTTGGGATACATTACGTTTTTATAGCGAAAAGGCGAAAACCACATAAATCAATCGGTGGAAACTTTCTTGCCATTGAAAAAATGTTGAAGAATTTTGGCCAAGGGGAGAAAAATGCAAAGATTTTAATAGCTGGTTTTAAAGTGGATTTTCCTGCAAAAAAACTGACAACAACATGGTTTTCGCTGGATTTCTCACGGGAACATGGAGAGAGCTTTCGACCACCTCTAGTCGGGACCTCCATTTTCAGAGGGTGATAGGGCAAGCTGTTACGCTTTTGTATAGAATATAGAGCATTACTATAAATGCTCACAGATTTTGCGGGAGATATTCAGCATCTCTCTGAGGGTTTCAGATTCTGCCAGGAATCTGATCACAACTAACATAGTAACATGAAAAAACAGATACATTCCGGCGCTGGTAAAAAGTGAGCAAAGACACGTGATAACTAATCTTAGACAAAAAGTACTATATTTAATAAAATATTTATATTATTTATATATTCTTCAATGTAAATCTTTAATTACAAATGTACGGATATAGACTCACTTCATCATAGCCTAATAACAACAGTGAAGTGACTTCTCCGATATAATGTAAAAACACAATTCAGTGTAAAAATCACACTAACCATCTAAATATCACAAGAATAAAAAATACATAATACATTCAATTCAAATCAATACCCCCCAAAGAAACTGAATGATATGTCAGCGGTTCTTGAACAAAATATACCACGTCTGTATCTTCACCCTCCCAGGGTTAACTCAACGAAGTGAACTAGGACTCGGATAATACACTCCACAGAATTAACTGTACCCGGAGTAAGAGCTATCCGTCACCAAAAATCCACTGTCTGTTAACACACAAGGTAATAGATGGATAACATTACGTCCTATAATGAACCAACACTGCTGTATAAATCCCTCAAGCTAACCAATACATTAAAAAACAAATTGTTTAACACTAACTAATAGCGACATTGCCTTTAACTGGTACACGCGTCCTCACCACTAAGAAAACCACTACTTTTCTCAATAGTGGACGCGTTCCCAATAACCAAAAAACTCTTATAGTCCCCAAAAATACTCAAAAAAATCTAAACACTTGTGATCGATCACAAAAAACATATAAATCTCTTATCTAAATGTCCCAGTCTCATAACATAGGGTCCCAAACGTTTAATCTTTAAACGCTGAAGAATGATACTTTATACTAAAGTAGTTTAGTAATAAACTAAACTAGAAAAGCTTATAACTTATTAAGCGGTCATTAATCCAGAGACATATAATACATGTGTCTTCCAATCTACTGCAAATTCTTCCTTATTGCACACATATACTTGTCACTGTGTATCCAGATGTATTTATCGGTACATATGCACTCAATTCAATCAATATATTAGAGGTAGTACTTCATGATTGATTGCTACCTTCTTTTCGCAGCTTATAACCCAGCTTCAGCAAAACTCACGGTTCTGACGATCTCAATATCTGTAACTCAGTTAAAACTGCATTTTTATCTCAGAAGTTCCTTATTGAATTCACTCGCTGAAGTTGTCCCTTCTGTGGGCATACTTCATCCGGCTGCCAACAATGGTAATTTTGTATTTCAAATTCAGTTGGTAGTAAACACATTCACCAGCTTACTTTCTTGTGTTCTTCCGCTGGACTTACTTTTACAAACTACCAACAATAACGTCGTAGGCAAATCAGTTCACACTCTCTTTGTGATTGCCAATTAGCTGGAGCTGAGTTCTTCTTTGACTATCTTCGTAGACTGTTAATTATTCCTCTTATGTGATTTCCAATACTTGCATTTCTCTCCTACCACTTTTTCAAGGTTTATGCTTCTCTTCCCATAAGTCTTCCAACGCGTTTCGAGATGCTGCCGACCCCTACATCAGGGAAATTCAGATATCAAAATTTCCCTGGCCTTTTGCAGCTGTCAGCTGGCACTGCACGCTACTGCTAAGTCTATTGTCTATCATTACTCCCAAATCCTTTTCATTAGTAGATTTACCCAGAGAAACACCATTTAAACTATATGTTGCATTTTTATTATTATACCCAAAATGCATAAGTTTACACTTGTCTATATTGAATTTCATTTGCCATTTGCCTGCCCAGTTACTTAATTTGTCCAAATCCTCTTGTAATGAAGACACATCAAGTTCAGACTTTATTACCTTACTTAATTTTATGTCAACTAAATTAAGAACATGGGCAAAGCAGGGCACATGCACCAAATCACCTATTCTCAAGGCAATGATTATGTCGGAGCCATTATCAGCAGACTCCAAATGAGCTTTTAAGGAGAGGAGTACAAGCCATTCATCTATCACCTGGTCTAGTTGGCTTTGTGGGAATGTCTCTCAAAACACTGCATGCACAAGGTGGAGTGTCAATGGTGTGGGCTATCCTGCTGCCTTTTAATCATGCTTCCAGAACCAGAGGCACGATTACTGCCTGTCACCTAAGGTTGTAAGCTAGTTTTGCCCACTGTTGGTGGCGGGAGAGAAACCCACTGAGCAGTCACAGTCATATATTCTTTTCTCTGCCCATTTGTCCACATATCTGTTGTCAGGTGGATTTTCTTGCCATAAGCACTTTCAAGTCATTTGCCTAACACACTAAACACCTGCTTATACAATTCTGGCACAGCCACCATGAAAAAATAATTGTGGCTTGGGATATGCCAGCGTGGAGTTACACATTTCATAATTTCTCTGAAACCTTGGTTTTCTAATAGAATATAGCAGCTTGCCCACTGCAAATATCAGGTGTACTGTGGTATTGTTTTTGTTAAGTTTTTGATTCCTTCGCAGGCACTCAGTAAGTGAGGGTTGGCAGTACAGGGCAAAAGAACCCTGTAGAAGGTGGCAGAGGGGGAGGGCAGCATGTGTGGATAGTCAATAACTCGTGTCATCTCCTACAGCAAACCCAGAATCATCATACTCCTCTGCAGTGGGACAACTAACTGTTAGCAGTGGCACACTTTCTTACACATCAGACAAGAACAAGGACAGCTCAAACGGCTGACCACTGACAAAGAACTGCTCCAGCTGTGATCTCTGATGCATCAACTTCGACCATGAATGGAGTAAGAGGATCTGGTTAGCTCACGATGGGGGTCATGGAAAAAAGCTAGCTTTAGGAAAGAGAAAGCCTGCAGAGTTTCAGTAGTCCAGTGCTGAGATTCAGCACCCTTAAGTGTCAGAGTGGTGATCTGGGAAACAAGACTAGAGAAGGTCCTGATAAATCTGCGGTAATAATTGGCAAAGCCAATGAATTGCTGGATAGCCCTGACTTTGAGGGTCAAAGGCCAGTCAGAAATAGTCAACAACTTCTCTGGATCCATAGCAAGACCTTGAGGAGATGAAGTAACCAAGAAAAAACAGAGAAGATCTCTCGAATTCACACTTTTCTGGTTTCCCATATAAGTGATTCTTCCGAAGACGAGTCAAAACATGACTGACATGTTGTTAATGTTCCTCAAGAGAATGGGACAAAACTAAAATGTCATCAAGATAAATTATGATAAATTATGAATTATGAAGTGATCCCAGAAAACATAACTGACCAGGGAATGAAAAATATCTGGATCATTACCAAAAGGTATCACCAAGTACTCATAATGCCTAAATCTAGAATTAAATGCGATCTTCCACTTGTCCCCCTCTCGGACCCTGACCAGGTTATAGGCCCCACGAAGATCATGTTTTGTGAAGTAACAAGCTCAACGGAGTCTCTCCAGAAGCTCAAGTATCAGCGGTAGAGGATGACAGTTCTGTTGAGTGATGTTGTTAAGAACTCTGTAATCGACACAAGGGCGAAGGGAACCATCTTTTTTTCTTCACAAAAAAAGATGCCTGCCCCTGCAGAGGATGTAGACAGTTGAATGAACCCACAGATACTCGGTGGCTGTCTTGGAAGGTAAGCGAAAACACTTACAATAAGCCAAGGTCCAGAATTCAATGGTGTATTGATCATGTCAACTGAAACCCTGCTGACATTCAAGAAGAGTGGCCTCAGCAATAGCTTGATGTCCTGGTGTATTAAATACCAAATGAAAAGCTGCCAAAAATGAGTTAAAAGCATTAAGAATGGGAGACTTTAAATCAATAAGAGTGAATACTTATAGACTTGTGCACGGCAAACATTTTCGGTAAAATTCGATTTTGGGGAGCGTGTCTGGACGTCCAAGATGGCGGACGTGTAGTTCCTGAGCTCCGGAGCCCACTACCTTTTTTCAGCCTACTCATCACGCTCTCACGGCGCCTACGTGACTTCTCTACTCTTATTTTACTTTTCTGTGCCCGCTGGTTACCTGATGACTGGTAAAAAGAAGAAATCTGTGCCCATCGGTGCTTATTTTGTGAGGGACTCGGCGCGCCAGAAAAAGGGCGCGAAAGAGTCAACGACCTTATCTCGCTCGCAGACCATGGATGTTGCAGCGGATCCTAGTCCTCCTGCTCCTTCTACTGACTCTGTTCCTTGGGATGAGCTCCCGACCAAGGGAGAACTGGAGCAATTACTATACTCAATTCGGGACTCAATTAAGTCCGACCTTGCTGACTTAAAGTCAGATGTGCATGGCTTGGGCTCAGGGGTTAAAGATCTGGAAGACGCCCACGAATCTATGCTAACCACCCAAGATTGTATGCAGCAGCGACTTACCTACCAGGAGGACACGATTGACCATCTGAGGTCCCAACTGGATGATTTGGAGAATCGGACCAGGAGATCTAACATTAGAATCCGTGGCCTACCGGAGTCTATTCAACCCTCTAGCATTACTCAGACTTTGCAAGACATGTTCGGGAAGCTTTTGGATATTCCTGGTGGCGATGTCAAGCTGGAAAGGGCCCACAGGGCTCTCCGCCCAAGGGGACAGGTGGGAGATCGGCCTAGGGACGTTGTCTGTTGCTTGCTATCGTTTGCTCAGAAGGAGCTAATAATGTTGAGGGCGCGAGACTCTGGGCCTATTACAGTAGGCGATGCACAAGTCACCCTGTATCATGATCTGTCTCCGCGTACTCTTCAACAGCGTAGGCAACTGAAACCCTTGGCTGATGAACTACGCAATAGACATATTCCCTACAGATGGGGTTTCCCCTTCGCTATGATTATAACGTTGGGTGGCCGTACTCACACAATCCGTAAGACAGAGGATGTACAAGATTTTTGCAAGTTGCTTAATTTCTCGCCTGTTCCTGACCTCCATGACCCTGCTCGTCGGGCCATGCCGCCTCTACACCCGTTGCCTCAAAGGGAAAGGTGGATTCCGGTTCAGTCCAAGAAATCCAGGGTCTCCGTTGATCGCCCTGGGACTGATATGGCAACATGATTCTTCTCCTCATTTATGTTATTTGTGTGCTGCAAGTACCTATTTTTTTTTGTGATTTTATGCCTGTTTATTCTAATTGAATGTTCTTGTTCAGATTTGTTATGGGTCCTAATATGTGTGTCCTCCAGCCTCATTTGCTGGGCTTTCTTGGCCCTACTCTCCATTTTTGGGGTATAGACTGGGTATCACAGTGGATCCGGGGGGTGTGCTATGGTGTGCCCCCCGGGCCTGCCCATTGGGCAACGGGATTGTTATGTTCCACTTGCTCATGGGGATGGGCGGGGTGACTATTGTCGTTGACCCCCTTCCCGCGGGCGGTGTCTCATGGGGGGGTTACATTGCTGCCCCTCGTGGGATTTTGCTCTCTTTGGGGGGGCCTGGCCCTTTTCTGTTGGGGTCCCTGGGGGGCGTGCCGTCTCGGTGTGGCCTCCGGGACGATTATTGGTTGAGGTGGGTTTTTTTTTTTTTTTTTTTATATAGACCCTTGTCAGGTCATGGTTGTGGGATTTATTTTCCTTTATTGTTATTTGGGGCCTGCGTTGTTATTTTCCCATCGTCTGGGGTGTGAGTTTTGGGGTTTTCTTTCTATTGTGGCTGCCCCTGCGGCTCCGGGAGGCCCTTCCTCTTTGGGGCCTGCCGGGGTTGTCCATGGGTGCGCGGGCTTTCCTGCTCTCGCAAACCCAAGATGATGGTGTTAGGCTTTCTAATTCCTTAGATAAATGTTTTGCACGTTTATTGTATGGCACAACGATTTATTTATTTTTCTCATGGTCTCTCAATCTACCCTGTCATTTTGCTCTATTCCTGACCTTTTCCTATCCCCGTGGTGGCTTTCCGCCCTTCCACCTTATGTTTTTTTGTTTACCCTCACCCGGCCTCCTCTATCTTCAGATCCTTTCTCTTTGTCCTTCACCACCCATTTCTCTCTACCTAGTCTTGTTTCTCTTAGTGGGTCCCCCCATTCCTTTCCACGTACTCTTCTCAAGGCTTATCTTCTTTTTTGTCTTTCTCTCTACACTTGTGGGCTCTATCTTGCTCGTTTTCTCTGTTCTCCACACCCCCAAATGTTTTACTGCAGATATCTGATTTACCTTTTTGTATTCTTTATTTCCATTGCAGTTTAATATTTGTTGGTCTTCGACCATCTCTTGCTCAGGTCTAGCGTGTTAGACCTGGTCTTTATGCTTGCTCCTCCTCTACTTTCTCTTCTTTCTCTTCCTTTTCTTTTTTGCTTTCTGGTCTGCTTCGCTTTCCTTTTCACTCTCTCTTTTCTTTGTTTCTCCTCCCCCCTCCCCTTCCCTATTTTCCCTCTCCTTCCCTTATTGCCATTTGCTCCTCGCTACCCTACCGGATCTCTGATTTTTACTCGACTATGTTGTCATTGCCTCCTTGTATGTAGCTATGGCCTATAGATTCAAGGCGATATCTTTTAACGCTAAGGGGCTCAACTCACCCCATAAGCGTTCTCTACTGTATAGGGAGCTCGCTCGTATGGGAGGTAAAGTATGTTTTGTGCAGGAAACCCATTATGCTTCTTCTAAACTCCCTAGACTTTACCATCGCCTATATCCTTATCAATATTGCAGTTCCGCCCCCTCTAAGCACAGTGGGGTAGCTATCCTTCTCCATAAGAGCTTTACCTTCTCATTGCTCGATATTATGTCGGATTCGGAGGGCAGATTCCTTTTTTTAAAGGGCAGGGTGGGTTCTTTGGTCTGCACCTTCGCCACTCTTTATGCTCCTAATACTCACCAACTCCCCTTCCTGGAATCAACTCTTTCTTCTCTCTCAGCCTTTGCAGAGGGTTTTCTCCTTCTGGGGGGAGATTTTAACACTGTTCTTGAACCTTGAGTGGATAGCTCCCAAGGCTCTACTCACCTACTCATTATTTGAAACTGCGCAATCTCTTATCTTCTCATTCCCTTCTTGATGTTTGGCGACTCTTAAATCCCTCGGACCGCTCATATTCCTTCTACTCATCTCCCCACTCTACTTACTCCCGAATTGATTTTTTTCTTGTTCCGCAGTCGTCTTTTCACTTTATCACTGAGGCTTCTCTTCATCCTATCACTTGGTCGGATCACGCCCCAGTTGAAGTGGAGGTGTCTCTACCCTTGCGCATCCCCCCCTCTGGTGGTTGGAAATTGGATGACTCCCTCTTATCGGATGTGCAAGTTGTTTCCCGTCTTAGATCTGCTATACAGGAGTATCTTTCTTTCAACTCACAACCCTCAATGTCCTCCGCCACGATCTGGGAAGCTTTGAAGTGTGTCATCAGGGGGGAGTGTATTAGATTGCACTCCTTAACAAAGAAAAAGGCCAAACAAGATTTGGACCTCCTATTGAGGAATATCGCTGAACTTGAAAAGCGCCACCAGGAGACCAGATGTGCCCTCATTCTTCGTGACCTTCTTGCCCAGCGCCAACAGGTCCGATCCCTTCTCCACTCCTGGGTAAATAAATCTTTTTTACGCACTAAACATTACACCTATGAGCAGGGTAATAAATGTGGGAAGTGGCTCTCGCGTCAACTGACGCCTGTGGCCCCTCCAGTTCGAATCCACTCCATTCGAGAGCCTTCTGGACGCCTGATCCGCAACGTTCCTGCGATTTCTGAGGTTTTCAGATCCTACTATGCTGATCTCTATAACTTACCCTGTTCTGTCGACCCCCTTGTACAATCTACTCGTTCTGACTGTCAAATCTGCTGCTCTCCCCTCTTTGACTCCCTCGCAATCTCTCCGACTGGATGATGATATTACTGAGTCAGAGATTATTTCTGCTATTAAACAAATGCCATTGGGGAAGAGTCCTGGCCCAGATGGCTTTTCTCTACGCTTCTATCGTGTTTTCGCAGATGTACTTCTTCCATCCCTGGTCTCTACTTTCAATCAATTACCCACATCTGTATCCTCTCACCCACTCTTTACAGAGGCCCACATCTCGGTGCTTCCTAAACCTGGGAAGGATTTGAAGGATTGTTCTGGTTATCGCCCCATTTCCCTCCTAAATGTTGATATTAAGATCTTTGCCAAGGTCCTGGCGAATCGCTTGCGCCCTCATCTGGTGCATTTGATCCACCCTGACCAATCTGGTTTTGTGCCGGGCAGGGAGGCGAGAGACAACACTATTCGCTTGATATCTCTGCTGCACCAGACTCGTTCTCATGCTGCACCTTCTCTCTTCCTCTCTGTTGATGCCGAGAAGGCATTTGACAGAGTCAACTGGGACTTTCTTGACAAGGTCCTGCGGGGCTTCGGCCTTGGTGACCGTTTCATCTCCTTGATCAAGACTCTGTATACTAACCCCTCGGCGAGAGTGAGAGTCAATGGCTCACTGTCGACTCCTTTCTCTCTTAATAACGGCACGAGACAGGGATGCCCCCTTTCCCCTCTCATTTTCATTATGATCATGGAAACATTGGCCTGTCGGATTCGCGCGTCCCCGCTTATCAAAGGTATTCTTGTGGGCCATAGGGAACATAAACTAGCGCTTTTTGCAGATGACCTCATTTTTATGCTGTCTGACCCTTTAACTTCCTTTCCTGTGGTTGTGGAGGAGTTGCACCAGTTCAGTGTAGTTAGCAATTTTAAGGCTAATCTCCACAAATCTGTCATCTTGAACCTGACGGTCCCCTATCACCAAATTTCCGCACTGAGACATGTTGCCCCTTTCCGATGGGCAACTTCTTCTATTCCATATCTTGGTATCCATCTCACTCCTTCGACTTCCTCTCTTTTTCACACTAATTTTCTTCCACTTCGCTCTCGGATAGAGAGGGATCTGCACAATTTTAGACCCACTTTTTTGTCCTGGATAGGACGCATTAACGTCTTGAAATCTGTCTATCTACCAAAGGTTCTGTATTTATTGCAGGCGGTCCCCATAGCCCTTCCTAAGACTTACCTGAAATCGCTCCAGAGTGTTTTTAACTCATTCGTCTGGAATTATAAGCCGGCTAGAATTCGCTTTGCTCTTTTGATGCGGTCTCGGGGAGAGGGGGGTTTGGGTGTACCGGACCTTTCTCCCTATTATCGGGCAGTTCATCTGTCCTCTATTTTGCACTGGTATCATTCCTCGGCTGATAAGCCATGGATTGATATTTTGCAATCTGTTTTGGGTTCCACTCCTTTGACGGACTGGTTGTGTACCTCCCCTTCTTCCAGGCCGCGGCGCCTTACAGACTCCCCTGTCTTGCGTGCAACCCTTGCCGTCTGGGACTCGGTTGTTCCCACAATCTCCAGTGTCCCTTCTCCTCTCTTATCTGTCTTAGGTCAACCAGATTTTCCACCAGGTCAACCGCTTTCTGTTTTTTTGCACTGGCGTAGGTGGGGTCGATTATTGGTCTCTGATTTATTGAAGGATGGATCCCTGGCGGATTTCAGTACTGTACGAGATCTCCTCCATTTGCAATCTCGTGACTATTGGGGCTATTTTCAGATCTCTCATTTTCTTTCTACCCACCCCTCTAAACACTCTCTTCTTCGAGATCTCACCCCCTTTGAACGACTATGTAGACCTCCCCCTTTATCTCCTCCCCCTTTGACCCACTCTATCTCTAAACTGTATAAACTTCTGGGCGTCGGGGGCTTCTCTTTTGCGCAGCTGAAATATGCATGGGAAACTGATCTAGGTGTCTCACTTGCGGATGACGTGTGGTATCGAGCTGTGGTGGGCACTCTACGCTCCTCTAGGAGCTTAACTGCAATCGAGACTAATTATAAGCTTTTTTTACGATGGTACAGAACCCCAGCAGTTCTTCACACCTTTTACCCCTCTACCCCGGATTCCTGTTGGCGTTGTGGATCAAGTGTGGGTAGTATGGCCCACATATGGTGGTCTTGTCCTTTGCTTGTGGACTATTGGAGGCGAATTGTTTCTGTCTCCAGTACTCTCTTGGATGTGACTCTGCCCTCCGATCCGACTCTTCTTCTCTTCTCCATAGGGATTGGCTCTATCATTAAATCTAAACCTAAAGCAGCTTTACTTGTACATCTTTTGAATTCGGCTAGGATGTGCATCCCACTGTGCTAGAGAAGTACTGCCCCTCCATCTATCCAAATGTGGCGTTCTAAGGTAAATGATACGATGATATATGAAAAACTCTCATCCTTACAGTCTGGGAGGGACTCCTTATTCACAGATATTTGGGGGCCCTGGCTCACACTCCCTGAGGCGGACTCTATGTGAGGGTAGGCGCTGCTTTTTTCTTCTATGCTTGATTCACTCCTGGCCATCCGAGGCTGTGGCTAACCCAGGGTACCGGGGTTCCTTTTGGATTTCGGTGCCTTTCATAACCACCCTAGGGCTTATTGAGGAGCATGGCTGTCTTTCCCCCTCTCTTTTCCGTTGTTTCCCCTTCCTTCCCCTCCCCGTTTTCCTTTTATTTTATTCCTTTTCTGTTATATTCCTTCTTCCTCTTTTTTCTTTCTACCTTTTTCTCTTCCTCTTCTTTTCTTCTCTCTCTTATCTTTTCCCTTCTCAGCTTTTGCTCTCTAGTACCCATCTGGCTCTTTTTGATTTTTATACTCTTTGGTGCCGTTCTCCATCGACTCTGTTACAGGGTTCTTTTTCCCCGTATGTATTCTTTTATGTTATTTTTCTCATGAATTGTCTATCTCATGTCTTATTTGAATGCCTACGTGATTTCTTTTTTTTTTTTTTTTATTATCATACTGTAACTCATTGTTTGTTATACATTATTGATACTGTTGGATACCTCTTAAGAGCCTTGTTCTCTTTTTCTTTTTCTGTTTCTACATTATTATGTAAACTTTCCTTGATCCAATAAAACTTAAAAAAAAAAAAAAAAAAAAAAAATTTGATTTTGGATGAAATTTTTTTTTTATTCAGAGGATCTGCATTTCAGACCAGACCTGTTCGACGAAATTCTGCAATAGTCCGAATTATTTTGTCAATTTAACATACTTTAAAAAATACAATAAAAATTTTAAATTAAATAAATAAAAATAAATGGGTCTACTAGATAGATACCACAGACTTTTGTTAGAAGAGACTACAAAACTGAGGATGACTGGTGCAGGGCAGACTCAGGATGACAGCAATACTGTAGATGTAGCCAGCAGCAAACTGCAGAACACTGGAGCAGGCAGGACTCAGTAGAGATACAACAGACTTTTTTAACAAGAGACTACAGATCTGAGGATAACTGGTGCAAGGCAGACTCAGGATGACAGCAACACTGTGGATGTAGCCAGCAGCAAGCTGCAGAACACTGGAGCAGGCAGGACTCAGTGTCACGGAGTGACTAGGAAATAACAAAACTTGACAAGTACAGATACAATAAAATGATTTGCCTTGCCAACCTTCACAAGGCCAGATATAGGAACTGTGTAACAACACTTCCCCAACCCTTCACTAGACAGGCATGAGGACAGGATCAATGTGATACCCCAGAATGCTGGAGCATATACTAGAAGCGAGAGCACTTCTCCAACCTTCACAAGATCAGGTATAGGAACAGTGTATCAACACTTCCCCAACCTTTCACTAGACAGGTGGAAGGATGGCACACTGACAATACTCCAGAAAGCTGGAGCACTACAAGGAGCGAGAGCACCTCTCCAGACTTCACCTGACCAGGTAAGAGGACAGTGCAACGACACTTCCCCAACCCTTCACTACACCGGTAGGAGGATAGTACGGACAATACCCCAGAACACTGGGGACCAAAAGGAGTGAGAGCACCTCTCCAATGCTGGAGATAACCAGGCAACAGACAGGACCTAGTACACTAGAGACTAGACAGGCAATGGTGACTTACCCTAAAGGGCTAGGGTGAACCGACAGACAGAGGTGACAGACCCTATAACGCTAGGGGAGACAACCGGCTACCCAGGATCAACAGTAGCAGGAAACCGACAAGGCTGACGAGCGCTAGGTACTGCCAGGGAGCAGTAAGCATGGTCACAACTAGGCCTAAGGAGACCAAGGAAGGAAGTCAGCCTGAGCTGGATAGGCTGGAGTGGAAAGTCAACCTGAGTCAGGAGAGAAGCGGAGCATGAGTCAACCAAAGCAGGGAGGTATGGTAGTATGAAGCCAGGAGGCTCAGCAGGATCGGGTAGTCAGACGAAGCCGGGGTCTCAGCCGGATTGGGTAGTCAGATGAAGCCAGGGGTCTCAGCTGGGTCGGCTAGTCAGATGAAGCCAGAGGTTTCAGCCAGATCGGATAGTCAGACGAAGCCAGGGGTCTCAGCCGGATCGGGTAGCCAGGTGAAGTCAGAGTTCTCAGCCGGATTGAGTAGTCAGATGAAGTCAAAGGTCTCAGCCAGATCGGGTAGTCAGACGAAGCCAGAGGTCTCAGCTGGATTGGGTACTCAGATGAAGCCAGGAGTTAAACCGTAATGGAAGTCAGATGAAGCCAGGAGTCATACACAGGAATCAGTAATAGGAACACAGAAGCACAATGCTCAGGTATACCATGAAAGGGCAAGGTTGTATAGTACGTCTGAGGCCTATAAGGCCTAGCATATGGGCGGAGACCAACGTCACTTCCCAGTGGCCTATAAGAATAGCGCGTAGTAGTTTGAGCGACAACCAAGGCAACTGCAAGGTCTCCAACTCTGCCTCGTGACACTGGAGGCAATCACGGGCACCGCGATACTCAGTAGATGGATACAGCAGTCTTTTTGAGAAGAAACTACAAAACTGAGGATGACTGGTGCAGGGCGGACTCAGGATGACAGCAACACTGTAGATGTAGCCAGCAGCAAATTGCAGAACACTGGAGCAGGCAGGACTCAGTAGATATACAGCAGACTTTTTTTTACAAGAGATTACAAAACTGAGGATGACAGGTGAGAGGAAGACTTAGGATGACAACAACAAAACTGTACATGTAGCCAGCAGCAAACTGCAGAACACTGGGGCAGGCAGGACTCAGTAGAGATACAGCAGACTTTTTTACAAGAGACTACAAAACTGAGGATGACTGGTGCAGGGCAGACTCAGGATGACAGCAATGCAGTAGATGTAGCCAGCAGCAAACTGCAGAACACTGGTGCAGGACTCAGTAGATAGATACAGCATGGTTCTAGAGCTGGGTAAGCTGGAGCACTCAGAGTATTATGGTACTATGGATGATTGTAGATGAAGTCCTTTTTGCTTTTCAGCATTGAACCTAAGAGCAGGGTACCCCAGCTATGGCAGGCTGACTTTTAAAAAGTAATTTGCTCCATGAGCTGGGGGGCCAATTGAGAGCACTGGGGGATAAGTATATTTCCTGTTACAGAAAATACCCTCTCACTCTGGACAGTGGTTGGGGGGGCAAGAAAGCAACTCCTGGGCTACCAGGGACAAAGTAGGCCACACAACCCTCTTGTTATCCCAGAAACTCAAGGGATCTGTAGTTGGGGGCAAAGAAGGTTCTGCAAGGTAAGCCTTAACCTCAGACTCAGCACTTTTTCTATTTATGGGGAGCAGGTTTGTTTTGTCCTAAGCATAATCTGTTCATTGCCTCAGCATAAAAAGCAGCAGCTGCTCCACTGGAACAAGATGAAGTGCTACTGGCGCTGTTACTGATAGACCACCACACCCCTCCAGCTCATCTATGGAATCTTCTTCCCCCTCCTCTGACTGCATCCTGTTTTTTTTTTTTTTTGCTTCTCATGCACCCTCACTATCAATTGTTCCTTCCAGGCAGTGAGTGAATTGGAACTAAGTGCCATCTTGTCTTTGATTCAAGGATCATAAATTGTGTTAAGCATTAACTCTAGACAATTGTACATGCTCTCTTCCATGTGCCAAGTCAGTTCTTTTTTCAGCTTTGTTAGAAGGGCAGCAACATTGGGAAGTACATTACCCTCAGCATCAGGCAAGCATTCCCTATGGGCAAGGAAATCATCCATTTTTAATGAGAGGTGTGTAAAGAGGGGAATGACTTCGACCAGGCTAGCGTTCCCTTTGCTTAAAATTTCTGTCAAAGCATGGAAAGGCGTGAGGACTGTCACTACCTGTTCCATCAGGGCCCAGTCAGCCCTGCCCAGTGTTCTGTTACTGCCAATGAAATGGTGAGATGACATTGCGTGAATTGCCTATGTCCCTGTAACGGTTTGTTTGACACACATACACAATGGTTTAGGATAAAACACAGTTTTATTGAAATCACAGTAATAAAATAACCTTCACAGGTCCTGTAGTACATAAGCTGAATAATACAGACACACGACAGGTTATATATACATATGCCTACACAGGTCCAGCATAAACATAAAGTCCACAACAATCTATACTGACACAGGTCAGGCAGATTATAATGGATTCCCAGGAGCAAGGTACTGCCTGGGTTAATGGTCTTCTTTGAGTGTAAACAGTCCCATGTGCAGAGAGGTCTGTGATGGGGCTCTCTGCATATACACAGCTGAAGGATTCGTAACGCCCAGAAACAGATAAGCAGAACTAACGTGAACTGCCTAGGCAACAATGGGAACAGAGTCACATAAGGTACTGCCGTAGCAGTAACGGAAACCAGACCACTTGCACTCTGCCGGAGCAGCAACGGAGGCAGACACATGCACTTAGCAGAAGTAGTAACAGAGACAAACCGGTGGCTTACTGCCGGAGCAGTAACGGAGGCAGACACTTGCACTTTGCAGAGGCACTAACCGAGACTAGGCCCAAGGAAAACTGCCGTAGCTGTAACGGAGGCAGACACTTGCACTCTGCAGAAGTAATAATGGAGGCAAACCAGTTGCTCACTGCCGGAGCAGTAACTGAGGCAGACACATGCACTTAGCAGAGGCAGTAACAGAGACTAGGCCCAAGGTAAACTGCCGTAGCAATAACTGAAGTGGACACTTGCACTCTGCAGAGGCAGTAATGGAAACTAGGCCCAAGGCAAACTGCCGTAGCAGTAACGGAACTGGCCACTGGTACTCTGCAGGAGGAAATGGTGACACAATTGCCAGACAGTCAGAATGTCGCCTAGGCGACACAGCACAGGAACGCCAACAAAGCTGGATCGAATCACAGAGCAGGAACGTCAGCCAAGCCGGGTCGGATCACGGAGCAGGAATGTCAGCCAAGCTGGGTCGGATCACGGAGCAGGAACGTCAGCCAAGCCGGGTCGGTACAGAGAAGCAGGTGCAGAAGAGTAGTCAGGCAATCCGGGTCAGTACACAGGAGCAGAAGACAATATGCAGAGTAGTCAGGCAGGCCAAGTCGGTACACTGGGAATCACTGAGCAGAAACAAGCACTGGCACAGGAACACCACAAAAGGGCACCGGAGGGGTGCCAATAGCCCAGTATATAAAGGTCATATTCGGAGGGACAAACATACGGTAGCCAATGGGAGCAAAGCACAGGATAGACTGACAGAAAAACAACAAAGGAGCACCGTGATAGTACAGCCGTCTCAAAGACCCCCTCTCCTGGAAGAGGGACCTGGTTTCTGAGGATATTTAGAGTGAAAATTTCACAGAAGTCTAGGGGCATGAAGGTCATTCTGATCAACCCAGGAACGTTCCTCAGGGCCATAGCCCTTCCAATGGACCAAATATTGCAATTTTCCTCTAAATCTGCGTGAATCAATTATGCTTTGGACCTCGTACTCTTCCTGGCCCTGAACCTCCACAGGACCGGGAACCACAGGAGTGGTAGTGTAGCGATTGCATACCAGAGGTTTCAGTAAGGATACATGGAACACATTGTGAATGCGCATAGATGCTGGGAGCTCCAAGGCATATGACACAGGGTTAATTTTACAGATCACCCTGAAGAGACCAATGAACCGGGAAGCCAACTTATTAGACGGAACTTGAAAATTAAGGTTTCTGGAGGAGAGCCATACCCTGTCCCCAACCTGAAAGGAGACCGCTCGCAGCCGTCTACGGTTAGCATGGCACTGATGACGCTGGAACGACTGACTGAGGGCCCTCTGAACCTGTGCCCATGTGAAGTGGAGTTGCTCGATGTGCTCATCCAGAGCTGGAATCTGTTGCGACTGGAATGAATCCGGGAGCAAGCATGGCTGGAACCCGTAGTTGATGAGAAACGGGGAGCTCCCAGACAATTAATTAACCGCACAGTTCCTGGCAAACTCTGCCCACTGCAACAGGTCTGCCCAATTATTATGATGATCGGTGACAAAACAGCGCAGGAACTGTTCCAATCCCTGATTGGCACGCTCAGCGGGATGTAGGCAGAAGAAAAGGACAGTTGAATGCCCATCTGGTTACTGAATGCTCTCCAAAATCTGGACACAAATTGGCTCCCACGGTCAGACACCAGAACTCTAGGTACCCCATGCAACCGGAACACCTCCTTAGCGAAGACAACAGCCAACTCCTGGGCAGAGGGAAGGCCAGGAAGAGGCACGAAATGAGCCATCTTAGAGAATCTATCGACCACCATAAGAATGAACGAGTAACCCCTAGACACTGGCAGTTCTCCCAGGAAATCAATGGATATGTGGGACCAAGGGCGTTCACCATTAGGCACTGGTTGGAGTAGGCCCACTGGGGTCTTGGCATGAGCACAGGTGGTACAGACTGCAGTAAATGCGTTGGCCCATAGGGAAGGCCACCAGAAAACTTGTGAGAGAGACCATATTAGTTGATCCCTCCCAATATGCCCAGCAGCCTTAGAAGAGTGGTATGTTTTGAGCAACCGGGTAGGAAATGGCTCATCCACAAAACACTTACCCACTGGGGTTTCTGGGGGTGCCGTAGCCTGGGTGGCCAGAATCTCCTCCCCCAGTGGTGAAATGATACTAGTGCGTAGGGTGGCCAGGATGCGATCAGGCTGAATGATGGGTACAGGAAACTCATCCTTCTCCATCTCTGGCCCAAATTGTCTAGACAGGGCATCGGCCCTAACATTCTTAGAGCCCAGCAAGTAGGATACTACAAAATTAAAATGAGATAGGAACAGGGCCCACCTGGCCTGACGAGAAGACAATCTTTTAGCCTCCGAGAGATAAGTTAGGATTTTGTGGTCAGTAAGAATTAGTACAGGAGTTCTGGTACCTTCCAGCAAGTGGCGCCATTCTTTCAGAGCAAGAATGATAGCCAGGAGTTCTCTGTCACCAATTTCATAGTGACTCTGAGCACTGGACAGCTTTTTTGAGAAGAACCCACATGGTCTCAGAGCACCCCCAGCCACTGGATGTTGCGATAGTACTGCCCCAACCCCTATTTCAGAAACATCGACCTCCAACGTGAATGGAAGGGAAGGGTTAGGGTGGGACAGTACCGGGGCAGATGCAAAAGCAGATTTTAATGTCTGGAAAGTATGCTCAGCAGCATCAGACCATTGGGAAGGATTAGCGCCCTTGTGCGTAAGGTCAGACAGAGGTTTAACAATGGTAAACAAGTTATGAATAAACTTCCTGTAATAATTAGCAAACCCAAGAAAACTCTGAATTGCTTTTAACCCCTTGGGTCGTGGCCACTGCAAGACTGCTGCGAGTTTCTCCTGGTCCATGGCAATACCATCCTTAGAGATCATGAAACCCAAAAAAGGCACTTTAGACCTGTGAAACTCGCACTTCTCCATTTTACAATATAGCTTATTCTTGCGTAAACAAAGCAAGACCTCGGACACATCCTTGATGTGTTGGGACAGATTGGCAGAGTGTATGAGTATGTCATCAAGGTAGACTACTACACAGGACTGTAGCAAATCACGGAGGATATTGCTAATAAATTCTTGAAATATAGCGGGTGCGTTACAAAGACTAAATGGCATAACTAGGTATTTATAATGCCCAGATCTGGTATTAAATGCCTTTTCCACTCATCCCCCACTCTTATTCTGATCAGGTTATAGGCAGCACATAGGTCTAATTTCGTAAATATGGAAGAACCTTTTAACCTGTCAAATATCTCAGTAATGAGTGGTATGGGGTATGCATTCTTGGACATAAGTTTATTTAATCCCCAGTAATCAATGCAAGGCCTTAACTCGCCATTCTTCTTTTTCACAAAAAAGAACCCAGCACCAGCAGGTGAGGTAGACTACCGAATAATCCCTCTATTAAGGGCATCCTCAATGTATTCCTCCATGGCCCGATTCTCCTTGCACGACAGGGCAAATCAATGGCACAGTCGTATGCCCTATGCTGAGGCAATGTGCTAGCCTCTCCCTTACTAAAAACATCACTGAATTGATGGTATTCGGCTGGCATAGAGGGAGAGGCACACAAAATCTTAACAGGATGAGTCACACAATGCTTCATACAGTACTCGGACCAAGACATGATCTCGCAACTCTGCCAATCAAACTGGGGATTGTGCAAATGTAACCATGGAAACCCCAGAATGACCGCATGATGAGGAAATGGATAATCTGAAATTGTTGTTCCTCCATGTGGAGGGCCCCAATAGTCATAGAAATCGGAATAGTCTCCATAGTTATCTGAGCTGGTTCTAGCGGACTGCCATCAATGGCCTCAATGGCTAAGGGAGATTCCCTTCTGACCAACGGAATCTTATGTAACGCAGCAAATTAATTACCCATGAAATAACCGGCCACGCCGGAATCAACCAGAGCCAGAACCTCCACTGAGTGTTCTGCCCAAGAAAACACCACCGGGATTGTGGGTTTCTGCATGATCAGGTCTAGGGACTGCTGAACACCACCTAGGGCCTGTCCCCCAAGGTACCCTAGGTGCGTTCGTTTCCCGGATGTACAGGACAAGTACGTAATAGATGCTCGGCTTTGCCACAGTATAGACATAACCCCTGCCGCCTGCGGTGTGCCTGTTCCTCCTTAGTTAGTTTGGTGAACCCAAGTTGCATAGGTTCACAGGATTCCTGTCTACGATCAGGAGGCATGGGAGGCGAGGCTGGGGTCAAAAAACTGTTATGCCCACTGCTTCTAGGCCGTAACCTACAGTCTTTGGCCATAAATCTCTCACGAATACGAGAATCAATTAGAATGGCATAATCAATATATTCGTCCAGGTCACAAGGTCATTCTTTAGCTGCCATTTCATTCTTAATATGGTCAGCCAGTCCTTGAACAAAGGCTGCCACCAGCACCTCATTGTTCCAACCCACCTCTGCTGCCAATGTACGGAATTCTATGGCATAATCGCCCACAGTACGTTTGCCCTGTTGTATCTCCATCAATCGTTTGGCAGCAGAGGCGACTCTACCAGAAACTTCAAATACTCTCCGGAAGGTTCGTACAAACTCCCTGAAGTCCCTGGTGCAAGGTTTAGCATTTTCCCACAAGGGACTGGCCCACGCCAAAGCTGTGCCCGTTAATAGTGAAATCATGAACCCGACCTTACTGCGGTCATTAGGAAAAGCATGAGGGGTTAGTTCCAGAAATATCTCCAGTTGATTAATAAACCCTATGCACAGGGCGGGTTCACCATCGTATCTGAGTGGTAACGGAGCAGAAGCCGTTAACCCTTTAACTGAGGCCACAGCTGCCAAGGACTGACTCTCCGGTGTCAAAACTGGGGGGACCACCGGAATCTGAACTGGTTTATCGAGATGCACTGTGCGCTCAAGAATAGTTTGTATGGCCAGTGCCAACTGGTCCAAACGCTGCTCATGTACATCCATCCTCCAGTGGATGTTCTGTGTATTTCCCTCACCTTTACTGTCTGAGGTCATGGCCCTTTCGTACTGTAATGGTTTGTTTGACACACAGACACAGTGGTTTTCGGATAAAACACAGTTTTATTGAAATCACAGTAATAAAATAACCTTCACAGGTCCTGTAGTATATAAGCTGAATAATAAAGACACACGACAGGTTATATATACATATGCCTACACAGGTCCAGCATAAACATTAAGTCCACAACAATCTATACTGACACACGTCAGGCAGATTATAATGGATTCCCTGGAGCAAGGTACTGCCTGGGTTAATGGTCTTCTTTTAGTGTAAACAATCCCATGTGCAGAGAGGTCTGTCATGGGGCTCTCTGCATATAGACAGCTGAAGGATTCGTAACGCCCAGAAACAGATAAGCAGAACTAACGTGAACTGCCTAGGCAACAATGGGAACGGAGTCACATAAGGTACTGCCGTAGCAGTAATGGAGACCAGACCACTTGCACTCTGCCGGAGCAGCAAAGGAGGCAGACACATGCACTTAGCAGAAGCACTAACGGAGACAAACAGGTGGCTCACTGCAGGAGCAGTAACGGAGGCAGACACTTGCACTTTGCAGAGGCACTAACGGAGACTAGGCCCAAGGCAAACTGCCGTTGCCGTAACGGAGGCAGACACTTGCACTCTGCAGAAGTAGTAACGGAGGCAAACTGGTGGCTCACTGCCGGAGCAGTAACGGAGACAGACACTTGAATTTTGCAGAGGCAGTAACGGAGACTAGGCCCAAGGTAAACTGCCGTAACAGTAACGGAGGCAGACACTTGCACTCTGCAGAAGTAGTAATGGAGGCAAACCGGTGGCTCACTGCTTGAGCAGTAACAGAGGCAGACACATGCACTTAGCAGAGGCAGTAATGGAGACTAGGCCCAAGGTAAACTGCCGTATCAGTAACGGAGGCAGACACATGCACTTTGCAGAAGCAGTAACGGAAGCAAACCGGTGGCTCACTGCCAGAGCTGTAACGGAGGCAGACACTTGCACTCTGCAGAGGCAGTAACAGAAACTAGGCCCAAGGCAAAGTGCCGTAGCAGTAACGGAACTGGCCACTGGTACTCTGCAGGAGGAAATGGTGACACAATTGCCAGACAGTCAGAATGTCGCCTAGGCGACACAGCACAGGAACGCCAACCAAGCTGGGTCGAATCACGGAGCAGGAATGTCAGCCAAGCCGGGTCGGATCACGGAGCAGGAACGTCAGCCAAGCTGGGTCGGATCACAGGGCAGGAACGTCAGCCAAGCCGGGTCGGATCACGGAGCAGGAACATCAGCCTAGCCGGGTCGGTACACAGGAGCAGGCGCAGAAGAGTAATCAGGCAATCCGGGTTGGTACACAGGAGCAGAAGACAATATGCAGAGTAGTCAGGAAGGCCAAGTCGGTACACTGGGAATCACTGAGCAGAAACAAGCACTGGCACAGGAACACCACGAAAGGGCACCAGAGGGGTGCCAATAGTCCAGTATATAAAGGTCATACTGGGCGGGACAAACACATGGTAGCCAATGGGAGCAAAGCACAGGATAGACTGACAGAAAAACAACAAAGGAGCACGGGCACCGTGATAGTCCCCCTATGTCCCCAGGTTTATAGAACTGACAGTAGCGGAGGCGGTGACTAAACTGGCAGTGGCACTAGTCATTGTGCAGGTGGTTCAAAACACCTGACAAGACACAGGTGAAGGCTGCTTCATGGTCTCAGAGGAGGACCTGGACCTCTCTACCCTGCTAGTAGAGGTAGAACGACCTGCAGATCCCTATTTATTTTTATTTTTTGGTTTGGAGTGCTGCTGCTGAGTCTGACTTATGACTACTGACAGTCCTCTTCTTTTGCCGCCTGCTGCTGCTAGCTCTGCTTGAAAGCAAGGTCACTGTGGTGGTGTTGGAGGTTGCTGGGTCACTGCAGCTGGTACCAGGATGAGGAACATCAGGTTGTTCACTAGGACTCAAATCCATTACAGATAAGTAGGTAGTGTACTATAATAATTTTACAGATAGGTAGGTAGTGTCCTATAATAATTTGAAAATTGTAAAACCTGGCCACACAACAACTGTCAGACTGGCTGTGTCACTCTGACAATTATTCAAACAAATTCCTAATATTATATTTTGCACAGGAACAAATGACTCTCCCTTGCGGTGGCAATAAGGTACTAGGCCTGCCTGCCTGCCTACAGAACTGTAAGACTGGCTGTGTCACTCTAAAAATTATTCAAACAAATTCCTAATATTTTTAATATTTTGCACAGGAACAAATGACTCTCCCTTGCGGTGGCACTGGCAATAAGCTACTAGGCCTGCCTACAGAACTGTGACACTGGCTGTGTCACTCTGAAAACTATTCAAATTCCTAATATTTTTAATATTTTGCACAGGAACAATTGACTGTCTCTTGCAGTGGCAATAAGGCACTAATGCTGGCTGACTTCCTATGGCTAATGCTACCTGCCTGCCTACAAAACAACTGGACACTCTCTGCTTCTTCTCTCTCTCTGAGCTCCAACAATGGACTAACAGGAAATGCAGGCTGTCTGGGTGTCTGTCGTGTCATCAGTCCAATCCCCATCATGAAACAAAGAAGGGAGGGAAGAAAAGTAGCACAACCGTGGAGAACGTCATCTGAATATCCAAATATTTTTCATGAATTTCTGACCAGTGCTGTTTGGATTTGCACAAGCCTAAATATTTCTGATCCAAACTTATATTGTTCCAATCTAGCCCACTATTGGACTATGATTTTGGACACAACTGCCGCATGTGGTCATGGAGAGATCTTAAAGATCTTAATGTTATATTTGTTATGGAAAAGCAAGAAGGTCAATGACTTTAGTTAGACAGGGGATATAGACCCCAGCTAGCAGACACTGCTGACAGGTGTAGATTACCTAAATGGGAAGGACCAAACAGGAAGGCACAGGAAAGGCAGTACCAATAGCAGGATACTGAGGAAACCCCAGTAGGTAAGAAGCTGGGGAATGCTGTATAAAGAACATAGCTGAATGGCATGGACTGCCCTTACAACAGTTGTGCTGTGGCCAAAGTCATACTAAAGGTTCTAGTCACAATGGAGCTGGCCAGCACCCAGGATAACTGCCTGGGGGTAGGAAATACCTACTGGGGTAAAAATATATTTCAATTACAATAGAGACTAAAGGTAGTTACTCCAAGAAGAGGAAAAGAGTCAACTCACTGCTGTGCATAAACAGACAGAATGATAATTGAAGAGTCAAACACCAACAGAGGCAATAGTAGAAGACAGACTGATGGTAACAGAATTGGCAGGCTGAACAGAAGTCAGTTGGAGATCTTGAGCTGACAATGGGGAATCCAGGCAGTAGTGGAGATGTACAAGATTGGCAGGCTGAAGAATAGTCAGTGGGAGAGCTGCTCGGGTCAGCAACGGAAAATCACAGCAGAAGGAAGGGAATCAGGAACACAGGAATCAAGGACTGAGACTGAAACCTGAACACATTAGAACACTAAGATCACATGCCAGTACAGGGAGGCTAATGTCTAATAGTCACCGGAACATGTGTAAACCCAGGTAAAGAGTGAGGGATCCAGGAACCACTGGGGAGCAGTATAAATCCAGAATTGCAGTAGGGAAATGAATTACACCGGTCAGCAGTAACAGAGTGTGAGAGATCCTTTAAAAAATCAACAAAACATGATGTCATTTGGCCTGGAGTGCAGAGTTTGCATACGTGTGTGTGTGTGTGTGTGTGTGTGTGTGTGTGTATGCGTATGAGAGAGATTCAGAAAAATATCAAAGCAGCAAATCTGAATATTTATAGCGAATATGAAAGAAACTAATATCTTACCAAATAATGTACAAAACATTCCTCCAAGGATAGGATCCGGAATAGAGGCAAATAGAGCAGTACATTTTCCTATTGTTCCTAAAAGAAACATGATTCCGGCACCATATTGCACAACTCTTCTGCTCCCAATCTGAAAGGTTACAATAACATAACTGAATTAAGCTATATTTTAATTTAACACAATATTTTGCCATATTTTTAATCTTTGTAATCCAGCCTAACCCAAGTAAAATTTTATGGTACACAAAGGCCACATTAGTGATTCAAGATGTTACTGTAATGGGATGTTCACATAAGTAATTGCCATGCATATCTCAACATATCTCATGTTGAAGGGATATCCTTTTGAAATGTCGCCCACTATTGGATGACCAACTAAACTGTGTATTAACCATGTCACCGGGATCAACATGATAATCTCACCCGTATCAAAAGGATGAGATTTTCATGTCACGGGCTTAAGCGTCTCTCATTTGAGCACCCGCATCAAAAGGCTGAGATTGGCATAAACATGCCTTGCTGATATATGTATCTTCATAGGTGGACTATAGAAATGTCACCATCTAGGCAGAACAGTTCTATATGTACTCCCGCTCCCCTTCCCCTCAGTGTCTGCGGCTCATAATAATAATAATAAAAAAAAAAGTCATATCACCATCTGCAAAGACACTTGCGTTATATTTAACTCCTGTTTTTTCAAATATACTGCTTCAATATGTGCAAATGCTGTAGGGGTGAATTGTGCGACTGTGTCTTTGCAGATGGTGATATGATTTTTCTTAATTATTATTGCGAACCATGGACACTGAGGTGATGGAGAGCGGGAGTACACACAGAACTATGAAGACACACATATCAGCAAGGTATGTTTATGACAATACTAAAGTGGGGAAGATCTGCATAGCAACTTATAGGTCCTATATGCAGGCCTTTAGATATATATTTAAATGTGTATTTAGTATTATTTTTTCTGGCAATAGTTTTAGAGTGTATGCTTTCAAAACAAGATCCTCATTAGACATGTTATAAAATGAGAACTAAAAATACCTAATTTATACGGGCACTATATATTACATCAATCTAGAAGAAAAAGAGAGCAAAATAAGAGACAATCTAAAAGCACAAAACACAGAATCACACTTACAAGATCCTCCCAAGGATAAGTATTTATCTCCCTCCTGGCACAAGGGCCTTTCTGTTCCAACCTCAGCGCCGTAAGTACACTGGCCATCAGTCAGCATTAGGCAACAGCTTCACCCTTTGATGTTTTCTTCAATAACAGGGCTTCACTTCTTTTAACAATTAGTAAATGAATCAATGGATAGCAGCAAAGGTAGAATTTTTATTGTCCATGGAGCATACCTAAGTAGTGCTGGTGGGCCAAGTTCAAATGTTTGGTGCACGGTTTTAAATTGGGGCACCAACCGGGAGGGACCAAGTATCCTGGAGGCTTATGTAAAATACCCTACAATACCCAATGCATATCATGGATCTCTTGCCAGTGATACTCATTGGGTACTGTAGGGTATTTTACATAAGCCTCTTAGCCTCCAGGACACTTGGAGGACATAAATCTGTTTTTTATTATGTACATATAGATAGTCAACTATTTATTGTTTACAGAGAAAAATACAGTGTCCCATACATAATGTGGTTTCTAGTGTGATATGTTGTGCTTTTTTTTATATTATATTATATGTTTAGTACAGTTGTTAGGTTTTCCGTTCCTTGTCCTTAAGGAAAGGATCACTCGGATAGTTCCCTGACAGAAGATCTGCTCCTCTGGGGGCAGGCTTGCTGATGAAGCCAGGGCAGCATTGTGAACTTGGTAGTCCAATATTAGAGCAGAATTGGGGGCTCAGAATAGACCACCTGGGGCTCCCTCATTGGTTTTACAAGAAAAGACCAAACTTTAAGACTGAAGTTATGCAGCAGTTACTGCTGCGAGTTTTATTTTGCTACAAGCTGTAGAGACGGTTTTAAATTGGGGCACCAACCGGGAGGGACAGAGTGTCCTGGAGGCTTATGTAAAATACCCTACAATACCCAACGCATATCATGGATCTCTTGGCAGTGATACTCATTGGGTGCTATAGGGTATTTTACATAAGCCTCTTAGCCTCCAGGACACGTGGTCCCTCCCAGGTTGGTGCCTTGTTGTAATACTGTGTGCCTAACATTTGTACTGATTGCTGCTGTCCTTTGATTCATTTACTAACTGGATAAGAAGTGAATTGGTTGCCTAATGCTGACTGGCTGCCATTGTATTTACTGTGCTGAGGTTGGAACAGAAGTGTCCTTGAGGGAGATAAGCGCTTATCCTTAGGAGGATCTTGTAATATGATTCTGTGTTTTATGTATGAGAAGTTTTTAAGAATAAACATTGCTTGTAGATTCCCTCTTGTTTTGCTCTCCTTTTCTTTTAGATTGCTGTATTGTATGGACAAGGCCATATATGAAGCTGCACAAGGACAACCTGACTGTAGTGTATCAAATATTTTCTTCACATCATTTCATCTTAGTTTCATGTCTTCATCTTTCATTTCCCTTTCATCTGAGAGATTACAAACTTGATACAGACTTGGTGGACTGATAGTTAATACAGATAAGTGGCAACTCCACATATACTGGATACTGAGATTTGGATACAATTCTTAATGCTTTGATATATATTGCATATTATAAATATATATGTATGTGTATATTTTTTGTGGCTATATTACACCTTGCTGAGCAAGAAAAGTATAATATTGTGTGCTCTGATTTATACTTAAAATAAATAAATAAATAAGTAAATAAAAAAGCCAGTGCAGAAAGTTTCTCTGAGTGTAGTATTTGGAGTTAAAACTTTGGCCTTCACCACGATGCTCTCTTTAGACTTGTACTCACATATTAATGAGGCTTTTAGTCTGCCTCCAAGATGAAATAGCTTTCCCGGTGTATATACCACAGGTAAGGTATTTTTTGAACTACAACAATTTGTATCCAGCATTGTCTCCTTTCAGGATATTCTAGTGTTCTTTGGATGACCACTGCATAAGGACTGCCACCCCACAAAGAAGGCCACCCTAGCCCCTTAAACCTGTAAATATATATCTCTTTAGACTAAGGATACTAGGAGTATATGATGTGTTTTTTACTATTTGCTTTTATAATACTACTTGCTAATAATTAGCTTTTATTGTTTTCTACTCTAGTCAAAAATATTTTGATTGGTGAAATTTCTTGTAATAAATAATTGTGCCTTCCTTATAGCCAATGTAGTGCTCTATCTTTTAAAGATTAATATACATTATACTCCTAGTATCCTTAGTCTCAAGAGACATATATTTTCAGGTTTAAGGAGCTAGGGTAACCTACTTTGTGGGGTGGCAGTCCTGATTGGACTTATCCTGAGGTATACTTAGAGGCACACCTCTGGTATTCTGGAGAGGTAGTAGCTGGTCCAGTTTTTCACATATGGATACTAAGTTGTTTTTCCATTTGTTTCCCTCCTTTATTGCAGGAGGTCTCCAACTATGATACATGTATTATATTGGCATAAATCTGTTTTATATTATGTACATATAGATAGTCAACTATTTATTGTTTACAGAGAAAAATACAGTGTCCCATACATAATGTGGTTTCTAGTGTGATACGTTGTGCTTTTTTTATATTATATGTTTAGTACAGTTGTTAGGTTTTCCGTTCCTTGTCCTTAAGGAAAGGATCACTCGGATAGTGCCCTGACAGAAGATCTGCTCCTCTGGGAGCAGGCTTGCTGATGAAGCCAGGGCAGCATTGTGAACTTGGTAGTCCAATATTAGAGCAGAATTGGGGGCTCAGAATAGACCACCTGGGGCTCCCTCATTGATTTTACAAGAAAAGGCCAAACTTTAAGACTGAAGTTATGAAGCAGTTACTGCTGTGAGTTTTATTTTGCTACAAGCTGTAGAGACTGTGATTTCGGAAGCCAACCCAGTCTATCCTGTACATAGCAAACCAAGCCAAATAAATATGAGTGGGTTGGCGAGGGAAGTATTGAAAATAAATTGGTGGATGTCAATCCAATATGTCAACAGTGCCAGCTAGTAATGTATGCCAGATTATGGTGAAATTATGGTGTTTGCTGTTGAGTCCTCGTAGTATATGTTAAAGTGGCTACTGTATCCACCATGCCCATGATGAGTGGTAGCAAACAATAATTTTTATTTTATAGAATAAGTCAAGAACTGCTAGCAGAAGTTATCCCCCTACTAACCAATCAGGGTCCAGCAATTTTTTCAAATTGTAATGTACAAAGTACCATTTCCTTTTTCTTTTACTGCTCCCCCAGATGAGTATATTCCTCCTAAAGTGCTGTCCGCAGTTTTTATACCTCCTTTTATATATTTTCTATGTATATTTTATTTTATTATATATTTTTCCTAGTTAACTTTCTAAGATTTAGATGTCTTGCTTTATTATTTTGTTTTATTACCTTTGTTACTCATTATTTTTAACATCTTTAGTGATGATTTGAGCATTAAGTAATTTCTGATGTTGGTCAGTATCTAATTTTGTATTTAAATTTACCTAGTTCTACACAGTTTGTCTTTCCACCTTTTTTATTGGCACTTTGCATTTCATTACCATCTTATCTGAGGAAGAGATATGCACTCCACGTGTAGTGCACAGCCATATAGATATGGACAACTTGTGAATGACTTCACTGATAATACATTGCATGCATTAATGGTGGTCATTTTAGATTTGGGTATCTTATATTGTCGCGATATTGCCATTTAGTGGTGTTTACTCCAGTGTTGCTTTTCTCATTCTGATGCCCCTACTTCAAATTTCCTATCCATTCCCATTTTAGGTTGGTCTGAACACTTGTTTTCAGTGGGACCATTATATTTTACCATGCCTGCTAATAGAATATTTCTGCCCATTTTGCCTATACACAAAACCAGAAAATCTGTTACTCATGCAAAACCTGGAGTTTCATGATCCTTTTCAGACATTTTTTAATGCTTTAGAGGATCAGATCAAGATCTCATGGATGCCACTATAAATAAATATGTTTGAGGTATCTCCTCAGCCATAAATACAATGTCTTTAGTCAAATCCATCTCAGTTGCTATATCACATTCTAAGACTTCAAGGGGATGTACTAGATCTAAGTCATCCCTTCAACTGGAAAAATATGTTCAGCTGAGAAGGACTCAGCATCCAATTCAAATAAAGCTAATGTTAATGAAAGAAGAGAAAAATAACTCAAATAGATTAGATATTCATGATCTTGTACATTATCTGGTAGGGAAAGGTAAGTGGAAATATATGGATCTGTCCACTAGAGAGAGAAAGACAACTGTGACAGCAATTAGTTAAACTCAACTTTGGTAATTATGAAAAAAAGTTACATGTAAAACTTCTCTTCATCAGAAACATATTTGGAGGAAGAAACTTTGCATTGTTTATCATCTGGTGAAAACAATTCAGACAGTGAGAGAGAGCACTATGCTATCAGTCCATGATATCACCATCTGTCCATGAGAAATGTTAATGGAATGGATTATGAATCCCATTTCTGCTTATAGGTGAATATCCTTTGGCATGCTGGTTATGAAACAAATTAATATTAGACCTCCACAACCTAGATATTCTAGTTTTTGGAATGTCAATCTGGGGGAGCAGTTATTAACTTAGTAACATAGTTGAAGCAGCTGAAAAAAGGAAAGTGTCTGTCAAGTCAAGCCCATGCCAAATCACCCCTGTGGATCCAGGGGAAGGCCAAAAAAAAACCCAAACAAAACAAAAAACCCCATTGGAGCAATTTAAGTTATTTGAACTATAGCCTGCTAATGACTATTTCTCGTTAAAACAGTTTTCAGATAACAATGCTATTGTGCTTCATTTCTATTAATCTGATATGTTAAGGTTTTGGATATTGAGGGTAGGTTTTAATAAATTTGCGCTTAAATGTCTGATTTATACTCAAGCCATATCTCATTTGTGGTAGTTTACTTTCTTTACTTTCTTTTACTTTACCACCAATCCTTCCCCAAATCATTTCTTTGCACTTATAATGTTGCAGTGTATTTCATGTACAGGATATTTGCAAATGTGAAAAAAACATTGATTAGTGTTCAGCGACATCTTCTGAGTATAGCAATGCCCCACATAGGTTTATAATGTTTTATGGAAGTTGGACTAAATTTGGAACAGTCTTGTTTCCATTTTCAAACATGGAATTTTCACAGATTGTTTACCGATGCCATATCTCATTTGGGGCAGTTTAGCAGTGATCCATTTCATATAGTCTCCAGAAAATTGTAGGTTCTGGAAAAATAGAAAACCCAGGGGTGTCACTCTAGATGCATCTTGTCACTTTCCATGCAGCCACTTTACCACCAATCCCTCCCAGACTGCGGGTCTGGCTGCTGACTTACCCTTCCACCTCAGCAGAAACATTGGGTTCATCCAGTTAATCAAATCAGTTGCTCAACCTCCACCACCAACACTCTCACCCCCACTAGTCTCTAGGTGCTGTGTGATAGTGGGACTGCTTGGGGATGACAAGTGTGCCTAAGTATCCCAAGCTGCCACACTTCCCATATCCTCCACAGAAGAAGATGCAATTGCAGCTGGCTTACCATTGGTGCTAAAAAAGCTACCCAGTTCTGCCTTCTTCACAATTTTCCCCCAGATCCCAAGGGGTCTGGGCAATGTGGCTTCCAGTCCCTTTAGTGCTGGTGGCAACTTCTTTCTCCTTCTCTGCTTTACTAGATGCTTCAGGGTCCAGAAAGCTTCTCTTTTTTTATTACTGCTGCTCAGAGTGTCAGCCAGCACTAAGAACCTGTAATACTCTTCTTTTGCTTTATAATTGTAACGGACACCATGACACAGGTACAGTGAAGTTTAACCAGTTTATTAAGATAAGCAAGAGTAAGCACTTCCCCAACCTTAGTAGGAACAGGCATGAGGACAGTGCCAAATCCACTACCCAAGGATTGACACTGAATTGTAACCGGTTCTCAGTAGCCTATAGAGATAGATGGGAGCAGAACCAGGCTTGGTTCTATACCTAGCAAATGGAAACCTGTAACGCCAGAAAACCTGATCACTGGAGCGACAACTAAACTCCCAGACACAAGACAGGCAGACAGATGTCTCAAAGTAGTGACTCTACCACGGAGTTGTAGGAGGAGCGAGACAGAAAGTAACTAGTACTTAGAAAGAGTCACGGAATCAGTCTACTAGGTAGGCAAAGGGTGGAGACAAGAGAGTGGAACGTAGCCAGCCGCAACACCAGTAAGTATGTGAAGGCAATACTGTATGAAGGCTACAGAGCAGAGGGTTACGCAACAGGCCCAGGAGGCAACGGATACAGTGGCACAGGATGGAGGCAACGGAGCGAGAGGCAACCAGCAACTCAACCATGGAAGTAAAGTTGTATTACAACGATGGAGTGCACCCACAACTAGCCCAGACAGGTGGTAGTCAGACTGGAGTGAAGGACAGCATAGAGCGCAAGTCAGACAAGCAACACTGAAGAAACGCACAGATACACCACAAAAGGGCAACAAGTCCTAGCCTCAATGAGGTTTATAAAGCAGCAGAATGAGGCGGGACCCAATTAGGCCCAACAGAATAGGCCCATAAACAGGCGTCCGTGCCAGTGCCTATAACATGACTTTAGCAATGAGGAAGCAGCCAGAGGCCATACAGAGGTAAGATCACAGGATAGATTATGCCTCAAAGGGAGACTGTGATAATAATTTGCTTTAAATATCAGTTTTTCTCTCTCTCTCTCTCTCTATTTCCTATTTACATCATGTATTTGGCATGAAAATGCAATTTTTTATAGTATGTGGGCAGTTTCACTCCGTTGAAAGGCATAGGCGAAACATGGAATCATTTTCATGAAATATTTTTGGATCTAAGTGAAACAGAGGAAAATCCAATGGTCTTGTTATGGGTGAAATTTCTTAAAAAAAAACAGAAAGCCACATTGTTTTCAAGAAATATCTCTTAAGAACAAAATGGGGCTTTTCACCCATTCCTAGTCTAGAGGTTTCCAGAAGAGGAGAGGGCACATAAAATTAAAATTTTATATTTGTGTAGTGTGCAAAGTGTTTATATGTGTGATTTAGGATTAGGTTAGTGAGAGTCTGTGAAGTATGTAGTGTCAGTGATTTTTTCGTCATGATTTTTTCTTTAATATTTCTTTATAATTTCATTTTAAAAAACATTTTTTCTTTATACATTTTTTCATAATAAGAGACATTCTCAATCATGTTTACAAGAAAGACATGTAGGGCATGGGGAGGACCTGGATCATCCTCATTAGGAGGGAGTAGGCCACAGCTAAATCGGGGTGCTCACTCACTTGCTATGGTGGAAGGAGAGGCACAACTGCAGCAGTGCCATTGCTACTGCAACAACCAGCAGCAGCACTGCAGTGAAGCCCCAGCCAGTGCCACCTGCTCCAACAATGGTGGTGACAACAGGCAAACTATCCTAAAACAAAAGATAGGGCAGAAATTCACATAGGAATTTGGGTAATTTCTAACAGGAAAATCAGAAAATATTTTTGTGGAATTTTTACCCATCCCTAGTTTCAGGTATGTAGTTCATATATTTTTACATCTTTTTTTATTTGAGGTTATTCAGTACTTTAGTGTGGGTTTGTTGGGGCACTTTAGACTCATAGCTTTCTTGTGGTATGTGTGCTTTGTAAGGGTGCCTATCTGGGTGTCAGCATGTAGCAATAGGTTGATGGGTCTGGGGTAGGAGGGTAGCTACATTAGGCAGTCATTTCATTGGACAATTAGGCAGACTTAAGTCTTTGGGTTCCAGGGGGGACTATGAGAATAAGATGGCTTGTAGATTTTACCAGGGACCTGGGGTGGGGAATTCGTTTTACATTACGGATGGGTTTTCCTCTATTCCTAGTTATATACACCAGGTATATGGGGGCATAGTCTTAAAAAAATTATGTATATGTGCAATTTATTGTGTTTCCATACTGCTGGCTTCCATTCCAGCATAATTTCTTCATACTGTGATAAGTCATTACTGCTTTTCTTTTGTACTATTATGTAATTTCCCTTGCCCTTATAGGGCTCTACCTTAGCCGACCTTTGTTTTAGCAAATCTGCTGGCTTCGTCTTAGGGCATCCTCCTTCTCAAGTACTCATAGCTGGATTTTTCTGGTCTCCTTGTGACTTCAGGTTAGCTGTCACTGTGAAGTCAATGGTCTTATACCTCAAAAATACACCCCCAGCCCAACTCATAGGTAGAGCCTCAGCTGCCCACCTCTTGGCACTTAACAAGGTCTCACCTGTCACTAATTATGCCACCGTAGTTTGTATGTCGCTACTTTTAGCTGTCACCACAAGTCATGCATTTCCAGCCTCAACAGTAGGCTCTATTATCCTTGGCCCAACTCATAGTTAGTGCCTTCTCTTTTAAGGTGGTTTCCATGGGTCAGCAGCATGGGTTTTGATTGTAATCTTTATTTTTTGTTTATAATGGTTTTCTTGTTTTATTTACTTTGAGCTTGGAGCTGATCTTCCATCCACACAAGTTAGGGCCGTGTGCAATCAAAATGTTGCACACAGTATTTCAAATAGATAAAATAGCAATATCCAAATATATGGAATAGTGACGGAGGTTATATATATATATATATATATATATATATATATATATATATATATATATACCCAAATCCTACAGTGTATCTACCCTGATTAGCCCCAAGGAAATGTAGTGTGTAGGTAAATTATTATACACTGTAAATTGTGTATTTTGGGTCCCTGTGGTGGTGGTGCATTTGGAGAGAAGGGTGGTCCAGTGCTCCAGAGTTTTATAGTGCTGATATATGCCAGGTGAAAAATCCACACTAGTTCTATCACTCATTCACCTGCATCTGGTAATTAATATAGCTGATAGTTAAACACTTCCCCCAGCACTGAGACATGCTTTCTTTTTTAGTTCTCAGGGAATAGGGAAATAACCCCTGAAAGCCTGCAACCTGTGAAACATGTAAGTTTACTAGTGCCTAGTGGACTGTGCTGATGTATAATTAATTTCTAAACTGGTAAACGTCCAACTACAGTCAGGAGCTGATTTGTTTAGTTATTGCTCAGTAGAGCAAGGATTTGGTTTTATTTGATTTGTTTGTGATGCTGCTGTCTCACCACATGGAGACAAATAAACAGGCAAAGTCTTGAATTACACTCCTGTGTGTGAAGTGTTTCTGCACCCTAGAAGGGTATATGTTCAGGCTGATTCCAAGACAGAACATACAAAACATTAAAGAATACTTTGTCACAACCTCTATGTCATGCCCCTCTAGGTCCTACCTCCATGTCCCAGCCACCTGCCGCTGCTGGGGGCTTCCCAGATGCTCCACGATCGATGAGTAGGCCGAAGCTGCAGCCTCGAGTAGCGACGTGTGTCCGCGGTCACGGTCGCGATCACAATGGCGCGATATAGGCCTAAGCCATGGCCTAAAGTTGAAGGAGTCTCCAGGGAAGGTATCCACAGGGTGCCCAGATCAAACCATGGTGTTGTACACCTGTAGAGGGGAGGTGAAGCCTGCCTCTCTCATCAACTGTCCACCAATAGTGTGCCTCCAGATAAACAGTGAAGCAGATGCTGTGGTTGCACACCCCTCTGTGGGCCAATACAGTGAGAGGTTTGTTCAGCAGAGGGGAGGGGTGAAAACCCATGACACTATAAAAACCCCTCAGGCTGTGTCCACTTTGCTTCAGTGTTCCAGAACTTTGGTTCCTGTGTGCTCTAAGCTTCCAGTGCTCAGTGCCTCCTTCCTTGTTTTACTTCAGACCCTCTGCTGGATTTCCCATTGCCTGACCTTCTATTTGCCTTCTGGACTTCCCTGCTTGCCTGTTTCCTGACCTTGGCTAGTTTTACCGATTCTGCTTGATTGCTGCCTGCCCTGATCTTCTGAACTGTTACTGACTACGCTTTGCTTAACCCTTGCACTCCCGTGCTGTCATTCTTACCTAGGTGTTCTACCTGTATCCCTCTGTGGATCACTTGGTAAGGTTGTCTGGCAGGAGATAGCATTCCCTGCTCCTACGCTCCAACCATAACAAGCCTGACACTCTACACACAATGGCTTAAATAACTAAATAAAAGACTACTGGGAAGAATGTGTTGTTAACTTCTTCTTTTAATAAAAACAAGTAAAAACAAGGGATAACAATTACATACAGTACTATGCAAAAGTCTTAGGCAGGTGTGAAAATTGCTGTAAAGTAATAATGCATTCAAAAATAGACATGTTAATAGTTTATATTTATCAATTCACAAAATGCATAGTGAGTGAACAGAAGAAAAATCTAAATCAAATCAATATATGGTGTGACCTCCCTTAGCCTTCAAAACAGTATCAGTTCCTCTAGGTACATTTGCACAAAATCTGTATAGTAGATAAAATAGGAGAACTAGAATTTTTGGTGCTTTATGAGCATTTGGACTTAATTGGTATAACCAAAATATGGTGGAAGGATAAACATGATTGAGCCATAGGGAATAGTCCTCTATTTAGGAGCAAAAGGGTTAATAGAATAGGGGGAGGTGTGTGCTTATGTTGGAAACCAAAGCTAAATCCAAAAGGGGTGATATTAGTGAGGAAGCTGGCCAAAACATGGAGTCCTTGTGGGTAGAAACTGAGACTAAATGTTGTGTAAAAGGTAAAAAAAGGTGCTGGTGGGTATAGCAAAAAATAGATAATGAAACGCGAACTGCATGGGATAGCAAGACTAATCCAAAAAAGTTTTTCAAATATATAAATAGCAAAAAACATAAAAGGAAGTGCATTGGACCATTCAAAAATGAGATGAGTGAGTTGATTAGTGAGGATAAGGAAAAGGCCGATGTTGTAAACACTTTCTTTGCATCAGTATATACAAGGGAGCAAGGAGTAGTAGAAGAGCCTCCACAAGTAACAAATAAAACAATACAATTATCAGATTTTGGGTTAACTCAAGAAGATGTCATGGGAAGACTGAACAAAATTAAGACTGACAACGCACCGGGTGCTCATGGTATATATCCCAGGGTTCTACATGAACTCAGTGCAGTGTTAGCAAGACCCCTCTTTTTACTCTATAAAGATTCATTCACCACAGGCTCAGTGCCTCAAGATTATTTAAAGGGATAGTAATGTTTCATAATAAAAGCAGCTCTAATTAATCATCATTGTATTTGGACTTTGGAGAGTGTTATTTCAATTCTGTCAGAGTTGTAGTTCCAGAATAATTCAATGACAAAGTGTCCCCCTCCCGCCCCTTTTACTGATGTCACACTGTTCAGCCAGAGCAGAAGGGAGGTGCCCAGGTAGATTGCAGAGAGGGACAATCTTCAATTAAGATAAGGGAAAAACCTGAAAAGCTTGTCAAGGGGGGCAGGGATTTCATTGTTTTCATAGGAATAATAATGTCCCCTTCTGTTATCTGTCTGGTCTATGGACTGCATTCCACATCTGAGAAGAGATTGCTTACACTAGGTAAAAGGGGCGGGAGGGGGGAACTTTGCTTGTGAATATCTCATAAACCATAAAGGTTTGAGAGATAAGACTTATATCATTCTTCATGTTTTTTTTAATGCCTACAAAATAAAATAAAGTTAAAATGAAGCATTACTATCCCTTTAAGAATGGAGCTAAAACAGAACCTGGGGATTATAAACCTGTGAGTTTGACCTCTGTAGTGGGAAAATTGCAAGAAGGCATAACAAGGGACTATATTCAGGATTACACCACCACAAATAAGATTATTAGCGGGAATCAACATGGTTTTATGAGGAATAGATCATGCCAAATTAATCTTTTCAGCTTCTATGAAGAAGTAAATAGTGACTAAGATAATGATAAGGCAGTTGATGCAGTATATCTAGATTTTGCAAAGGCATTTGATACATTTGATAACCTTTGCAATTGGATAGAAGACTGGTTGAAGGATAGGGAACAGTGTGTGGTTCTAAATGGAAAATTCTCCGATTCAGTTAAAGTTGAGAGTGGAGTACCTCAGGTTTCAGTACTAGGTCCACTACTGTATAACATGTTTATAAATTACTTGGAAATAGATATAGAGAAGAATATATCAATATTTGCAGATGCCACTAAATTATGCAGGGTAATTAATTCAGAATAGGATATTTCCTCTTTACATAGGGATTTACATAATATGGCAGATTGGGAAAACAAATGGAATATGAAGTTTAATGTGGGAAAGTGTAAAGTCATGAATTTGGGAAGAAAAAAATCCCAGTGCTACTTATGAACTTAATGGAATAAGTTAGGGGACTCATTGCTAGAAAAACACCTGGAAATCATTGTAAACTACAAACTTGGAAACAGTGACCAGTGTCAAATAGCAGTAGCAGAAGTAAAGTCCTGTCTTGCATAAAAAGGGGTATTAAAACAAAAGTGGATAACATCATTTTGCCATTGTACAAATCATTGGTAAGACCTCACCTCAAATATGCAGTGCAGTTTTGGGTACCAGTTCTGAAAAAGGATATTCTATAACTGGAGAGGGTACAGAGAACAGCAACAAAATTAATCGAGGTAATGGAGGACCTGACTATGTAGAGCAACTAGGCAAACTTGGTTTATGTACTCTATAGAAAAGATGACTAAGATGAGATCTTATCACAATGTATAAGTGTACAAGAGGTCAATACAAGGATATCTCTGGTGAGCTATTCATTCCAAGGCCTGATCAAATGACCAAGGGACACCCCTTGATATTAGAGGAAAGGAGGTTTAGACTACAGCAGAGGAAGGGTTTTTTTACTGTTAAATTATGGAATTCCTTGCCCAAGGATGTGGCTATGGCAGATACAATGGATATGTTTAAGAGAAGATTAGATACATGTCTTTCAAAAGGAACATACAGGGTTATAATGTGTATTAGTAGGCAAATCAGAAAGGTCTAATAAAAACCAATTTATTTGGTAGCAGAAAAGCTACATAATTCTCATTTCTCTGAGTTATGAGGCAAGGGTTGAACTTGATGGACTGTGGTTAGTTCTCCAAGATGTCTGGAACAACCTGCCTGCCAAGTTCCTCAACAAACTATGAACAGATATACCTAGAATTGATGCTGTTTTGAACGCAAAGGGTGGTCACACCAAATATTGATTTGATTTAGATATTTCTTCTTTTAACTCACTATTCATTTGGGTAAATGATAAAAATAAACTATTAACATGTTTGTTTTTGAAAGCATTCTTACTTTTACAGCATTTTTTCATAACTGCCTAAGAATTTTGCACAGAACTGTAGATGATGATGAAGAGAGGAACATCACACCAATAGTAGACAACAAATGCTAAAAAAACAACTGAGTAAACTATAATCTACATGTAATATAATATATCAAATGAAAACACTTACATACATAGACTTATACACGGATACTATGTCTCTCAAGACTCCTGGCAGGGTCCAAATATCCTGCAATGCATTTTGCACTGTGAACCAAGTGCTAAAGAAGTGGATATCAAGGACGAGTGTCCATTTTAATGGCTATATAAACAAACTTACTTAACTATACAACCATCTTTCAATTGCATCCCAAAACTATGGTATCCAGTAGGCACCAAACAGGTACAGAGAATTAACCCCCGAGTATTGGCATAAGGCACACTATACAACTATGTGCAGCATTCTTTGGCACTCAAAGGGTCAGCACTTCCAGGACACAATAATATTGAAACACCTTACAAGGAAAATGAAAAAAATATATGAGAAAAGTATAAAATTACTATCTTATATCAATTGCTAGTAACCTAAATAATAAACTTTCCTTAATCATTGTATGGGCATTAACCTAATCATGAGCAATCTAAAGCTTAATGTATGTAGAATAACACTTAGGACTGAATGATGCTGGGAAAAGAGGATTTTAGGCTTACCTGTTAAATCCTTTTCTATTAGTCCATATAGCTTACATGTGACTCTAGGAAGGAGACCACCCCTTTAAGTAGACAGGAACAATTCATGGAAAGAATGCAGGGTGGAGCCTTCCTCCCCTCCTTAGCTTAGCTCCTTAGTTAGCAAGAAGGGAAAAAGTAGACTCCTGGGAGCATGAACCCTAAGGAACTCCCATGTTCGGTCACAGGAGAACCAAGCATGGTCCCTTGACAGGGTGGGAGACCTGCAAGCTATAGGGACTAAGAGAAAATGATTTAACAGGTAAGACTAAAATCCTCTTTTATCTTTCGTCCAATATGGCTTACAGATAACTCTGGGATCTACCAACATTGAGTTTACCAGTGGTGGGAAAGAAGGCAAGGACCAGGCGCCAGTCCCAAAAGTCACCAGAGATCATACAGACTAACCATAGGATAGCCCGAAACAAGAAAGTGTCAACAGACACCGAACTGGAATACAACACACCAGTAACTGCAACACAGCACACTGAACAAGAGCCAACTGGGCTCAACTGTCAAAGATCACTGAGACACAGGAAATAAAGTCCTAGACAGGCAGAACTGCCTCCAGGACCTTTCTGCCAAAGCTGGCTTCAGCCAAAGCCAGCACGTCAACACAATAGAGTTCAGCCAAAGTGTGCACAGATGACCAAGTAGCTGCCTTACACAGCTGATAAGCAGAGGCCTGATTCTTATAGGCCCAAGAGGCCCCAACAGACCTGGTGAAATGAGCCATGATACGAAAAGGAACAGGCGTCTTCCTGAGTTCATAGGCCTTATGGATGGTAGACTTGATCCAATGACAAATAGTGCATCAGTCTGGCGAACAGACTCATTGCGGTGCACATAGAACTTAGAGCAGAGCAACACATCTAATAAGTGGAGATCCCTCTCCTTGTCAGATTTAGGGTCAGGACAAAATGAAGGCACAACTGCGGGGAAGGGGGAGGGAGAGGGCAACTTTAGAAGCGTTCATCTCTCAAACCATAAAGGTTTGAGAGATGACACTGGGGGCAATATGTGTTTTTTTTACTAGGGCTTTAATATAGGGATTTGTATTACTGAATTATTACTATCCCTTTAATTTTGAAGTCTTTACATATATTAATCCCTACATGCCTTTTTTCTACACCTTAATTTACTAGGAGTTCCTCCCTACTGACTAAATTTATCCGCACCCTTTCTCCACCCCCTAGTCATTTACTGGACCTGGTTCCTATCTGCTCTATCTACCCCATTTTTGCTGTCTATACCCTCCCCCCCCCTTTCCTAGTTTAAAAGCTCCTCCAAGCTTCCTAGCATTCTCTCACCTAGCACAGAGGCTCCTCTACCATTTAGGTGCAATCCATCACTTCCATATAAATTGTACCCATGATCAAAGTCTGCCCAGTGTTCTAAAAACCCAAAACCCTCCTTCCTACACATTGCTTGAGCCATGCATTAAGCTCCCTGAGGTCCCTCTGCCTACCTGCATTGGCGCATGGCACAGGTAGTATTTCAGAAATACTACCTTAGAGGTCCTTGCCTTGAGCTTGCACCCTAAATCCCTGAAATCATTCTTTAGGGACCTCCATCTACTTTGTCATTGGTTCCAATATGTACCAAGACAGCTGGATCACTTCCAGCCCCTCCCAATAATCTGTCGGCCCTATCCGCAACATACCGAACCTGAGCACCTGGGAGACAGCATACTGTTCAGCATTCCCGTTCCTGGAGGCAGATTACCCTATCTACCCTTCTAATAATAGAGTCTCCTATTACCACCACCTGCCTTGGTTTCTGCCTGCTCTGCTATCACGGTGCCCTTGATTTCCTTCTGTCACTCTCGCTTGTGCCGCGCTCCTATTGGTTGAGCCTGTTTGGCCTGCCCCTGGTGACCTTTTTATACCTGACCATTGGCACCTGTCAGGTGCCCTTTCGTGGTGTTCCTGAGCCAGCATTGCTATGCTGTGTTCCTGATACCGGTGTACCGACTTGGCCTGTTTAGACTACGCTCCTGTGTTCCTGCTCCGTGATCTGACCCAGCCTGGCTGACGTTCCTGCTCATGACTTGATCTGGCTTGTCTGAGAACCCTGCTCCGTGATTCGACCCGGCCTGGCTGACGATCCTGCTCGTGACCTGATCTGGCTTGTCTGTGAACCCTGCTCCATGATTCGACCCGGCCTGGCTGACATTCCTGCTCCGTGACCGGCACCGGTTTACTACCACCCCCACAGCGTTCCAGCTTCCTGCTGTCGCCGAGATGACATTCTGACTATCTCCTGTGATTGTGACATGGCAGAGTGTGAGCCTCCGTTAACATGTGCAGAGCTGTACTCCTGCTGGCTAAGTCCGTTAACCCATGCAGAGCTGTACTCCTGCTAGCTGAACCCGTTAACCCGTGCAGAGCTGTACTCCTGCTCTCTGAGCCCGTTAACCCGTGCAGAGCTGCGCTCCTGATTGCTGAGCCGGTGTTTACCAAGCAGAGCTTTGCTTCCTATACTGAGCCTCCAGTCACTGATACAGAGCAATAGCTTACTCTTGCAGAGCCGTTACCTTACAGCCACTAATACTGCTGAGCCGGTCCGTCCTAGCCTTGTGAGGCGACGGTTCACTCTACTCCTTGCAGTATAGTCGGTTTACGTTACAGCACCCGGAGTAGGCGCCAGGGCTCTAGCTTGTTCAGTGCTATTCTCCGTTGTTACGCCCGTGGGGGCTATTGGCTCAAAGCTCTTGCAATCAGGTTGCTTCCGTACTACGCTAGTGGGGGCTATTGGCTTAAGCTCTTGCAATCCAGTTGCCTCTGTTATAATGCCCGTGGGGGCTATTGGCTCAAGCTCTTGCAATCCAGTTGCTTCCGTTATTACGTCTGTGGGGGCTATTGGCTCAAAGCTCTTGCAATCCGGTTGCTTCCGTACTACATCCGTGGGGGCTATTGGCTCAAGCTCTTCCAATCCAGTTGCTTCCGTTATTACGCCCGTGGGGGCTATTAGCTCAGCTCTTGCAATCCAGTTGCTCTCGTTACTACGCCCGTAGGGGCTACAGGCTCAAGTCTATGCAGGGTCCGGGTCTCAGTTTCCTTTTGCTGAAGCAGTTATCTCCGTTTTATGGACTTAAGGTGTTGTGTCAACTACACCACTCACTGCCTAAATTACCACCTAGGGCGTACCAAACACCCCGACTGAGATGGACTGAATACTGTGTTAACCCTTGTGTTCTCTGTCCTCAGTATCTGTTATGTGACAGTATCTGTAAAGTTATTATCTGTATATTGGGCCAATACAGCCTACTTGCTATTACTCAGTGCTGCCTATAGAGGGCGATCCTTTCTTTTATTTTTTTTTTGTTTAAACAAACTGTGTTTTATTTTACCTACTGGTCTGACTGTCTTGAAAACTGTTACATCTGCATCCCATCTAGCCTGGAAGGAGAACTGTTCCCCTGGCTGCTAGAGGAATTATCCGTCTCCAGTGTTGCCAATTCTGAGAAATTCTCATCAACATCTTCACACAATCTTGCAAATCTGTTGGACTGAGTCAACTCAGAACTGTCCTTCCTCTTCATCTGCCCACTACCTCCCCTCCTTACTGTTACCCAGCTGCCTACCTGTCGCTCCTCATCTACTGTAATGGGCCATAGGCCGTTACTGGGACTGTGAGTTCGAGACATGGACACGGGGGGCAATTGTTCAAAATTAATCGATATACTGTGGGGTAGGGATGGTACGAACCCCACTCATAGCCTCGAAGCTCGGGCTGTTCGGTATGGATCCTGGGATGGCGAGAACCGTCAACATGGGATCGTACAAGCTCGACGCCCATTGGGCCACCGGACATTCGAGGACTTATGAATGGTTGAATAAAGGCAGGATATTTCGAACTGGTACTAACAGCTCTCTGAGCCTCAGCGTTTGTTCACCAAAGTGTGTATTGAAACTCATTGAGAACTGTGACCCCTGCTGGGAGATAATGTCATCAAGTCTGGCCCTTTGTGTCCCATATCCCACCCTACTCCCCATAGTTCTGGGGATCGACCAGTCGGGTTTTACTTGGTTTGGTCGCTTACCCAGTCATTGGCCGTCAGAGTAAACCCCACCCTTAGTGTACCTGGCCCTTCCCAGTTTATTGTTCTTTTTGTTTAACCGTGTATAAAAGTGTGTGCTTTCTGGTAATAAAGGGTTCGTTTGGAGTAAACTGTCTCCGAGTTTACTTTTTTGCTGGGGTGGTTTAAAGAGTCCTCTCTGACTCCCATCCCTTACAGGCAACTGAGCAATTCACTCTTCGCTGACTGGAGACTACGACGTTGACACGTGCCTCACATCACCTCGATCTCCTCCCCTCTTGCTCTGCACTCCGGATCGAGACCGAATCGTTCCCGTAGCCTCGAACTTCAAAGGAAGGATCACTTCAAAGGAGACCGATCCCGGGGTTCGAGTTTCGGATTCGACGTTCCAGTGGTACGGCCGGACCGAGGCATCCAACGTGATTCAGCCGACCTCGAAGTGCGGGATCCCGGATATGACGGCCCAGGACCTTCCAGTGTCCAGGATTTCCGTTATACTGGTGTCAGACGACCGGATCGAACTGAAACCAGCATCCAGGGGGAGATATAGCTGCTGGCTTGACCCCGGTTTCAGCAACGGTTTGATCAAACTGAAACCAGCATCCAGGGGGAGATACAGCCGCTGGCTTGACCCCGGTTTCAGCAACGAACTACTCTTGCTAAAAAAGGTCTAAAACATCAAAAGGGGTCCAGGCTGACAACAAAATGGTGGATTTGTACAAGTATGCTCCACTGGCTACCCTACAGAAGCTGGTTTTACAACGAGGAAGCAGCACAGCGAATTTACGAAAGCAGGACCTGATTCAAATTTTGCTGGAGACTGACGGGGAGGCAGCACAACTGGCAAGGCGGATGGAATTACCATCCAAGGATAATTTTGCATCGCTCGCCGGTCTGTCCGAACCTACGGGATCGACACAGCGGATGCTCAAGCCTATGGCGAACTGAGGGCATGGGGAGAATGTCGGATCACGGAGGTTGTTCGACGGAGAGGATCCGGTCACCAACACTGTGGCCCAGCGGTTGGCTTTGTATGTTCCTAACCCGGCAACGGAGGTAGTCAATCGGTTGATGGCGGAGGCCAGGGAAGATTGGGTGAAAACCCTACCGGAGGCCCCTCAACATAATGCAGCGGCAGAGGTAGGCTCCGATTTGGGAAGAGTGACTCTGCCTGTCATTTATCAGACTTTCCCTACCTTCGATGATCAGAAGGGGGATATTGACGGGTTCTTGCTTGACTCTGATCAGTTGTGCCAGTTGTTACGAGTGGATCAAACTCAATGGACTGCCATTCTCGCTGGGAAGCTCACAGGACGAGCTATGGAGGCCTACAGGTCTGTACCGGAGGTCAACATAATGGATTATGAGGAGGTCAAGAGGAGGGTGCTGGCTCGGTACGCCATTATCCCAGACACATATCGCCGGCAGTTCAGGGAGACTCAGAAGAGGACCCAGGAGTCTCATACGGAATGGGCTTATGGACTGGAACAGGCTGCCCGCAATTGGATGCAGGGGTGCGGGGCCCAAACTTTTGAGGACTGCTGTCAGCAGATGATGATGGAACAATTTTTTTTGAATATCACAGACTCCATTAGGGACTGGGTGTGGGACCGCAGAGGCCGCCCAACTGGCAGACCAATACAAGGACACTAGGAAGATGGGCAACCAGTATCAGCGACCTGCCGGGGGGAGGGGCCAAAGCTTTCCAGGCCGTGAACTCTTCCACTCGCCCGGGAACCAACCAGGAATGGACTCCCTCCCCACAACGGAGGAGACCCCCCACAGAGATTACCTGCTTCCTGTGCAGTCAGAAGGGGTACATGAAGTACAATTGCCCCATGGGGCGGAAGAATCTGCCCCGAAACCCTGAACCACGGGACCAGCCCCCCAGGTATCAAGCACCTGGCCACTTCAGCACTGTGCCCCAGATCACTAAAATGCCACCCAGGAGCACTCATTGCGTTGGGGATACTGGACACTATGGGGGTCCCGCAGTATCATATGACCCAGAATGGCCCGACCCACTGGAAGTTCAGTCCCTGCCTGGGGGACATTGTGAATGGGGACTGTCTCAGGAAGTTGCCCTTTCCCAACACATCGGTGAGGACAACCTGCAGCAACACCGGCAGACCGTGTAACTTAATGGGGACCCAGTCCCTGGATTACGGGATACCAGGGCCGCCCTGACCCTGGTCCACCCCGCCTGCTTATCCCCTCTCTACAAGACCAATCGGGTTGTGGAAGTACGTGTGGCGGGGGGCAAAGTCTATCAACTACCCATGGCCAACTTCCATCTCAACTGGGGTTCTGGTCAAGGTGATCGTTGTGTGGGAGTGATGCCAGGGCTGTCAGCCGAAGTATTGCTGGGGAATGACTTTTGCAGGACCCCACTTTGCAGGATACAGGAGACTGGCGGACTCAGGGTAGACAGGCCAAGGGGGGGAACGGTTCCTTTGGGAGAATGGCCTATTATACCGCTGCACCCCGTCTCGATGCCAGGGCGCTACCCAGTTAATGCGCATGCAACTTATAGGGCTTAGGGCTGTCCTTCTGTCCCTGGCCCATGAGATTCCCCTAGCGGGCCACCTGGCAGTTCGAAGAACCGAACAAAGGGTGAGTCGAGCTTTCTTCTGGCCAAAATTATCCCGGGATGTCCGCACCTTTTGCAGCACCTGTGACATTTGTCAGCGGGTTGGGAAAAGGGGCGATCATCCCGCCGCCCCTTTGCAATCCCTGCCCTTGATAGGCAAACCCTTTCAGCATTTAACAAAAGTTATCATAGGTCCCTTAGCCCGCCCCAGCCGCATTGGTAAGAGGTTTATCCTCACCATTGTGGACTTTGCTACACGATATCCTGAAGCTGTGTATTACGGTCCCCGTGATTCCCTGTCACTCTTTGTCGTGGTGCTCTTCCATTGGCGGAGCTTGATTGGCCTGCCCAGGGTGTCCCTTTATATACTGGGCCTATGGCACCTGTCAGGTGCCCTTTCATGGTGTTCCTGCGCCTTTGTTGCTGTGATTCTGTGTTCCTGTGTACCGACTCGGCTCGTCTGACTACTCTGCTATTCCTGCTCCGTGATTGACCCGGTTCTGGCTGACGTTCCTGCTCCGTGATTGACCCGACTCTGGCTGACTTCCTGCTCCGTGATTGACCCGGTTCTGGCTAACGTTCCTGCTCCGTGATTGACCCGGCTTTGGCTGACTTCCTGCTATGTGATTGACCCGGTTCTGGCTGATGTTCCTGCTCCGTGATTGACCCGGTTCTGGTTGACAATCCTGCTCCGTGATTCATCCTGTCCTGCCTGACGTTCCTGCCTGGCGACATTCTGAGCCTACTCGCAGCTTGCACTGACTGATCACGCCTCCTGTGTTACCGTGGCCTCCGATACTGAGCCCGTTTGTTGCCTCTGTTACCGAGCCTGTCAGAGAGTACCTCCGAGCTATTGCCATTGTTACCGAGTCTGTTTGAGAACACTTGCTGTGCTGGTTGCCTCCGTTACCGAGCCTGTCTGTATACACTTGCCAAGCTTGTTGCCTTCCATCCTGAGCCGTAGTAACACTTGTTGAGCTGTTGCCTCCTTCACCGAGCCTATCTGTTTCCACTGTGGAGCTGTACCTTTCGTTAGGTGCTCGTTTCCCAGGAGTTTTCGCACCACGTGGTGCTATTGGGCATTCCGGTACTCTGTCAGTGTGTGCTACGTTTCGGCACCGGAAGGGTGCCTTGGCTCTGGTCTACTCTCGCTCACAGTGTTGTTCCATCAGATCGCACCTGGAAGTGTGTTTGGCTCACAATATATTGGCTTGGGCAGTGTCTCCTCCGTTACAGCACCTAAGGGGTGCTTTTGGCTCCAGTCCCATTTGCACACGCAGTGTTCCTCCGTTACCGCACCTAGGGGTGCTTCTGTATCTGGCTCCATTGGCTCTGGCAGTGTCTCTCCTCCGTTACTACACCCAAGTAGGGGTATTGGCTCCAGCTCCAGTTGGTCCTTGCTATACTATTGGGCATTGCGATACAGCTATCTGGTTGTGATTCAGTTCAGTCGCACTGCTTGAGCTTGCTAGCTGCACTACTACTACTGGGACTGTTTATGCACCGGACGTTGGCTAATCACCACCACAGAGACTGACTACCTGTTTTGAGCATTAACCCTTACCTGTGTTTCTGCTATATTCTACCTGCTCCTGCTATATTGGGCCTGTACATTATCCATTACTTACATCACTGTAATACCGATTCTGGCCACCAGGGGCACTGTTCCTTATTTTATTTTAATAAAACAGTGTTTTATTTCTAACCTTGGTCTGAGTGTCAGAAAACGTAACAGTACGAAAGGGCCATGACCTCAGACGGTAAGGGTGACGGTAATACACAGAACCTCCATTGGAGGATGGATGTCAATGAACACCTGGCAAAAAGGGCAAATTCCAGAAACTATGAGCACGGTAGTCCTTTGAACCCACCCTCGCCTCCCAATCCTCCTGATCAAGTATCCGAACCAAGTGAGCCTATGCAACTCGGGTTCACCAGACTTTCTAAGGAGGAGCGGGCACACCGCAAAAGGCAGGGTTTATGTATATATTGTGGCAAAGATGGGCACATACTACGCACATGCCCGGTACGGCCGGGAAATGCACGCACCTAGGGTACCTAGGGGGACAGGCCCTAGGTGGCGTACAATCGTCCCCAGACTCCTGTACTCAAAAACCCACCATCCAGGTGAGTTTTTTTCTGGGTGACCAAGCTGTGGAGATACTGGCTCTGGTAGATTCTGGCACAGCAGGTTATTTCATGGACCGTGCTTTCGCTGAACGGCACAATATTCCTTTGTCTAAAAGAGATACTCCACTAACCATTGAGGCCATTGATGGTAGACCTTTAGAACCAGCTTTCATCACTATGGAAACAAATCCTATCAGTATGTCGATTGGGGCTCTCCACAGGGAGGAGGTGTGTTTCCAAATCATACACTCACCCCATCACGCGGTCATTCTGGGGTTCCCATGGTTATTGCTGCACAACCCCCAGTTTGATTGGCAAAGATGTGAGGTTAAGTCTTGGTCTGAGTACTGCACTAGTCACTGTTTGTCACATCCGGTCAAGATCATGTGTACCTCTCCCTCCGTGCCAACTGAATATAGCAAGTTCAGTGACGTATTCAGTAAAGGAGAGGCTAGAGCATTACCGCAACATAGGCCTTATGATTGCGCTATTGATTTGCCCCCGGGGGTGGTGCCACCAAGGGGCAGGACATACCCTTTGTCCTGTGAGGAAAACAGGGCCATGGAGGAATACATTGAGGATGCCCTCAAAAGGGGAATCATTCGCAAATCATCCTCTCCGACAGGTGCAGGCTTTTTTTTCGTGAAAAAGAAAAATGGCGAATTACGACCATGTACTGATTACCAGGGACTAAATAAGCTCATGTCCAAGAATGCGTACCCCATACCACTCATTACTGAGTTGTTTGACAGGTTGAAGGGCTCTTCTATATTTACTAAACTCGATTTACGGGCCACCTACAACCTGATAAGGATCAGGGCCGGAGATGAGTGGAAAACGGCATTCAATACTAGGTCAGGACACTATGAATAATTAGTGATGCCTTTTGGATTATGTAATGCACCTGCCATATTTCAAGAGTTGATCAATGATATCCTTTGTGATATGCTACAGTCCTGTGTGGTTGTATACCTTGACGATATATTGATACACTCTGCTAACCTAACCCAGCACATCCAGGATGTGTCAGAAGTTTTGCTCCGTTTACGCAAGAACAAATTGTTCTGTAAATTAGAAAAATGTGAATTTCACAGATCCAAAGTACCCTTCCTGGGTTTTGTGATATCTAAGGATGTCTTTGCCATGGACCAAGAAAAATTGGCTGCAGTCCTACAGTGGCCACGGCCCAAAGGGGTTAAAAGCTATTCAACGGTTCTTGGGCTTTGCCAATTATTATAGAAAATGTATTCAGAATTTTTCTACCATTGTAAAACCTCTGTCTGATCTCACACACAAGGGCGCTAATCCCTCTCAATGGACTGAGGCAGCTGAGATGGCCTTTGAGACTCTTAAATCTGCTTTTGCCTCCGCTCCTATACTGTCCCACCCCAATCCCACCCTGCCGTTTACGTTAGAGGTCAATGCCTCTGAAGTGGGGGTAGGGGCAGTTCTTTCTCAACGCCCCAAAGAGGGTGGCAACCTGAGACCTTGTGGGTTCTTTTCCAAGAAGCTATCTAGTGCCCAAAGCCATTATGAGATTCGTGATAGGGAATTGTTGGCTATCATCCTGGCATTAAAGGAATGGCGACATTTATTGGAAGGCACAAGAACCCCGGTGTTAATTCTTACGGACCATAAAAATCTGATTTATCTCTCAGAGGCTAAAAGGCTGTCCTCCTGTCAGGCTAGGTGGGCGCTATTCCTGTCGCAGTTTAACTTTATAGTGTCCTACTTGCCTGGTTCTAAGAACGTTAAGGCAGACGCCCTATCGAGACAGTTTAGCTCTGACATTGAGAGGGATGAAGCCCCGGTACCTATTATTCAGCCAGATAGGATTCTGGCAACAGTATGCACCAGTATCACTTCGCCACTGGGGGAGCAAATTTTGGCATCTCAAGCACGGGCACCTCCAGAGACCCCAGTTGGCAAGTGCTTTGTGGATGAGCCTTTCCGTACCCGTTTGCTCGAGACTTACCACTCATCTAAGGCAGCTGGGCATATTGGGAGGGATCAGTTGATATGGTCTCTCTCACAAGTGTTTTGGTGGCCCTCCCTTAAGGCTGATTGTTCCGCATTTACTGCAGCCTGTGCCACCTGTGCCTGCACTAAGACCCCCAGACATCTCCCAGTGGGCCTACTCCAACCAGTGCCTAACCATGAACGCCCATGGTCCCACATATCTATTGATTTTTTGGGAGAATTGCCGGTATCTAAGGGCTATACATTTATACTAATGGTGGTAGACAGGTTCTCAAAGATGGCTCACTTCGTGCCCCTCTCTGGTCTTCCTTCGGCCCAGGAGCTGGCAGTAGTTTTTGCCAGAGAGGTGTTTCACTTGCATGGGGTTCCCAGAGTGATAGTGTCGGACCGAGGGAGTCAGTTCGTGTCAAGATTCTGGAGGGCATTCTGTAGCCAAATGGGCATACAACTGTCCTTCTCCTCTGCCTACCATCCCCAGACCAACGGAGCCGCTGAGTGCGCCAATCAGGGACTGGAGAAGTTTCTGCGCTGCTTTGTGACTGATCATCATGATAATTGGGCTGATCTGTTGCCGTGGGCAGAGTTTGCCAGGAACTGTGCAGTTAATTCATCGTCTGGGAGCTCCCCATTTCTCGTTAATTATGGGTTCCAGCTATATCTGCTCCCGGACTCGTTTCAGTCACAACAGATTCCAGCTCTGGACGAGCATATTGAGCAGCTCTGATCCACTTGGGCAGAGGTCCCTCAGCCAGTCCTTCCAGCGACATCAGCGGCATGTCAATCGCAGAAGGCTGCCAGCAGTCTCCTTCCAGGTTGGGGACAGGGTATGGCTTTCCTCCAGAAATCTCAATCTGCAAGTGCCATCCAACAAATTGGCTCCCCAGTTCATTGGTCCTTTCAAAATGAACCCAGTGGCTTACGCATTGGAACTCCCGGCATCAATGCAGATTCACAATGTGTTTCATGTGTCACTATTGAAGCCCTTGGTATGCAACCGCTATACTACCACTCTGGTGGTTCCTGGGCCGGTGGATGTTCAGGGCCAAGAGGAGTACGAAGTACAGAGTATTATTGATTCCAGGAGGTTTAGAGGCAAATTGCAATATTTGGTCCACTGGAAGGGTTACGGGCCTGAAGAGCATTCTTGGGTCGACCAGAGGTACCTTCATGTTCCAAGATTAATGCGCAATTTTCGCTCTAAACATCCTCAGAAACCCAGACCCTCGGCCAGGGGAGGGGGTCTTTGAGAGGGGGTACTATCACGGTCCCCGTGATTCCCTGTCACTCTTTGTGGTGGTGCTCTTCCATTGTCGGAGCTTGATTGGCCCGCCCAGGGTGTCCCTTTATATACTGGGCCTATGGCACCTGTCAGGTACCCTTTCGTGGTGTTCCTGTTCCTGCTCCTTTGTTGCTGCGATCCTGTGTTCCTGTGCATCGACTCGGCTTGTCTGACTACTCTGCTGTTCCTGCTCCGTGATTGACCCGGTTCTGGCTGCTGTTCCTGCTCTGTGTTTGACCAGGCTCTGGCTGACTTCCTGCTATGTGATTGACCCGGTTCTGGCTGATGTACCTGCTCCGTGATTCATCTGGTCCTGCCTGAAGTTCCTGCCTGGCAACATTCTGAGCCTGCTCGCAGCTTGCACTGACTGATCACGCCTCCTGTGTTACTGTGGCCTCCGATACTGAGCCCGTTTGTTGCCTCCATTACCGAGCCTGTCAGAGAGTACTGCCGAGCTATTGCCATTGTATCACGGTGCCCGTGATTGCTGCATTCTTGTGTCTATCACCTGTAGGGGGCTCCCATTGGCTGTCTGCTTTCAGCCCTCCTCACATTGCCTTTTTAAACCCAGTCTGGGCACCCTCTGGTTGCCCTTTCGTGGTGTCTCTGACAGCATCCACTTCCACCTTGCTACTGTAGCTATTTGGGCCTGTTGCTGAGTTCCTGAGTCATCCTGTTCCTGAGTATCCTGCTTGCTGTGTCAGTTCCAGTACCGGTTCCGGTTGTGATAGTTGGAGGTTGCTGTTCCTGCTGCCAAGTCTTCAGTACTGTTCCTGATCCAGTTGACCATCTCTGCTGGTTCCTGTTCGTCCTGTTTCCAGTTCCTGCTTCAGTGGCGACATTGTTCCTCGGTCGCTTCGGCGACATTCCTCCTGTTGGTTCCCAGCGTGCGGATGCTGGTTCACTCCACTAGCCTTGCGGCTATACTTCACACCCTGTTGGTTCCAGTGTGCGGACACTGGTTTGCTCCTTGGCCTTACGGCCCGATACGTAGCACTGTTGGTTCCCAGCATGCGGACGCTGGTTCGCTCCACTAGCCTCGCGGCTACACTTACAGCCTGTTGGTTCCAGTGTGCAGACACTGGTTTGCTTCTTGGCCTTACGGCCCGATACGTAGCACTGTTGGTTCCCAGCGTGCGGACGCTGGTTCGCTCCACTAGCCTTGCGGCTACGCTTTACAGCTTGCTGGTTCCAGTGTGCGGACACTGGTTTACTCCTTGGCTTTACGGCCCTATACGCAGCACTGTTGGTTCCCAGCGTGCGGACACTGGTTCGCTCCACTAGCCTTGCGGCTACGCTTTACAGCCTGCTGGTTCCAGTGTGCGGACATTGGTTTACTCCTTGGCTTTACGGCCCTATACACAGCACTGTTGGTTCCCAGAGTGCGGTCGCTGGTTCACTCCACTAGCCTTTCGGTTACACCTTACAGCCCGTTGGTGCCAGCATGCAGGCGCTGGTTTGCTCCTTGGCCTTGCGGCCTTATATGCTGTACTGTTGGTTCCCGGCGTGCGGACGCTGGTTCGTTCCCCAGGCCTTGCTGCTGGGCTAGTACTAGGTTGTTCCTTCCAGAGTGCGGTCGCTGGTTTGCTCCACTGCCTTGTGGCAATATTTAGCTGTCTGTTTGTTACCAGTGCGCGGGCGTTGGCTCGCTCCATGACTCGTGGGTTTACTCAATATCCTGCTTGATGTTTCCCAACGTGAAGGCGCTGGTTTACTCCTTTGTGTCATTGCTCATGCACTTGATGTTTCCAGTGCGCTGTCCAGTCCTAGACAGCTACTTATTCTTACAGTACCCAGGTACTGAGTGCAGACCACCAGTGAACCACAGACCTGGTAGCCTCTAGCTTACATCTATACTGTTATTGACCATCTGACAGTCACCAAGGTCACTGTGGTTGTCACCTTCCCTTGGGCTGCCTTGCCCGGTATAATGGTAAGACCGGTAGAACCTTTTATTATTCCATCTTAAGGTTGCCTTACCTGGTATTGGCAAGGCCGGTAAAGCCTACTCATTGGTATCCCGTCAGGCTGCCTTGCCCGGTATATTGGTAAGGCTGGTAGAACCTTTCATTACTACAACTTGAGGTTGCCTTACCCGGTATTGGCAAGGCCGGTAGAGCCTATTACATTGGTATTCCGTTGGGCTGCCTTGCCGGTATTGGCAAGGCCGCTAGAGCCTATTAAATTGTATTCTACTGGGCTGACTTGCCCGGTATATTGGCAATGCCGGTAGAGCCACTTATTACGTTCAATTCCAGGTTGCCTTGCCCGGTATATTGGTAAGGCCGGTAGAACCTGTATTGCTATTGTCATATATTACCTGCCTGTTCTATGCATTGTTTGTATGTGTATGAAACCCTATGGGATTATTTTAAACTTTTCAATAAAGTTGTGTTTTTACCTAACCTTACGTCTGAGAGTCGTAACAAACCGTGACAGTACGAAAGGGACATGACCTCAGACAATAAGAGTGATGGTAATACACAGAATATCCATTGGAGGATGGATATGCATGAGCAACGTTTGGATCAGTTGGCGGTTGCAATCCAAACTATCCTTGAATGCACTGTACTTGTTGACAAGTCTGGGTCTGGTCCGGTGGTCTTGCCAAGTCAGACACCGGAAAATGATACAAGGCCCCCAGGGGCTGCAGTCAAGGGGTTAACGGCTTCTGCACCCCTGCCGCTTAGGTATGACGGTGACCCTAATCTCTGTAGAGGGTTCATCAACCAACTTGAAATATTTATGGAATTGACAGCACATGTGTTTCCCAATGATCATAGTGAGATTGGATTCATGATATCCCTGCTGACTGGCAGAGCATTGGCTTGGGCTAACCCATTGTGGGAGAATGCTAAACCTTGCACTGAGAGTTTCAGAGAATTTGTGCAATCCTTTCGGAGAGTGTTTGAGCTTCCCAGTAGAACCACCATTGCTGCTAAACGCCTTATGGAAATACAACAGGGCAGGCACACGGTGGGCAATTATGCCATTGAATTTCGCACCTTGGCAGCAGAGGTAGGGTGGAATAACGAGGCATTGTTGGCAGCCTTTGCTCAGGGCCTGAGTGATCAAATTAAAGATGAGATCATAGCAAAAGAATTGCCTACTGACCTAGATGACTATATTGAATATGTTATACTAATTGACTCCAGAATATGTGAGAGACTAACCGCCAGAGATCGCAGGATACGGTCCAAAAACAATGGGTCTAGTAACATATTTTGCCCACTCAACCCTCCCCTGGCATCTAAGCCTAGTGAACCAGTATGGGAACCAGGTGAACCTATGCAAGTAGGTTTCACTAGGCTAACCAAGGAAGAGAGATTATATCGCAGGAAACAAGGGTTGTGTTTGTACTGTAAGAATGGGCATTTGCTAAGATCCTGTCCGGTACGTCCGGGAAACGAACACACCTAGGGTACTTTGGGGGACGGGCCCTAGGTGGTGTTCAATCGTCCCCAGTCTTGGGCACAATAAAACCCACCATACAGGTGGTACTATCTTGGGCACAATGCTCAGGGGAAGTTTTGGCCCTGGTTGATTCTGGTGCAGCTGGGTACTTTATGGATAATACCTTTGCTGAATTGCATGGGGTACCACGTATTGAAAGAGAAACCCCTCTTGCTATTGAAGAAATTGATGGCAGACCCCTAGAACCCGCTCAAGTTACATTTGAAACTATGCCATTATCCATGACTATTGGGGCTCTCCATAGAGAAGAGCAGCAGTTCCAACTTACTAACTCTCCTCACTATGCCGTAATATTGGGATTTCCTTGGTTACAGCTGCATAATCCACAATTTGATTGGCAAAAATGCGAAATCTCTGCTTGGTCTCAGTTTTGTATGGATAAGTGCGTTACCCATCCAGTTAAGGTCTTGTGCACCTCCCCTTCACTACCAGACAAATACCAGCAGTTTGGCAATGTTTTCCGTAAGGGAGAGGCTGGCACCTTACCTCAGCACAGACCATATGATTGTTGCATTGATTTGCCTCCTGGAGTGGTGCCCCCTAGGGGACGCACATACCCATTGTCTTGTGAGGAGAACCAAGCTATGGAAGAATATATTTCTGATGCCCTTGCTAGAGGGATCATAAGGAAATCTACCTCTCCTGCGGGGGCTGGGTTCTTTTTTGTAAAAAAGAAAAATGGTGAACTGAGACCATGCATCTATTACCGTGGCTTGAATAAGCTTATGGCAAAGAACGCTTATCCGATACCACTCATCACCGAGCTTTTTGACAGACTCAAGGGTTCCACGATTTTCACCAAATTGGACCTACGTGCGGCATACAATTTGATTCGAATCAGAGCTGGTGATGAGTGGAAAACTGCCTTTAACACAAGATCTGGGCATTATGAATATATAGTCATGCCATTTGGTCTGTGTAATGCACCCGCAGTATTTCAGGAACTGATTAGTGACGTTCTCAGAGATATGTTACAGTCATGTGTCGTGGTTTACCTTGACGATATACTTATTCACTCCCAAGATTTATCGCAACACATTAAAGATGTGTCTGAAGTATTGCTACGATTACATAAGAATAAATTATTTTGTAAATTGGAGAAATGTAAGTTTCACAGAACTAGTGTGCCATTCTTGGGGTTCGTAATTCACAAAGAAGGCATTGCCATGGACAAGGAAACGTTAACAGCAGTCTTACAATGGCCACGGCCTAAGAGTCTTAAAGTTATCCAGCGATTTTTGGGCTTCGCTAACTATTATAGGAAGTTTATTAAGAACTTCTCTTCCATTGTTAAACCTCTGTCTGGCCTCACGCATAAGGGCGCTAATCCATCTCTTTGGCCAGTGGTTGCGGAGGAAGCCTTTGAAAAACTGAGATTAGCATTTGCTAATGCTCCTGTGTTATCCCACCCCAACCCATTACTCCCGTTCACTTTAGAGGTTGATGCCTCAGATATTGGGGTTGGGGCAGTGCTTTCTCAACGACACATTAAAGGTGGAACACTCAGACCCTGTGGGTTCTTTTCAAAAAAGTTGACCGGAGCTCAGAGCCATTATGAAATAGAGGACAAAGAATTATTGGCCATTATCCTCGCTCTTTAGGAATGGCGTCATTTACTTGAAGGCACTAAAAATCCTGTTTTAATCCTGACGGATCATAAAAATCTGACTTATCTCTCTGAGGCCAAGAGATTGTCCTCTCGCCAGGCCAGATGGGCATTGTTCCTGTCCCGATTCAATTTCATTGTATCATATTTGCCAGGATCCAAGAATGTTAGGGCTGACGCACTGTCAAGACAATTTGAGGCTGAAGTTGACAGAGAAGAAGCACCAGAACCTATTATTCAACCTGACTGAATATTGGCTACCATATGTACTAGTATCACTTCACCATTAGGGGAAGAAATCCTGGCCTCCCAGGAAACCCTGGTGGGCAAATGTTTTGTCACTGAACCATTCCGTACTCGATTACTTGAAACTTACCATTCCTCTAAGGCTGCGGGACATATTGGCAGAGACCAATTGTTATGGTCCCTCTCTCAGTTATTTTGGTGGACTTCTATGAGATCAGATTGTGCTGATTTTACTAATGCCTGTGCCCGTGCTAAAACCCCTAGACATCTCCCGGTGGGCTTGCTTCAGCCGGTACCTAATGGTGAACACCCCTGGTCTCATGTTTCCATTGATTTTATGGGAGAATTGCCCAGGTCTAGAGGGTATTCCTTCATATTGATGGTGGTGGACAGGTTTTCTAAAATAGCTCACTTCGTGCCCCTCCGTGGCCTTCCCTCGGCTAAAGAATTGGCAATGGTGTTTGCTAAAGAGGTGTTTAGGTTGCATGGAGTACCCAGGGTACTGGTGTCCGACAGGGGGAGCCAGTTTGTGTCCAGGTTCTGGAGGGCATTTTGCAAACAGATGAGCATACAACTATCCTTCTCCTCCGTTTATCACCCCCAGACTAACGGAGTCGCTGAGCGTGCCAATCAAGGCTTGGAACAGTTCCTACGCTGTTTCGTTACTGACCATCATGACAATTGGGCCGACTTGTTGCCTTGGGCAGAGTTCGCCAGGAACTGTGCGGTCAACTCCTCATCTGGGAGCTCTCTGTTTCTGATTAATAATAGGTTCCAACCCTGTCTGCTCCCGGATTCCTTTCAGACACAACAGATTCCAGCTCTGGATGAGCATATCGAGCAACTCCGTTCCACATGGGCACAAGTTCAGAGGGCACTTGGTCAGTCATTTCAGCGCCATCAGCGCTATGCCAATCGCAGAAGGCTTCCAGCGGTTTCCTTCCAGGTTGGGGACAGAGTATGGCTCTCCTCCAAGAATCTTAAGCTTCAAGTCCCATCTAATAAGTTGGCACCTCGGTTTATTGGGCCATACAGAATTATCAGTAAAATTAATCCTGTTTCCTATGCTTTGGACATACCTGCATCCATGCGCATTCATAATGTTTTCCATGTGTCTCTCCTTAAGCCTCTCGTATGCAACCGTTACACTACTACACCTGTGGTGCCAGGGCCTGTCGAGGTTGAGGGTCAGGAGGAGTATGAGGTGCAGAGTATCATTGATTCCCGAAAACTTCGAGGAAGGGTACAGTATTTGGTACATTGGAAAGGTTATGGTCCTGAAGATCAATCTTGGGTGGATAGTAAGGACCTTCATGCACCCAAGTTACTGCGGATTTTTCATGCTAAATACCCTCAGAAACCCAGACCCTATTCTAGGAGAGGGGGTCTTTGAAAGGGGGGTACTATCACGGTGCCCGTGATTGCCGCATTCTTGTGTCTATCACCTGTAGGGGGCTCCCATTGGCTGTCTGCTTTCAGCCTGCCTCACATTGCCTTTTTAAACCCAGTCTGGGCACCCTCTGGTTGCCCTTTCGTGGTGTCTCTGACAGCATCCACTTCCACCTTGCTACAGTAGCTATTTGGGCCTGTTTCTGAGTTCCTGAGTTCCTGAGTCGTCCTGTTCCTGAGTATCCTGCTTGCTGTGTCAGTTCCAGTACCGGTTCCGGTTGTGATAGTTGGAGGTTGCTGTTCCTGCTGCCAAGTCTTCAGTACCGTTCCTGATCCGGTTGACCATCTCTGCTAGTTCCTGTTCGTCCTGTTTCCAGTTCCTGTTTCAGTGGCGACATTGTTCCTCGGTCGCTTCGTCGACATTCCTCCTGTTGCTTCCCAGTGTGCAGACGCTGGTTCACTCCACTAGCCTTGCGGCTATACTTCACAGCCTGTTTGTTCCAGTGTGCGGACACTGGTTTGCTCCTTGGCCTTACGGCCCGATACGTAGCGCTGTTGGTTCCCAGCGTGCGGACGCTGGTTCTCTCCACTAGCCTCGCGGCTACACTTACAGCCTGTTGGTTCCAGTGTGCAGACACTGGTTTGCTCCTTGGCCTTACGGCCCGATACGTAGCACTGTTGGTTCCCAGCGTGCCGAGACGCTGGTTCGCTCCACTAGCCTTGCGGCTACGCTTTACAGCCTGCTGGTTCCAGTGTGCGGACACTGGTTTACTCCTTGGCTTTATGGCCCTATACGCAGCACTGTTGGTTCCCAGTGTGCGGACATGGGTTCGCTCCACTAGCCTTGCAGCTACGCTTTACAGCCTGCTGGTTCCAGTGTGCGGACACTGGTTTACTCCTTGGCTTTACGGCCCTATACGCAGCACTGTTGGTTCCCAGCGTGCGGACGCTGGTTCGCTCCACTAGCCTTGCGGTTACACCTTACAGCCCGTTGGTGCCAGCGTGCGGGCGCTGGTTTGCTCCTTGGCCTTGCGGCCTTATACGTTGTACTGTTGGTTCCCAGCATGCGGATGCTGGTTCCCTCCCCAAGCCTTGCTGCTGGGCTATTACTAGGTTGTTCCTTCCAGCGTCCGGTCGCTGGTTTGCTCCACTGCCTTGTGGCAGTATTTAGCTGTCTGTTGGTTACCAGCGCGCGGACGTTGGTTCGCTTCATGACTCGTGGGTTTACTCAATATTCTGCTTGATGTTTCCCAACGTGAAGGCGCTGGTTTACTCCTTTGTCTCATTGCTCATGCACTTGATGTTTCCAGTGTGCTGTCCAGTCCTAGACAGCTACTTATTCTTACAGTACCCAGGTACTGAGTGCAGACCACCAGTGAACCACTGACCTGGTAGCCTCTAGCTTACATCTATACTGTCATTGACCATCTGACAGTCACCAAGGTCACTGTGGTTGTCACCTTCCCTTGGGCTGCCTTGCCCGGTATATTGGTAAGGCCGGTAGAACCTTTTATTATTCCATCTCAAGGTTACCTTACCCGGTATTGGCAAGGCCGGTAGAGCCTACTCATTGGTATCCCGTCATGCTGCCTTGCTCGGTATATTGGTAAGGCCGGTAGAACCTTTCATTACTACAACTTGAGGTTGCCTTACCCGGTATTGGCAAGGCCGGTAGAGCCTATTACATTGGTATTCCGTTGGGCTGCCTTGCCGGTATTGGCAAGGCCGCTAGAGCCTATTAAATTGTATTCTGCTGGGCTGCCTTGCCCGGTATATTGGCATTGCTGGTAGAGCCACTTATTACTTTCAATTCCAGGTTGCCTTGCCTGGTATATTGGTAAGGCCAGTAGAACCTGTATTGCTATTGTCATATATTACCTGCCTGTTCTATGTATTGTTTGTATGTGTATGAAACCCTATGGGATTATTTTAAACTTTTCAATAAAGTTGTGTTTTTACCTAACCTTACGTCTGAGAGTCTTAACAAACCGTGGCACGTTGTTACAGAGTCTGTTTGAGAACACTTGCTGTGATGGTTGCCTCCGTTACCGAGCCTGTCTGTATACACTTGCCAAGCTTGTTGCCTTCCATCCTGAGCCGTATTAACACTTGTTGAGCTGTTGCCTCCTTCACCGAGCCTATCTGTTACCACCGCAGAGCTGTACCTTTCGTTAGGTGCTCGTTTCCCAGGAGTTGTCGCACCGCGTGGTGCTATTGGGCATTCCAGTACTCTGTCAGTGTGTGCTACGTTTCGGCACCGGAAGGGTGCCTTGGCTCTGGTCTACTCTCGCTCACAGTGTTGTTCCATCAGATCACACCTGGAAGTGCTTTTGGCTCACAATATATTGGCTTGGGCAGTGTCTCCTCCGTTACAGCAACTAAGGGGTGCTTTTGGCTCCGGCCCCATTTGCACACACAGTGTTCCTCCGTTACCGCACCTAGGGGTGCTTTTGTATCTGGCTCCATTGGCTCTGGCAGGGTCTCTCCTCCATTACTACACCCAAGTAGGGGTATTGGCTCCAGCTCCAGTTGGTCCTTGCTATACTATTGGGCATTACGATACAGCTATCTGGTTGTGATTCAGTTCAGTCGCACTGCTTGAGCTTGCTAGCTGCACTACTACTACTGGGACTGTTTATGCACCGGACGTTGGCTAATCACCACTACAGAGACTGACTACCTGTTTTGAGCATTAACCCTTACCTGTGTTTCTGCTATATTCTACCTGCTCCTGCTATATTGGGCCTGTTCATTATCCATTACTTACATCACTGTAATACCGATTCTGACCCCCAGGGGCACTGTTCCTTATTTTATTTTAATAAAACTGTGTTTTTTTTCTAACCTTGGTCTGAGTGTCAGAAAACCATAACACTGTGGCACTCTCCAGCATCACTGCGGAAAGTGTTGCAGACGTCCTTCTCAAAGTATTCTCGCGAGTAGGGTTTCCCGCTGAGGTCCTTTCCGACCAGGGTTCCAAATTTACCTCGGAGGTCATGCAGCAAGTGTGGGAACTGTGCGGAGTGAAGCCTATTCACACCACCACATACCATCCCCAGACCAATGGCCTCTGTGAAAGGTTCCATGGAACCTTGAAACAGATGCTGAGGGCTTTCACGGAGACGCACCGGGACTGGGAGTGCTATTTGCCCCACCTGTTGTTTGCCTACCGGGAGGTACCCCAGGAGTCCACGGGCTTCTCCCCCTTCAAACTGCTGTTCTGGAGAAAGGTCAGAGGACCCCTGAATCTTTTCCGGGAATATTGGGAAGGCAAGTGCAACTCCGAAGAAACCCCGGTCGTGACCTATGTGCTTGAACTCCGACAAAAGTTAGCTGCCCTCACAGGTCTAGCGCAGAAACATCTTCAGAAGGCACAGTGCCAGCAGAAGCAGCAGTACGACAAACATACGCAACCCCGGGAATTTTACGCTGGGCAGCAGGTCCTTGCCCTGCGCCAAGTGAAAGGGAACAAGCTGCAGACCGCCTGGGTGGGTCCCTATCGGGTTCTAGATAGACAAGGGGAAACGACCTATGTGATTGCCAAAGGGCTTCGCTTGCAGGACCATCGGACCTGCCATGTGAATGCCCTGAAAGCCTATCACCAGCGGGAGGAAACGGTTCTAGCCATATGCACACCGGCTGGGGATGGCCCTGAGGAACAGGACATCCCTGACCTCCTGGCCGCGACCAGGGAACCAAACTCCTCAGTTATTCCCAGATTAGGTCCCCAGCTCGACCCCACCCAGCGACAGCAGTCACAGGACATGACTCAGAAGTGGCCCCAATTGTTCTCCCCACTTCCTGGTCTCACTACCCTGGCCCAGCACCAGGTTCTCACCACTGGCCAGGAGGCTCTCCGCCAGCCCACCTACCGAGAACCGCAGTCTGTTAGGAAGGGCATGCTACAAGAGTTACAGGAGATGTTAGAGTTGGGTGTCATTGAGCCGTCAACCTTGGGCCTCCCCAGTAGTTCTAGTCCCCAAGAAGGATGGAACCACCCGGCTCAACGACCAGACCATCACTGACGCCTATCACATGCCCCAGGTGGACGATCTATTAGACAGGCTCGCTGGAGCTGGCGTGGTCTCTACCCTCGACCTTAGTCGAGGGTACTGGCAGATACCCCCTGACCCTGAGGCGGTAGCCAAGTCCGCCTTCATCACCCTATTTGGCCTATACCAGTTCAAGGTAATGCCATTCGGGATGAAGAATGCTACTTTCCAGAGGTTGGTGGACCATCTGCTAGCAGGGGCACAGGATTTTGCCTGTGCCTACCTGGATGACATTGCCATTTTCAGTGACTCCTGGGAGGAGCATCTCCTGCACCTGGAAGCTATTTTAGGTCGCATTGCTAGGGCTGGACTAACCCTGAGACTTGACAAGTCAGATAGGGATGGGGGAGGTACAGTACCTGGGCCACCGGGTGGGGGGTGGACACCAACGTCCAGAACCCGCTAAGATCGCCGCCATCTTAGACTGGCCCACCCCACGGACTAAAAAACAGGTATTGGCGTTCCTGGGTACCACCGGATACTATAGGAAATTTATCCCTCATACAGTACCCTGGCCAGACCCCTCAATGACTTAACTAAAAAAAGCACTACCTTGCAATGTGGACTGGACTCAGGACTGTGAACAGGCCTTTCAGGCCCTTAAGGAGGCCTTGGGTAAGGGACCTGTGTTGGCCTCCCCGGATTTTAACAAAACTTTTCTGGTTCACACAGGCGCCTCCGATTGTGGATTAGGAGCCGTGCTGAGCCAGGTCAATGCCGGGGAAGAACACCCAGTTATCTACCTGAGCCGCAAACTTCTACCCAGAGAAACCGCATATGCTGCTGTAGAAAAAGAATGTTTGGCACTAGTCTGGGCCCTCAAGAAGTTGCAGCCGAATCTATTTGGCAGGGAGTTCACAGTATTCACGGATCACAACCCCTTGGTGTGGCTCAACCGGGTGACCCGGGACAACGGATGCTTGTTGAGGTGAAGCCTGGCTCTCCAAGCTTTTAATTTCTCCATTAAGTACAGGTCTGGGAGGGAGAACCAAAATGCAGATGGCCTGTCTCGACAGGAGGTGGACTAACAGACTTACAAGCTTCCCCTGTGTGTGTGGACTAAAAAGGGGGACTAATGTAACGGGCCATAGGCCGTTACTGGGACTGTGAGTTTGAGACAAGGACACGGGGGGCAGTTGTTCAACACTAATCGATATACTGGCGGGGTAGGGGTGGTACAAACCCCACTCGTAGCCTCGAAGCTCAGGCTGCTCGGTATGGATCCCGGGGCAGCGAGAACCGTTGACATGGGATCGTACGAGCTCGACGCCCATTGGGCCACCGGACATTCGAGAACTTATCATTGGTTGAATAAAGAAGGGATACCAACCAGTCGGGTTTTACTTGGTTTGGTCGCTCCCCCAGTCATTGGCCGTCAGAGTAAACCCCACCCTTAGCGTACCTGGCCCTTCCCGGTTTATTGTTCTTATTGTTTAACCATGTATAAAAGTGTGTGTGTTCTGGTAATAAAGGGTTTATTTGGAGTAAACTGTCTCCAAGTTTACTTTCTTGCTGGGGTGGTTAAAAGAGTCCTCTCTGACTCCCATCCCTTACAGGCAAATGAGCAATTCATTCTTCACTGACTGGAGACTACGACGTTGACACGTGCCTCGCATCACCTCGCTCTCTGCTGCTCCTGCTCTGCTCTCCGGATCGAGACCGAACCATTCCAGTAGTCTCAAACTTCTAAGGAAGGATCACTTCGAAGGAGACCGATCTCGGGGTTCGACTTTCAGATTCGACGTTCTGGTGGTACGGCCGGACCGAGGCATCAGACGTGATTCAGCCAACCTCAAAGTGCGGGACCCCTGATACGACAGCCCAGGACCTTCAGGTGTCCAGGGTTTCTGTTATATCTACAACTCCACCCTCTTCACCACTAGCCCCACATACTACCTGCTCTGTGAGTTCTAAACTCCTTTCCAGGTTTCCAATGTTCCAAGTGTTCAAACATGTGACAAGATGTGCACTGATTGAGATTGGCTAACCTGCTATCACCAATGCTTGGTTTTACAATTCAAATAGCTTTACATTATCCTCTAATGATCACTCTAAGGTAAGTAACCAACTTTAAATGTGAATGCAATAAATCCTTTGAAATGATAGTCACCTCAGAGCTCTGCTGATTTCCAACTCCTGTTTCTATTCCAACTCCAGATTCCTTCTAACTCTAGAAGGAACGTAAGCCAAGCAAGGGTCAGAGGAACAAACTAGATGCGCACAGGATCACCATGAAAGGGCAACAAGTCCTAGCCTCAATGAGGTTTATAAAGTAGCAGAAGGAGGCGGGACACAATTTGGCCCAAAAGAATAGGCCCATAAACTGGTATCCATGCCAGTGCCTAAAACATGACTATAGCAATGAAAAAGTGGCCAGAGGCCATGCCAGCCGCCGACCATACAGAGGGAAGAGCTCAGATCGCTTAGGCCTCAAAGGGAGACTGTGATAGTACCCCCCCTTTAACAACCTCCCCCCCCCGTGGAAGAGGACCGGGCTTCAGGGGAAAAAGAGAGTGGAATCTGTGGAGCAAAGGAGGAGCGTGCACATCACCAACAGACACTCAGAAATGCTCCTCAGGACGATATCCCTTCCAACGTACCAGGTATTGGAGGTGACCTCTACTTCTGCTAGAGTCCAGAATAGACTGTACCTCATACTCCTCCTGACCATTGACTTGAACTGGCCCAGGCAGGACAGGTACCGAGGTGTAACGGTTGCAAACCAAAGGTTTAAGCAGGGACACATGGAAGACATTGTGGATACGCACACCAGCCGGAAGCTCCAGGGCATAAGAGACAGGGGTGATCCTACGCAGTACCCGGTATGGGCCTATGAACCGAGGAGCCAGCTTCTTACAAGGTACCTGGAGGTTGAGGTTACGAGAGGACAGCTATACCCTATCCCCCACTTGAAACACCGGAGTCAGCCGCGCCGACAATCCGCATGTCTTTTGTAAAGCAGAGTGGACCTTTGAAAGGATCTTTGAACTTGAACCTAAGTGGAGCGGAGCTGCCTAAGATTCTTGTCCAGAGCTGGAATTTCTTGTGCCTCAAATGAGTTAGGTAGCAGAGCAGGCTGGAAGCCATAATTAATCAAGAACGGGGAATTCTGAGAAAAAGAGTTAATGGCACCATTCCTGGCAAACTCTGCCCACGGTAACAAGCTCGCCCAGTCACTGTGATGGTCCGATATAAAACAGCATAAGAACTGTTCCAGGCCCTGATTGGCTCTCTCAGCAGCACCATTAGATTGGGGGTGGTAAGCTGATAAAAATGACAACTAAATGACCATTTGCCCACAGACGACCCTCTAGAAATGGGACATGAATTGGCTCCCCCAGTCCGAGACCAGCACCCTTGGCACTCCATGGAGCCTGAATACCTCCCTGGAGAATATCTCGGCCAGCTCTCTGGACGAAGGAAGAACCTTCAGGGGTACAAAGTGGGCAATCTTACAGAACCTGTCGAAAATCATAAGAATGACTGTATGCCCCTTCGAAACCGGCAGCTCAACCATGAAGTTAATAGGTACATTAGACCAAGGGCAATCACCATTTGGTACCAGCTGAAGCAGGCCCATGGGAAGATGCCTGGGAGTCTTGCTGCGAGCACATGTGGCACAAGCTGCTTCAAAAGCAGAGCAGTCAGTTCTTAGGCTCGGTCACCAAAAGAGCCTAGATAAGGACCATATCAGTTGGTTGCACTCAATATGCCCTGCGTCCTTATAAGAATGATAGGTAGACATTAAACGAGTTCGCAGGTGCTCAGGGACAAAGAATCTCTGTTACAGTTTACAGCTTATCTTGTTTGCAGCATCATCTACAGGCGCGAGGCTTCTAGCATCCAGCAGGCCTCTGTTTTATCTGTTTGTTCCTGTAGTCTCCTCCTACATACTTCCCACTTCCTCCCTCTGAGCTGCTCCTCCTACTTCCTGTGGAGGGGTTTAAAAGGCAGACTGAGTCCTGACTCAGCCACCCTTGCCTTGTTGTTCTTAGGTGAAGTACTTGGGCTCTGTATGTGACCTGGCTATCTACGAAAACCCACTCTGTGTATGACCTGGATATTTATGAGAACCCGCACTGTGTATGACCCAGATGAGTACGAGAACCCTGTCTGTGTATGACCCAGCTAAGTACGAGAACCCTTTCTGTGTATGACCCAATGATCACGAGTACCCCTTACTGTGATCAATTTATGCTATTGGCTTAAGACAGACCACTGTTGTGGACAGAGGGTCTGATTGGTGACTGAAGACGTGAGCCACAGGGGTCCGATATAGTGACTGCAGGCAGAGTCACAGGATCTCTTAGCGGTGACTGCAGGAGTGGGTCACTGTTTTGCGGCAAAGGTGTGGTGTTGCTGGTTTGACTGATTGCAGGCATGGGTCAGTTCTCCAGTCCAGCAGTCCTTCTACTCCTGTTCATTGGATCAAGATTGCTGAGCCAGTGTTCACAGTGGTCTCCTGTTCCAGTGTTCCAGTCGACAGATCAAGAGCTGGCGTTCCTTTTTCCTGCTGAGAGTAACAGGGGCTTCGGCCCAGTCTCCAGCATTGTGGTCTAGCGAGAGGCCTACTATTTCTGGAAGTAGTGTCGCCAGCTAGTAACCCTTTGCTTGTTGTACTACTTATTTGCTGTGTTTTATTCTAATAAATATTTTGCATTATATTACCGTACTGAGTTCTAAGCATTCCTGGGTGCCCGTGACAGTACGCAAGGGCCATGAGCTCTGAAGGTGATGGCGGTGCGATATTCCAAAGCATCCTGGATAGGATGGAGACACTGGGTCAGAGATTGGACCAATTGTCTTTAGCGATTCAGATGGTTTCGCAGCGTACTGAAAACCTTGAGCAGATTTGTACACAACTGGTGGCCCCTTCCAATCACTCCCAGGCACCAGCTCAACCCGCCTCATTTGACGCAGGCACTGTCTCGTTTTAACTATGTGGATTCATACCTTCCTGGATCTAAAAACATTTGGGCTGACGCATTATCTTGCCAGTTTTGCTCTCCCTTGAGGGAGGAGGATCAGCCCTCCCCGATCATTCCTGCTCCTTTGGGTGAGGAGATTTTGGCTGCTCAAACTGCCGCTCCAGTTGAGAAACCTGAGGGTTGTTTCTTTGTGCCAGCACAATTTTGTATTCAGTTGCTTGAGACTTATCATGCCTCAAAAATTGCTGGGCATATTGGTCGAGACCAGTTGATTTTGTCTTTGTCACGAGTTTTCTGGTGGCCAAGTTTAAGGGCCAATTGTACGGCTTTTACGGCAGCTTCCACCACGTGTGCCCAAAACAAATCTCCCAGACAGCTGCCTGCGGGTCTACTTCAACCAGTGGCCAATGGGGAATGCCCCTGGTCACATTTATCAATTGATTTCATGGTTGAACTTCCACGATCCATGGGATGTACGGTGATTTTGATGATAGTGGACAAGTTTTCGAAGATGGCTCATTTTGTGCCACTTAACCCCTTAGCGACCCTTGACGTACCAGCACCGTCAAGGGTAAATGTGATCCAAAGACCCTTTGACGGTCCTGGTACGTCAAGGGTTAAACTCTTCCATCACGGCCGCACGGAGCGATGGAAGAGTTCAAGCCGCTTGTTACTAAGTGTCCCGGTATCGGGACACTGTGGGCTCGATTTAAAGGCAGCCGTTAACCAAAAAAATCACTAACGGGTGCGTTAAGTGTCATGTTGCAATTCAAAGATCCGTCTAAACAACAGCTAACGGCAGTTGCACAATTCCTTCGGCCGATACACTTACGTGCATTCAGACGCATGGAACAACATACCCCAGAGCTATTCAAAGGCTTGCGGTACTGATAACGGCTGAAAAAAAGACACACCTAACGGCTAAAAGTTAAGACCCACTTCTCACACACGTTAGACACTTAACGGCCAAAACTAAACACCCGTTACAGAGGAAAAGACACAAAAGGCTTACCGCACAACCATGTAAATGGGAAAATTAACCCGTGCAATGCCAAAACAACACAAAAACATGCACACACAACACAAATCACTAAACACAAAACAGCAACCAACACCACAGGAACAATGACACACAAAAAAACAACAACACAACATGGCACGGAACAATGGGGGTCATCACACAAAGCGGACCCTGCAAATACAAGCTCACCTGGGAAACATCAACACGCGACCTGCACCCCACAACTGCACGCCCGCAAATGGCACACACAGAACAAGCACAACACACCACATCTTATAACACACACACACCTGCAAACACTTACCTGGACACAAACAACTCACCATTGGTCAGCACTCACCTCATCACCACACCTACACAACGCCCTAGCAAGTACTTAAAGGGACAACTCAACACACTCACTTGTGGCTTGTTTTCCACTCAGGGAGGGAGAGAGAGAGAGAGAGAGAGAGATAGCGAGAGAGAGAGAGAGACAGAGACAGAGACAGAGAGAGAGAGAGAGAGAGACAGATAGATACAGATAGATAGAGACAGATAGAGAGAGCAAACAGTATGTTGGGTTACATATTGTTGCGAAGACTGCGTAGAAGGCGTGCAAGGGAGAGAGCTAGGGAACATCAGCAAACCCCAAGCACGCCTCATCAACAGCCTTCACCTGTTGCAAGTGAGGAGGCTCTGGCTCACCAGCCACACAGGAGTCCATCCCCACCTGGAGGGCACAGGATGTATAGACGACCACCAAGGCCCAGGGTATACCGCCCAAGGGTCACACTCTTTGGAATGGCTGATGACGAGGTCATTGATCGCTACAGGTTGAGGCCTGACAGCATCATTGCCTTGTATGAGGTCATCAAGGAGCAGGTGGATCCCATCTACATCCACAACCATGCCCTAACTGGCCTGCAGAAACTACTCTGTGCCATACACTTCATGGCAAGTGGGGCCTTCCAGTCCACTGAGGGTTACGCATTTGGCATGTCACAGGCCACATTCTCCAGAGTGCTGGCCCAGGTCCTGCCAGCCCTCAAAAGCAAGGCCAGTACCCATATACATTTTCCCACCACCGACATGGACTGGATACACGTCAAGCAGGCCTTTTACGCAAAGGGAGGCATGCCCAGGGTCATGGGTGCTATAGATTGCACCCATGTCCGGATTAAGGCCCCAGCACGTGACGCACAGATATTCATCAACAGGAAGAACTTCCACTCCATCAACGTGCAGATGGTGTGTGACAGCAACATGAGGATCATGAATGTCTGTGCAAAATATCCTGGCAGCACACATGATGCATACATTCTACAAAACTCCTCAGTCCACAGAGATTTTGAGAATGGAACCTTTACAGGGGGATGGCTACTGGGTGAGTTCACAAAACAAAATCACACCACATACACAGGCGTACACACCACTCAGCTCAGCATGCACCTGACCCACACCTACTACGTCCACCACACAAAACATCATTCACACAACATGTGCTCCCTGTTTCACCATGTCACTCACATTACACAGGTGATGCTGGCTATGGATGCAAGTCCTGGCTACTGACCCCTCTGGCCAATCCCCAAACACATGCCCAGGAAAGCTACAACCAGGCTCATGCCAGAACCAGGAATGCTATTGAGCGGACATTTGGGCTCCTCAAGTCAAGATTCCAATGTCTGGACCACTCTGGGGGAGCACTGCAGTATGCACCGGCTAAGGTGTGTGACATCATTGTGGCGTGCGCAATACTGCACAACATCGCAGTGGACACCAGGCTGCTGGAGCACATCCCGGACCCCCCCATACAGGAAGTGGCCATGGACATCGGGCATGTGGAGGAGACCATGAGAGGGGCACAGATCAGAGACAGGCTCATCACAGAATACTTCACCTGTGAGTATAACACATGCATGCAAACAATCCATGCAAGTCCCCCAGCAGTCCTGTGACACTAACCACACTGCACATTTTGTTCTGTCTCACCCCACAGGAACAGTGACACAGCACTGCACTGGCAGTGGACGTGGAAAATTGTGTGTGTGGACTCAACAACCATCCTCCATTCCACTCTCCACGTTGACATACAGACCCCAAGGATATCACGCACACCCCCAGGAGAAACAAGGTACAACATATTACCCATGTTCATCACCTTACACGGCTTGATTGACAGCAACTAACTGGATATGCCATGATTAGAGCCTGAACAACCATGCTAGCCCAGTAGCGAAAGAGTATTATCTAATGATTTGCATGAGAAGGGACATCAGACTCAATATGGGACCTGTACTGTGCTACAGCTGAGAAGAGCAGCACAGGGGTGGATGTACAGTGGTATGGGCACACAATGTAGAGGTCATGAGACGTAGATCAGATTACCACGGACTCCATGCAGACCTGTGAGTGTGCAGACGTATGTGCCCCTGACATGAATACACACATCAACAAATGTGTCCTAACAGTTCCATGGAACAAATGACATTGGGCTGCCACTGTCACTTTCACAGTGGCAGCACAATGTCATTACTTCCATGGAGCTCTCAGAACACTTGTTAATGTGTGTATACATGTCAGGGGCACATATCCCTAGGACTGATGCACATGTCCTTAGTTCCCCACAGAATTGGTTACAGATGAGTACACAACACATTGTCAAGCAATGGTTTGTGCACTCACCTGTAACTGTGAAAACTGAGGGGATGAAAAAGACTAAATTGTTGTTGCTTGATGATCAGTTCAGGTCTACTGCTCCAAATCCTGTCCTCTTGTCCCGCAGGCATCCGTAACATGATCCATCCTTGAACTGAAGATCTTCCATGTGACTGGATTGATGTCTTGACAACACCTTCATGAAGATCACCCCTTGCTGTTTATGGTGATGTTGTTGGTGATGCAAAGTTTGACCTGAGGTTCACACAAACCTCTACTGGAACATTCTCATAGAGACACAGAAAACACTAATTCTTGAGTGTTTTAACCTGTACAGTCAGGATGCTCAGCTACAGAGTTGTCAAACCTCATGGACAACACATGAGCAGGGCAGCAGTGTTACTGAAGTATTACAATTTAGTTTCAAAGTACATTTAGTGTTCTCATACAGGTGTTCAATGCATATAGGCAATACACACAGAAAACACATGTACATTCTAATGTACTTTGAGACACAATAAAGATGAACCATCACCATTCTATCTGTGTCTGTAGGAGGATATATTTGAGAACACATTTGTCAATGTGTTACCACACCCAGGGTAGAGTATGCCCCATACATGGAAAGGCAACACCCACATCACAGGAGTCCACCACTTGTTTGCCAGTGACTGGACTCTGTGATGTATCCATGCAAACAGATGATGGTGGCAGTGATGCACCAATGTGTTGTGGGAGTGATGAAGAGGTGATACAGGGGACATACTTCCACAGTGAATACCTGTCCACAGTATCTGTATTGCTCAGTATAATCCATGTTCGGAGATTTTGCTCCACTTTGACATATCTCAGTACATGGGCTAACGAACAACCAGACTAAGTGGACATGTGTTATCACTGGTGAAGTCTGTTACACCCTTAGGGAAACAGCAACTCAACTTACAGGAGACCCCAATGCTCAGCCCAGGATATCAATGTGTGTGCTACACGTTGAAATCCTAGGTTAAAAACATTGGCTTCTCCAGTAAGTCAGTTGCACATTGAGTGTGTGAATCCAAGACAACATGGATACATGTCCCATTTATCTATCCTGCTTATAATGTCCCTGCTAAATGGATGGTAGCAATGTAGGTTGATATGTGATGGGTGCACATATCTGGCCAGTAAGGCAATCACATCCAGTGAAGTGATCTCTGTGTTCACATCATGTTGGAACATATTTAGTAACATTTGAATCCTAAGGGCAACAATCCAGCCAGTAGTGAGGGATATCTTTGATTGAGGCCTGTTTTTTTGTCTGTGTATGAGCCCATCCATCCTTCTGTGTGAGGCAACCGTACTCAGTCCTAGATATCCATCAGTCATGGCCTGTTGGTGACCAAGGTACAATGTTTGCTATTTGTTTCCCATATGTATCCTGCATAGAGATGCTGGTGTACCATCGATCCATGGCATCAGCACCCCAGTGGATCCATGTGTGAATCAGATATGGGATATGTCATTTCAAGTCAGAGTAAATGATTGCAGCCACAACACCAATGCCTACTTTTTCCAGCTTGAATTCTGTAAAATAGTTTTCGGCCTGTGTGTTGCACCTACGAGCATTTATTCTGTGTGACACTGTGATGTGTGATCTGATGCCCCCTTTTGTGATTCAGTAAGCGGTGATGTTGAACTGATGAAATGAACATGATGGTGACTTCTCCAGTGATCTCCTTTCCCCATTTCCAGTGTTTTCCATGGAGTCTGTACAATGGGACCCTATGAACTTGATTCTTGTTTTGGCATATTCTCCATGGACTAACACTGGTACTGGTGAAGTGAGGGTGTGTGAGGGTTACTTTGTGTCCACCATCTGTTTGTCACCGCTTAGTGAATGTCCCCTGTGTGGCATGTGATCGTTGTCCTATTGACTTGTTTGTTGTCAGGTTAACCCCTTGAGTCCCAGAGGGGTTGCCAATGCATTGTTGATCGATGCATTGATGATCCCTCTAGCACTCAAGGGGTTAGGGTGGGGGTGGGGACATGGGTGACATTGTGTGTGAACAGTGATGATCTATGACAGTCGACAATTTGAAAATGAAGGTTTGTGTATTGTGTGTAATGAGCACAGCGACAGGAGGGTTGAAGTAGGACTTTGACAGGTTTGTCCCAAGTTGGACGTTGCCATTTGTCCAGGTGTTGTGTCCTTTTTTTAACCCTCATGGTGCTGTGTTGGTGCAGTTGTATGGCTGAGTGATGGTCATGTGTTGAGGTGTGAGTGTGTGTGCAGCTGGTGTTGGTTGCTGTAGTGTGTTGTTCTGTAGTGTTGCACTTACCGGTAGTGTGGAGGCTCATCTCATCCCCAGTGTCAGTTCCTCCCACGACCCCCTCGATCATGGTCGGGGACATGTTCTGCCGCACCATCTCCTCCCAGCCGCAGAATGTGATGGGCACAGATGGGCCACCTCCGGTGCCTCGGGCTTGCTTGGCCATGTCAGACATCTTGTTCTTGACCACCCTCCGGCAGTCGCCCCATCTCTTCTTCACAGACTCCACGTCCCGCCTGCATGTTGCCACCGCGTTCACCCGGCTGCAGATCTGATTCCAGGCTGCCTTCCTCCGCGCTGCCAGGCCAGGGACCTTTGCCGTCGGGTGGAGAACACTCTGCCTCTCCAGGACAGCTTCCACAAGAGCCGTGTTCTCCTCCTCACTACATCTGGGATCCCTGATCCTGCCCTCATCAGCTCCAGCATGGGAGGATTCAGAGCCGGAGTGCCCTGCCTGGTCTGACCCTGCCTGTGTGGGGTGCTCCCCAGGAACTACCCCTCATCCCACTGCAGGTTCTGTCCCTGTCCTGCGTGTTCCTGCTCTTGTGGGCCTGGTCCCCCTCCGCCCTGCGGATCTCCCTCTCCCACCCCTGCTCTGCTGAGGGATCCCCTCCTGAGCTTCTTCCTCCTCCACTACTCTCCCCATCCCTCTCTCCTGTCCTCCTCTCCTTGCCATCACTCACCCAGTCACACCCAGGCACTCCCACAGGCCCTCACAGACACACTCGATCCAGTCACTCTCTGTCACACACTTTCACTCCCAGATTCACACTGTCAAAATAAAAAGTAAAATGTGTAAGGTGTTATGAAATAAAAGGACTATGTGTATGTATGTGTATGTGTTTGTGTTTGTATGTGTGTATGTAATATGTGCAAAGGTGTGCTATGTGTCGTATTCTGTGCAATGCTCTCCTCTCTCCAAACTCCAAACCTCCTCTACCTCCAATGAACGCTCCTGTCTCCCTCTCTCTAATCACTATCCTCCGCTCCTGGGTCCTGATATCTGGCTCTGAAGAACTCGATAACAGACAGTGTGTGGCGGTTATTTTTGGGTATATATAGGTGTATTTGAAGTTATTTGATACATTGGGGCTTTGGGATTGGCTGTGTGTTTGAATTTGTTTTGGCATCAATCATGGTTGCTTGACAACGGCAGCCGTTATATTACATGTTGTTTGGAGCTCAGTTATCGTGTGATTTGGCCGCCCGTTGTGCATTAACATGAGCGACAACGGGTTTTGTGTTACGTGTTTTTTGTGTGCCTACGCTCGATAGCTATTCTTGTAGAGTAGCTATTGAATCTGCCGTAACTCCTGTATTATTTGCGAGCGATGTGCCTTTTTCACTTAGCGGCTGGTTTAACGGTTGGCTTTAAATCGAGCCCTTAGTAACAAGCGGCAGAAACATTGTTGCAACATGCGATTCGCTTCAAAAGCGAATCACATGTTGCAAAACCTGAATGACAGGGACAGTATTTGTAAATACTGTCCCTGTCAGATCTCTCTGCCTCCCTCCACCTTGCATACTGCTGAGGTGGAGAGAGACAGAGGGAGATGGTGTTCCAGTGTGCCTGTAAAAAAAAAAGTAAAAAAAAAAGTTTAAATAAAGAAAATTAACCCTTTGATCACTGTTCTGCAGTGATCAATAAGTGCCCCCCCATCTGATCAGTCTTGGAGTGATCAATTTGCTGCAGATCAGTGTTTTCTGATCTGTGGGACACCCCCCATCCCCCTTGAATTTTTTTAGATTTTTTAAAAAAATTTTTAATTTTTTTTTAAATTTTTTTAATTTTTTTTTTTTTTTTTTTAATAATAAATATAGTTTAGGTATTTTGGTAGGTAGTTGGGTAGGTTTAGTGTAGACGTGTGTTAGGGAAAGTTTTAGGGATAGATTTAGGTTTAGGGGAAAAAAAAAAAAAAAAACCAAACCCCCCCCCAAAATAAAAAAAAAATATATAATAAGCACAGTTTAGATAGGTAGTTCAATTGGGTTAGGTAGGTTCAGGATATACGTAGGTTAGGGTAAGTTTTAGGGTTAGATTTAGGTTTAGGGATAGCGTAAGAAAAAAAACAAAACCCAAAAAACCCCAAACCCCCCCCCCCCCAAAAAAAAAAAAAAAATATATATATATATATAAGTGCAGTTTAGATAGGTAGTTCATTTGGGTTAGGTAGGTTCAGGATATACGTAGGCTAGGGTAAGTTTTAGGGTTGGATTTAGGTTTAGGGATAGCGTAAGAAAAAAAAAGTTTTTTTAGTGGGCAAAATGCAGAGCAGGTACAGCGTTGAAGAGGCATATGCCTTTTTGGCGTCTGACTCTGAGGCAACAGACACTGCGTCAGATTTTGACATAGCGCAGTTTTCAGAAAGTGAGAGCAGCTCTAGTGATGACGCTGGGCCTTCTGTCAAGAAAAGACGCACTGCCCCAAGAGCTGCTCTGGCAACTGCCCCAGCACCTGCCAAAAGAACTGCCCAAAGACCTACCAAAATACCTACCCAAAGAAATGCCCCAAGTGCTGCCCCAAGAGCTGCCCTGTCAACTGCCCCAGCACCTGCCAAAAGATCTGCCCAAAGACCTACCAAAGAAATGCCCCAAGTGCTGCCCCAAGAGCTGCCCTGGCAACTGCCCCAGCACCTGCCAAAAGATCTGCCCAAAGACCTGCCAAAAGACCTGCCCAAAGAAATGCCCCAACACCTGCCACTCCGGATCCTAATGAATGGGTATCAATTTATGCCCACAAATCTCAGAATTCACAGGCAACCCAGGGATTCAAATTGATGTGGAAGGATTTACCCATGATCATTTTTTTGATTTGTTTTTGGGGGAAGACATTTTAGGTGAAATTGTTTCCCAAACCAATTTGTATGCAGCCCAGTATACTGCCGCCAACCCTAAGTGTGAAAAACGCTGTTTTGTTTTTTTTACTTACATCATGGTTTACGAGGGATTGGTGGTAAAATGGCTGTGTATAAAATTGGAAAACACACCTAAAACGAGAGCCTGGGGTGTCTACTTTCCAAAAATATACACTTTTGGGGGGAAATCTTAAAAAAGAGCACTGTTACACAGCCCCAAATGAGACATGGCACCAGTAACGCAAGCTGTGAAAATTCAAAGTGTGAACCTGGAAACGTGCATGTTCCAATTTGGCCCCCGTAGCTCCCCCAAACCATGAGAAAGCTATGCATATGGGGTATTGCCGTACTCAGAAGAAGGAGCTGAACACTAATCAATTCAGTTTATAAAATCTTCACCTATTCTGTGCTTGAAATTCACATCAACATTGAAGGCAAAGTGTGAAAAATGCTGAATTTTTTTTACTTACGTCAAATTTTCACAGGATTTGTGGTAAAATGGCAGTGTATAAAATTGGAAAACACACCTAAAACGAGAGCCTGGGGTGTCTACTTTCCAAAAATATACACTTTTGGGGGGAAATCTTAAAAAAAGAGCACTGTTACACAGCCCCAAATGAGACATGGCACCAGTAACGCAAGCTGTGAAGATTCAAAGTGTGAACCTGGAAACGCACATGTTCCAATTTGGCCCCCGTAGCTCCCCCAAACCATGAGAAAGCTATGCATATGGGGTATTGCCGTACTCAGAAGAAGGAGCTGAACACTAATCAATTCAGTTTATAAAATCTTCACCTATTCTGTGCTTGAAATTCACATCAACATTGAAGGCAAAGTGTGAAAAACGCTGTTTTTTTACTTACGTCAAGTTTATGAGAAAGTGGTGGTAAAATGGCCGTGTAAAAAATTTGAAAACACACCTAAAATGAAAGCTGGGGGTGTCTACATTCCAAAAATATACACTTTTGGGGGGAAATTCTAAAGTGCAGCACTGGAACATAGCCCAAAATGAGTAATGGCATCAGTTAACCAAGATGTGAAAATTCAATATTTGTTCAAAATTGGGCCCCGTAGCTCCCCCAAACCTTGAGAAACCTATGCATATGGGGTATTGCCGTACTCAGAAGAAGGAGCTGAACACTAAACAATGCATTTTTAAAAATCTTCACCTATCATGTGCTTGAAATTCACATCAACATTGAAGTGCAAGTGTGAAAAACGCTGTTTTTTTAACTTACGTCAAGATTTACGAGCGATTGGTGGTAAAATGGCTGCGTAAAAAAATTGAAAACATACATAAAATGAAAGCCTGGGGTGTCTACTTTCCAAAAATATATACTTTTGGTGGGAAATCTTAGAGTGGAGCACTGTTACACAGCCCCAAATGAGACATGGCACCAGTGATGCAAGCTGTGAAAATTCAAAGTGTGAAACTGGAAATGCGCATGTTCCAATTTGGGCCCTGTAGCTCTCCCAAACCTTGAGAAACCTATGCATATGGGGTATTGCCGTACTCAGAAGAAGGAGCTGAACACTAAACAATGCATTTTTAAAAATCTTCACCTATCATGTGCTTGAAATTCACATCAACATTGAAGTGCAAGTGTGAAAAACGCTGTTTTTTTAACTTACGTCAAGATTTACGAGCGATTGGTGGTAAAATGGCTGCGTAAAAAAATTGAAAACATACATAAAATGAAAGCCTGGGGTGTCTACTTTCCAAAAATATATACTTTTGGGGGGAAATCTTAGAGTGGAGCACTGTTACACAGCCCCAAATGAGACATGGCACCAGTGATGCAAGCTGTGAAAATTCAAAGTGTGAAACTGGAAACGCGCATGTTCCAATTTGGGCCCCGTAGCTCTCCCAAACCTTGAGAAACCTATGCATATGGGGTATTGCCGTACTCAGAAGAAGGAGCTGAACACTAAACAATGCATTTTTAAAAATCTTCACCTATCATGTGCTTGATATCAACAGTAGTATTGAAATGTAAGTGTGAAAACTGCAAAAAAACAAAATATTACCACAATTTTGAAATTTTTTTCTGGAAAAATAGCTGCATGAAAAACTCCAAAATTCTCCTGATTATTTACCTTATGTTGTGTAGTTTTCAGAAACATATAACTTTGTGGGACATTTTTGGTTCTGGCACCGTCAGCTAAGCTATGATGCTCACATGCCAATTGTTGAGAAATCACAAGTTGGAAATAACGGCAGCCATCTTGTAATATTTACCTTGTAAATGTGAGTAAAGGACTAAAATACTAGGCATATGGGGTATTCTTATATTCAGGAGAAGCAAATGAATATATTTAGGGGTATTTTTTTTTCATTAACTAATAGTATGCAAATCCTGACAGAAAAATGTAAGCAAAATGTTGTTTTTTTTCAATTTTTTTCCTCTTTTTTTCTATTTTAATCAAATTAAACAATGAGGTATTCATATAATTGTGGTATCAAAAGAAAGCCCTACTTGTGCTTAAAAAAACAGTATATAATTTATGTGGGTGCACAAAAGGAATTAAAGAGAAAATATGGTTGAACAAAGACATAGTCAAAAAAGTCAAAATTGCTCCGCTCCTTAAGTCAAATCAAACTCAGATTTTCCCGGTCCTTAAGGGGTTAAGGGAGTACCAATCAAGCCTTAGAGCAGTTTCTCCAATGCTACATTTCTGACCATCATGACAATTGGGCTGAGTTAATGCCATGGGCAGAGTTTGCTCGAAACTGTGCAGTAAACTCCTCGACTAGGAGTTCCCCATTTTTGATTAATTATGGGTTCCAACCCTCAGTGCTGCCTGAGAATTTTCAAGTGCAATCCATGCTGGCGCTGGATTTGCATTTACGAGCCCTCCGGTCTTCCTGGGTAAAGGTGCAGCAGACCTTACGTGGGTCCGTGTTGCGGCATAAACAGCAGGAGGATCGTAGAAGGTTGTCGGCTCCTCACTTTCAAGTAGGAGACAGAGTGTGGCTGTCTTCCCGTAATCTGCACCTAAAAGTTCCATGTGGCAAGTTGGCTCCTAGGTTAATCCAGTTGCTTGCACTTTGGAGTTGCCAGCCAGTATGCGAATTCACAATGTGTTCCATGTGTCTCTGCTTAAGCCCTTGGTCTGCAACCGGTACACGACTGTTCCTGTTCAGCCTGTTTCCGTGAGAGTTGCAGCTCACAAGGAATTTGAAGTACAAAACATTATGGATTCCCGGTTGGTTCGAGGGCGCTTACAGTATTTGATCCATTGGAAGGGATATGGTCCAGAGGAGCTTTCCTGGATTTCAGCTGATGATGTTCACGCTCCTGTTTTGGTATGCAGATTCCATGTGAAGTTCCCTGACAAACCCTGGCCAGTTCCACGGAGGAGGGGCCTTTGAGGGGGAGGTACTGTTACAGTTTACAACTTACCTTGTTTGCAGCATCATCTACAGATGTGAGGCTTCTAGCATGCAGCAGGCCTCTGTTTTATCTGTTTGTTCCTGTAGTCTCCTCCTACATACTTCCCACTTCCTCCTTCTGAGCTGCTCCTCCTCCTACTTCCTGTGGAGGGGTTTAAAAGGCAGAATGAGTCCTCTTGCGTTGTTGTTCGTAGGTGAAGTACTTGGGCTCTGTATGTGACCTGGCTATCTACGAAAACCCACTCTGTGTATGACCTGGCTAAGTAAGAGAACCCTCTCTGTGTATGACCCAGATAAGTACGAGAACCCTCTCTGTGTATGACCCAGTGATCACGAGTACCCCTTACTGTGATCAATTTGTGCTGTTGGCTTAAGACAGCCCACTGTTGTGGACAGAGGGTCTGATTGGTGACTGCAGGCGTGAGTCACAGGGTCTTGATATAGCGACTGCAGGCAGAGTCACAGGGTCTGGTGTAGTGACTGCAGACGTGAGTCACAGGGTCTCGTGTGGTGGCTGCAGGTGTGAACCACAGGGGTCTGATATAGAGACTGCAGGCAGAGTCACAGGGTCTCTTAGCAGTGACTGCAGGCGTGGGTCACTGTGTTGCGGCAAAGGTGTGGTGTTGCTGGTTTGACTGATTGCAGGCATGGGTCAGTTCTCCAGTCCAGCAGTCCTTCTACTCCTGTTCATTGGATCAAGATTGCTGAGCCAGTGTTCACAGTGGTCTCCTGTTCCAGTGTTCCAGTCGACAGATCAAGAGCTGGCATTCCTGTTTCCTTCTGCGACTAACAGGGGCTTTGGCCCAGTCTCCAGCATTGTGGTCTAGCGAGAGGCCTACTATTTCTGGAAGTAGTGTCGCCAGCTAGTAACCCTTTGCTTGTTGTACTACTTATTTGCTGTGATTTATTCTAATAAATATTTTGCATTATATTACCGTACTGAGTTCTGAGCATTCCTGGGTGCCCGAGACAATCTCCCGCTAGGTTTGTCAGTAGGAGCGGTGGCTTGCGAAGCCAAGAACTTCTCCCCAAAGGAGAGGTAATACTAGTTTGAATGGTAGCCAGAATGTGATCTGTCGTAATGACAGAAATGGGAACACTATCAGCCTCAGGATCTGATCCGAATTGCCTCAAGAGAGCATCCGCCCTGACATTCTTAGTACCTGGAAGGTACAATACCACATAATTGAATCTATAGAGGAATAAAGCCCATCTGGCCTGCCTGGGCGACAACCTCTTAGCCTCAGAAAGCTAGGTCAGGTTTTTGTGTTCAATGAGGGTTAGGATTCAAGAACTTGTCCCCTCCAACAGGTAGCACCACTCCTTGAGTGCGAGGATAATAGCCAGCAACTCTCGATCCCCTATATCGTATACACTCTGAGCCCTGGTCAATTTCTTAGAAAAGTAGCCGCATGGAAGTAGGACCTCTCCCGGAGCCGAGCACTGAGACAGGAGGGCGCCTACTCCTGACTCAGACACATCAACCTCCAGAGTAAAGGACAGGGCAGGATTGAGATGAGACAGGATGGGAGCCTTAGTGAAGGCAACATAGTAACATAGTAAATTAGGTTGAAAAAAGACACAAGTCCATCAAGTTCAACCTTCGCCTCATACCTCAGTAACTGAGAATTTTATAGCTTTCCTGCTACCAATTAAATTAGTCTTTATCAGACCTTCCTGATCAACCTACTGATAAACAGTATAACTCTGTATGTTCCCTTTTGAAAGAAATGTATCTAATCTTCTCTTAAATGTATCCATTGTATCTGCCATAACTACCTCCCTGGGCAATGAATTCCACAATTTGACAGACCTTACCTTAAAAAAACCCTTCCTCTGTTGAAGTTTAAACCTCCTTTCCTCTAATCTCAAGGGGTGTCCCCTGGTCACCTGATCAGGCCTGGAATAAATAGCTCACCGCAGAGATCCTTGTATTGACCTCTCATATACTTGTATATATATGTGATAAGGTCTCCTCTTAGTCGTCTTTTCTCTAGAGTAAATAAACCAAGTTTTTTCCTCTTATGTCAAGTTCTCCATTCCCTTAATTAATTTTGTTGCTCTCCGCTGTACCCTCTCTAGTTCTAGTATATCCTTTTTCAGAACCGGTGCCCAAAATTGCACTGCATACTCAAGGTGAGGTCTTACCAATGATTTGTATAATGGCAAAATAATGTTATCCCCTCTTGCTTCAATACCTCTTTTTATGCGAGACAGGACTTTGTTTGCCTTTGCTACTGCTGTTTGACACTGGTCACTGTTTCCAAGTTTGTAGTTGACAAGGATACCCAGGTCTTTTTCTAGCAACGAGTCACCTAAAATTATTCCATTTAGTTTAAAAGTAGCCTTGGGATTGTTTCCTCCCAAATGCATGACTTTACACTTCCCCACATTAAACTTCATATTCCACATGTTTGCCCAATCTGACATTGTATGTAAGTCCCTCTGTAGAAAGAAAATATCCTGTTCTGAATTAATGACTTTGCATAATTTAGTATCATCTGCAAATATTGATATTTTGCTTCCTATATCTATTTCCAGGTCATTTATAAACATGTTAAAAAGCAGCGGACCCAATACTGAACCCTGAGGTACTCCACTCTCCACTTTAACTGTACTGGAGAATTTTCCATTTACAACCACACACTGTTCCCTATCCTTCAGCCAGTTTTGTATCCAATTGCAAAGGTTATCTCCTAGCCCCAATTTCCTTATTTTATACACCAGCCTTCTGTGTGGTACTGTATCAAATGCCTTTGCAAAGTCTAGATATACTACATCTACTGCCTTGCCATTGTCAAGGTTGCTGCTTACCTCCTCATAGAAGCTGAAAAGATTAGTTTGGCAACGTTCGAATCCTCAAATGTTCGGATGGCCTCGTGGGACCAGTAGGACGTGCCTGCCCCCTTGTGTGTCATGTTGGTAAGTGGCTTGACCACTGACGAGAAGTTCTTGATGAACCTTCTATAGTAGTTCATGAAACCCAGAAACCTTTGAATGGCCTTTAGATCCACCGGATGAGGCCACTCCTGCACAGCGGACAACTTAAGTGGATCCATAGCCAGTCCTACAGAGGAAATCACGTACCCCAGAAATATGACTTCAGACTTGTGAAACTCGCACTTTTCTAGCTTGAAAAACAGCCAGTTGTCATGCAGGATTTGCAAGACCTGTACTACATCCGCTCGATGTGCCTCTATGGTAGGTGAGTGGATGAGAATGTCATCAAGATATACTACTACACATTTCTGCAGTAGATCTCTCAATATGTCATTGATAAATTCTTGAAACTCTGCCGGATCATTGCATAGCCCAAAGGGCATTACCAGATATTCATAATGTCCGCTACGAGTGTTAAAGGCGGATTTCCACTCATGCCCTTCCTTTAGTCTCCCCAGATTATAGGCCGCCCTTAAATCGAGTTTGGTGAATACTTTCAAGACCTTAATTAGATCAAATAACTCGATCAAAGGCATGGGGTATGCATTTTTTACCATCAACTTGTTTCTGCCTCTGTAGTCTATACATGGTATTAACTCCCCATCCTTCTTTCTGACGAAAAAGAAACCAGAACCAGCAGGTAAGGAGGAATTGCGAATGATCCCTCTGGCCAGGGCATCAGACACATACTCCTCCATAGCACGGTTCTCCTCCACAGACAGAGGATAAATACGTCCACTTGGCGGTATGGCTCCAGGAATCAAATTAATAGTACAGTCGTAGGGTCTGTAGCCTGGCAAAGTACTAGCCTCTACCTTATTGAATACCTCTTTGAATGACTGATACTCTGCAGGTAACAAAGGAGAGGTATGAAGTATTCTGGTAGGCTGCTACAAACATGTACCAGTGCAATAAGGGGACCAAGCTACAATATCGCAAGTCTGCCAGTCTATCCTGGGATTGTGAGTCTGAAGCCATGGAAACCCCACTGCATAGTGTGGATACTTTATGATTTTAAAATGCAGAGTCTCCACATGGAGCGCCCCTACCCTCAGGAACAATGGCACAGACTCATGAGTAACGTGATGGCTGCAATGGCCTACCATCAATGGCTTCAAAAGCCAAAGGAGAAGAGCGAGGCAACAATGGAATCATATGCTGGGCTGCAAAGTTAGCATCCATGAAGAAGCCAGCAGCTCCTGAGTCCACCAGGTCTGGAGCCAAGATCGAAGAGGTGGACCAGGACACTACTACTTTGAGAATCAGTTTCCCAAGCAGTGAATCCGATGACTGAGATACTCCACCTAGGGTTTGCCCCTTATACAACCCTAGGTGCAAGCGTTTCCTGGACGGGTAGGACAAGAGCACAATAAATGTCCTGTCTTTCCACAGTAAAGGCACAGGCCCTCTCTCCTTTGAAATGCCCTCTCCTCACCTGAGAGGCGAGTAAAGCTCAGTTGCATGGGTTCCATCCTACCTGGCTCAGAACCAGGAGGCATGGGAGGTGAGGGAGGACAGGGTGGGGATGAAAAGTTAGGTGCTAGTCGACTCGTAGTCTTATGACTTTGACCTCTGAATGCAGGCCTTTCTCTGAGTCTGGTATCTATCAGAATTGTGAAGGAGATTGATTCATTCAGATCTCCTGGCAACTCGCGGGCTGTTATTTCTTCCTTCATAGTGTTGCACAAGCCCTGCGAAAAAAGGTTGCAACTAATGCCTCATTATTCCAGCCCACCTCTGCAGCCAAGGTGAGGAATTCAATAGCAAAACTGGCTACAGTGCGTGTGCCTTGTTGTTTGGTCATTAGCCGTTTTGCTGCAGTTACTGCCCTGGTTGGAACATCAAAGACCCTGTGGAATTCTTCCACAAATTCAGAGAAATTGTCCACAATAGGCTTCCTTGTCTCCCGTAATGGATTAGCCCAAGCAAGAGCTGTCCCAGATAGCAGTGAGATCACAAAACCGACCTTGCTTCGTTCACTAGGAAAGGGCTGCAGTACCAACTCCAAGAAAATGCCCACTTGGTTCAAGAACCCTCTGCAGAGCGTAGGCTCCCCCTTCTATCGTTGAGGCAAAGGAGCTGTACCAGACAATCCTCTACTGTTACTACCTTCAGGGTTCGAAGGTAAAGCCGGTGCCAAATCTGGGGAGGCCACCGGATGGCGAGGGGTTTGCCCAAGATGTGCAGTTCGGTTCAATAGCATTTGCATTGCGAAGGACAACTGAATGATCTGCCAATCCTGTGAGTCCATTCTGGCCAGAACACTCTGAACTGGTTCACTTGCACCTTCAGTACTCATGGCCCTTTCGTACTGTCACGGACTTTCAGTAAAGAAAAACACGAAACAGTACAAGTGAATTTAAACCAGTTTATTGAGCAATAGATAATAAGAATACTAGTAGTAATAATGAACACTTCCTCAGTCAGAGGGGAGATAGACGTGAGGACAGTGTCTAGTCCACTACCTAGGAGCTGACACTGAACCACCGTAGGTCTATGGTACTGAGTCTTAGAACCAGACTTGGCTCTATCACAACAGGAAGGAGCAACAAGACTAGTACAGGAGCGTACCCAGCGGAGGCACAGAGTGTGAATACACCACTGATACCAATAGAGTAACTGGTAGCACCACTCGAGGCAGTAGAGTAGGTGCTTAGATAGATGCAGCCAGATAGGAGCGCACTACAGAGACAAGGAGCAAGACAAGCTGCACTCTATCTTACCAAAGGCAACTAGGAGGCCCAGAGCGTAGGGAGCACCGCAAGTGCTAAGCCAGGCAACAGGTAAGCGTAAGAGGCGTGTGCCCAGGAGCGATACAAGTTGCACTAGCTGCAAACAGAAGGCACCAAGTGGAGGCAACCTACAAGTGACCAGCTGGTGGCTGAGCTACAAGGAAAAGGAGCGTGCCCTGGATTGGCCTACTGGTAGTCAGACAGGAGCGAGGTACAAACAGAGCGTCAGTCAGACAAGCCAAGGATCGAATGCCAGGAGAAAACGTAAGCCAAGCAAGGGTCAGAGGAACAAACTAGATGCGCACAGGAACACCACGAAAGGGCAACAAGTCCTAGCCTCAATGAGGTTTATAAAGCAGCAGAAGGAGGCAGGACCCAATTAGGCCCAAAAGAATAGGCCCACAAACAGGCGTCCGTGCAAGTGCCGGAAACATGACTATAGCAATGAGGAAGTGGCCGGAGGCCATGCCGGCTGGCGACCATACAGAGGTAAAAGCACAGGATTGCTTAGGCCTCAAAGGGAGACTGTGATACATAGAAATTAACTTGCAGCATAGAACCCCTGTCCTTACCTCATGGCCGATGCCCGTTCCACACTTAGGGAGTTTGAACAGAGACTGCCTTTATATATGGCAGTCTCTGATTCAATTCCCTCACAGCTATCGGCTGGGATGTGTGCTTACGCACATCCCAGCCAATCAGCTTTGATCAGTGGTGTCTGTAAGCCAATGGCTGTCGGGGAGTTGAAACAGAGACTGCCCATATATAAAGGCAGGTATTGTTCAAATTCCTCAGTGTGGAACTGGCATCGGACCATGAGTGAAGGACAGGGGGTCTGTGCTGCAAATTCATTTCTCTGTCTCCTCCGCTGCTGCAAATGGCGGCAGAGAAATAGGGAAATATATATTTATTTGGAACATATATTGGATATTTAAATAAACAAATGGGGAATATTTTAATAACTGTATGCATCTTTTTGGATTATCACCTGCACAATCATACCTAGTTTAACCCTTTGAGCCCCAGATAGGTACGCAACGCCTTGCTCTGCAATGTTGCATACGCCTCTGGCACTCAAGGGATTGAACTACGTAGGAGTGTGTGGTTATTTAAGGAAAACATTTATTTAGAGTTGTATTTTTCACTATAACTATAAGACAAGAAGACAAAAGAGAAGAAAGAAGATACAAGAAGATAGAAGAGAAGAAGATGGACAGTAGCTGACCAGGATGCTGAAGACTCCACTGGACATCAGGATCAATGGTAAGTGTTACTTTTTATGGGATGTTGATTTGTACCTTAGTTTCTGACGAAACAAGGCCAATGGACTCAACTATTCACAAAAACACAGGAACTGGGTTGCAGAAAAATGGAGTTGGGAATTTGGTCAGAATGAATGGTCTCTGCTGAGAAGTACAGGTGGATACGGTGTGCAAGTGTCTAATCTAAATCAAATAAATATTTGGTGTGACCATCCTTTGTCTTCAAAACAGCATCAATTCTTCTAGGTACACCTGCACACAGTTTGTAAGGAACTCGGTAGGTGGGTTATTCCAAACATCTTGGAGAACTAACCACAATTTTTCCATGTATTTAGACAGCCTCAGTTGCTTCTCCCTCATCATGTAATCCCAGACATACTCGATGAAGTTGAAATCAGGGCTCTGTGGGGGCCATACCATCACTTCCAGGACTCCTTGTTCTTTCAGCTGACGGTGGTTCTTAATTACTTTGGCTGTATATTTGGGGTCATTGTCATGCTGCAGAATACATTTGGGGCAATCAGATGCCTCCCTGATGGCACTGCATGATGTATAAGTATCTCCTATACTTCTCAGCATTGAGGAAACCATTAATTCTGAACAAATCCCCAACTCCATATGCAGAAAAGCAACCTTAAATTCGCAAGGAAACTCCACCATGCATCACTGTTGCCTGCATACTCTCATTCTTTTACTGTTCTCCAGCCCTTCGGCAAACAAATTGCCTTCTTTTACAGCCAAATATTTCAAATGTTGACTCATCAGTGCAGAGCACCTGCTGCTATTTTTATACACCCCAGTTCCTGTGTTTTCTTGCATAGTTGAGTAGTTTGGCCTTGTTTCCATGTTGGAGGTATGGCATTTTTTCACACCTCTATAAAACGTTTGCACAGTACTGTATATAAAAGAAATAAGCATTAAGAAACTCACAATATCAACACATTTCACAGTATTATCAGCTTCTTTTTCAAGCAGTTATTTTGAAAGTAGAACCCCATTGGAGGTAATGTGATGCTCAAGATTGAATTGTGAAGATATTGCACACACCATCAACATTTTAATATTAATGGAGGTGAACATTTGGGAAACAGTGATCACAACATGGTTACACTTGATATCAAAGAAAAAATATACACTATAGCACTCACTGGTCATCCTTAAATGATTACTCAGTAGTATATATATATATTTATATATATTCTATCTCAATATGAGGAATTAATATTTAGATCACAGAAAAGAAGACCTGGTAAATAGAAACACTGGATGTAGTTGCCCACTAATGTATCCTGCTAATCCTGTGATTTGGGGTTTCACATTTAAATGCTGATAATCATAAATGGATATATAACAAGAACATATTATCCCTAAGAAGATTACATGGAAACACCTATAAATCTCAAGATGTGACCCAAATATATCTATTGTAATAAAAGGCGCAACAAAAATATGTTCACAAAAGGTAATGCACAGTAGAGGTACCAGATATTAATAAATATATAATAAATGTCACAGATATACGCTTGTATGCAATAATAATTACTGAACAAGGAAAAAAACAACAATCAAAATAAACAAAATTCCTTAAAGCAGATTAAATCCTTGCATCAGTCAATAGGATATTTTACCCTTCAGTCAGTCTGATCGTTCTGTGGCTGATGAAAAAGTCGATGGAGACATACACCGTACACTGATGACAGACAGATGTTAATACAAGTCCATGGGCTGAAGGGCACAGGTTAAGTGATATAATATATTAGGAAGCCAGTCACTCAAGTCTCATCCAATAAATGTTAATATAAAATTGAGCTGAAATCTTCTGTGATGCTAGTCCTAATCCGTAATCCTCACAGGGTATTCATAAAAAACAAAAAGAAGAAAAGACAGCACCCCAATAATATCTAAGTGCATTGGTTTACTCAGTAGTAGAAACAGATAAAATTGATATAAAAAATAAAAACAAAATAGGAGGTGAGAGTTATACTACAATGAGTCAGGAGTATAAAGAGACTAGTAAACTGGCTCCTGGATATATATATGCAAACGATATCAGATCATACATCATACCAATTAATAAAGTAATATGTATTAATGATGCATTTGAGCATAATATGCACTAGGTAATAGTACAATGACACATCAGAGTAATATCCCTGCCTATATACGCTTACTTGATGAATTATTGCTCTATAAGCTCATCAAGGGCTTGATTCTATTACCAGCACTAAAAATAAAAGACATTGTTTTTTTTTAAGTCAGGTTTCAGTATCCTATTACCTGACTTGTGAAAACAATAGCATCGGTAATTATACTTACCGCCAGTCAAAAAAAAGCCATAGGAAACAACTAAAAACAACGTGCAATTAGTATCCTAGTACCCACGCTTAGTATTAGCGCCTGTTTTATAGTTACATTTAAGTCTGAAATTCTGAGCCACAGAGGTTGAGGCGTAGAAGCCATAACAACAGTTTCAAAACCATCATTTTTTGAACAAAGCAGTGCAGAATACAGTATACAGCATAGAAATCTGACATAGAGTGCCCACCTTCAACATATTAACACATCCTTTTAAAACTCGACTTGCAGTGCTTTCTTTCACCACTTTAATTCAACTAATATTGTTCACATTACACATTTAAAACCCATCCCCTTCAAAATTCGACTTACAGTGCTTTCTTTCACCACATTAATTTGACAAATATTATACATTCGACATTTTAATCCTTCCTCTTGAATATTCGACTACAGTGCTCCCATGACTTTCTTTCACCATTTAAAGGGATAGTAATACTACTTTGTTTTATTTATTTTATTTTGTAGGCATTAAAAAAAACATGAAGAACGATATATGTCTTATCTCTTAAACGTTTATGGTTTAAGAGCTATTTACAAGCAAAGTTTCCCCCTCCTGCCCCTTTTACCTAGTGTAAGCCACCTCTTCTCAGATGTGGAATGCAGTCCATAGACCAGACAGATAACAGCAGGGGACACTCTTCTTTCTATGAAAACAATGAAAGCCCTACCCCCCTTGACAAGTTTTTCAAGTTTTTCCCTTATCTTAATTGAAGATTGTCCCTCTCTGAAATCTACCTGGGTAACTTCCTTCTGCTCTGGCTGAGCAGTGTTACATAAGTAAAAGGGGCAGGAGGGTGATACTTTGTCATTGAATTACTCTAGAACTACAACTCTGACAGAATTGAAATAACACTCTCCAAAGTCCAAATACTATGATGATTATTTAGAGCTGTTTTATTATGAAACATTACTATCCCTTTAAATTCTACAAATATTGTTCACATTCCACATTTTAACCCCTCCCCCTTACTTTTCGACTACAGTGGACCCATGACTTTCTTTCACATTTAAATTCGACAGCTATTGTTCACATTCAACATTTGAACCCTTCACCTTTAAAATTCGACTTATAGTGTTCCTATGACCTTCTTTCTCCATTTTAATTCGAATAATATTGCCCCCATTCAACATTGTTTACTCTCCGATTTTACTGCAAAATACAGACTCTTTATGTGTCACAGTGATTCCTGTACAATAATGTATTACTTGCTGTGCTAAGTGTGAAATACCTTTCACTCCTATTATTTGATGGCTAAACCCATTTGATGTGTTAATGCTACAGTAAGAAGTGATACTAACCCCTCCTTTACTTTTGTAAGGAAGGTTACTGAATAAGTGTGACCCAATTCACATAACAATAAGTGAAACTAATAAAAAGAAGACTCCTTTTTAGAACAGTTTCACTTATTGTTAAATGCATCATTAATACATATCACTTACAGATACTTTATTAATCGATTTGGTGTACTTGATAAAGATCTGATATATTCTGCATATATATATATATCCTACAATACATATATATATATATATATATATATATATATATATATATATATATATATATATATATCCTTATACTCCTGGTTCGTTGTAGCATATCTCTCACCTCCTATTTTGTTTTTATTTCTTATATCAAATTTCTCTAAAATGTTCTACCTCTGAATAAACCGTTGCACTTAGATCTGAATAAACCGTTGCACTTAGATCTTCTTGGTACACTGTCCTTTCTTCTTTTTGTTTTACATTTGAGATCAGTTTGGAAAAGCAAAACTGTAACTTCAAATTGTTAAGAGAGTCAATGCAACACTTGGACTGGGATAAATTATTTAAAGGCAAAAATACTGAGGGAAAATGGTCAGAATTTGAATTTAGGTTGCAGAAATGTACTACACAGTATATACCAGTGGGGAACAAATGCTAATGTAGATCACAGACAATTTGGTTAACTGCAGATGTAAAGAAGGAAATGGCAAGGAAAAAAGACATTTCAATTATGTAAATCTGAAGGTACAGAACATTATTTCTTGAAATACAAGGAGTGCAACAAAGATTGCAAAAAGGCAATTAGGTTAGCAAAAATAGATAATGAAACTTGAATTACAAGGGAGAGCAAGACTAATCCAAAGTTTTTCAAATACATAAATAGCAAAAAACTTAAGAGGAAGTCCATTGGTCCTTTAAAAAATGAGAGGTCTTTAAAGATTCTCTCACCACGGGTTCAGTGCCACAAGATCTGTGTAAAGCCAATGTACTGCCTCTATTTCAGAAGGGAACTAAAACATACCTTGGAATGATAGATCTGTGAGTTTGACCTCTGTAGTGGGAAAACTGCTAGAAGGGATAATAAGGAATTATATTCAGGATTACACCATAAAAATATGATTATTAGTATGAATCAACATGGTTTTATGAGGAATAGATCACTCCAAGCTAATCTTTTCAGATTCTGTGAAGTTTATGTAGTTATCAAGATTTTGCAAGGGCATTTGATACAATGTCACACAGGAGGCTGGGGTATAAAATAAGGAATATGGGGCTCAGGTATACCCTTTGCACTTGGATAGAAAACTGGTTGAAGGATAGGGAACAGTGTATGGTTGTAAATGGAAAATTCTCCACTACAGTTAAAGTTGGTAGTGGAGTACCTCAGGGTTCAGTACTTGGTCCACAACTTTTTAACATGTGTATAAATTACCTGTAAATAGACACAGAAAGCAAAATATCAATATTTGCAGATGACACTAAATTATGCAGGTTAAGAAATTCAGAACAGGATATTTGTTCTCTACAGAGGGATTTACATAAAAATGGGCAGACTGGGCATCCAAATGGAATATGAAGTTTAATGTGGGAAAGTGTAAAGTCATGCATTTGGGAAGAAAACTAAATGGAATCATTTCAGGGGACTCGTTGATAGTGAAAGACCTGGAAATTACAAACTTGGAACCAGTGACCAGTGTCAAATAGCAGTAGCAAAAGCAAAGTCCTATCATGCATAAAAATGGATATTAAAGCAAGCGTGGATAACATCATTTTGCCATTGTACAAATCATTGGTAAGTGCAGTTTTGGGCACCGGTTCTTAAAAAGGATATTCTAGAACTGGAGACAGTACAGAGAAGAATAGCAAAATTAATTAAAGGAATGGAGGATTTATGAGGACGAATGAGGAAGAACTAGACAGACTTGATTTATTTACACTAGAAAAAAGAAGACTAAGAGGAGATCTTATCACAATGTACAAGTATATGAGAGGTCGATACAAGGATCTCTCTGGTGAGCTATTCATTCCAAGGACTGAGCAAATAACCAGAGGCCACCTCTTGAGATTAGAGGAAAGGAGGTTTTGACTTCAGCAGAGGAAAGAGTTTTTAACAGCGAGGTCTGTTAAATTATGGAATTCCTTGCCCAAGTATGTGGTTATGGCAGATACAATGTATACATGTATGAGAAGATTAGATATATTTCTTTCAAAAGGGAACACACAGGATATGCATTAATAGGCAAAACAGGAAGGTCTGATAGACTAAATTATTTGGCAGCAGTAAAGCTATATAATTCTCATGTCTCTGCCTTATGAGGCAATGGTTGAATTGATGGACTTGTGCCTTTTTCAACTTAATCTACTATGTTACTATTTAAAGAAGAACAAGGAGTCCTGTAAGTGATGGCATGGCCCCCACAGAGCCCTGATCTCAACATCATCAAGTCTATCTGGGATTGCATGAAGAGGGAGAAGCAACTGAGGCTGCCTAAATCCACAGAAGAACTGTGGTTAGTTCTCCAAGATGTCTGGAACAACCTGCCTGCTGAGTTCCTTAACAAACTATGTATAAGTATACCTAGAATTGATGCTATTTTGAATGCAAAGGGTGGTCACGCCAAATATTGATTCGGTTTAGATTTTTCTTCTTTTCACTCACTATCATTTTGGTAAATGATAAAAATAAACTATTAACATGTCTGTTTTAGAAAGCATTCTTACTTTTTTTCGTTTTTTCACACCTGCCTAAGAATTTTGCACAGAACTGTAGGCGACGATGAAGAGAGGAACATCGCACCAATAGTACACAAAGGAATGCTAAAACAACAACTGAGTAAACTATAATCTACATGTAATATAATATATCAAATAAAAAAACTTACATGCATAGACGTATACACGGACACTATGTCTCTCAAGACTCCTGGTAGGGTCCAAATATCCTGCAATGCATTTCGCACTGTGAACCAAGTGCTAAAGAAGTAGATATCAAGGACGAGTGTCCATTTTAATGGCTATATAAACAAACCTACTTAATTACATAACCATCTTTCAATTGTGTCCCAAAACTATGGTATCCAGTAGGCACCAAACAGGTACAGAGAATTAACCCCCCCCCAGAGTGTCAGCATAACACTCACTATACAACTATGTGTAGCATTCTCCGGCACACAAAGGGTCGGCGCTTCCAGGACACAATAATATTGAAACACCTTACAAGAAAAAATATATGAGAAAAGTATAAAATTACTATCATATATCACAGGGTTATACTGTGATAACCCTGTGATATATGATATATTAGTAGGCAAAACAGGAAGGTCTGATAGACTAAATTATTTGGCAGCAGAAAAGCTATATAATTCTCATGTCTCTGGTTTATGAGGCAAGGGTTTAACTTTATGGACTTGTGTCTTTTTTCCAACCTAATTTACTAAGTTACTATGTTCCTATCTCAGATATGCCATGTAGCAGCAGAAGCACTCCTAAAGGTTCTCTGGGCTCTAAGGCACATAATAGAAGAGAATGTGACAAGATTTTGTTCATGTAAAATAACACCTATTGTTCATGAGTTTGCTGAAGGAGATTAGAAGAGTCTTAGACTGCCACCACCTACACCACCCCCTCTAGTCACGTTGTTAAAGCAATAAAGCTCCACAGTTCTTCTGCCATCTACTGCCAACCCACAATTACTGGGTTTCCTTCCCACCAGTGGGAAACAGTAGCTTGCAGCATCAGATGACAGCCAGTAATCTTGCCTCTGGTTGTGGCAGAATGATTAAAAGACAGCAGCAAGATAGCCCATACCATAAGTAATAGCTGTCTTGAGAACAGGTCATATGGTGCATGTACTCTGCTTTGCCCATGTTCTAAATTTAGTTGTGACCAGATTCATGGCAGAATCTTAAACCCTCAGAGAGACACTGAATATTTTCCACAAAATCTGCTCGCATTATAGCAGTTCCTACAGTGCACACAACACATTATATTCCATACAAGAGCGTAACAACATGCCCTTCATCAGCTGAAAATGGAGGCCCCTACCAGGTGGGATTTCGCTTTGTACATGTTTGTATGAGAAAAATAAGGCCAATCACGAGTACACAATGCAAAGATAGAAGGCTTTGGAGGGAGCCTGTTTGTCATTTGGGCATTGTCAAACTATGTGTGATGTGTATGAGTTGCTGAACCCTTTGAGGAGGCAACCATGCTGGTTAGTTTAGTATAAGGATTAACAAAATACTTCTACTAATACCTTTACTGCAAAAAAACTGAGGAGCCTGGCTGAGGAATCATCATAATGACAACAGAGACATGCACCAGCTGGGGAAGGATATGTCAGCATGCTTTGAGCAGGATCCTCCCATAGCGTCCATTAAAAGCAATGAGGAATGCATTCCTACTATTTTGCTAGACTCTGCTTTACATGTTTTCAGTAACATAGTTGCATAGTAAAATAGTTGATGAGGCTGAAAAAATACATGCGTCCAACCAGCCCATGTCAAATCACCCTTGTTGATCCAGAGAAAGGAAAAAAAACATTTAAGCCATTTCCAATTAAGCCCCAAGTGGATAAAAAAATTTCCTTCCTGACTCCAAATGGCAGTCAGATTGTTCTCTGGATTAACAACATACCTACATTGGAGCCATCTGTCATAATTCTCATTATTGTTCTGTTCTTGGTAGGTATCCATTGCTTTTTGAAAGCAGTTACAGTATCTGCAAGAACAGCACCCTGAGGCAAAAAAAAAAAATAGAATTACCACCCTTACTGTAAAAAATCCATTCCTTTGTCTTAATCGAAAGCACTTTTCCTCTAGTCTTAATGAATGACCTCTCGTTCTTAGCTCAGCACTTTGCGTAAATAATTTATTGCATAGTTCTTTGTATTGACCTCAAATATATTTGTTAATGTTAGTCATATCACTCCTTAGACTTCTCCTCTCTAATGTAAACAGACCCAATTTTGCTAGTATCTCTTTGTAACTTAGATCCTCCATTTCCTTTATCAGTTTTGTGGCATGTCTCTGCACTTTTTCCAGTTAAGTAATGTCTTTTTTAATAACTGGTGCTGAAAACTGTAATAACAAAAGAAGGGAAAAGAAAAAAAAAGGGCACCCCTGTGCACATCAATCTTCTAAATAGATAGTCCACCACCACCACCACCCTGTAGGTGTACACTCACAAAAAACTTTTTTCAGATGAGACATACACCTGATGCAACCCACAAAAGCAGCTGGGAATGATCACTATTCCCACAAACAGTTTATGTGGTTAACAGGCTGCTCTCTCAGAAACACTCTCTCCCCAGCAGCAAAGAATATCCAGTAGTAATAGAACATACAGGTACATAGAACGAGAAACCACCAATATGGTATAATATTGCTTAAACTGCAATATATTAATATATTAAGAAATACTCACATCAGAGGGTGGTCAGAATAGCTTATACCAACTAATCTGACAGAATTGTACAGGGAGAGATACACCCCATCTCCATTCGGGTGATTCACAAAGTTGACTTCTCAACAGATCAGGCGGAGGCTTGTAATTAAAATACAAATTGAATTTTAATACTATTAAAATAATCACAAAAATAAGGCTACAATGCTTACGAGTTTCGCAGCAGCCTCTTTATCAAAGCTAAAAACAGCCTTAAACTTAAAAGACAATTAACTAAAAGAAGCCGCCACCACAACCAACCCAAATAAATAATTTCTTTCACCGAATGATTGGTCATATAACCTTGTCATTCACATTACCTATGGCCAATACCCAGCAATCACACACCGCCAGACCAAGAGACCTTACAAGCATCCAACGGGACTCATCCTGAAACAACGTGCAAATGCCAGCATTGGCCATTACATGTCAATATTAGCAATGGAAATCCCTAGATCTCCAACACTTCAGCCTTACGTTGGCCAATCTCTCTCAATATTTGTAGAAATAGGGGATATAAAAATGAAAAAAAAAATTAATTATTCATATGTGCAATACATACGCAAAGTCATATTACATTATAAATTAGCATATCAATAAGTGCAATCATAAAGGAATTGATAAAATAATCAAAATCATTTATAAAAAAGAGGAATAAAATTTGAATGGGGTCAAATAAGCTACAATTGAATGTAATGAAATCACTTGCCACTAGTATAAATTAACGTGCATGAAAGATATATAAATGCTATATGACGTGGTGTACTACTCATATAAGTTGATCGTGCATAAGAAATGTGTGAACGCTATATAACATAAGTGTACTCAAGCACATGTGTAAACAAAATTTATGTGAATAATTAGACATAGATGTAAACTAGTGAGAGAGAAACAAATAATTAATAATAATACACTCCTCAATCTCCTCATGGTCCTCCCCTAAAACATATGGGAATCCCACACCAGAGACCATTGTAATGATCGTAATGAAATAATGATATAATAATACATAAAAAAAAAAGAAAAATACATGAAAAATTAAAATACATAAAAAAATAAACAAATGGAACTGGGAAAAAAATGTAGAAAACAAAAAATATATATGCACCTAAAAATTTAAATGAAAAATGAAAATAAATAAAGATTAAAAAAAAATACAACTGCTAAACCATTATAATTATTAAAAAAATATATATATCTATATAGCTATATATATATATATATATATATATTTATATATATATATATATTTATATAAAGAAAATAAAAATAATCAAAAATAAATATAAAAATTATAAAAATTAAACAAGATTTACTCCCTATTTGTCACTACCCATTTCTGCGGCTCGCCTACCTCGTGGCCGCCTCTCTTTCTCTTCCCCGTTCCCATAGGTGTCTTTGTCGGCGCAGTACGTTCAGTTCACGCATGCATAGGGCAGCTATCACCTTCCCCGGCCTCTCACGCTTCCTATGACATTCGGCACTGGGCAGTAGACACTGCCAATCAGGAGCGGCTCCCAGACGAGACCCCTACCCAGCTTTCTCCTTATTGGCTGGCTAGCATATTTAAATGGGCTACCCCAACTCTGGGAAGCCAGTTTCCACGAGCTTCCCAGAGTTATAGTTATCCAAGTGTATTCTCTGTTCCTCTGGCTTCTGACTTGGCATCCTCTTCACTACAGCACCTCTACTACTGAGACTTCTGGCTTCTGACTTGGCAACCTTCTCGACTATGGCATTGCTACCTTGATCTCCTGGCTATTGACCCAGCTATTCTCTAGACTAAGGCACTACTACCTTTTCTCCTTACTATGTTGATCTCCTGGCTACTTACCCAGCTACCCTTCTGACTACGGCTTTACCAGAACCGGTTCGTTTCCATTATTCTGATCCCTGTTCCCGGTCCACTTTCGGTTCCAGCATACCCTGGTTCCCAGAGAGCTCCCATCCTGGTTGTACCCCGGCTTAACTGGGGTAGAACAATCTGGTTTCGCTATCAGCTGTTTCAGGGCCAGGACTATGTAGGTTCCTACCCCCGCGTAGTGACACCATATTAATATTAAACATATTATCAATAACAAACAAAACTAACTACCGTAGTCATAGATAGACTAGCTGTAAGTGAAACTTGCATAGAGAAACAGCCATCAATAAATTTAAAAAAAACTCAGTGGGGCATATCTATAATTTAATTTATCCAAACAGTTAAATAATAGGAAATCTTACTGAATTTTTAGACTGTCAACACTGGTCCCATTAGGGTTAAATTAAATTATCAAAATGCCACCTTCGGTTTTTTGGTTTATTGATGGCTGTTATGTATAATATTAATATGTGAAGCAAATCTTGTTTAATTTTTATAATTTTTATATTTATTTTAGATTTGTGAGTATTTTCTTTTTTTCCCTTTTTCTTTTATACATATATATGCATAACCTTATATTTATCTACATCAAAAGGCCTGTGCCACTTTTCTGCCCATTCACTCGCTTTATCTAAATCCTTCTACAGAGAAAAAACATCCAGCCCTGTATGTGGTTTCTTTCATTGCTTAGTGTTATCAGCAAAGACTGAGACACTACTTTCGAATTTCCATTTCTAGATCATTAATAAATTAAAAAACATTGGGCCCAGGACTGAATGCTTACAACTTTAGACAACTTGAAATGGTCCCTTTTACAACAACTCTCTGAGTTTTATAATTTAATCCCTCAATGACGAGCGGTCCAGGGAAACGACCTTCCCTTACGGAGCGCTTTGATCTATGTCGGCACACCAGCACACATAACCGATGAAGTGTACCTAAGAGCCAAGCGGAGGTCTGAGGGACATCACTTTGATCTTGTAGAGGTCAATGTCAGACCCTGCTAGTGCTTTCAAACTCCCTCAGGAGCACTGTAAGCACAAAGATCGTGAGGTACCAGGACCGTCACCGGTCATTCAGGGAAGAAAAACAGTGACGGTTCTGACATGTCACCAGTCATTAAGGGGTTAACCAGTTCTCAATCCAGGTTACAGATATCACCTCCCATAGAGAAGCCTTTTAATTTATTTAGTAACCCCTTGAGAAGGAACCGTATCTGATACGCTGTGCTCACTCCCTCTGGGAGTTTTTCAGTAAGTCGCTGGACATTGACCATTAACCCTGTGGATACCTGGATAGTCCAGGGAAGGGCTTACACTGCACTCTGCAGTACCTCAAGCTACAGCCAGCGTTACACATTCCATACTGCAGGTTGTGTGGTCACTGGTTGCATTACAGTTGCCTATTGTTGCCTCGATCCACCCCTAGCATTCTAGGGTCTGTCTCTAGCAGCTACCTTGGTCTCAGTCACCCTTCCTGAGGGTAGCATTGCCACTCCACGGTTGCCCGGTAGTTGGGGACTGAGTCTGGGCCAAAGTTGCCTCATTGCCTTACAGTCTGGGTCTAAGTTGCCTAGTTGCCATTCCATACAGTCTGGGTCAGAGTTGCCTCATTGCCATTTCCTTCAGTTTGGGCCAGTGTGGTTTCACTCCTCAGGGTTTGGTGCCCAGGTGTCTGGGCAGTGCCAGTTCCGTTTCACGTGCACCCCCCGTGTATGCTCACCTGGTCAGCTCTCCAACGGGTTGCCCTCAACCTCACTAATCCTGTCAAGAGTCTCTCTACTAGCTGTTAACCTGCTGTTCCAGTCCACCTATTCTAGTACCACAGACTTATTGCTATTGTGTATCTGTATCTCACTGTGTGATTTGCCTTGTGGCCCCCAGGGCCTTATTCCTTGTTTGCTCTCTTTCAATAAAGTCATTTTAACCTTACCATCCTGTCTGAGTGTTCTTTTAAAAACAGTGACAACCAGGCCCTGAGGAAACATTGATTTGTAGGACTTAGACTTGTTTGGCATAAGTCCTAAGGGAACATTGATTTGTAGGACTTAGACTTGTTAGAAACAAACCCCCAAACATTTTTATTTTTTGTAGGCCTATTTTTTTAAATCTTTTTAAGGCATAAACCCTGAGAAAAAAAATGTCCTACTGGTCTAGTGCCAGCATGTCATGTTGTTTTGGCCAGTGGCCACTAGCATTGTCAAATGCCCAGATGTAGATGCAGAATTTGTGACTTCTCTTTTTGCTGCTGCTGAGTTGTTTAAGCAGCAGGATGATTAGGCAGCTCAAAGGGAATGGGATCAAAAACAGCAGTAACATGGATGATGGATGATGAAGGTTCCACTTGCCACAACTAGCTCCAGTGATGCAAATGAGGCAGTAGCAGCACAATAAGTAGCCCACAGTACATGTGGAGAAAGAAGAAGTTGGCCAATAATTCTAGTCCACCTGCCCCTCCTCCAAAATCATGGGTCTTTTGTTAGTAGAGTAGAAATGTTTCTCTTGAGAGCAGGAATTGTGCCTCTCATCAGCAACTGCAATATGCACAGTGTGTGTGGTAAATAACACCAGGCACCAGTATCCAAACACCATGACACCAGAAATCAACTACTGTTGCTGTCACTATACCCCTTGTCCACACCCTTTAAGGACACATGACAACTTGCTGACAGTTTAATAGTAATGATGAACACTCCCTACCCCCAGCTTAGCATATTCTACAGGATGGAAGCTCCTCACATGCCACTTGATGCCCAGCTTGTGATTCTCCTCCACCACACTGCCATGTGTGGGCAGTGCACCACACAGTGTGCAATGGGTGGACACAAACTTCCACATCCTAACATCAACAGAGTGGCTATCATTTGGCAGGGGAGGTAATGATGAATGAGGTGGATTTGCAGAAGATTTATTTACTCTAGAGGAAGGAGGTGATGGTGAGCTACTTGTTTCGCTTGTCATCGAACGTCTAGCCTCTGCCTGGGTTTCTCTATTTTTCCTCCTCTTTGATCTCCACCTCGCCTCTTGTTCCCTTTCTGGAGAGTCAGGGGGTACAGCAACAGTGGTGCTCAATTTCTGTGGTGGGTGTTTGGCTTTAACATGTTTGACATAAATGTCATGGAGTCAGGTTTTCATGTGTGTTATCAGGGTCATCGTCCCAAGGCATGTTTCCTCCTTTCCCCTTCTCACTGACTTGTCACAAATTGTGCACAGTGCCATTGGTGATGACTGTGCCTACCCCAAGGGAAAAATAGTCCCACACCCATGACTTTAGGGGGTAGGGAATAAGTAGAGAAGAATGGTCTCTTTCTTCTTCTCCTCCTCCACATTCCCCTTCACTGTCTGGGGCAGAGGATCATGTTGCTGCTGTTGCTGCTACTGCCTGAGGACAATCACTCAACCAGGACCAGAAGTATTGCTGCTGCTGGCAAGTGGAACCTGTTCTAGTCTTGCATCACTTGTTGACACCATTCCCACTGTGTTCACAGTGGTCTGTGGCACACTAGCCTGCTCCATTACTGCTCTATTACAGACATCTCACTGCTGGTTGATAGAGGTGACGAGAAATGTGACAGAGCGTCCCCTAATGTCACACTTGCCATTTTTTATTGACCTGAAGAAGGCAGACAGGCAGCACTAGCAGCAGGCACAGGCACCTGATCTCTCCTCCTGGTGGTGGTGGTGGTATTATTGCGGTGGAAACAGTTCTGCCTTCTTCAGGATCATGTTCCACATGGACAATGCTGTTGGGGGAAGGGGACTCTCTTGGCCGCTAGTCTGGATGCTCTCAATTGCTTCCCCTACCACTCTGCAAACACTAGTCCCACCGGCTGTCACTAGTACTACCACTAACACCAATGACATCAGTTTCGGTCCCTGAGTCTTCCTCTTCACAGTCACAAGTAATATGATGATTATCCCCTCCTTCACTCCTAATGCTAACAAGCTGATGGACCTTCTTAGTAGTAGTACTAGCATTGGCAGGACTGCTTGGAGAGGGCAAGTGTGGCTTAGGGTCCCCTGCTGTCATACTTGGCATCATCTTCTCCTTTCCCCCTCCTGAGTATTACAAGACAAACTGGAAGCAGTTTCAGCACTGATGGCAGCAGGTTCAGCACTGGCAGCAGGCACAGCACTGTTTGCAGCAGGAGCAGCATGTCTGACAGCAGGCACAACATGTCTCACAGCAGGTGCAGCCCATCTGGCAGCAGGCACAGCCAGCTGACCTGTCCTGCTCTCACTATTACCCTCTTTCTTCCACCCTTGACATTAATTTCCCCAATATCCCTAGCTGTGATATAGGGGGACTGGCCAGCATTGCTTCTGTAGTGATCACCTCCTTCTCAGACTCAGTGGACACTTCCAGTTCCTCCTTTTATTACTTTTAAGCTTTCTCATAGTGATAGCAGTTACTATAAGCCTCTTCTGCCTCAATCTGGCAAAAAGATCACAGCAGAACACACAGTAATTCATTCACTTATTCTTCCATGTTTCGCATTTTTTATGTTATTTATTCATCCATTATAATAATATTTTTTTCTTGTTCATCATCCACAATTCATCATCATTATTATTATTCAACACTCATTTATTATTTATATATTTTGTACATTGTATATAGTACATTTTTTACCATGCATATATTATCACATTACTCACATTTGATGTTTGTATATAGAGAAAATTTAGGTTCCTTGTGATTATTAGGTATCAGTTTACAGTGTAACTTTTTACCGATCAAACTTGGGGCTCTCTATAGCTTCATTTAGTATGTTATGTGCGAGTGTTTTTTTCTATCTCATTTATCTATTTATTTATTTTTTTAGATTCCATTTAAAGGTGTTCTACATATGTATGTGTATGCCTACAGGCATCTGTCCATTATACAGGTATTATGATCATTTTCCCCCCAAGTGCTCATAGACATACAATGCCTTGAAAAAGTATTCACCCCCTTGGAATTTTTCCTATTTTGTTTTGCATTACAACCTGGAATTAAAATGGATTTTTTGGGGGGTTTGTATCATTTGATTTACACATGCCTACCACTTTGAAGATGTAAAATATTTTTTATTGCGAAACAAACAAGAAATAAGACAAAAAAACAGAAAACTTGAGCGTGCATAACTATTCACCCCCCCAAAGTCAATACTTTGTAGGGACACCTTTTTCAGCAATTCCAGCTGCAAGTCTCTTGGGGTATGTCTCTAAAAGCTTGGCACATCTTTCCACTGGGATTTTTTCCCATTCTTCAAGGCAAAACTGCTCCAGCTCCTTCAAGTTGGATGGGTTCCGCTGGTGTACAGCAATCTTTAAGCTATACTACAGATTCTCAAATGGATTGAGGTCTGGGCTTTGACTAGGCTATTCCAAAACATTTAAATGTTTCCCATTAAACCACTCAAGTGTTGCTTTAGCAGTATGCTTAGGGTCATTGTCCTGCTGGAAGGTGAACCTCCGTCCCAGTCTCAAATCTCTGGAAGACTGAAACAGGTTTCCCTCAAGAATTTCCCTATATTTAGCACCATCCATTATTCCTTCAATTCTGAAGGTGGCTACCACCACCATGATTCACTGTGGGGATGGTGTTCTCAGGGTGATGAGAGATGTTGGATTTGCACCTGACATATAGTTTTCCTTTATAGCCAAAAAGCTAAATTTTTAGTCTCATCTGACCAGAGTACCTTCTTCCATATGTTTGGGGAGTCTCCCACAAGCCTTTTGGTGAAGCGCAAACATTTTTGCTTATTTTTTTCTTTAAGCAATGGCTTTCTTCTGGCCTCTCTTCCGTGAAGCCCAGCTCTGTGGAGTGTATGGCTTAAAGTGGTTCTATGAACAAATACTCCAATCTCAGCTGTGGAGCTTTGCAGCTCCTTCTTTGGACTCTTTGTTGCTTCTTTGATTAATGTCCTCCTTGCCTGGTCTGTGAGTTTTGATGGGCGGCCCTCTCTTGGCAGGTCTGTTGTGTCATATTCTTTCCATTTTTTAACAATGGATTAAATGGTGCTCCGTAGGATGTTCAAAGTTTGGGATTTTTTTTATAACCCAACCCTGATTTGTACTACTCCGCAACTTTGTCCCTGACCTGTCCAGAGAGCTCCCGAGTCCTTGGTCTTCATGCAGTCTCTGGGGCCTTTCAGAACAGGTGTATATATACTGAGATCATGTGACAGATCATGTGACACTAGGATTGCACACAGCTGGACTTTATTTAACTAATTATGTGACTTCTGAAGGTAATTGGTTGCACCAGATTTTATTTAGGGGCTTCATAGTAAAGGGGGTGAATCCATATGCATGCACCACTTTTCCATTTTTTTATTTTTTAGAATTTTTTAAAACACTGTTATTTTCTTCATTTCACTTCACAAGTTTGGGCTATTTTGTGTATGTCTATTACATGAAATCCAAATTAAAATCCATTTTAATTCCAGGTTGTACTGCAACAAAATAGGAAAAATGCAAAGGAATACTTTTGCAAGGCACTGTATATTGTATTTTATATGATACACATATGTTAGTGTTAGTTCAAGTATATTAGGGGGGTTAGTCTATTACAATCCTAGCAGTGTAGGACATCTATAGGAGATTTAATTCCCACAGATCCAGTGTTAATAACAAAAAGACAGAGACACCAGTGGGAGAACATTTTTGCCAAAATGGGCACAGTGTCAAGGATATTAAATTAACTGTATTGATGGGACTGTTTCGCACTCAGAGGGACAGAAAGGTATGGGAGGTAAAATTAATGTTAAAATTTAATGCAATTTGTAGTGGGTTGAACAGGGATAAGGAATGTATGACAAAATATAATTTCTAAGCAAAAAGCCTACAGCACCTGGTAGTTGACTGACCTTTCCACAGACCCAAGAGCATCGTAAATACCTCTAAAGCCTCAGAGGAAGAGTGCAATTTACCATTGACTGATCAAAGATATCTGGATCTGGACTGCATTCTGTTATCTGATTTCCATGCTAAACAATGTGATGTGTACTTGTATTTAAGAGAGATGTTTTCATATTTATCTGTATAACATGCCTGAGGAAGAGACCTAAGGTCTTGAAAGCTTGCATTTAAATCTGCGTAGTTAGCCAATAAAAGGTATCAAAAACTATATTTGCCTCCTGTATTTATACGGCTAACACGGTACCAACTCTCATCTGTAGGACATCTATACATCTTAGATGTTGCATTATTATCACGTGATCCTTGAGCGACATTCTTACTTCCTGGTTTACACTGTCTCTGCTCTTATTGGCTCTGGGTTATTGCTCCTCCCAGGGCTTACCTTTAAATAAGCCCTCCTGTCACTATACCGGGGCCCTTTTGCGGTGTACCCGTATCTAGCGACTAGTTATTGTTGTTTCCTGTTTCCGTATATGACCCGGCTCGCCTGACTACGCTTGTGCCTGACACTCCTGTGATCCGATCCCGTTGCTGACCTGGACTGGCTGACTAACTCCTTGTGTACCAAACTGGCCTGGCTGAGTATCCGATTCTGTCACCGACTAGGACAGGCTGACTAACTCCTTGTGTACCGATCTGGCTTGGCTGAGTATCTGATTCCGTTACTGACTGGACTGGCTGACTAACTCCTTGTGTACCGAACCGGAGTGGCTGAGTATCTGATTCTGTTGCTGATTAGGACTGGCTGACTATCCGTTACACCGATCTGGCTGGGCTAGTGTTGGTGGTCCTCCTGACTGGCTGTGAAGTCCGTGTGTGCTGACCTGGTAATGCTGCTAGTTCCATCACTTACTGGACTAGTCTATTACCTCTGTCTACTATACGGGAAACACCGGTCCAGGACCGGTTACGTTACGTGCCATTCTCCCACTCACTTGCCGCTCCTGCTGTCTCTGGGAGCGGATGGGAGTCCCTGTACTCACCAGTGTCTGTGTTGCCTCCGGTAACCCTTTAATACCTGGGTCCAGCCAATGCCACACTGTTGCCCGTGTTGCCTCAGTTAACCCCGGTGACCTAGGGTCGTTACATCGCCAGCATCTGGTGTCTGTTGTCTCAGTTAACCCTAGCGTGCTAGGGTCCTGTCATTGCCCGAGTCCGGTCTGCGTTACCTCTGTTCACCCTAGTGTACTAGAGTTCAGTCACTATGCGTACCACTGCCGTGTTGCCTCTGTTAACCCTAGCGTGCTAGGGCCTAGTCAGTCCCTGAGTCCATGCGGTGTTGCCTCCGTTAACCCTAATGATTTAGGGCTTTGTCATTGCCAGAGTACTGCATGTGTTGCCTCAGTTAATACAAATACACACAGAATCATTTATTTGTATAGCTACATAAATATAAAGAGTGCAGACTTGTATGAATTGCCCAACGCGTTTCATACTCTTACTAGTACTTCTTCAGGGGCTCACAAATTATCACAAGGTCAACGCAGCAATACACAATTATTAAAAAGTATTAAAAAATAGCACTTATTTGTACCTTATGTCAGGAATCCTACTCCATTGAGGCTCCGTGCACGCTACCGGGTTCGATGCGACTTCCGGTGACTTGCCACGTCGCATGTCTGAATCACTTCCTACTGGAGGAAACAAAACGACATGTGAAGCGAGCTTGTGTTCCAACTATGGATCGCATCTCTCTGAACAAAAAGTAATTACCGATATCAAATATAAATTCGAGTCTCAATGTGTACTGTCTCAGACCACGGTCATAAATAAGAAGCTATTTGGTTTTGCATTTTTCGGAATACACTCATATTAAAACAATAGAAATGAATGAGCCTAAGTAAAACCTCATATATGAACACAATACTCAATAATAATATAAATATAACATATGTGTAAAAAATATAGATCCAATCACAACCTTATAAAAATAGTCCCTAAAAAATCATTGTGCGTGTAGAGCACCTATTTGTACCGGACATAAGGTACAAATAGGTGCTATTTTTTAATACTTTTTAATAATTGTATATTGCTGTGTTGACCTTGTGATAATTTGTGATCCCCTGAAGAAGTACTAGTAAGAGTACGAAACGCATTGGGCAATTCATACAAGTCTGCACTCTTTATATTTATGTGGCTATACAAATAAATAATTTAACTCTTTGGGTCCCATTACTGCCAGAGTCTTGGCAGTGTTGCCTCAGTTAACCCTAGCGTGCTAGGGTCCCGTTACTGCCAGAGTCCTGCCCATGTTGCCTCAGTCTACCCTACTCTCCTAGGGTTAGTTCTCTGCCAGTGTTTTTAGGGTTAACAACCTAGGGGCTCTTCGCATTTGGAGTGGATTAACTCCATATTAACTCTCTCTCTCTCCATATATATATATATATTTATATATATATATACTTTCATTGGGTGGAATATTTATATGATTGCCATACGATCGGTGTCTTGGTATTTTGTTTCGATTATCAGACAGATACATTTGTATATGTTTAAGACTCCTCTATTGCTCTGAGGATATACAGTAATGTTGTGTGCTTTACTAACTGAAAATATGCTGTTTGTCCCCAGAGGGTTAAATTGTCTCTATGTCAGGCCTTCAATTGTGTCGTTTGTATACGTTTGTGTTATTTGTATAAATTTGTAAATCGATATGTCTGATTGGCCCTGTTGTGATTGATAGCCAGGAGTGGTTCATTTGAATCCTATGGCACCAACTGGAACTTGTGTCCAGTCAGACTTCTGTGTCCAGTCTTGTTTATTTTTTACTCCTGATAAAGTGGTATGAGCACAACGAAACATGTTTTTAATAAATTTGTGATATTTTTTCATCACTTTTGGTCTGCTCTCAGAGTTTAATTTACCCACTGGAGATCCAATAATTCAAACTGATAGATGCATATCCGTGAGGTTCTGTTGCAGGGAGAACCAGCATCAATCTTCCCCACTGGCTTATAATACTCTTATAATACTCTTATTAATAATAATAATAATAATAATAATAATCTTTGGAGCCAGTAGCAACACTTTTGTGAGTATAATGTATTACTGTACAACTACGTATTACCTGTTTAGTACCAGTCTAGCTTTCTTGTAGAGCACTTAGGCATATTCTCAGTCTTTAAAACCAACTGTCCAAATCCTCATTGCTACTACTGAATCTGGGCAGGGGTGGTGTCAACACCACCACCAACAGCTACCTCCATGAAATGTGAAGACTCTTAAATATCTAGGACTAGTGATTGCAGATGGCACCTCGGAATCGGTTTCTTCGTGATATCTTGGAGCCCATTATAACTCACTTTAGGGATAAGATCATAAGACTACAGTGACTTCCCCTGACTGTTATTGGCAAAGCAAATCTAATAAAGATGGTATTCTTAACCAAATTTTTATATGTTTTTCAGGGGGCACCTTTACCATTCCTCAGTGATAATTCAAAGAAATAGATAAAATAATTTCTCACATCATTTGGCCAGGGGGGCCTTCAAGGATTAAATTGTCAGTTCTTAAAAGGCCTGTGAGTGAAAGGAGAATCTCATTCCCTGACTTTTATAAATATTATCTAATAGCTTGGGGCAAAACGCACTTGCTTTATCTCATACTACATACAAATTCCCAAAAATTGAAGAACCGCTTCTCAGACAAGCTTACGAATGATCTATAGCACATTGTTCTGTTAGTCTTGAATGCTAACATGTCTCCTACACTTGGTACACAGGCAGTTTGCAAGGTTTGGTCTTCCATACAAATACTTGCAAGGTATGTAGCAAAAGACACTAGTATTCCACTTTGGTGAGAGGTTGGTCTACCACATATTCGTACATTAGACTTTGGTCACATATGGACTCCGCACAGTATTGTCACACTAGATTAACTTTATACTTAAATCATCTGAGCAGCTCCACACAGAATTTCAAATCTCAAATAGATTCTTCTTTTCTTATTTGTGGGCGTGTTATGCCCTCTCTGCAATATTGCCTGAATTTTCATTGTTAACCCTGGACGCTGGTTGATGCTCCTTCAGACCCATATCCCTAATATGTACTTGGTTAGAGAGGACCACTTTGACATATGACATTTCCCTCCAAATTAAATAGGAGGGAACGGAAGACAGGGAGTGGGGAGCTGCTAGGATGGGTCCTAAGATGGTGGCCATGATAGCTAGACACCAACTACTGCAACTTAAAATCCTACATAAAAAGTATTGCACTACAAAACGACTTTTCATAAAATGGGCAGACTGGCTGATGACAGGTATAGGAGATGTGGGACAGATGGGGTCACCTTCATACACTTACTCTGGCATTGTCCTACAGTCCAGTCCTTCAGAGAGTAGGTGATCAAGATAGTCTCACAGATGGTACACAGTAGAATATCCCTGACCTGAGAATATGTCTATTGTCTATATTACATGACCAGCTTTGACCAATGATGACTTGTACTTTGAGCTCTTGATGGCACGGAAAGTGGTGGAAATGCTGTGGATGGTGGAGAGGCCCCTGACTCTCGCTTGCTGGATCAAGATGGTAAACAGCAATCTTCCACACTATAAAGGGCTTTACTTTCACAGGGGATTCCCTAAAAATTTTCACTAAGTTTGGGGTAAATGGCTGTCTCATTTTTGCCCATATTTTTTTAAAGGAAGGCTAGAGATGAAGAGGGGAGGTGGGAAGGTGATGGGAGAGGTTAAAAAAAAGCACATTTAATTTTTATGCCATATTCCAGGCTGTCATACTTAGCTCCAGCTCACTACATGGGTACTCAGCTCCAGGGACACGGGAGTGGAGGGGGCCTCTCTGCCTGCAGGGATTTTGGGGATAGTGTTGATTTTCTTTGGGTTCATTTATTTTTTTTTGTATTATGTTTTTTGTTTTCAACTCCGTTGTTCGGAGGATTAGGTTATTCTTTTATGAATATAAAAAAATAACTGGGCAGACATATATCTTGTTTAATTGTACAGTGCTGTATATGTGCATTATACACTTGTACACTTTATATTGATGCCTTTATCTTTATCATACATATGTGTATATTAATCTGTCCTTAATAAAAATATATGGAATAAAAGGCAAGATCCAGGAGTTGACAAGCTTTGTGAGTGGCACAGTCAGTCTATTGCCGGAGATAAAATGAGGAGGTTAGCACTAGAAGACATGAAGCCCAAAGGACAGCGGGGTCCTCATCAATATGACAGTTTTAAAGTCAAACAAAAAAAGAACAAATTGGGATCTTATATGACACACTCAAAAACCTCTTATTAGTATCAAAAATTGTAATAAACATTCAAAATGTAGTATCCAAAAATATAAAATTTATTAATACATTGGAATAACTGCTATTAATATCTATCCAAATGTAGATACATCAATGCGTGACACACATCCCCTCCCATAATCCCACAAAACCCAACAATACAATAAAAATCACAACACATAAAAATGAAAGCATAGCCTAAGAATCTTCAAAACACATAACCTCTACGATATAATGTGTACTCCTATACCCTGAAACTGAATATATAAATATTCCATCTACTCTCTCACTAACATGAATATCCAACTAATATATGGACTCTAGTCAATGAAAGAAATGTCCATCTATAAGTAAACTCCCATGCCATTACACACACATAAGATGAAAGATGATGATGACGTCTTGTTAGTAAAGATGATTCAACATGTAAATGTCACAAATTGATTTGAAAATTAGTTCACAAATGATTCATATGTTTCAAAAGATGTTAGTGAGGAACATGTGATCATGCTATGAATAGCGTATATATTTGTATATGGTTATGAGCATGAATAGTTTCCACTCCACAATAGATAACAGTCCTTACTTGTAAGTGGATAATTAAACAACACAATGGTGATCATGTATATCAGATTCACATGTTTCCTTCTGGTGCGTGTAGAGCAGCCGTTAATTTATCTGATGTATCCGTACAAAGGAAAGGTCTCACCGTAATAGATATGCCTCGGCTCTCTCAACATTAACACGCCTCTATCCATGGCTTTTTGTTTAGATGAACGTGGGATGCTGATATTTTATCAGCATTTGATTTGAAAGAAGGTGAAAAAGAAATAACATTGAATAAGGATCTATATAGTAAATTTAGTGATCACAAAAATAATTTGATTAAACAGCTTAGACTTAAATGGGACATATCAAGTTTGGAGGCATATTGTAGAATGAGAATAGTGCCTAGAGGACTTTGAATTAGAATACTGCCTAGTAAGAGTATACAGAATGATGAATTGATGAAAAAATGGCAAAAGGTTTTAACAGAGTGCTCCTTGCAACTGATTAATCTTATAATAGAAGATAAAAAAAAACTTAGCAGGATCTGAAAAAAGAAACTGAGAAAATTCTGATTGAATTTAAGTTATATGAGAGTTATTCAGATTTTGCAAACATTAATATTTCAATAAAGGAGGAAATAGAAAAATTGCAAAGGGAGATTATGCTCAGAAAGAAAAATAAATTTCTACGTGATACGCGGGATTTTGCAAATAAAAGAGTTTATACGATTTTCAAGAATTATAGAAAGAGATACTCAGGCAGTACATCTAACTCTTCAGATTCAAATACATCAGATTCTGGATCTGATAAAGATAGTTATCGTAGCGTTACACGTAAAATGACGCAACAAACTGTTGACCCCAGTACCTTTAATTTTTTAGAGGTGACACAAGGAGAAAACATAGAACCAGGCGGGGGAAATGGAAGGGGAAGGATAAAGAGAAAGAACAAGAAAAACAAAATTCAGGAGCAACAGCAAGCAGGGACAATATAGATGATAAGATCATAATACATTTGACAGATGTTAATTTAGAAGAGTCACATATCTCTTTGTTGTGGAAGGGTCTATCATTTTCTCCTACATGCAACAATGACAAGTTTGAAATGGTAAAAGATTTACATCTATTTTCTCGGAAAGTTTTACTTAAATTCCTCTATTCAAGATCGATACATACAGATATAGATAAGCAGATTATGAAAGATCTGGAAGATCTGTTAAAAGAAAATGAAGAGGATGTAAGTGGTCAAAGATTTACAAGATTAAAACCAAAATCGAAATGTATGCCACCATTAAACCCTAATATAAAAGTCTTCATGGAATTGGTGGAGAAAGACATTTCGGACTTGTTATTTGTTGGATCATGTGAATCTAATTTGAAAAAGGACGAACTTAAAGCTTTGTCGAGAAATAAAGAAATTATTATAAAACCCTCAGACAAAGGGGGAAATGTAGTGATTCTTTCTGAAAAGGAATATGTGACTGAAATTTGGACAATTAAATAAAAAAGAGTGTTATGAGCAATTGAAAGGGGATCCTACTAAATATATTCAAACAACATTGAATAGTAAGTTAAGATTTGCATTGGAGGAGAATTTAATTTCTAACAATGAATATAAATATATGACAGTAGAATCCCCAAAGGTATGAACTGTATATATATTACCTAAGATCCATAAATCCCTAACTTCTCCACCTGGTCGACCTGTGGTATCTGGGATTGGGGGAATCATGGAATATGTAAGTAGGTATATTGATACACAGTTAAAACCATTTATGGTTTCTTTACCTTCATATATATACAGGATACGAGAGATGTTTTGCTCCGGCTTGTGGACTTGGAGGTGTGCAGGGACTCTGTCCTAGTTACATTGGATGTTGAGTCCCTATACACCTCCATTCCCCACGAGTGCGGTATTCGAGCTTGTAGAGATTTTTTGGACACCAGAGGTAAGGATTTTGCAGATCAGAATGAATTTATTTTGGATTTGCTGGAGTTTGTACTAAAAACAATTATTTTGTGTTTGATGGAAAATTTTATAAACAACTTCGGGGAGTTGCCATGGGGGCCACATACACCCCGACTTATGCATGTTTGCACCTCAGCTGGTGGGAGCAGCAGGAGGTGTTTTGTGGTGATGAGTTTGAGGCGCACGTGGCCCTGTGGCTACGATTTATAGATGATATATTTTTAATTTGGAATGGTACAATCCAGCAATTGGAAAAGTTTGTTGTGCTGTTAAATCAGAATGTTCTCAATATAAGACTTACTTTGAGTTACAGAATGAAGGAGGTAGAATTTCTTGATTTATATATATTCAAGGAGGATGACATTCTAAAAAACTAGAACATATAGAAAGGGTACTTCCTGCAATACGCTTCTTCACTTTGATAGTTTTCACTTAGAGTCTCAGAAGAAAGGAATACCCTGGGGTCGATTTTTGAGATTACGTCGCAATTGTTAAAATTTGAGAGATTTTAAAATACAAGCTCAGGATCTAATAAAAAGATTTATGGAACGAGGCTCTTCAAAGAAAAAATTGCTGAGAGGATATAGAAAGGTACTACACTGTAATCGTGATGAACTATTGTTTAGTCAAAATAATAATAGAAAATTGAGAAACGATGATAATGTGAGATTCATCTTGACTTTTGGTAACCAGTGGCAGTGCCTGCGAAATATTCTACAAAGACATTGGCATATCTTGACAAATATTGAGACACTAAAGGAGATTGTTGGAGAAAAACCATCAATGGTAGCAAGGAGAGCTCCAAATCTTAGGGATCATTTAGTCAAATCTGAATAAAGAAAATCTGTGAAAAAGAATTGGTTAACTCAAAGGTCAATTAAAGGCATGTACAGATGTGGTGGATGTAAAGCCTGTAGGTATGTATATGGAGGTAAAAAATTTTATAATTTTGTTCAATCCAAGGAGTTTCATATCAAATAATATATGAATTGCAGGTCTGAGGCGGTTGTATATTAGATCACATGTCCATGTGGTTTGATATACATTAGGAAGACATTGAGACAACTGAGAGTATGTTCTTTGGAACACATCGGAGACATCGAGCACAAAAGGATGGATAGTCCCATAGCGAGACATTTTTGTGACAAACATAAAGGTACATTGGAGGGTTTATTAAAAAGAGGTATATTTGGGCTACAAAAAACATTACGGAGAGGTGATAGGGATAGGATTTTGTTACAAAAGGAATCGCAATGGATATATGTATTAGGTACTATGAGCCCAAGAGGTCTAAATGAGGAAAAAAATTTAATATGTTTCTTTAATAAATGGTATTGGTCCCTTTAAGAATAAAAAGATTGGTTTGAGAGAAAATTGCAAAAGGCTAGTTGCGCGATGTTTCTTGATGTGTATATACAATTGAGCGCATTTGTCTAAATGCGTTTTTTTTTAATGGATCTCTTTGGGTGATTGGGATAAGAGTATATGTTATTTATATTATTTAAATCTCTTTATAGGTTGGTAATTTTATTGATACTATTAGAGGTATATTTGTATATATGGAGATTGGATTCTCAGGTTCTTTTTGGGATCAAAGGGGTTAATAAGGTGGATCAGTCTGAGTAACGGTTGAGGATATATGCCTACATTTTCAAACTAGAGATTCAGCTTCAATAGGTTGCAACCATATCACGTGGGAAAGCCATTGAGTTTAGAAATAGGGGCATATTGGACTCTGGTCAGTCATCTTGAAAAAGCCTGTAATAAGAGGGCGAAACGCGTTGATGTGTATGTTGGATTCTGCCCTTGAATTAAAGTTTGACTTGGAAGCTATGAAAAAATTAGCCTGGAATGGAGGAACATATGGAACACATGGATGAGAGCATGTAGGGACGAACGTCCCGCACCAAATGGAGTGGTAAACATGCATGATTGTTTGGCAACAATGTGTCGGATGGAGGTGTGTTAAAGTTGAGAGAGCCGAGGCATACCTATTACTGTGAGATCTTTCCTTTGTACGGATACATCAGATAAATTAACGGCTGCTCTACACGCACCAGAAGGAAACATGTGAATTTGATATACATGATCACCATTGTGTTGTTTAATTATCCACTTACAAGTAAGGACTGTCATCTAATGTGGAGTGGAAACTATTCATGCTCATAACCATATACGAATATATACGCTATTCATAGCATGATCACTTGTTCCTCACTAACATCTTTTGAAACATATGAATCATTTGTGAACTAATTTTCATCTCATTTGTGACATTTACATGTTGAATCATCTTTACTAACAAGACGTCATCGTCACCTTTCATCCTGTGTGTGTGTAATGGCATGGGAGTTTATTTATAGATGGACATTTCTTTCATTGACTAGAGTCCATATATTAGTTGGATATTCATGTTAGTGAGAGAGTAGATGGAATATTTATATATTCAGTTTCAGGGTATAGGAGTACACATTATATCGTAGAGGTTATGTGTTTTGAAGATTCTTAGGCTATGCTTTCATTTTTATATGTTGTGATTTTTATTGTATTGTTGGGTTTTGTGGAATTATGGGAGAGGATATGTGTCACGCATTGATGTATCTACATTGGATACATATTAATACCAGTTATTCCAATTTATTAATACATTTTATATTTTTGGATACTACATTTTGAATGTTTATAACATTTTTTGATACTAATAAGAGGTTTTTGAGTGCTTCATATAAGATCCCAATTTGTTCTCCTTTTTTTGTTTGTATATTTATATGGGGATTTGACAGCACCACATGTATGATATACGTGGTTTATACCCAAGATTCTACTCATAGTGTGCTATAATCTGTATATATACAGTTTTAAAGTCACCCAGAATAAGGAAAGGATTGTCAGGAGAAAGAAAGAAGAGCCAGGATTCAAGTGCTAGAAAGGTGTTGGCCGACAGTGGATAGGATGGCAGGCGAGTCGGCACGTTGCAACACTCAGCCGGCCATCTAAACAGAAGACACGCACAAACTGATTGGTCACAGGGCCTAAGCTGGACACAGCTTATATTGTAATCATTAAGAAGTACATGAGAATTGATTACTTGATAATACAGTGGACCATTATGCATAAAATGAGTGTTAGGAAATAAAATCAACTTAATAATGAAAACCAAAAGTGCTGAACATAATAAAGATACTAAAAAATCATCACATAGTACATATGAGTAAATGGTGATTGACGTGCTCTGCCTGGAGTATGTGAGCTCCTAGCCGATGAACCAAATAATAAATTCACTGAAAGATGTATAGATCTAAACTTCATAAAATCTTAGTTCACTTAAATTGATACACAAAATGTGCGAGGCTTCTGAGGATGAACAAATAGCACAATGGCCTGTTCTATGGCTAGTCACTGCTCAGAATCATCACGTTTTAGCTCTCTAGTGCCATTACAGAGGAGAAATTTCCAAATACATATTAGACTAATCCCGGCCCAGTTCCAAAAAGATAAGTAAGTCCCCTCTTCACAGGAACAGCATCATAAGTGAGGTGCAGCTGGATTCCTTAGGCACTGAGAGCAAGGTGTTAACATCTGGATTACCCTTCACTCTTAGTGAGACACCCTAACAGCTTTTTCTGAGAATGAACAAACAGCACAATGGGCTGTTCTATAACTAGTCACCGTTCAGAAGCATCACATTTTACCTCTATATTGCCATTACAGAGGATACATTTCCTCATGCATATTAGACTAATACCTCCCAGAAGGGAGGTCCAGTTCCAAAATGATGGCAAGTCCCCTCTGCACAGGAATACCAGCTAACCCCAGAAGTATGTTTCGGCCATGTTGAGCCTCGTCAGTGAGGTACAACCAGGATCCCCAGGCACTGAAAGCAATCCAGCTGCACCTCAAGGCCGAAACGTACATCTGAGGTTAGCTGGTGTTACCGTGCAGGGGAAGACTTACCCATCATTTTGGAACTGAAATGCCCTTTTTAGCAGGATTAGTCTAATATGTATGTGGAAATTTCTCCTCTGTAATGGCACTAGAGAGCTAAAATGTGATGCTTCTGAGCGGTGATTAGCCGTAGAACAGGCCATTGTGCTTTTTGTTCGTCCACAAAAACCTCCCACATTTTATATGTATATTGTGAAAACTCTTAGGGGTCTCCCTAACAGTGAAGGGTAAACCAGAAGTGCACCCCTTGTTCTCAGTGTCTAGAGAATCCAGCTGCACCTCACTGACAATGCCCAACAAGGCAGAAACGTACATCTTGGGTTAGCTGGTGTTCCCATGCAGGGGAAACTTGCCCATCATTTTGGAACTGGACTGGGCAGGATTAATCTAATATGTATTTTGACATTTCTCCTCTGTACTGGCACTAGAGAGCTAAAACGTGATGCTTCTGAGCATTTATTAGCCATAGAACAGGCCATTATGCTTTTTGTTCGTCCTCCGAAGCCTCTCACATTTTGTATGTATATTCACTTAAACTGAGTGTGAGTTCTTCCCACATAAGTCAAAATTAATGTCCATGTTGCTAAGGTTAATACCCACAATGGTGAGGTTACATCCATAATATGGTGATGAGAGAGACCTCAATTCGATTTAACTGCCAAATATCGATCCAATAAGTGTGGCTGTTTTGCATAGCTGTTAGCACACTGTGGTTGGACTCATAACATCATTTCATATTCAGCCACAATGTTTAACAGAGTAAATGTTCTTTGAGAAACCCCTGTTGTTGTAGTGGTATATGTTCAATATAAACCAATGTACCTATGAGTATTTATGGACTGCCACTAGTAGTGCATGGATATGTGCAGGTGTATAAAGTTCTCTTAAAAAGAAAAAATAGAAACAGGCACTCTTCCACTAGTAACATAAGTGAGGGACAACCATGTATAACCTACATAGGGTGCTCTAGTCCTATCAAATATTATCAAAAAAACTAGAATAAAAAAGAAAAAAACAAAACAAAACACAGTAGGACTATAAAGAGCACTCACCCTCCATTATAATAATTGTTTACCAAATCAAAATAGATAATCAAATATATTTATTATTAGTATACATACAATAAATTGCCAATAAAAATATATATAAGATTGGGTTCATAACATCCTACACACCCCTTTGAGTCCAATGTGGACTACACCCCAAAAGAGAGAACCCACTCAATAAATATCCACCCACCCCTACTAAAAACAAAAAACAATGAACAATACTGGCACCAGTGTATAGAGCTAATGAGATAAACCCGTCACATAAATGGAAAAATGTAAATGAGATGATATGATGAATGGACAGTCAATGATAGACAATGAAGATGATGAAGATGATAAGTAATGAAATATCAATACAGTGCTTTACAACGTTCATCAGGTCTATGGTCTCTGTCAGTGATATATAAGCGATTGAGTCTGGCAGATAGTATACACGTAGTGGACATATCGTGTCCCGTTCTTCCTCTTAAATCATGTATTTCATACCCACATAGCCTTATAGCTTAACCGGGTACCTTCCGTTTTGTTCCACAGAACACACCGCCACTCACAAATCGCTTTACATGATCATCCGGTTCATACTTCGAACATCCTTGTAGCAGAGTCCCATATCATCATCCCCTTAAGCACTTTCTTCCACGTAGGCCATTGTTCATAGCACCAAACATATCCTCAACACCAGGGTCAGTACTTAGTCTCCGAAGTCTTAATACCTCATTTTCTACATAAATTTTCAAATCCAAAAATTCCACCTCCTTCAGACTGCATGAGCATGTAAGTTTTATGTTTAAATCATTGTGATTAAGATCTTCTACAAATGTATCCAACTCCTCTTTATTCCCCTCCCACACCATAAATATGTCGTCAATGTATCGAATCCATAGGGCGACGTGCTCACCATACCCCCGCACCTCCCCCACCACAAACTGCTCCCACCAGCCGAGGTGGAGGCATGCATACGTCGGGGAGCACGTCGCCCCCATGGCCACACCGCGACACTGCCTATAGAACCTACCCCCAAACAAAAAATAATTATGATTGAGGACAAATTCTAAAAGCTCAACGATGAACTCATTCTGGTGTGAAAGGTCCCGCCTCCGGGAATCCAAATATGCCTGACACGCTCGTATACCTACGTTATTAGGGATGGACGTATATAGAGACTCCACGTCTAGTGTAACCAAATATGAACCACCCTGAACATTTAAGCCATTTATACGTCTAATAACATCACCCGTATCCTTAACATAAGAAGGAAGTGTAGATACGAAAGGTTTTAAACGTATATCAATATATCTACTTACATTCTCAGATATACTTCCTATACCAGATATCACTGGGCGTCCAGGAGGATTGTTCATGGATTTATGAATCTTTGGCAAGATATACAACGTCGGGACTACCGGATATTCCACTAACATATACTTATATTCATGTCTATTAATCAATTTATCCTCCAATGCCCAATCTAATTTCCTCTTTAATTTATGTTGTATCACCGACGTTGGATCCCCTGCCAAAGGCTCATAACATGACCTATCCTGTAATTGCCGTTTTATCTCCTTCAAATACATATCCTCATTTATCAGAACTACATTACCATCTTTATCACTTAGTTTTATTATAATCTCTGGATGTTTTTGAAAATCCAAAAGGGCATTTCGCTCATCACTAGACAAATTGTCCCCAATTGACAATTCAAAAGATATTGACTGAAGGTCCTTCTGTACAGCTTCAGTAAATGCCTGCACATATGGATTTAGACAGAGTGGAGGCATCAATTTTGATTTAGTTCTAATGTTTGTATATTCACCCACTTAATTCCTCTCATCTTTCACATTCTCATTACACTCCGATTTTAATTCCTCCAACAGATCTAACATTTCTTGATCTTTGATCTTATTATTCTCCCGATCCTGATGTAATTTTCTCAGGAGTATCTTCCTTGAAAATAAATTCAGGTCTTTTACAACCTCTAATTCATTACCCATTTTTACTGGAGAAAAAGACAGGCCCTTATTAAGTAACGATATATGGGAACTCTTTAATTCAAAGTTGGTAAGATTGATAATAGTCATATCCTCCATTGAGTTAGATATGAGCTTCTTCTGAAAACTTATTACTTCTCCTTGTCCTTGTGTTTTAGTTTGTTTTTTCCTGCCCCCCCCTCCTTGTCTGTCGCCTCCCTCCCCTTTGTCTAAAAAAGAAGAGGAAGAGGATGGAAGCGTCAGAGAAGAGGCCGAGGTCCCCCCAGTTGTAACCATCCTTTGTGTAGTACTCCTGGTTACAACTCCAATTTGTTCACTATCTGAACTCGATTCATTACTACTACTACTTGTTTCAGATGTATCCGTATTCCTCTGCCCATACCTTCTCCTATAGTTCCTAAAGATATTATAAACTTTTTTATTCGCAAAATCCTGTGTGTCCCTCACAAATTTTCGTTTTTTACGTAAACTAATTTCTTTTTGGATGTTTTCAATGTCATTTTTCAAAATATCATTTTTCAAAATATCATTGGAATTGTTGAATTCATCCATTTCCTGAAAATTAGATAATTCTAATGAACTTTTATCTATCTCAATTTTTAGCTCATCAAGTTGTCGTTTATTCTCCTCTATGATGATTCCAATCAATTCCAAAGAACATCTGGTTAAAATACTCTGCCATTTTTCAATAAACCCATCTGACCTTAGATGTTTTCCTGGAAGCATTCTAATTCGTAAACCCCTAGGGACTATATTAGCTTTTAGATATGCATCTAAACTAGATATATCCCATTTCAATCTAAGTTGTTTGGTGAGTATATTCTTATGACTCTTAAATTTCTTAAACAGATCCAATTTACACGAATCCTGTCCAATATTTAGTCCATGATCAAAAGCAGAACTTATATCAAGGTCCCATCTCTCATCCAATTGGAATGCCATGACAGCCTCAAAACCTATAGGGGGTCTCCCCGTGGTCCAGACCACATCAGATCCACAAAAAAGAGCCTCGGATCAGAACCCAATCTTCACATAAATAATTTTATAAATATAAAAGAAGGTGCTCTTTTCTATATATTGAAAATAGAGACATACACTCCGGACAGAAAAGCTTTCTAACAAAGAAAAAATAGAAACAGGCACTCTTCCACTAGTAACAAATGTGAGGGACAACCATGTATAACCTACATAGGGTGCTCTAGTCCTATCAAATATTATCAAAAAAACTAGAATAAAAAAGAAAAAAACAAAACAAAACACAGTAGGACTATAAAGAGCACTCACCCTCCATTATAATAATTGTTTACCAAATCAAAATAGATAATCAAATATATTTATATATATATATTGGATATTTATTGAGTGGGTTCTCTCTTTTGGGGTGTAGTCCACATTGGACTCAAAGGGGTGTGTAGGATGTTATGAACCCAATCTTATATATATTTTTATTGGCAATTTATTGTATGTATACTAATAATAAATATATTTGATTATCTATTTTGATTTGGTAAACAATTATTATAATGGAGGGTGAGTGCTCTTTATAGTCCTACTGTGTTTTGTTTTGTTTTTTTCTTTTTTATTCTAGTTTTTTTGTATAAAGTTCTCTTGCATCACATTTACCTATAAGGTGCAGTGAACCACCTGCTATCTTAGTTGGGACTTGTAGTGATGTGGTACTCTGTACAAAACAAGTATGCCAATGTACAAGGTCCACAAGAGTAGCGATGGGAGAACATTTTCACCTTAAACTGAAATCGGCGAATAATGGCACTTCCTGCTTGGCAAATAATGTCCCGAGTTTTTTTGGTTTTTTTTGCCTAGCTTATTCCATTGAAATCAATGGGAACATTGAATTTACACACAACACATAAAAAATATTATTTTATTTCCCAAAGGCATAGTATAAAAGGGGCATGTGGGTGTCTGTGTTGGTGGGCTGTGGAGAAAAAATTAGTTGAACAGGGAATTTTTTTTGGGGGGGTTGTTTACTGGGATTGGGGGCAGTTAGTAAAAAAAATAAATCCTAAATACAATAAAAAAAAACCATAAGACATTGTATAAAAGGGGTCTGAGGAGGGTGCCTGTGTTGGTGGGTAGAATCTGGGGAAAGAATCAGTTGAATAGGGAATTTGTTTTGGGAGGGTTTCTTGACTGGTGGTGGGGGACAGTTTATAAAAAATAAATACAATAAAATAAGAAATTTGTAAGTGATAGAGACAGGAACCCCCTGACATAAGTTGCCACTGGGGTGGACTAATACTTGACTTGATAGAGTATTTTGCAGAGGATGATTTGTTACATTTGTTGTTAGAGGCCCAAGCCCTGAGGAAACATTGATTTGTAAGACTTAGACTTATTAGACACACAAGCCATGAAGAAACATTGATTTGTAGGACTTAGGCTTGTTAAAAACAAACCCCAAAAAATTGTTTATTTTTTTGTAGGACTATTTTTTTTTTATGTATTTATTTTTTTAAAGCACAGGTCCTGAGAAAATAAAATGACCTATTGGCCTAGTGTCAACAGGTCATGTTGGCCAGGGTCCACTGGCCATTTTCAAATGTCCTCCTGAGTCCATAATTGTGGACTGCTGTTCTTGCTGTTTTTTAAGCAACAGGATGATTAGGCAGCTGAAAAGGAATGGGATCAACAATAGCAGTAACATGATTGATAGATGATGAAGACTTCACTTGCCGCGACTAGCTCCAGTGATGCGCCTGAGGCAATAGCAGCACAATAAGTAGCCCCCAGTATATGTGGAGAAAAGAAGAAGTCAGACAATAGTTCTTCTCCACCTGCCCATCCTCCAAAATCGTGGGTGTTTTGTAATTAGAATATACACGTTTCCCTTGAGAGCAGGAACTGTGCCTCTCATCATCAACTACAGTGTGTGTGTCTTGTCCAGAACACACGACAACTTGTTGACGGTCTAATAATAATGATGAACCCTCCCTGCCACCATCTTAGCATATTCTGCAGGATGGAATCTCCTCAGAAGCTGCTTGATGCCCTGCTTGCAATTCTGCTTGGCAGGGAGTGAACAATGAATGAGGTGGATTGGCAGAAGATGTGGTTAACATAGAGGAAGAAGGTGATGGCGAGCTAGTTGTTTCACTCATCATGGAACTTGCAGTCTCTGCCTGGGTTTCTCTATTCTTCCTCCCCCTCTTTGATCTTCGCCTTACCACTTGTTGCCTTTCTGGAGAGTCAGGGGGTACAGCAACAGCAGTGCTCGATTTCTGTAGTGGGTGTTTGGCTTTAACATGTTTGACATAAATGTCATGGTGTCTGGTTTTCATGTGTGTTATCAGGGCCCTTGTGCCAAGGTGTGTTCCTTCAGTTCCTCTTCTCAATGACTTGTCACAAATTGTGCACAGTGCAGTTGCTGATGACTGCATTGTGTTTGTCCCACGAAGATAATAGTCCCACACCCATGACTTTAGGGGGTAGGTGTCACAGTTTCACCAAAAACGTTCAGGAGTCAGTACGGTATAGTTTAATGCAAAATTTATTAATAATAGAAAAGTAGAGCACACTATATACACAAGTATCAGAGGGTTACAAGCCAGCGAGCACTGCTATCACGAATAGTAGGCTGCCAAGCCTGACCACTCTGCTAGAGACTAGGCCTCAGCCACTGGTAGTCTCTATAGGAACCAGGAGCAGGAACAGGAACACAGGAACCTGATCCAATGTCGCTGGAGTTCTGACTCACGCCTGCAGTCAGTATGGAGCGATGACTGACCCACACCTGCAGTCAGTATGGAGCGATAACTGACCCAAGCCTGCAGTCAGTATCAGAGCAAGTCTACCAGAGCCCCAATACCGCACTAGATAAGGTGTCTGCTAGGTATAAGGGATAAACTTAAGAATAGTCAGATAGAGCCTCAAGTCGGCACCAGAGAGGGTAGACAGACAAGCCAGGTCATACACAGTTCAGGTAGTCAGCCAGAGCCACAGGTCTGCACCAGGTTGGGTGTCCACTAAAGGGATAAGCAAAAGAGTAGTTGGACAGAGCCACAGGTCAGCACCAGGTTGGATGGAAGACTAGCCAGGTCATACACAGAGCCCAATCATCTTGATCACCACCACTAGTCCCTAAGTGCTGTTGCTGCTCTATTACAGACATCTCACTGCTGCTTGGAGGAGGTGATGAGCAATGTGTTATGGACACAGGTAAGTTGCAGCAAAATTTGCAACAAAACTTCATCCATTACATGGTTATGTTCCCATGTCCTACATCCCACATTTAGCTCAAATCCATTTTCCTTTGCCTCTTTGTCTTTTCCTTGGTCTGTTTGGGTGGGAAAAGGACAAAGAAAGGACCAGCTCCCTTTTGTCTCCTTTGTTTCTAGGAGAGGGGTGTGTCAATCAGGTAAAGTGGGCTGGTGATAGGCAGGGCTTGCAAACAATAAAACAGGTGTGCAGTGAGCCCTTGAGGAAGCAGTTTGGAATGGAGCAGGCGAGAGAGATGGATGGGGGTAGATTCCAGCCAGGCCATGTAAGCCCAAGAACTGTTCCATAGCAGATCCTAACCCAGACCTCCAGCATGAATTTATCCAGTTCTCCTGGCCTGCTTTTCCTGCCTCCTGTACCAGAAATTTTTAGCTAAGTATCTCTCTTTCTGTTTTTGGCACAAACACTCTAGTAACCAACGTATAGTGTTTCCACTATAATTGTTGTATATGTGTCTTATTTGCACTGCAGTAAGTAATTGTCAAGTTAGTATTATTAGGTGTTTAGCTATACTATATTTGATAATACACAGTGTATTGTTCTTATTATAATATTATTGTTTGTTATTAAATATTATTGCTTATTGCTAGTACTGGGGAGTTATTGTGTTGATTGTGGTATTGGTCATTAGAACAAACTTCTCTGGGTATATCCTAAATTAATAGGTTGGCTCTTGGGGTGTTGGCAAATGCATATTATTTCCAATAACTGTGCTAGTGTCTGTTAGTGTGAGCATAGTGTGTGTGTCTCTCTGTTTGTGCTAGGCCTGTGTTTTGTTCTCAAGCCACATGGTCTAACTCCATCGTGCTAGGCCTCAACCGTTGTCTTTGTTCTCAAGCCATTTTGCAGAGAGTTCAAGCCAAATGGTCTGATGCCATCTTGTAGAAAGCACATGGTATGTGAGTACATTAATTTTAGCACAGCTGTTATTGTGAAACCCTTTGCGCCAGGGTAATGCATCTAAAGCCATGAACCAATACACAATGTGACAGAGGGTCCCCTAATGTCACACATTTCTTGGTGACGTGAAGAAGGCAGACTGGCAGCAGTAGCAGCAAGCACAGGCAGCTGATTTGTGCTCCTGGTGGTGGTGGTATTATTTCTGCGCCTCCCATCCCCCAACAGTTCTGTCCTCTTCAGGAACATGTTCCACTTGGACACTGTAGGGAAGGGAATGGGACTTCCAGGGCCAAAGGAATAGTGTGGGTTTCCTTGACCGCTAGTCTGGATGCTCTCAAATGCTTCACCTACCACTCCCCTAACGCTAGTCCCACCGACTACTTCACGATTACTGTTACTACTACTAACACCAACCACATCAAGCTCCAGGAATACATTCTTGCCACTCTGCTGGACACCGCTTCAAACACAAAATTTCAGAATTTCTGCCAAAGGGTCATCAGCCCTCCTAAGAACAATCAATGAACATTGAAAAAATAGTTATATTTTGTATATGTCCATACTGGCAATAGATATGTACGCACATATTAGCTGGTGATTATGAACAGGTATGTTCGATGTGTAGGTTCATGGGGGAAGTCTTAATTTATATTATTGTGCTATATACATAATTAATATATGCGGTAGAAGATACACAGTAAAGAAAATATACATTTTTTAATTCAAATATCACATGAACTTAATTTACTTTTTTGATTTTTTGTATTTTTATATATTGTCTTTTTTACACATGGCAGTGATATATATTTGTTTTTCCCAAAGAGTTATATATATTTTGGGGAACATATCATTTTAGTTTGTCCATATAATCTAGACACTTCTATACTGGAAGAGGGGAAATTATTGCACTCGAGCTATGGCGTCATTATAGCAAGTGCGCAGATATCTCTACTGGTCTCCAAGGATAGAACTGTAGATGATTGTATGTATCAATTTTTTTACCATACACATCTGCCACATTATGGGTTGTACTTTTTTTATCACTTGTCATCATCATGAATATGTGCCAGTGTCACTTAAGCAGGAATTAGTGTTGTGGGCAAAGGACAAAGGCACTCTGCATACTAACACATTTTTCAAGGCATATGTTGCCGTAGGACTAGCAATTTTGACTTTCTACTATTTTTCCATTACAGCCCTCAGAAGAAGTAATATTGTGCTGGGAAATGTTGTACCCATAGGAAATATAGATGAATAAAGAGAAAAATCAGGCAATTTTCGAGAAAAGTCATGAGGGAAATTTTTCTCACTTTTTGTCCACCCCTATATACAACATAATCTGAAGAGGGCATCTGGAAGTTGTGCCACTTAAAATGCTATTACATGTGCAGTTTATGCAACTATAGCACCCTTGTTTAATCTGTTTTCCAGTGAGTCAATTGTATTTTTCTTTTGATCTCAGTTATTGTTTTGCTTATCAAGTCTGCTCGCATCAGAATGTCACATAATGTTTTACCTCTCCTTTAGGCCATCATTGGTGTAGAGGTGTTGTGGAAAGGTAGTTGAGGGTCAGTGGATAATATGGGTCAACTCTGTTTAATGGAGTCTTCCAGTTTCTCACATCCTGGAAGTTGGATGAATTTTTGACTATGTCTTATTTGGGAATTTAATGTTCTGGGATTATTTCCTCTCTGTTCAAATTCTATCTCAGCTTGCATCCAGTGTCTCTTGTGGCTGGATTATTGTTATTGCGTATCACCCTCAGAAACTGAGAATAGGGAATACTTTCTTTTAATGGATGACAACTGTTGGCATGAAGGATAGTTACAATCTGTGGGTTTGTGATAGAATGTGGCACCCAAAGTATTATTATGTTTCAACATCCAGAAAATGATCTTTAAGATCACTAAATGTGTACTTAAATTTGATAGGGGAATCAAAATTATTTAAAGCAGTGATACAATGAATGAAATCAGATGTGGCTCCCCACCATATAATGAAAAGATCGCCAATGTACTGTTTATAGGATTTGATATTGGGATGAATGATGTGTATTCCTATTGTAGCATATAATATAAGTTAGCATAGACGGATGCAACATTCAAGCCCATTGATGTACAACCTGTTTGAAGACAGAAAGTCTTCTCAAACCTGAAAAAAAATGTTGTTAAGGTGAGTGAGAAGATATCACACACAAAAGCTGTTGGGTAAATGATTGGTTCCAAGGAGGAAATCATGGATTGCCAGACATCCTCTACACCTCCAGTGTGTGGAACGATGATGCTGAAGCTGTTGACATTCATAGTTACAAGTATGTCAGTGGAGGTGACAATGATAGAATCTAATGATTCCAAAAAAATAGGTGGTGTCTTTCAGATATGAGGGCATATCTTTTCAGTGGGTTGGAGTACTGAAAGTAAAAATGTGGTAATTGGTTGTAATAGCAAACCTCTTGCAGAAATTATATGGCTGGAGGATTAATTACTGATAAAAGCATCAAGATTTCAAATAAATTGACTTGTACATCAGATTATGTCTGCCCATGTGGCCTGTATTACATAGGCAAGAAAGAAACAACTTTCATAAAAAGGATGACCAGCCACAGATCATCCACCAGAACAGCTTTACAATCTAAAAAACTGACAAGCCTGTTGCTAAACATTTTCTCCAACATCCAGTCTCTTCAATGAAAACTATGTTGATCGATCACATACCTCCTTTACCAAGAGGAAGTGACAGTGGAAGATTGATGTTCCAGTGAGATACATTTTGGATATACACCTTGAACACTATTGCCCCAAAAGGGTTAAATGAAGTTTTGCATCATTCTATTGACAGTCCTTTTATGAAATGCTGATGGAGGCCCACAGTACAAAGGGCATACTTGTACTGTACAGAGTATTTTGTCATTACAAGTTCCCACTGGGGATGGGCAAAAGGTCCCACTGTGTTCCTGTGATAAATGCCACAAAACCATGTGGATGTGTGCTTTTTCACTAGAAAATCTGCCATCAACAAACCCTTTTAAAATTTCTCCTTTTCACCTGCACCAAAAATGTTTCTTTGACTTTTTTTGTTTGTTTTTTTCAGTATGTTTTTCAATGGCTACAAACTTCCTGCCCATTTACTACAGGTACTTTACATTTTTGAGCCAGAAACTTGCTTCCGGGAAATGAAACATAAAACTAAGCATCTAGAGAAACAGAGAGGGGAGAAAGGTGCTTTTCTAGTAATTTAATTAGTGAAATAAGGCTAGCAGAGGCTCATAGTGTGGGCTAACACTATGAGCACCTGGATTTAAAAAGGAGCTGGAAGGATCATAATATATCCAGTGAGTCAGAGGAGACCTCCAACAGCATGGAAGGGTCTGGGAGTCTTGATTCCCCAGACCCAATGATGCCCAGTCCCCTTATATCATCCCTTGGGTTCTTGAGGGAAAATTGTGTCATCAGAAAAGGCACAGGAAGAAGTGGTTAGCAGTGTGAGCATGACAGGTCAGCTGCCTGTGCCTGCTGCTTCTGTTGCCAGTGTGGCTTCTAATTCTCAGGAGGAGGAGGAGGAGATGATAGGGTCCCCTGCTGTCACACTTGCTAAGTCACACTTGTCATCTGCAAACAGTCCCACTACTATCACACAGCAGCTAGACAGTGGTACAGGTAAGGATAAGGGTGGTGGTGATTATGAGTGTAAAGCAGCTGCTGGGCCTGGGAGTAGCTTAGACATGGTAATGGGGGTGATGGAGGAGGGAATAAGGGCCTTTTTAACTGAAAGCTAAAATGCATGGGAGACAGCTATGCAAATGGGGATGGGCATAACCACCACCATTACTAGGAGTGACACTGCAGAGTTTGCTGCTGCTGTAATTACTGCTGATGATTAGCAGGCTAGTGTGCCACAGACCACTGTGTATTACTGTTTTGCCAAGGTCCTCTCTCCTCTGCCTCACTGATTCCTCCTTCAGCTTGCTTGAGTGGCCTGATATCTCCTGAGCATGCGTGTGCTCTGATTCCAGCATGATGGTGCAGACAAGCCTCAATTTTTCCTGTCCCTCTATTGGCTGGCCAGATCCTATGGGCTACTTGCTGGATCGTGCCTCTGCTTCCTCCATTGTGTCTCCCCATTTGTCTCTCCTTCCTTTTTAAACTGCTCAAGCAGTGCTGCATTTGCCTGTTCCACGGGCTTGTTCAGCATTCCTAGTGTTCCAGAGAGATTGTTTCTTCATTTTTTACTTTCTGGCATCTGACCTAGCTATTCCTCTGACCACGGTTCTGTACCCCCTGACTTTGATTCCCGAACTCTTTGTAACGCAGGCCTGAAATATGGGTCTTGCGTTTGGACTACAACTCAGTCTATAGTTATCTAATGAGGATAAAACATCTATTACATCTTTAGAATACCTAAGGTTGTTATTGCGTTTTATAATAGATACAACTCGAGTTTCTGTTTGACTATTAACGTAATGAGAACTTAGAATTAGCGTAGAATCTACTAATAATTCAATAAGAATTAGCTCTATTTATTTTCTTTACTACAATTAGAGAAAATTATATATTCACACTAGACAGGAATAGTCTGAGAATGATTATAGTACTCTTGGTCCTATTGAACAATTACAGGTAAAGATCACTGAGACAGCTCTTTCTTTTAATTTGCTTATTTTAGAAGGGCACTAATAAAAGTTATTTTTTATTGTTGTTTTTATTCTTTTCCCCAATGACCTCACGTCGAATTGAACCTATTGTGTCTGATATATAGGAGTGGGTTTGGTGCTGTAAGGAGATTTTCTGCTATCTTTAGCTTTTTTTTTCTCTATATTTAATTGATCTCAAGCACAACTCCTTATTCTGGTGAATAACCTATTAATACTCAATATCAGGAGTGCAGTTTGTCTTTCCCTCAGGGAATTCTATATAGAGTGCACACTGATTTACTGTCTTAAGGATGAACAATCCTAATACTCTTAACTTTATTAATAGGAGAGAAAAGTGGGTTAATCAGTTGGGTGAGGTCTTTTCTGCAAAACAAAGTGAAATGCATAAAGAAAAAAAGACTACCACTAACGATGTTCTATCAGAATACAAAGTCATTAGTGTTAAACTTATGAGATCATGGTGGAACAAATCATCATATGAAAAATACTTTGCACATGATTTGATTCCCAGAGGTCTCAGAATTAAATTAATGCCAGCTGTACACCTAGACAACCCAGCTTTAGAGAAGAGATGGGAGACAGCACTCAATAAATGCTCCAATGAGCTTATACAGATATTATTTGAACATGAGCAAGCTAGAAGCGATGCGTTGACAATTCAGATCCAAGAAATAGAAAAGAGATTACAGGAATTAGATTGTGATGATGTAAAAGAAAAAGTAAGCAAAATAGACACAGAAATTGAAATCTTAGAAAGAAAAATTATAGATAAGAAAAGGAATAAATTCTAACGTGACCTGAATGATTTTAAACAGGGTCCTATCTATCAATGGAGAGGTACAAATAATTCAGGTGATGAGAGAGAAACAAGAGACAGTGAAATATCAGAATCTGATGTATCAGACACAGAGGGAAACACTGGCTTTTCCTCAGTAACAGAATCTAATAAAACAGAAAAACAGAATTTTTTAGGAGAAAGATTACGCAGGGGAAGAGGAAGGAGGAGGTACTTAAATGTAGGAGAAAGACAAGGAGGGGCGGACAGAGATCTCAGAAACAGAGAAATCTGGAGGTATGGACACCAACGAATTCAAAGGGGCAACCCAGTATGAAGGGGACAACACCCCTAAATATAATCAATCTAAGTGAACACGTTCTTGATACTTCTCATGAGGAGGCCCTTAAGAAAGGCTTGTCATTTTCACCATGTAATAGACTTGATAAGTTCACGATTTATAAGGACCTTTTTTATTTTGCAGAAAACTATTACTGCATACATTTTTCAAAAAACCAGAGGATAACAGTAATGGTGACATCAATTTATTTCATCAGGAATGTTTCTTTGATGCTAGATTTTTTTTCTAAAGACAAAAAGTACAAACCCCACACAACTGAATCAGATCCGCTAGAAGAACTAATTAATCTCATGAATACTGAGATGTACACCTCAGAAGATAATTTAAAATCTAAATCTCTATTTACCGCCCCTGCTCATATTTGCCCTCAAGTTAAAACTTTTGGGGAATTGATCATGAAAGATATTATTAAGTTGCCAGAGAAAAAGGGAACATATAATCTCAACAAACAACAATCGAAAGCAGTCAAAGAAATAGCTGCATGGATTGATGTTGAGATAAAGCCTTCTGATAAAGGAGGAAATATTGTTATATGGCCAAAAAATGTATATCTGGCAGAAGCTTTTAAACAACTAAATAATAAAGATTGCTATAGGAAAATGTATAGTGATCCAACAGATAACTCTCTCAGAAAATATATAAAAATCATTGATGAGGCTAAAGACCAGGGAGTTATTACTGCGGGAGATAGAACATTTCTGGAGGTAAAAAATCCAGTTACTCCAACTTTCTATCTTCTCCCAAAAATACATAAGAATTTGTCTACACCTCCAGAAAGATCTATTGTCTCAAGCTTGGGTAGCCTATGTGAGAAAGCATCACAATACTTAGATAAGAAGCTTAGGAAATATGTGACACAATTGCCATCATATATTAAAGATACAACGGATTTATTAGTGAAACTGGATCAGCTCCCAGTGGACGATTCAATCCTACTGGTGAGCTGTGATGTTGAAGCTCTATATACATCAATCCATCATGATATGGGAATCAGAGCTGTGGAGCATTTTTTGAAAAAAGATGCATCCATAAATGATAATTATAGGACCTTTCTGGTCCAACTATTAAAATTTGTCTTAACACATAACTACTTTACCTTCCATAATTATTACTATTTACAGACCCCGGGTACTGCAATGGGGGCGGCCTGTGCCTCCACATATGCAAATTTGTACCTCGGGTGGTGGGAGGAAGTAGTAGTTTTACAAGACAGCCTGTCCTGCTTTAATACCCATATATTAACCTGGTATCGCTATATAGATGACCTATTATTTTGTGGGATAGTGACATTGAAAAATTAAAAGAATTTATTGGGACATTGAATCAGAATAGATCTCAGACTCATGTTAGATTATAATAAGACACAAATTAATTTTCTAGACCTCACGATTATGAAAGGAGCAGACAGTTTCTTACAAACTGATCTATATAGGAAACCAACATCAACAAACAGCATACTTCATGCTGATAGTTTTCATTTAAAGTCTGTAACTAAATCTATACCCATAGGGGAGTTTCTCCGTTCTAAAAGAAACTGCTCCACAGATGTGCTGTTTAATAAAAGAGCAGATGAACTAACTACACACTTGGCAGGGTGAGGTTATTCTAAGACTAACATTAATAAAGCTAGGAGAAGAGCAACACATACACCAAGACACTCTCTCCTACAAAAGAGATTTAAACAGCAGGATAACATGATAAGATTCATTAGTGCTTATAATAACCAATGGGATTCAGTCAGGAATATTCTGAAAAATCACTGGCCAATCCTATTAACTGATATGGATCGTAAACAAGTTATTGGTGAAAAACCCATGATGAGTTGCAAACGTTCTCCTAATCTAAAAGACAAACTTGTCAGAAGTCACTTTATGTCAAGAAGATCCAGAGATTTACCTGCAGTTGGCAGCTATCCGTGTGGTTATTGTAAATATGCCCACACATTACAAATATTGTGCGTATAAATAATCGCTTTAACAAATGGCTTAAATTTAACCACTATATTAATTGTGATACCAAAAACGTAATCTATGCTATTAAATGTCTGTGCCAGATGATATACATTGGCAAAACGTATAGACAACTAAAGGTACGCATTCGGGAACATTTCAGAAATATTGAAAATGCTCCCAAGGATAGAAGTCAGGGGAAATCGCTGACTAGAATAACTAAACATTATTTGGAGAAACACAACTTGCAGACAATTGATACTGTAGTCTTTGGATTAGAACGTATCTCCTTAGGGATCAGAAAGGGTGATGTGGAAAATATATTATTGAAAACTGAAAACAAATGGATCTTTGAATTAAATACACTTTGGCCCAAGGGCCTAAATGAAGGTATGAGACTATCAGCCCATATTTGAATATATCTCATTATGATGAATTTCTATCATGACAAGAAATATAGTAAAGATCATAAAATATAATATCATTAAATAAGGGGATCGAGTAATCTATTTCTCTCCTTTTCTTGGATACTGAATTAATATATGATAAGCTGGACTTTGAAGAAATTTGTCTAGTATGGATATTAAAATTAACTGTACAGGAGGTATTTCTGGCATTGAGAGATTTATGCTATGATATAGGAGCTTTTTGGGTAATATCATCTATACCAATACATTGTATTGTATAATTGAACGATTTATACATGATTCAGGGTTTGATGTAAATTCAATTTTTATATAAGATTCAGAATACTTAATATTATGAGGTAATAGAGGTACGTGATGATTACGTACCAAGGATAATTGGAGTAGAGTTAATGATCTATACAAAATCTCTGTGCCATGAGTAAAGAGATCGTATATGCACTATCATTATATCCACCTCATGAATAGATATGAAACTAATAAATAAGGAAAGCGCAACCTCGATATACATCTAGTTTTTGTATCATCAACCCGTTATTATAGTATTACTAGCATAATCTCTTATTTGAATCTTCTTGGATAGGACTAATAATGAAGAATGGGTTGTATATTGATCACCACTCCGTAATGAAAACTCTTAGTGAAGTTCATAGTGTTTTTGTTCTAAAATCTAAATGAGAAGAACGTTCGTTTCATAAGTAGTATTTGCTACATGAACAATTACGGAAAATAGTACTTGGATACTAACTTCAACTTATAACCCGTTATGTTGACGTCTACTTTATATTTAATAAATATCGGTAGTCAAAGAGTTAACTCCCGGGGCGTTTGTTACAATAGCGCCTTGAGAGTCAGAGTAACCCAAAGATTTGTAGCTAATTTGTGTGATGAATCAAGGGTTAATATACGCACCAATTAAGCAGAACTTTTGATTGGAAAAGGGGGAAGGGATGGGAGCTTAAATAAGGTTTTTTCAAGCCGGCTCTCCACCCTTTGAAAAAGCCAGAAGGCGAAACGATTGTCAGGGTCTCTGAACACAGACTGTGTGTTTCAGTTTATGTGCAGTCTCAGTGAAACTATGAAGGGCTACACTTCTCTCTATCCTTACTCTCTATTAACCTTTTTTGGCCTATACGAATTACTTGCCCAGCGGGTCTATTACTCAATGATTTTTGCAGACTTAACCGCTGGGATCTAGGAAGCGCGAGCTTCAATTTTTAAGTAATCAACTTTTGCGGCCGCTCTCTTCTCTATCTTAGGGATGAGAGTGTTTAGATAGGTAGGGATAGATAAATAGATATTTATTTTCTTAACTACAGCTAGAGAAAATTATATATTCACACTAGACAGGAATAGTCTGAGAATTATTATAGTACTCTTGGACCTATTGAACAATTACAGGTAAAGATCACTGAGACAGCTCTTTCTTTTAATTCGCTTATTTTAGAAGGGCACTAATAAAAGTTATTTTTTATTGTTGTTTTTATTCTTTTCCCCGATGACCTCACGTTGAATTGAATCTACTGTGTCTGATATATAGGAGTGGGTTTGGTGCTGTAAGAAGATTTTCTGCTATCTTTAATTTCTCTATATTTAATTTATCTCAAGCACAACTCCTTATTGTGATGAATAACCTATTAATACTCAATAGCAGGAGTGCTTCTAACATTTAATAATCCTGATATACTCGCCTTCACTCCACCTTCACAGGATCCACATCAAATCCACCCTGCAATGAATGAAGGAAAACGGCCTCTATTCCAAGTTGGAGAAGTGCGAGTTTGAAAGAAACATGCTTCCTTTTCTGGGTTACATCGTCTCGAAAACTGGCCTGGAGATGGATCTCAGTAAGGTGTCAGCAGTCAAGCTCTGGCCACAACCCACCAATCTCAAAAGAGTGCATTGCTTTCTAAGGTTCTCCAATTATTACTGGAGGTTCATCCAAAGCTACTCATCTGTGTTGGTGGCCCCTATCACTGCTTTAACCAAAAAAGGCACTAACCCTTGGAATTGGACTTCTGAAGCAGTAACTGCCTTTTCTGCCCTCAAATCCACTTTCTCCTCTGAGCCTACACTTCGGTATCCCGAAGTCAACAAGTAATTTTCCCTAGAGCTGGATGTGTCTGATGATAGGGTAAGTGATGTTCTCTCTCAGAGGGACCCCAAAACCAAAGATCTCCATTCTTGTTCCTACTACTTCCGTCATCTCACAATGCCTGAAAGAAAATGAGATTGGAAACCGAGAGCTGCTGGCTATCAAGCTAGCCCTTGAAGAATATCAATATCTGGAAACAGCCAAGCACCTTACCCCACGTCAAGCCCATTGGGTATTGTTATCCTCCGTCAGGCTCTGCTTTCCGTTCTGGGTCTCCGCCTTTCCTCAGCAGTGCTCTTGGCTGCCTTTTGCTTCTTCCGAGTTCGTCCCGACGTTGTGTCACGTGCACCGTGACGTCATTTGGCGGCGTCTATATCCAGACGCGTTGGACAGGAACAGGTGCACTCAGATGGTGTTACCTTGCATTCTGACGTTCTATCGCTCTGCCTGCAGATTTGCTGTGTATCTGTTTATCTGTGCATGACCCTGCCTGTCCCTGGACTACTCTTAGCCTGCTGATTTGGACCCTAGCTGTTTGTCTGTGTATGATCCTGCCTGTCCCTGGACTACTCTCTGCCTGCTGATTTGGACCCTGGCTGTTTATCTGTGTATGACCCTGCTTGTCCCTGGACTACTCTCAGCCTGTAGATTTGGATCCTTGCTTTTATCTGTGCATGACCCTGCCTGTCCCTGGACTACTCAGTGCCTACTGATTTGTATTCATGCTGATGTACTCCGTGTATGGCCCTGACTGATCCTGGACTATCCTTTGTCTGCTTACTCCACCAGTTCTAACCTTTCTACCTTCCTACCAGGTTGGCTCCAGTTCCAGCTTCCCTGATCTTGGTCTCCAGTACTGTCTCTTCAGGACAGGTCTATTCTCTCCCTCTTAGGAGAGTAAGTTCTATTCCCACTGTTCCTTTTGTTTTAGGAGATTTTCAGCCCTCCGGCCTGTGCTCGCTAACACTGCTCCCCATCCTACTCTCCCTAGCATTCACTCTCCCCTGCAGGAGAGTAGGTGCTGCCTGTGGGGCCATCATCCAGGGCTCACTTCCAGGTCCTCTGGGGTTTGTCATCTGGCCTTGTGGCTGGCACCTTTATCCGGCCTAGGCCGCAGCAAGGTGCCCCCGCAGACAGCCAATGCACGCCGAGCACCGCTCCCAAGCATCACTCCCGAGCACTCCCTCTCCTGTGGGCTCAGCCACTTTTGGTCCTATTCTTTGTGACAGGGATTTCTCTTCTCCCAGTTCCCTATTACATATATATCTGAGAACAAAAACATCAAGGCAGACGCACTGTCCCATCTGCATACTACCGCTTTCCTCGAAGAACCACCTGAACCCATCATTTGGGAGTCACAAATCCTCTCTGCCCTGTCTACTGCCACCTTGGCCAAGATCCAACAAGCTCAGGATAACACAGACACCACCTGTCCCTCTGGTCATTTGTTCCTGTCCTGTACCATGCAGAGGTCCCTCAATGAGCTCACCAGTCTCCTACTTCTGTTCATTTCGGTATCAGTGGCACATTGGATCTGGTGGAATGCCAAATCTGGTGGCCTTCTCTCCGGCAAGACATAGACAACTTTGTTTGTGGCTGCCATCATTGCACCAGGCATAAATGGTCCTGTTCTAAACCCACTGGTGTTTTGAAGCCTCTGCCTGTGCCTTATGCATCCTGGACACACATTGCTATGGACTTCATAGTGGACTTACCACCCTTGTCATAGTGGACTGGTTCTCTCGTCTGGAACACTTCATTCCGCAGCCCAAACTGCCCACAGCACCGCAGATGTCTTCCTGAAAAAGGTGTTTTGCTTGCATGGTCTACCCCTACAAGTGGTTACTGATAAAGAGAGTATCACGGTGCCCGTGCTCAGGCCGCAGGCGGCGACATTATTATTCCTGATTCACTGCCTCTCTCTTATTGGTCTTGCGATCCTGACTCTGCCCAGGGCCAGCCTTTATATACTTTGTCATGTCTATACTGAGGCATCCTTTTGGGGTGTACCTGTTCCTGATGTTTGTTCCTGTTTTGCTCTGATCGTGTATGACCTGGCCTGCCTGATGACGTTCCTGTGCATCCTGTGTTGCTGTTCCATTGCTGACTGATCTGGCTGAGAACCCGCTCCATTGCTGACTGATCTGGCTGAGAGCCTGCTACGTTGCTGACAGATCTGGCTGAGAGCCCGCTACATTGCTGACAGTATCTGGCTGAGAACCCGCTCTGTTGCCAACTGTACTGGCTGAGAACCCGCACCGTTGTTGACGGTATCTGGCTGAGAACCCGCTCCGTTGCTATTTGTGTCTGACTGAACCCACTTGGTTGCCTCTATCTGGCTAGCATTCCACTCTGCTGCCTTCCTGTTGCGCTTGTCAGTAGTAGCACCGCGTGGCGCTTCCATTCTCTTGCCGACCGTAGGCTGAGCATTCATGCTATAGATGCTTGCTGAATAACCGCCTCAGGCGGTGTGCACATGCGAAGTACCGGTTCATTGCTGTATAGCACTGACTGAGTTACTCTGATCTCCATCTGTGTCCTCCTCTGCTTTCATAGCTGGGCTCACTCCCTGTGGGAGTTGCAGACTTCTCTCTTGACCCTTTCAGTGCCTAGATCCTCTAGGCAGGGTCAGTGATCCATTCCCTTCTGCAGTAGCTTCCAGGCTCTAGAGCAAGCTGTTGCATTTCATCACACTTTACTAGTGTGCGGGGACACCAGTTGCCTTCGTGTAGTGTGTCTTGATCCACCCCTAGAGTTCTAGGGTTTTCCTACTAAGCGGATGCCTTGGTCCTACTGTGACCCTAGTCCCTAGGGTCAGTGTTGCCTCGTTACCTATGGGTTCAGTACCTCCCAGGTGTCTGGGTCTCGTGCCAAGTACCTCTACTGGACTCCTAGTGTTCTAGGGTCCTGCCTCCAGTGCTTGGGCTGCGTAGCCTTCGCTAGCCCCTAGTCCTCTAGGGTTTGGTTGCCTATTGTCTCGTGTGCCTCCAGTCATGTAAGTTCAAGTTCAGAACTCTCTCCAGCCAGCTGCTGCCTCCATCTCTTTCTATATATCAAGGGACTGGATTATTATTGCAATATATGTACTGTTATTGTGGGCTTGTGGGCCTAACCTATTGTATGTATTTTATCCTAATAAAGTCATTTTAACCTTACCAGTCTGGTCTGAGTGTTCATCAAAAAACCGTGATAGTACGAAGGGCGAATGACCTCAGACAGTTCTGGTGAAGGGAGCTCCATGAATATCTATTGGAGAATGGATATGTACGAACAACGTCTTGATCAGTTGTCAGTGGCGATGCAAACTATTCTGGACTGGACTGCACACTTAGACAGTCCTGCTCAAACCTCGGTGGTATCACGATGCGCGTGATTGCTGCAATTCAGTGTCTATCACTTGTAGGGGGCTCCCATTGGCTGTCTGCCTTCAGCCCGCCTCACATTGCCTTTTTAAACTCAGTCTAGGCACCCTCTGGTTGCCCTTTCGAGGTGTCTTTGACAGCATCCACTTCCTCCTTACTGCAGTAGCTGATTGGGCCTGTTGCTGAGTTCCTGAGTCAACCTGTTCCTGAGTTCCTGCCTGCTTTGTCAGTTTCAGTTTGGTTCCAGTTGTTCTCATCAGCAGCTGATGCACCTGATGTCAGTCTCCTTGGCCGCGCTTGATCCGGTTGATCTTCTCTGCTGGTTCCTGTTGTTTCCTGCTTCCAGTTCCTGCATCTGTGCCGACATTGTTCTTCATTCGCTTCGGTGACATTTCCTCCTGTTGGTTCCCAGCGTGCGGATGCTGGTTTGCTTCACTAAGCCTTGCGGCTCACATTCAGCCTGTTGGTTCCAGCATGCAGACGCTGGTTTGCTCCATTTGCCTTGCGGCTCACATTACAGTCTGTTGGTCCCAGCGTGTGGATGCTGGTTCGCTCCATTAGCCTTGCGGCTCTCATTACAGTCTGTTGGTCCCAGCGTGCGGACGCTGGTTCACTCCATTAGCCTTGCGGCTCTCATTACAGTCTGTTGGTCCCAGCGTGCGGACGCTGGTTTGCTCCATTTGCCTTGCGGATCACATTACAGTCTGTTGGTCCCAGCATGTGGACGCTGGTTCGCTCCATTAGCCTTGCGGGTCTCATTACAGTCTGTTGGTTCCAGCGTGCGGACGCTGGGTTGCTCCATTAGCCTTGCGGCTCCCATTACAGTCTGTTGGTCCCAGCATGTGGACGCTGGTTCGCTCCATTAGCCTTGCGTCTCTCATTACAGTCTGTTGGTCCCAGCGTGCAGACGCTGGTTTGCTCCATTAGCCTTGCGGCTCCCATTACAGTCTGTTGGTTCCAGCGTGCGGACGCTGGTTTGATCCATTTGCCTTGCGGCTCACATTACAGTCTGTTGGTCCCAGCATGTGGACGCTGGTTCGCTCCATTAGCCTTGCGGCTCTCATTACAGTCTGTTGGTCCCAGCGTGCGGATGCTGGTTTGCTCCTCTAAGCCTTGTGGCTCTCATTCTGCCTGTATGTTCCTAACGTAGGGCGCTGGTTTACTCCCTGACTTGCAGTCAGGTTCTTGATGGTTCTGAGCGCGCTGTCCAGTCCTAACAGCATTGATTCCTATAGTATATGGGCACGAGAGTTTCTGATTACTGTGAAACCACTTGACCTGGTAACCTCTATATTCCATCTTACTGTCATTATCATCTGACAGTCATTAGGTCACTGTGGTTGTCACCTTCCTTTGGGCTGCCTTGCCCGGTATATTGGTAAGATCCGTTCACTTTGCCACCTTAAGGTTGCCTTACCCGGTATTGGCAAGGCCGGTAGAACATACCCATTGGTATCCCGTCAGGCTGCCTTGCCCGGTATATTGGTAAGGCCGGTAGAACCTTTTATGTTGCCACCTTACGGTTGCTTTACCCGGTATTAGCAAGGCCGGTAGAGCCTACTTGTTGATATTCCGTCAGGCTGCCTTGCTCGGTATATTGGTAAGGCCGGTAGAACCGCATACTATTCCATCTTAAGCTTGCCTTACTCAGTATTGGCAAGGCCGGTAGAGCCTACTACACTGGTATCCCGTTAGGCTGCCCAGCCCGGTATTTTGGCTGGGCCGGTAGAGCCTCTTGTTCCAGACTCGCCTGGGTTGCTTTGCCCAGTATATTGGAAAGGCCAGTAGAACCTATTTGCTATTGTCATTATCTGCTATGTATTGTTTGTACGTGTATGAAAACCCTATGGGATTGCCTTTAACTTTTCAATAAAGTTATGTTTTTACCTAAACCTTACGACTGAGAGTTGTAACAAACCGTGACAGTACGAAAGGGTCATGACCTCAGACAATAAGAGTGACGGTAATACACAGAATATCCATTGGAGGATGGATATGCTTGAGCAATGTTTGGATCAATTGGCGGTTGCAATCCAAACTATCCTTGAACGCACTGTACTTGCTGACAAGTCCGGTTCTAGCCCGGTGGTCTCGCCAGGTCAGACACCGGAGAGTGATACTAGGCCTTCAAGGGCCACAGTCAAAGGGTTAACGGCTTCTGCACCCTTGCCGTTAAGGTATGACGGTGACCCTCATCTCTGCAGAGGGTTCATCAACCAACTAGAAATATTTATGGAATTGACGGCACACGCGTTTTCCAATGACCGCAGTAAGGTTGGGTTCATGATATCCCTGCTGACTGGTAGAGCATTGGCTTGGGCTAACCCATTGTGGGAAAATGCTAAACCTTGCACTAAGAGTTTCAGTGAATTTGTGCAATCCTTTCGGAGAGTGTTTGAGCCTCCTGGTAGAACCACCTCTGCTGCTAAACGTCTTATGGAGATACAACAGGGCAGGCGCACGGTGGGCGACTATGCCATTGAATTCCGCACCTTGTGTGACCAAATTAAAGATGAAATTGCAGCAAAGGATTTGTCTACTGACCTAGATGATTATATTGAGTATGTTATTCTAATTGACTCCAGAATACGTGAGAGATTAACCGCCAGAGATCGTAGAATACGGTCTAAAAATAATGGGTCTAGTAGCATAGTTTTCCCACCCATCCCTCCCCTAGCATCTAAGCCTAGTGAACCAGTACGGGAACCAGATGAACCTATGCAAGTAGGTTTCACTAGGCTAACCAAGGAGGAAAGACTATATCGCAGGAAGCAAGGGTTGTGTTTGTACTGCGGTAAAAATGGGTATTTGCTAAGATCCTGTCCGGTACGTCCGGGAAACGAACACACCTAGGGTACCTTGGGGGACAGGCCCTAGGTGGTGTCCAATTGTCCCCAGTGTTGGGCACACTAAAACCCACCATACAGGTGGTACTATCTTGGGCACAACGCTCAGTGGAGGTTTTGGCCCTGGTTGATTCTGGTGCAGCTGGGTATTTTATGGATAATACCTTTGCTGAATTACATGGGGTACCACGCATTGAAAGAGAAACCCCTCTTTCTATTGAAGCAATTGATGGCAGACCCTTGGAACTCACTCAAGTTACATTTGAAACTATGCCATTATCCATGACTATTGGGGCTCTCCATAAAGAAGAGCAGCAGTTTCAACTTATTAACTCTCCTCACCATGCCATAATATTGGGTTTTCCTTGGTTACAGTTGCATAATCCACAATTTGATTGTCAAAAATGCGAAATCTCTGCTTGGTCTCAGTTCTGTATGGATAAGTGCGTCACCCATCCAGTTAAGTTCTTGTGCACCTCCCCTTCGTTACCTGACGTATACCAGCAGTTTAGCTATGTTTTCAGTAAGAGAAAAGGCTGGAGCCTTACCTCAGCACAGACCATATGATTGTTGCATCGAGTTTAGTGATGAGCGAGCACCCCAATGCTCGGGTGTTCGGGTGCTCTGACCGAGCACCCCCTGAGGCTCGAGTGCTCGGCCGAGCACCCGAGCCCCATTGAAGTCAATGGGAGGACTCGAGCATTACACCAGGCACCCCCTGCTCTGATGAGGGGAGGGTGCCTGGTCCATAGGAAAAGGGCAGAAAAGGATGGAAACACCACAGAAATGGTTCAGGGACAGCATAGGGAGGATGTCTGGATGCATCTTGGACTCCAGCATCGCTGCTGGGAACGATCTTTCGCCCGTAGTACGCCATTTTTACAGACTGACCGTAAAACACACAAAAAGGAAAATAAAAACGACTTTAGGCGAAAAATTGTTACCAAACAGTATTTGCTGTATATTTACTTGTATATCATCTGCAAATTCTCCCAAAAATTTCCTTGATTTTCAGAACTGAGGCCATGATTAAGAGGGAAACGTGCGCAGAGGCAAATTCTCCCAAAAATTTCCTTGATTTTCAGAACTGAGGCCATGATTAAGAGGGAAACGTGCGCAGAGGCAAATTCTCCCAAAAATTTCCTTGATTTTCAGAACTGAGGCCATGATTAAGAGGGAAACGTGCGCTGAGCTGACCATCTAAAACATTATGGGTGAGGGTCTGCTGCAGAGCTGACCATCCTAAACATTATATGCGAAGGCCCGCTAGTGAGCTGACGCTATAAAACATTATATGAGAGGGCCCGCTAGAGAGCTGACCCAATAAAACATTATATGAGAAGGCCCGCTGGTGAGCTGACCTATATAAAAATTGTCAAACAGGGCCCGCTGGTGAGCTGGCCCTATATAAAAATTATATCACAGGGCCCGCTGGTGAGCTGGCCCTATATAAAAATTATATCACAGGGCCCGCTGGTGAGCTGGCCCTATATAAAAATTATATCCCAGGGCATATGGAAGAGGAGGAGGAGGATGAGAAGATTAAGAGTCAACCATATACCCGTTTTTTGGGTGGAAGGGGTGAATGGGAATACAGAGTATTCCCATCATTGTAAATAACATATATAAAGTGAGTTTATGTTCCCCCGGGGCTTTCCTCCAGTGGAGTTGAGAAGTCAGGGGAAATCCAGGCCTTGTTCATTTTTATAAGTGTCAACCTATCAGCATTGTCGGTGGAAAGGCGGATACGCTTATCTGTTATGATGCCACCAGCAGCACTAAATACCCGCTCAGACAGAACGCTGGCGGCAGGGCAGGCCAGCACCTCCAAGGCGTAGAGTGCCAGTTCATACCACGTGTCCAGCTTGGACACCCAGTAGTTGTAAGGCACAGAGGGATCATTGAGGACGCTGACACGGTCTGCTACGTACTCCTTCACCATCTTCCAAAACTTTTCCCTCCTTGTGACACTAGGCTGCGCATCAGGGTGAGGGTGCTGGCGGGGTGTCATGAAGGTGTCCCACGCCTTGGAGAGTGTTGCCCTGCCTTTCTCGGAACTGCTGTGTGCTCCCCTTTTCTCCCCTTCTCGGTTGGCCAAGGTAGCACGTACTCTGCCGCCAGCGTTGTCAGATGGAAAATTTTGGAGCAAATTTTGGAGCAATTTTTCAACAAGAACCTTCTGGTATTGCACCATTTTGCTTGTCCTCTCCACCGGACCCCCTAGCGGGGGTCCAGAAGGGTGAACACCCAGTAATCCGTGTTGTTTAAAATGCGTATAACGCGTGGGTCACAGGAAAGGCAGCCTAACATAAAGTCAGCCATGTGTGCCAGAGTACCAACAGTCAAGATTTCGCTGTCCTCACCAGGAGGATGACTCTCAATATCCTCATCCTCTTCCTCCTCTTCTGCCCACCCACGCTGAAGAGATGGAACTAAAGTTCCATGGCTACCCTCTGTAGCGGAGGCAACCGTGTCTTCCTCCTCCTCCGCCTCCTCCAATTGTCGCTGAGAAGACGAAGTGAGGGTGCTCTGGCTATCACCTTGTGTAAGCTCTTCCTCCCCCATTTCCACCTCTTCCACATGCAAAGCGTCGGTTTTAATTGTGAGCAGCGAGCGTTTCAGTAGACACAGAAGTGGGATGGTTACACTGATAATAGCGTTATCGCCGCTCACCATCTGTGTCGATTCCTCAAAATTGCGTAAAACCTCACAGAGGTCTGACATCCATTCCCACTCCTCACTTCTGATTACAGGAAGTTGAACGGAGAGGCGACGACCGTGTAACAGCTGGTACTCCACTACTGCCCTCTGCTGCTCACAAAGCCGGGCCAACATGTGGAAGGTGGAGTTCCAGCGCGTGCTCACGTCACACAGCAGCCGGTGAGCTGGCAATTGTAAGCGCTGCTGCAGCTTCAACAGGCCGGCCGAAGCTGTAGATGACTTACGGAAATGTGCACACACGCGGCGCACCTTGGTCAAGAGATCATGCACATTGGGGTAGGTTTTTAGAAATCGCTGCACCACTAAATTAAATACATGCACTAGGCATGGTACGTGTGTGAGCTTGCCGAGCTCCAAAGCCGCCACCAAGTTACGCCCATTATCACACACAACCATGCCTGGTTGCAGGTTGAGTGGCGAGAGCCACTGCTCGGTCTGGTGACTAATCCCCTGCAACAGCTCTGAGGCCGTGTGCTGTTTGTCCCCAAGGCAGATCAGCTTCAGCACGGCCTGTTGATGCTTCCCCACTGCAGTGCTACACTGCTTCCAGCTACTGGCTGATGGGGGAGTGGCGCTGCGTGTAGAGAATTCGGAGGTGGAAACGGAGGAGGAGGAGCCAATAACGTAGGTGCTGGTGGAAACCCTGATGGAGGTAGGGCCCGCAATCCTCGGCGTGGGTAGCACCCGTGCCATCCCAGGGTCCGAGTCGCTCCCAGCCTCCACGACATTCACCCAGTGTGCCGTCAGGGAAATGTAGCGTCCCTGGCCACAAGCACTTGTCCATGTGTCAGTCGTTAAGTGGACCTTCCCAGTAACTGCGTTGGTCAGGGCACGGGTGATGTTACGGGACACATGGTGGTGTAATGCGGGGATGGCACACCGGGAAAAGTAGTGGCGGCTGGGGACCGCGTACCGAGGGACAGCTGCTGACATCAGGCTGCGGAAGGACTCAGTGTCCACAAGCCTAAATGGCAGCATTTCGATGGCCAGTAATTTGGAAAGGTGTGAGGTTAGTGCTATGGCCTGTGGGTGGGTGGCTGGGTACTTTCTCTTGCGCTCAAATGCCTGGGGTAACGACATTTGGACGCTGTGCTGGGACAGGGAAGTGGATGTGGTCGCTGATGGTGCTTCAGATGGTACAGGTGCAGGGCGGGAGGTATGCGGGCCTGCGCCTTCGACAGGCGATTGGCCGGCACCGAAAACAGGGGAAGAGGAGGCAGTGGTGTGGCCTGCAGACACAGATGGGCGATCCAGGCGTTCCTCCCACTTACTACGGTGCTTGGATGCCATGTGTCGGATCATGCTGGTGGTGGTGAGGTTTCTAGTGTTCATGCCTCGGCTCATTCTGGTGTGGCACAGGTTGCAAACTACAATTCTTTTGTCGTCCGCACTTTCCTTAAAAAAACGCCATACCGCGGAACACCTACCCTTTGGCAAGGTAGATTTACGCAAGGGGGTGCTCCGTGGAACATTTGCGGGCCGGTTTGGTGCGGTCCGCCTTCTTTCTGTAGCCACACCACTGCCTCTTCCAGCCTGTTGCGGTGCTGCAGATGGCTCACCCTCAGGACTGCTGTCATCGCTCGGCTCTACACCTTCCCAGGTGGGGTCAGTCACCTCATCGTCCACCAAGTCCTCCTCCACTTCCTCACTCTGATCATCCTCCTCAAGTCTTGATCCCACCACATACTCAGTCATTGACAACTGTATAACATTCTCCTCAACAAGGTCTTGAGACGGAAATAGTGGTTGATTTAATGGCAACTGTGTCTCATCATCATCATCATCATCCACTACTTCCTTTGACCTTAAATGCCGTTCACATCTGTCATCTTCTTGTGATTGGGTAGCCTCTAGAGGTTGTGAATCAGGGCACAAGATGTCATGTTCCTCTGCAAGCGTGCTTGGAGAGAGGGTCAAATGAAGGATTGGTGATGAGACGAGCTCCTCACTATATCCCAGTGTGGGATCACTTCTTTGACCAGACCGTGTATGGTGGGAGGAAGGATGATCAGAGTGAGGATTATTTTGACCAGACTCTTGGCTACTGAGAGTGGACTTGGTGGAAGACAGGGTGGTGCTTAACCGACTGGAAGCAGTATCAGCTGTCATCCAACCGACCACCTGTTCGCAGTGGTCGGACCTCGAGAGTGATGTCCTGCGACGCCCTGTAAAATTACACATGAAGCTAGGTATGGTGGATGTTTTTCTTTCTTGTGCTCTGGCACCAGGCACAGTTTCTCCGCGTCCTGACCCGCGCCCTGAACTTTCAGGATCACGTCCACTTCCCCGTCCCTTTTTACCCGCCTTCTTCATCTTACACAGAATATGTGACTTTAATATTTGAGTTTGAAAACTTAACAGTATTTCTTACTATTCTGCAACTGTGCAGAGTACACAGAATAGGCTGCTAAACGGCGGTGATACACACTGAATGGAATATGTGACTTTAATATTTGAGTTTGAAAACTTAACACTATTTCTTACTATTCTGCAACTGTGCAGAGTACACAGAATAGGCTGCTAAACGGCGGTGATACACACTGAATGGAATATGTGACTTTAATATTTGAGTTTGAAAACTTAACAGTATTTCTTACTATTCTGCAACTGTGCAGAGTACACAGAATAGGCTGCTAAACGGCGGTGACACACACTGAATGGAATATGTGACTTTAATATTTGAGTTTGAAAACTTAACAGTATTTCTTACTATTCTGCAACTCTGCAGAGTACACAGAATAGGCTGCTAAACGGCGGTGATACACACTGAATGGAATATGTGACTTTAATATTTGAGTTTGAAAACTTAACAGTATTTCTTACTATTCTGCAACTGTGCAGAGTACACAGAATAGGCTGCTAAACGGCGGTGAAACACACTGAATGGAATATGTGACTTTAATATTTGAGTTTGAAAACTTAACAGTATTTCTTACTATTCTGCAACTGTGCAGAGTACACAGAATAGGCTGCTAAACGGCGGTGAAACACACTGAATGGAATATGTGACTTTAATATTTGAGTTTGAAAACTTAACAGTATTTCTTACTATTCTGCAACTGTGCAGAGTACACAGAATAGGCTGCTAAACGGCGGTGAAACACACTGAATGGAATATGTGACTTTAATATTTGAGTTTGAAAACTTAACAGTATTTCTTACTATTCTGCAACTGTGCAGAGTACACAGAATAGGCTGCTAAACGGCGGTGAAACACACTGAATGGAATATGTGACTTTAATATTTGAGTTTGAAAACTTAACAGTATTTCTTACTATTCTGCAACTGTGCAGAGTACACAGAATAGGCTGCTAAACGGCGGTGACACACACTGAATGGAATATGTGACTTTAATATTTGAGTTTGAAAACTTAACACTATTTCTTACTATTCTGCAACTGTGCAGAGTACACAGAATAGGCTGCTAAACGGCGGTGATACACACTGAATGGAATATGTGACTTTAATATTTGAGTTTGAAAACTTAACAGTATTTCTTACTATTCTGCAACTCTGCAGAGTACACAGAATAGGCTGCTAAACGGCGGTGACACACACTGAATGGAATATGTGACTTTAATATTTGAGTTTGAAAACTTAACAGTATTTCTTACTATTCTGCAACTCTGCAGAGTACACAGAATAGGCTGCTAAATGGCGGTGATACACACTGAATGGAATATGTGACTTTAATATTTGAGTTTGAAAACTTAACAGTATTTCTTACTATTCTGCAACTCTGCAGAGTACACAGAATAGGCTGCTAAACGGCGGTGATACACACTGAATGGAATATGTGACTTTAATATTTGAGTTTGAAAACTTAACAGTATTTCTTACTATTCTGCAACTGTGCAGAGTACACAGAATAGGCTGCTAAACGGCGGTGAAACACACTGAATGGAATATGTGACTTTAATATTTGAGTTTGAAAACTTAACAGTATTTCTTACTATTCTGCAACTGTGCAGAGTACACAGAATAGGCTGCTAAACGGCGGTGACACACACTGAATGGAAAATGTGACTTTAATATTTGAGTTTGAAAACTTAACACTATTTCTTACTATTCTGCAACTGTGCAGAGTACACAGAATAGGCTGCTAAACGGCGGTGATACACACTGAATGGAATATGTGACTTTAATATTTGAGTTTGAAAACTTAACAGTATTTCTTACTATTCTGCAACTGTGCAGAGTACACAGAATAGGCTGCTAAACGGTGGTGAAACACACTGAATGGAATATGTGACTTTAATATTTGAGTTTGAAAACTTAACAGTATTTCTTACTATTCTGCAACTGTGCAGAGTACACAGAATAGGCTGCTAAACAGCGGTGAAACACACTGAATGGAATATGTGACTTTAATATTTGAGTTTGAAAACTTAACAGTATTTCTTACTATTCTGCAACTCTGCACACTACACAGAATGTGCTGCTAAACTGCGGCGAAGCACACTAAATGGAATATGTGACTTTGATATTTTAGTTTGAAGACTTAACAGTATTTCTTCCTATTCTGCAACTCTGCACAGTACACAGAATGTGCTGCTAAACTGCGGCGAAGCACACTGAATGGAATATGTGACTTTGATATTTTAGTTTGAAGACTTAACAGTATTTCTTCCTATTCTGCAACTCTGCACAGTACACAGAATGTGCTGCTAAACTGCGGCGAAGCACACTGAATGGAATATGTGACTTTGATATTTTAGTTTGAAGACTTAACAGTATTTCTTCCTATTCTGCAACTCTGCACAGTACACAGAATGTGCTGCTAAACTGCGGCGAAGCACACTGAATGGAATATGTGACTTTGATATTTTAGTTTGAAGACTTAACAGTATTTCTTCCTATTCTGCAACTCTGCACAGTACACAGAATGTGCTGCTAAACTGCGGCGACGCACACTGAATGAAATATGTGACTTTGATATTTTAGTTTGAAGACTTAACAGAATGTGCTCTAATCTGCAACTTTGCACACTAAACAGAATGTGCTCTAATCTGCAACTTTGCACACTAAACAGAATGTGCTCTAATCTGCAACTTTGCACACTAAACAGAATGTGCTCTAATCTGCAACTGTGCACACTAAACAGAATGTGCTCTAATCTGCAACTTTGCACACTAAACAGAATATTTTTTTTTTTTTTTTTTTTTTTTTCCCCCCCACACAAAATAACCTGCTGCCCCCACACACAGTAGTCCTAAAAAGGACTTTTGGTTCTTTTTTTTCACAAATTTGGTTTTTTTCCTCCCTACACTGCCTTTCCCTTCCTATCCTCAGCTCTCCCTGGCTAAGACTGAGCCGAACTCGATGGTCAGGTGCTATACAGCACCTGACCACGGGTTCTGGCCAGCCAATCAGTGTAATGCCAGCAGCCAACATGGCTGCTGGCATTACACCGATGTCAGAGCCTCCCTGCACGTTTATTGGCTGAGCAGCAGCCGCAAAACGTGCGGGGAGGAGACCCGAACATGGCGGGCGAGCACATGCGGTACTCGTACGAGTACCGCCATGTGCCGAGCAGAGCGATGCTCGAGCCGATCCGAGCATCGGCCGAGCATGCTCGCTCAACACTAATCGAGTTAATTTCTGGAGCGGTGCCCCCTAGGGGACGCACATACCCATTGTCTTGTGAGGAAAACCAAGCTATGGAAGAATACATTTCTGATGCTCTTAATAGAGGGATCATAAGGAAATCTACCTCTCTGGCTGGGGCCAGGTTCTTTTTTTGTTAAGAAGAAAAATGACGAACTGAGACCATGCATCGATTATCGTGGGTTAAATAAGCTTATGGTAAAGAACGCTTATCCGATACCACTCATCACTGAGCTTTTTGACAGACTCAAGGGTTCCTCGATTTTCACCAAATTGGACCTACGGGCGGCATACAATTTGATACGTATCAGAGCCGGTGATGAGTGGAAAACTGCCTTTAACACGAGATCTGGGCATTATGAATATCTAGTCATGCCATTTGGCCTGTGTAATTATCACAGTGCCCGTGATTCGTGCTATCCTGTGTCTATCACTTGCTGGAGCTCCTCATTGGCTGTCTGTTATCAGCCCTCCTCTCTCAGCCTATTTAAACCAAGTTTGGGCATTCCCAGGTTGCCCTTTCGTGGTGTTTCTGACATCACTTTACCTGACCTACTTGTTAGGCTTTTGGGCCTGATATACCAGTGTTCCAGTACTCCGTTGCTCCGGTGTTCCTGGGTTCCAGTACCTAGCCAGTTGATCGTTCCTGAGTCTCCTGCCTGCTAGTCTCTCCAGCCGGTTCCGGTCTCTTCCGTGGCTCCAGCAGTTCCGGTCATCTGTCAGTGCAGCTGTGCTCGCTCCGGTGTATCCTCCGCTTGATCTCTGGACTCTCGCTCTATCTGCTGTCGCTTAGGCGACATTGTTCTTTCTCGCTCCGGCGACCTATACTGTTGGTCCCAGCGTGCGGACGCTAGTTTACTCCATTATCTGGTTGCGCTCACTCTGTTGGTCCCAGCGTGCGGACGCTGGTTTACTCCATTAACCTGGAGCGCTCTCTCTGTTGGTCCCAGCGTGCGGACGCTGGTTTACTCCATTTACCTGGTGCGCTCTCTCTGTTGGTCCCAGCGTGCGGACGCTGGTTTACTCCATTAATCTGGTTGCGCTCACTCTGTTGGTCCCAGCGTGCGGACGCTGGTTTACTCCATTAATCTGGTTGCGCTCACTCTGTTGGTCCCAGCGTGCGGACGCTGGTTTACTCCATTAATCTGGTTGCGCTCACTCTGTTGGTCCCAGCGTGCGGACGCTGGTTTACTCCATTAATCTGGTTGCGCTCACTCTGTTGGTCCCAGCGTACGGACGCTGGTTTACTCCATTAACCTGGTTGCGCTCATTACTGTTGGTCCCAGCGTGCGGACGCTGGTTTACTCCATTAACCTGGTTGCGCTCATTACTGTTGGTCCCAGCGTGCGGACGCCGGTTTACTCCATTGATCTGGTTGCTCTCATTACTGTTGGTCCCAGCGTGTGGACGCTGGTTTACTCCATTAAACCTGGTGGCGCTAGTAACTGTTGGTCCCAGCGTGCGGACGCTGGTTTGCTCCTTGACTACTCATATATTGAGGACAGGTTGCTGTCCAATTCCTTACGCAGTTGTCTGGTATTCTCAGGCTAAAGACTTCTGCTGAGGAGACCATTGTTCCTCTCCATACTACTGTCATTGTCTCCTGACAGCTTGGTCTCCTCTCTTGGGCTGCCCTGCCCGGTATTGGTAAGGCCGGTAGAACCTAAATACGTTAACATCTTAAGGTTGCCTTACCCGGTATAGGCAGGTCCGGTAGAGCCTACTATCAGTATTTCCTCAGGCTGCCCTGCCCGGTATTGGTAAGGCCGGTAGAACCTGTTCTTGCTTCCATCCTAAGGTTGCCTTATCCGGTATTGGCAGGGCCGGTAGAGCCTACACTCAGTACTCCATTGGGCTGCCTTGGCCAGTATTGGTAAGGCCGGTAGAACCGGTATCTGTCATCTCACAGTTGCCTTACCCGGTATAGGCAAGGTCGGTAGAGCCTATCGCTATTGCAACTGTCACTCGGGTTGCCCTGCCCGGTATTATTGGCAAGGCCGGTAGAATCTATTCTCTTGTCATTTATTGTTGTATTGTTATATATATATGATACCCTAAGGGGAATTGCCTTAACTTTTCAATAAAGTTATGTTTTTTACCAAACCTTAAGTCTGAGAGTCTTCAAATACCGTGACAGTAATGCACCCGCAGTATTTCAAGAACTGACGTTCTCAGAGATATGTTACAGTCATGTGTCGTGGTCTACCTTGAAGATATACTTATTCACTCCAAAGACTTGTCGCAACACATCAAGGATGTGTCTGAAGTATTGCTATGATTACGTAAAAATAAATTATTCTGTAAATTGGAGAAATGTGAGTTTCACAGAACCTGGGGTTCATAATTGGCAAAGAAGGCATTGCCATAGACAAGGAAAAGTTAACAGCAGTTTTACAATGGCCTAGGCCTAAGAGTCTGAAAGCTATCCAGCAATTTCTGGGCTTCGCCAATTATTATAGGAAGTTTATTAAGAACTTCTCTTCCATTGTTAAACCCCTGTCGGACCTCACGCATAAGGGCGCTAATCCATCTCTCTGGCCAGTGGCTGCGGAGGAGGCCTTTGAAAAACTGAAAGTAGCTTTTGCTAATGCTCCTGTGTTATCCCACCCCAACCCATTACTCCCGTATCACCTTAGAGGTGGACGCCTCAGATATTGGGGTTGGGGCAGTGCTTTCTCAACGGCACATCCAAGGTGGAACACTCAGACCCTGTGGGTTCTTTTCTAAAAAACTGACCGGAGCTCAAAGCCATTATGAGATAGGGGACAGAGAATTATTGGCCATTATCCTCGCTCTTAAGGAATGGCGTCACTTACTTGAAGGCACTAACAATCCTGTTTTAATCCTGACGGATCATAAAAATCTGACTTATCTCTCTGAGGCCAAGAGATTGTCCTCTCACCAGGCCAGATGGGCATTGTTCCTGTCCCGATTCAATTTCATTGTATCATATTTGCCGGGATCCAAGAATGTTAGGGCTGACGCTCTGTCAAGACAATTTGAGGCTGAAATTGACAGAGAAGGAGCACCAGCACCTATCATTCAACCTGATTGAATACTGGCTACCATACGTACCAGTATCACTTCACCACTAGGGGAAGAAATTCTGGCCTCCCAGGCCTCCACTCCCCATGAAACCCCGGTGGGCAAATGTTTTGACGCTGAACCATTCCGTACTCGATTGCTTGAAACTTACCATTCCTCTAAGGCTGCGGGACATATTGGTAGAGACCAACTGTTATGGTCCCTCTCTCAGTTATTCTGGTGGCCTTCTATGAAATCAGATTGTGCTGATTTTACTAATGCCTGTGCCACCTGTGCCCGTGCTAAAACCCATCTCCCGGTGGGCTTGCTTCAGCCGGTACCTAATGGTGAACGCCCCTGATCTCATGTTTCCATTGATTTTATGGGAGAATTGCCCAGGTCTAGAGGGTATTCCTTCATATTAATGGTGGTGGACAGGTTTTCTAAAATGGCTCACTTCGTGCCCCTCCATGGCCTTCCCTCAGCTAAAGAATTGGCAATGGTGTTTGCTAAAGAGGTGTTTCGGTTGCATGGAGTACCCAGGGTACTGGTGTCCGACAGGGGGAGCCAGTTTGTGTCCAGGTTCTGGAGGGCATTTTGCGAACAGATGGGCATACAGCTACCCTTCTCCTCTGCGTATCACCCCCAGACTAATGGGGCCGCTGAACGTGCCAATCAAGGTTTGGAACAGTTTCTACGCTGTTTCGTGACTGACCATCATGACAATTGGGCCGACTTGTTGCCTTGGGCAGAGTTCGCCAGGAACTGTGCAGTCAACTCTTCATCCAGGAGCTCTCCGTTTCTGATCAATTATAGGTTCCAACCCTGTCTGCTCCCGAATTCCTTTCAGACACAACAGATTCCAGCTCTGGATGAGCATATCGAGCAACTCCGTTGCACATTTGCACAATTTCAGAGGGCACTGGGTCAGTCATTTCAGAGCCATCAGCGCTATGCTAATCGCAGAAGGCTTCCAGCGGTTTCCTTCCAAGTTGGGGACAAAGTATGGCTTTCTTCCAAGAATCTTAAGCTCCAAGTCCCATCTAATAAGTTGGCACCTCGGTTTATTGGTCCTTACAGAATTATTCGCAAAATTAATCCTGTTTCCTATGCTTTGGACATAACTGCATCCGTGCGCATTCATAATGTTTTCCATGTGTCTCTCCTTAAGCCTCTCGTATGCAACCATTACACTACTACACCTGTGGTGCCAGGGCCTGTTGAGGTCGAAGGTCAGGAGGAATACGAGGTACAGAGTATCATTGATTCCCGAAGGCTTAGAGGAAGGGTACAGTATTTGGTGCATTGGAAAGTTTATGGTCCTGAAGATCGATCTTGGATGGATAGTAAGGACCTTCATGCACCCAAGTTACAGCGGATTTTTCATGCCAAATACCCTCAGAAACCCAGACCCTATTCTAGGAGAGGGGGTCTTTGAAAGGGGGGTACTATCACGGTGCCCGTGATTGCTGCAATTCAGTGTCTATCACCTGTAGGGGGCTCCCATTGGCTGTCTGCCTTCAGCCCGCCCCACATTGCCTTTTTAAACTCAGTCTGGGCACCCTCTGGTTGCCCTTTCGTGGTGTCTTTGACAGCATCCACTTCCTCCTTACTGCAGTAGCTGATTGGGCCTGTTGCTGAGTTCCTGAGTCAACCTGTTCCTGAGTTCCTGCCTGCTTTGTCAGTTCCAGTCTGGTTCCGGTTATTCTCATCAGTGCTGATGCTCCTGTTGCCAGTCTGCTTGGCTGCGCTTGATCCGGTTGATCTTCTCTGCTGGTTCCTGTTGTTTCCTGCTTCCAGTTCCTGCATCTGTGCCGACATTGTTCTTCATTCGCTTCGGCGACATTTCCTCCTGTTGGTTCCCAGCGTGCAGATGCTGGTTTGCTTCACTAAGCCTTGCGGCTCACATTATAGTCTGTTGGTTCCAGCGTGTGGACGCTGGTTTGCTCCATTTGCCTTGCGGCTCACATTACAGTCTGTTGGTTCCAGCATGCGGACGCTGGTTTGATCCATTTGCCTTGCGGCACACATTACAGTCTGTTGGTTCCAGCGTGCGGATGCTGGGTTGCTCCATTAGCCTTGCGGCTCCCATTACAGTCTGTTGGTCCCAGCGTGCGGACGCTGGTTTGCTCCACTAAGCCTTGCGGCTCTCATTCTGCCTGTATGTTCCTAACGTAGGGCGCTGGTTTACTCCCTGACTTGCAGTCAGGTTCTTGATGGTTCCGAGTGCGCTGTCCAGTCCTAACAGCATTGATTCCTATAGTATATGGGCACGAGAGTTTCTGATTACTGTGAAACTGATTGACCTGGTAACCTCTATATTCCATCTTACTGTCATTATCATCTGACAGTCATTAGGTCACTGTGGTTGTCACCTTCCTTTGGGCTGCCTTGCCCGGTATATTGGTAAGGCCGGTAGATCCTTTCACTTTGCCACCTTAAGGTTGCCTTCCCCGGTATTGGCAAGGCCGGTAGAGCCTACTCATTGGTATCCCGTCAGGCTGCCTTGCCCGGTATACTGGTAAGGCCGGTAGAACCTTTTATGTTGCCACCTTACGGTTGCTTTACCTGGTATTGGCAAGGCCGGTAGAGCCTACTTGTTGATATTCCGTCAGGCTGCCTTGCTCGGTATACTGGTAAGGCCGGTAGAACCGCATACTATTCCATCTTAAGGTTGCCTTACTCGGTATTGGCAAGGCCGGTAGAGCCTACTACACTGGTATCCCGTTAGGCTGCCCAGCCCGGTATATTGGCTGGGCCGGTAGAGCCTCTTGTTCCAGACTCGCCTGGGTTGCTTTGCCCGGTATATTGTCAAGGCCGGTAGAACCTATTTGCTATTGTCATTATCTGCTATGTATTGTTTGTATGTGTATGAAAACCCTATGGGATTGCCTTTAACTTTTCAATAAAGTTATGTTTTTACCTAAACCTTACGTCTGAGAGTAGTAACAAACCATGACAGGTGGCCACCCCAGTTCAAGCACTGATGGTCCAAACTTCCAATGCGAACCTGCAATGAAAAGGGCTATCTGCTACCACGCCTCTGCCGTTAAGATACGAGAACCTACCCTATGCAGGGGCTTCCTCAATCAGAAAAAGAAATAGAAATTTTTGGGCGATCACCTTTTGCGGCTGCCTCTTTACTATCCTTTGCTCCTATTATGTTACACTGAGAGGCAGGTAGGGTTTATGCTATTTATGTTCTAAAAATACTGTCAACTAGAAGTAGTAGTTCTCCTGTATATTGAGTCAGTGTAAGAGGCTACAGCAGCCCGTATATTCCGTTTCCGGCTGGCAAGCTCGCAAGTCAGTGTGGAAGATCGGGTTGCTGACAACTATTATTATAGTTGTTCACACACAGTGATATTGATGTTACTGGAGAACTAGGAGAATGTAAGTTTCCTGGCAAATTACAATCAGTGGAGGGAGGGATTTTTATCCTTGCACTCCCATTTTCCAGGAATATTCTGTTAGGTAGAAAGGAGGATAAGGACGGACACTTACTATTAGTGTAGGCGTTCTGATTACCAATCAGACATTAGGACTGCATTTTGTTTTTAATTCACTAGTTATTAAAGGGATTAATAAAAGTTATATTTTATACATATTTTTAATTTATTTTACCCCCTCAATTTAACCCGTGTGTTTGTCCTGTTGTCCCGTTAATATAGGAGAGGGATATGGTGCTGTTATCAGATTTTCTTTCTTTTTCTCTTTTTTTTTTTTTTTTTTGGTTTAGTTATATACTTGTCTCTAGCACATTCCACTTATTCTAATTATCACACATAGACAGTGGTGCACCTTATATTTCTTTTTCTGTTGATATTTCCCGGTTGGAATTCTGCATAGTGTGAACATTTGTCAGTACGTGAGGATGAGTCATCCTAATACCATTAACTTTATTAATAGACGGGAAAAATGGGCCACACAATTGGGTGAAGTTTTTTCGGTAACACCAAGTACCACAACTAAAAAAGAAAAAAAGATTACTACACAGGACATCGTATCAGAATATAAATCTATCAATGTTAAACTAAAGAGATCGTGGTGGAATAGGTCATCCTATGAGAAATATTTTGCACATGATCTCATTCCTAGGGGACTCAGAATTAAAGTTATGCCATCTGTACAATTGGATAACCCCAATTTAGAAAAAAGATGGGAAACAGCACTGAATAAGTGCTCTAATGAATTGATCAAAATATTGTTTGAACATGAGCAGGATAGGAGTGATTTTCTGTCTGCTCAGATTCAAGCAATTGAACAAAAATTTCATGATTTAGATTGTGAAGATTTGAAAGATAAAATAACTAAAATAGATACAGAAATAGATACCCTAGAGAAGAAAATCATTGAAAAGAAAATAAATAAGTTTCAACGAGATTTAAATGATTTCAAACAGGGCTCTATTTATCAGTGGAAAAACAGGAGCACTGAACACAGTGAGGAAGACTCTAGGGATAGTGAAGTCTCAGAATCAGATGCATCGGATATAGAGGGAGCTACTGGTGCCTCACAAACAACAGATCTAAATAGATCAGATTGGTATTTTTTGGGGCAACGCCAATGCAGAGGAAGAGGGAGAAAGAAATATCTAAATACAGGAGAAAGACAAGGAGGGGCGGAGAGAGATTTAAGAAACAGAGAGATCTGGGGTTATGGACAACATCAAACACAGAGGGGCTATCAGACATGGAGCAGGTATCGCCCTTAAACATTATTAATTTGAACAAACATACACTCAATACAGCACATCTTGATGTATTGAAAAAAGGTCTATCCTTTTCACCTTGTAATAAAATAAATACATTTGAAATCTATAAAGATCTGTTTCTCTTTTGCCGTAAATTATTGCTACATAAATTTTTCAATAAATCTGAATCAGAAAGTACAGATAACGTCAACCTGTTTGACTATGAGTGTTTTTTTGATACTAAATATGTATATAAAGAAAAGAAAGGTTATCAGGAATCCCACAGTCCAGATCCGCTTGATGAATTAATCAAACTGATGAACAATAATCCTGTTAATCCACATGGTATATTGAAACCAAAATCTGTGTTTACTCCCCCTGCTCACATTTGTCCTCAAGTACAAACCTTTGGGGAACTTGTCATGAAAGACATTATCGCATTGCCAGAAAGACAAGGGCCATATAATCTGAACAAACAACAAGTTGAAGCTATCAAGGAAATTTCTCAATGGGATGACATTGAAATTAAACCCTCTGATAAAGGAGGGAACATCATAATATGGCCCAAAAATCTGTATCTGACTGAGGCTTTCAAGCAACTAAATAATAAAGAATGCTATAAAAAGTTGCATAATGATCCAACTACTGACTTCCTTGGGATTTACATAAAAATGATTAATGAAGCTAAAGATAATGACATCATTACTGAGGTTGACAGAAAGATACATAAAAATTTAACAACACCTCATGGGAGACCTATTGTCTCCAGTTTAGGCAGTCTAACAGAAAGGGCATTACAATATTTGGATAATGTTTTAAGACAATATGTAGTCCATTTACCTTCCTACATAAGAGACACAACAGATCTATTGGTTCAATTGGATCAATTACCAATAGATAATTCCATTACATTGGTGTCTTGTGATGTGGAAGCTCTATATACGTCCATCCACCATGAAATGGGGATAATAGCAGTTGAACATTTTTAAAAAAAAAGATGTATCTGTGTCTGAGAACTACAGAACATTTCTACTGAAATTATTGCGGTTTGCGTTAAACCATAACTACTTTCTTTTCCATAACCATTACTATCTACAGACCCGGAGTACTGCAATGGGAGAGACGTGTGCTCCCACATATGCAAATTTGTACCTCGGGTGGTGGGAAGAAATGGTGGTTTTTCATGATTCACCATCAAATTGGGACACAAATATACTCACATGGTATCGCTATATAGAAGATTTGTTTATTCTGTGGAATGGTGATATTGTTGAGTTACAAAACTTTATTAAAAATCTTTATGAGAATGATTTTAATTTAAGACTGACTCTAGACTTTGATAGCTCTAGAAAATTTTTTTTGGCTCTTACGATCTTTAAGGGGGAGGATGGTTATCTTCATACAGACATATAGGAAACCAACATCTACAAATAGTATCTTACATGCAAAAAGTTTTCATTTAAAATCAGTAATAAGGTCAATACCTATTGGGGAGTTTCTTCGTATCAAAAGGAACTGCTCTATGGATGAACTATTCAATAAAAGAGCTGAGGAACTTACTGTTCGCCTGTTGGAACAGGGTTATTCTAAAACCAGTATTAAGAAAGCTAGGATAAGAGCAATGCATACCCCTAGAGTGACATTACTTTAAAAAAAAGACAAAAAGCAAGATAAAACTATCAGATTTATCAGCACCCACAATAATCGGTGGGATTCTATACGAAAAATACTGTCCAAACATTGGTCAGTATTACAATCGGATACTGTTTTGAAAAAAGTAATTGGAGAGTCACCGCAGATGAGCTGCAGACACTCCCCTAACCTTAAAGATAAACTGGTTAGGAGTCATTTTACTCAAAAGAAAGCAAGAAAATTACCCATAATAGAAAGCTTTCCGTGTGGGCATTGTAAAATATGTGCACACATGCAGAACACCACTGGAATATATAATCGCTTCCATAAATGGTGTAAATTCAATCATTACATCAATTGTGATACAGAAAATGTGGTGTATGCGATCCAATGCCCATGTCATAAACTATATGTTGGGAAAACATATAGGAAATTGAAAATAAGAATAAGAGAGCACCTAAGAAATATTGAGAATGCAACTAGGGATAAGAATCAGGGCAAATCCCTAACAAGAAGAGTAGACATTTTCTGAAAAAACGTGACTCAAAAATCAATAATATCAAAGCCTTTGGCTTGAATCGCATCTCTTTGGGTTTAAGGAAAGGAGATGTGGAAAACAAGTTATTAAAAAGTGAAAATAGTTGGATTTTAATCTTAACACCCTTTGGCCAAATGGACTAAATGAAGGTATGCGCCTGTCAGCACATATTTAAAAACTTTGGGTATCACTATAGCTGTAAATATACAGTAGTAATCCCTTCAATCAATATTTAGCACTAGTGATAATTCAGTTAGATTGTGCTGTAATCATAATGATTATTACCACTACGAGTGATTATAAAGAACATGGGTAGTAATCTGATCCATTGGGAACAGAATAATTGCTAAATTAGGCAATTCAAGTACATTATGGTATAGTTGGATCTTTGAATAGATACATTACCTTATGGATTGATAAACTATACCTAAAATATTTTGACACGTAATATTTTGTATCTAATTGCTGTATTGGGATTAAACTATAAAATAGCAATACATATACTATTGGGTATATTTGGGTGTTGGCGATATTTAGGTTTTGCCTTAAGATTTATTATCTTATCATACTAAGGGTTAAAGAAGATCATTGTACCAACTGTCGTTGAAGCTGGTGGAGTTTTCTTTATATTCCCTTGGAAATTTTGGATAGGACTGATTATGAACATGTAGATCACCTATACTATTTACCAGATAGTGCTGATAAGTTTGACCTGTAGTAGATGTCGATTAATGATGACTCTAATTTAATGTACGTTGTACAATTACTTTCCCAAAAAAAAGCAGTGTGTGCTATGTGTATCTCGGTGTGATAAAGAACTGTGTTTGTATTTGTCACATTGAGAAAATAAACTGATGTATAATATAAAATAAGTTCCGTTCACTGAAAAGATGGATTAAACTTAGTCCTATACATGGCCATTAGTTGCTATACATATATCTGGTAACTGATGGGTTAATAGTAGAGACATTATGAACGTGACTCCTAAGGAGTTACCGATGGGATTACTCAGGTGTTACCTATTAGGGGAAGGGCATGAGAGTATAAAACCAGGCTTTTGGAGCTGGCTCTCCACCCCTTGATGAAGCTGTAATGGCGAAACGATCATCGGGTCTCTGAACACAGACACTGTTTATCAGTATCTTTGCAATCCTGATGTGATTTGATTGATACTTATAGCTCTGTATTTTCAACCTTTATTTCTCTCCTTCTATCATTTTTTGGCCTGTATTGATCACTTACCCAGCAGGTCCTTTACCCAATGATTTTTGTAGACAGACCGCTGGGAAAGTTCGGTGCGAGTGCTTCGCTAATTTTTGGGTGATCACCTTTTGCGGCCGCCTCTTTACCATCCTTTGCTCCTACTATGTTACACTGAGAGGCAGGTAGGGATTATGCTATTTATGTTCTAAAAATACTATCAACTAGAAGTAGTAGTTCTCCTGTATATTGAGTCAGCATAAGAGGCTACAGCAGCCCGTATATTCCGTCTCCAGCTGGCAAACGCGCATGTCAGTTTGGAAGATCGGGTTGCTGACAACTATTATTATAGTAGCTCACACACAGTGACATTGTTGTTACTGGAGAACTAGAAGAATGTAAGTTTCCTGGCAAATTACAATCAGTGGAGGGAGGGATTTTTATCCTTGCACTCCCGTTTTCCAGGAATATTCTGTTAGGTAGGAAGGAGGATAAGGACGGACACTTACTATTAGGTGTTCTGATTACCAATCAGACATTAGGACTGCATTTTGTTTTTAATTCACTAGTTTTTAAAGGGATTAATAAAAGTTATATTTTATACATATTTTTAATTTATTTTACCCCCTCAATTTAACCTGTGTGTTTGTCCCGTGTTTCCGTTAATATAGGAGAGGGATATGATGCTGTTATGAGATTTTCTTTTTTTTTCTCTTTTTTTTTTGGTTTAGTGCTTCCTCAATCAGCTCAAAATTTTTCTTGAACTAGTCCCTCAAGCCTTTCCGACTGAGAGAAGATTGGATTTATGATCTCGCTGTTGACAGGCAGAGCCTTAGCTTGGGCAAACCCTATTTGGGAGACGGCTAAACCAATTACTGCCAATTTCAGTGAATTTGCGAGGGCCTTTCGTAGTGTGTTCGAAGTTCCTGGTCGCAACATCTCGGCTGCTAAGCAAATCATAAGTATCCGACAGGTGAATCGAACAGTCGCTACTCTATAGAATTCCGCACCTAAGCAGCCGAGGTGGGTTGGAACGATGAGGCCCTGGTAGCTGCATTCGCACAGGGTCTCAGAGACCAAATCAAGGATGACATAGCAGCCCGAGAATTGCACCGACACCTTAGACAAATTCATAGAATTTGTGAATCTTATCGATACTCGGATCAGGGAGCGGACGCAAAATAGAGACCGCAAACTAAGGCCTCCTACAGGGCAATGGCACAAAAATGAACTCCCACCCGTGCCTCCCTCTCCTCCTGCGCCTCCTGGGCATGCTGAACCTGTTGAACCTATGCAGGTGGGTTTTACGAGGCTAACAAGGGAGGAACGATCCTTTCGCTGCAAAAATGGTCTGTGCCTTTACTGTGGTAAAGAAGGACACTTGCTGCCCAATTGCCTGATACGACCGGAAAACGCATGCACCTAGGATTCCTTAGGGGACAGGTCCTAGGTGGTGTTCAGCACTCCCCAGACGAGATTCCCTCCAAACCTGTGGTTGATGTGGTAATTTCCTGCTCCAGCTTCTCCTTTACTGCATCTGCTCTGATAGACTCAGGAGCAGCGGGATATTTTATGGACAAGGAGTTTGCCGCATTACACAATATTCCTTTGGTCGAGCTGGTCAATCCAGTAAAAATTGAAGCTATTGACTGGCAACCTTTGGTGCCTTCTCAGGTCACCCACGAGACATGCCTGCTCTCTGTGCAGACTGGAGCATTACATTTTGAGACCTTGTCTTTTCAAATCATTCAGTCACCACATTATGCGATCATTTTGGGTTTTCCATGGCTGTGGATGTATAATCAAAGAATGGAATGGGGCTCATGTGAAATATTGGTTTGGTCCGAGCATTGTATATGTCATTGTATACGTCAGCCTACTAGGATTTTGTGTACCTCTCCCTCCCTACCGCATGAATACCAGTCTTTCAGTGATGTGTTCAGCAAGGGAGAGGCTAGCACTTTGCCACCGCTCCGGGCGTATGAATGTGCTATTGATATTGCACCTGGAGCTGTGCCCCCTGGAGGTAGAACTTACCCTCTCTCCTGTGAGAAGAATCGTATGATGGAAGAGTATATTGCTGACACATTGGAACGTGGCATCATCCGCAGATCATCCTCGCCCGCGGGGGCTGGATTTTTTTTGTGAAAAAGAAATCTGGTGAACTAAGGCCATGTATTGATTATAGAGGTCTCAACAAGCTGATGATCAAAAGTGCCTACCCGATCCCACTCATCACTGAGCTGTTTGACCGTCTTAAGGGCGCCACAATTTTCAATAAATTAGATTTGAGAGCTGCATATAATCTGATCCGTATCAAGGAAGGTGATGAGTGGAAAACCGCTTTTAATACTCGTACTGGGCACTACGAATACCTGGTAATGCCATTCGGGTTATGCAATGCCCAAGCAGTATTTCAAGAACTGATTAACAATGTGTTCCGAGATTTATTACAGTCTTGTGTAGTGGTCTATTTAGATGATATTTTAATTTATTCTCGTACTCATGTGGCTACAGTACTTCTGAGACTCAGGAAGAATAAATTGTTCTGTAAAATCGATAAATGTGAATTTCACATAGCCAAGGTACCCATCCTGGGACACGTTGCTTCTAAGCAGGGCATTTTCATGGATAAGGAGAAGTTGTCTGCTGTGTTACACTGGCCACGCCCCAATGGCCTCAAAGCCATTCAAAGGTTTCTTGGCTTTGCCAATTATTATCGAAAGTTTATTTTTGACTTTTCTAGGATTGTCAAGCCTCTCACGGGGGGCTAAGGCTTCAGAATGGTCAAAGGAGGCTGAGGAGGCCTTCGAGGCACTGAAAGCTGCATTTGCTTCTGCACCGGTTCTGTCCCACCCTAAAACAGACCTACCCTATACACTGGAAGTGGATCCGTCTGACACAGGTGTGGGGGCTGTACTATCACAGAGGCCTGGTCCTGGTCAGGTACTTAAGCCATGTGGGTTCTTTTAGAAAAAACTGACCAAAGCGCAATCTGTATACGAGATTGGTGATCGTGAATTGTTGGCCATCATCCTCGCATTATGTGAATGGCGTCACTTGCTGGAGGACACCAGGGTGCTGATTCTTATTCTGACTGATCACAAAAATTTATTGTACTTGTCGGAAGCTAAGAAATTATAGCCAAGACAAGCTAGATGGTCTCTCTTTCTGTCTCGTTTCAATTTCATAGTGTCTTATTTGCCTGGTTACAAGAATGTGCGGGCTGATGCACTGTCCAGGCAGCATGGGCCGGAACTGGAGTCTGATGTACAGCCAGTACCAATTATTCCCCAAGACTGTATTCTGGCCACATTGCGAACCACCATCACTTCCCCTCTGGGCCAACAGATCTTGGCAACTCAGGCTGAGTCTCCCCCTGAAAAGCCCATGAGTAAATGTTTTGTGGTTGAAACGTTTCTGACCATATTACTTGAGACCTAACATGCTTCTCAGGCTGCAGGTCATGTGGACAGAGATCAATTATTCTGGTCATCGTCTCGAATTTTCTGGTGGCCAACTCTAAGATCGGATTGCACCAACTTCACTACTGCATGTACTGTGTGTGCTCGTTCTAAGTCACCAAGGCATCCACCAGTGGGTCTTCTGCAGCCTGGTCCGTAACAGAGACCGACCATGGTCTCATGTATCCACTGGTTTTCTGGGTGAATAACCTGTCTCGAAGGGCTACACGTACATCTTGATGGTGGTAGACAGATTTTCTAAAATGGCCCATTTTGTGCCCCTCCCTGGTCTGCCTTCCGCAAAGAAGCTGGTGGTAGTATTCGCCAAAGAGGTATTTAGACTCCATGGTGTACCCAAGGTGCTTGTATCAGACCGTGGTCGCCAATTTATTTCCAGACTAGCAATTTGGGACAGCGTTGCCCGTCATGTTATGCATGGAATGTTTTTTTTTTTTTTAATAAATGTTATGATAGTGAAATATAGCGTAGGGTGTACGTGTCAGAAAGGTACACACAGTGATACACAGACACATTTGCAAACACATACATATACAGGGGGACACACAGTGATAGGGAAGCATGCAACACACATACACTGACACACATGCACTGACATACACAAACAGTGACACACAGATGCAAAACAGAACATACATACAGTGTGAGCATTGTAAGCAACATACCTCCCAATATTTCAAATGGCCAAAGAGGGACACTTGTATTTAGGTGGTGTTACTGGGGCCGTGGCTGGTGGTGTATTTTAGAGAATTTTTAACCCTTTCAGTGCCAGGGGGTAAGCAAAGCATTGCATCCCCTCTGGCATTGAAATGATTAAGTTACTCTTAATGATTTTTTACACAGACTAATTTAACAGATATATACAGAAGTTTATACCCACATTACTGTGGGTTTCATTGATGTGGATCAATCTGATACACTTGTATATACACCACACAGTGTGATCTCCTAAATAGAGGAGCAGAGGGATTTGGGTCTCAAACAGGGACTGTGTCCTTATACACAGACTGTATACTATACAATGCCAGACCATATATAAATAGTTTGTCATACATGTTATACAGTGAGCTATGTACAGCATGGAGATGACTGCAGGAACTGGCACCTCTACTTACAGACAGACTGACAAGCAATCTGCTCTCTTTCTCTCTCTTTGTGCAATATATAAATACAGTCACAACCATGTTTCTGCCACTTACCAGCTCAGCTGCAGCCTTGCTCTGCACTGCCTGATCATGTCTCTGCCATTGTTCCACTTTCCCAGCTTCTCTGTGTTAGCAGGTCAGCTCCACACCATCCTGCCTGCTGATTGTTTAGAAATCAGCTCATTTGTAGTAATTGGCAGTGCTGTGCAGGCTCACAGACAGGGAATGAAGAAGCTGCATAATACAGATTGGACCATGGCCTTCCAGCTCTAGCTTGAACATAGTTCCCATCATCAGCTGCTCAGCGTGCGTGTGTTTCTCTGTATGAGTTTGTGTATATGTGTGTATGTGTCTGCCAATGTGTGGGGGGCATGTGTGTGTGTCTGTGGTGTAGGAGTGAGTGGCAGCCATCTTTTTTTTCAACCTTAGATAGTGGTGGGCGGGCTGGATAGTGGGGGTGGGCCAAAAATCACACCCCCATTGAATCACCCAATGGGAGCAGTAATCCTCTTTACTGCCACCCCTGGCACAAAGTCTTCTTTTATAGATATAGATTTTGGAGGGCTTTCTGCAGTCACATGGGCATTCAGTTGTCATACTCTTCTGCTTACAACCCACAGACTAATGGGGCCGCGGAGAGCTGTAACCAAGGGCTTGAACAATTTATTCATTGCTTTGTGTCCAAACATCATGATAACTGGGCTGAGCTGTTACCGTGGGCGGAGTTCACTAGAAACTGTGCCATTAATACCTCATCCAGGAGCTCACCCTTTCTTGTCAATTATGGCTTTCAACCATCTTTGCTCCTGGATTCTTTTCAGGCGCAGCAGATGCCAGCCCTTGCCTAACATATACGGCAACTCCCCTCCACATGGGCACAAGTGCAAACCTCACTACGTGAGTCCTTCCAATGCTATCAACGGCATGCCAATAACAGGAGGTTGCCGGCTCCTGTTTTTCAGGTTGGGGACCATGTGTGGCTTTCTTCCAGAAACCTGAATCTGCAAACCCCTTGCAACAAATTTGCTCCACAGTTTGTTGGACCATTCAAAGTCCTCCGGCAGGTCAATCCTGTTTCCTATGCTTTGGAACTTCCCGCAAGTATGCAAATTCACAATGTCTTCCACGTATGTCTACTCAAACCTTTGGTGTGCAACCATTATACCTCTGCTCCGGTGGTTCCTGGTCCTGTCCATATTCAAAACCATGATGAGTATGAAGTTCAAAGTATTTTAGACTTACGCAGGGTTCATGGTCAACTCCAGTACCTGGTTCATTGGAAGGGCTATGGGCCAGAGGAACGTTCATGTGTCAAGCCGTCTGATATTCATGCACCAGTGTTGTTGCGTCAATTCCACTCTAAATTCCCCTCTAAACCTGGTCCTCCTCCGTGGGGAGGGGGTCGTTGAGAGGGGGGTACTATCACGGTGCCCATGCTCAGGCCACAGGCGGCAACATTATTATTCCTGATTCACTGCCTCTCAATTATTGGTCTTGTGATCCTGACTCCGCCCAGGGCCAGCCTTTATATAATCTGTCATGTCTATACTAAGGTGCCCTTTTGGGGTGTACCTGTTCCTGACATTTGTTCCTGTTTTGCACTGATCATGTATGACCTGGCATGCCTGACGACATTCCTGCACATCCTGTGTTGCTGTTCCGTTGCTGACTGATCTGGCTGAGAACCCGCTCTGTTGCTGACTGATCTGGCTGAGAACCCGCTCTGTTGCTGACTGATCTGGCTGAGAACTCGCTCCGTTGCTGACTGATCTGGCTGAGAACCCGCTCCATTGCCGACTGTATTGGCTGACAACCCACTCCGTTGTTGATGGTATCTGGCTGAGAACCCGCTCCGTTGCTATCTGTGCCTGGCTGAACCCGCTCGGTTGCCTCTATCTGGCTAGCATTCCACTCTACTGCATTCCTGTTGCACTTGTCAGTAGTAGCGCCGCGTGGAGCTTCCATTCTCTTGCCGACTGTAGGCTGAGCATTTGTGCTATAGCTGCTTACTGAATAACTGCCACAGGCGGTGTGCCATGCGAATGACCGGTTCATTGCTGTATAGCACTGACTGAGTTACTCTGATCTCCATCTGTGTCTTCCTCCGCTTTCATAGCTGTGCTCACTCCCTGTGGGAGTTGCAGGCTTCTCTCTGGGCGTTACCTCTTCACCCTTTCAGTGCCTAGATCCTCTAGGCAGGGTCAGTGCTCCATTCCCTTCTGCAGTAGCCTCCAGGCTCTAGAGCCAGCTGTTGCATTTCATCACACTTTACTAGTGTGCGGGAACACAGTTGTGAGTAGTAGTAGTGAGTCTTGATCCACCCCTAGCGTTCTAGGGTTTTTGTACTAAGCAGTTGCCTTGGTACCACTGTGACCCTAGTCCCTAGGGTCAGTTTTGCCTCGTTACCTCTGGGTTCAGTACCTCCCAGGCATCTGGGTCTCGTGCCAATTACCTCTACTGGACTCCTAGTGTTCTAGGGTCCTGCCGCCAGTGCTTGGGCTGCGTAGCCTCTGCTAGCCCCTAGTCCGCTAGGTTTTGGTTGCCTATTGTCTCGTGTGCCTCCAGTCATTTGGGTTCAAGTTCAGAACTCTCTCCAGCCAGCTGCTGCCTCCATCTTTTTCTATATATCAAGGGACCGGATTGTTATTGCAATATATGTACTGTTATTGTGGGCTTGAGGGCCTAACCTATTGTATCTACTTCATCCTAATAAAGTCATTTTAACCTTACCAGTCTGGTCTGATTGTTCATCAAAAAACCATGACAGAGAGCCTTCTACACTCGGCCAGACATTGCTATCCTTTTATCTTCTGCCTACCACCCGCAGTCTAATGAATAAACTGAGTGGACAATCAGTTTCTGAAACAATAAGTTCAATTGTTTGTCGGTCCCCTGCACTCCTTCAGTTAGCAGAATTTACTTTCAACAGCAGCCGTCACAAGTCACTGCAATGCTCTCCATTCTTCGTAGTGCGTGGGTATCATCCCCACCCTCTGCTTCTGTCCTCTCCGTCCTGAGTTCCTGCCATGGATGATCATTTGGACAAACTGAAGAATCACTGGCTTCAAGTCCATTCCTGCCTTGTGAAGACTAGCCCGGTACAAGAGGACAGCGGATCACCGTCGTGCTCCCGGCCCTCATTTCTCTGTAGGTGATGAAGTCTGGCTGTCTACCAAGAACCTTCGGCTGCATCAGCCCATTGCCAAGTTTGACCCAGTATTCGTTGGTCCGGTTCCTATCCATGCTCAGCTCATGCCTGTTACATTTGCCCTGAACCTTCCTTCGTCCATGCGCATTCCTAATCCTTCCACGTCTCCCTCCTTAAGCCTCTTGTCCACAACTGTTTCTCTCCTCGCTCCGCGACTTCCTTCATCATTCTGGTCAATGGGCAGGAGAAGTATGTAATCTGTAAGCTGCTCGATTCTCATCTTGTTCGCGGGTCTCTTCAGTATCTGATGGACTGGTGTGGGTACAGACTGGTGGAGCGGTCCTGTATTCCTGCCTCTAAACAGCATGATCCTAACCTCCGCAAATCCTTTTCATCTAAACTTGGTCGTCCGGAGGCCTCCCTTTCAGGGGGGAGTGGTGTTACTGTTTGCAGTGGTCCCCTCTCCTTTGCCTCACCACTGCCTCCTTTGGAGCTCTTGCATGGCCTGATGTCTCCTGCAAATGCACGTGCTCCGATTCTTGCGTGATGGTGCAGACAGCCTCTGTTTTTCCTGGCCCTCTATTGGCTGGTCAGGTCCTATGGGCTTCTTTCCTGGGTCGTGCCTTCACTGATGTGTCTCCCCATTGGTAACATAGTAAATTAGGTTGAAAAAAGACACAAGTCCATCAAGTTCAACCTTCGCCTCATACCTCAGTAACTGAGAATTGGTCTCTCTTTCCTTTTTAAACTGCTCAAGCAGTGCTTCATTTGCCTGTTCCATGAGCTTGTTCAGCGTTCCTAGATTGTTTCTGCATTTATTACTTTCTGGCAACTGACCTGGCTACTCCTCTGACCACAGCTCTGACTTGACCTACTGGCCACTGACCCGGTGTGATGGAACCCCACTATCCTGATCAGGTAGCTCTGCCAACGTGTGCTCCCTTAACTTGGGACTGCACCCACAGATCTCTCCAGCCACCCAAACCACTAGTCGCAACGAAGTGTAGGGTGAAAATAAGAACATTTTATTGTGGAACACACAAGGTTTATACACTCACATAACTGCATTATCAACACATCTTAGAATGAAATAGGATACAAGCCACTGCAATCAACAAGGGAGTATACACAAGGAATACAACGAATACAATGGGGCCGTGGTGGAGGGGCACATATTACAAAGAGGTACAATGGGAACAATACACAAGTTATACAATGGGAACGTAAACATGGGGGACAAGGGACTGTAAACAGCAGCTAGGATTACATCACACATAATTACATCACTATATAATTAAATGACAAACATCAGATCAGAGCATAACTCTCTCAACAAATACACTACCCTGTTCCTGTGACAGCGCTCACAGCTGGGCAGTGTGTAGGGTGGGGGCCCACAGGCCCCTCCAGTAGCCATGGGCATGGAGGCCTCCAAGACAAGGGGCAAACAGGGCAGTAATTAATCTCAGGGGGAGTCCATACCCCATTCCAGGGCCAGGTACATAGTCTGTGGGCAGGAGGCTGGCCCTCAGCCCCCTCCAGGAGCCCCAGTAATGGAGGATTCTGTCACACCAGGGTATTCCTTTGACCATGGCTCTGATTTGACCTTCTGGTTACTAACCCTGCTATCCTAATGACCACAGCTCTGATTGACCCCAGGTATCTGACCTGGCTATCCACTTGCTATTCTAGTCCTTGTTCCTGGTACAGTTCTGTTCCAGCATACCATGGTTTTCTATAGTTCCCAGAGTACTCCCATCCTGGCTGCACCCTGATTCAACTGGGGTGGCACGCAGGCATTCCTGGCACATTGTCACCGATCCCAAACCTCATTCCCAAGTAGCTCAATCCAGCAACTGAATAAATGCAAGGACTATGTAGGTTCCTATTCCCTAGGATCCAGTAATAGGGATGTGGGACTTGGACAGGTTTCACTTGCCAATGCCAGCAATCATTCTGGTCTTAGTTCTAGTTCTGATCCTGACACGGCAGAAGCAGCAGCATCATCTTCTGCCCTAGCCAATGAAGAGGACTGTGGAAGAAGAAGAAACAGGCCATTCTTCTAAACCTTTCATCTCACCCCTGAGGTCATGGGTGTGGGACTATTTTTCTCTTGGGGCTGGCACAATGCTGTCATCAGCAACATTACTGTGAACTTTATGTGACAAGTCAGTGAAAAGGGGAAAAGAGGGGACACACCTTGGCACAACCGCTCGCATAACCCACATAAAATATAGACACCATGATATTTATGAGAAGCATGTTAAAGCCAAACCTGCACAAAATAAATCAGTAGCCACTGTTGCTGTACCCCCTGTCTCTCCCCAGAGTCCCCAAAGGCACCAAGAATGTATGCAGAAATCTAAGAAGAAGAAAAATAGAGAATCCCAGCCTGAGCCTGAAAGTTTGATAGAAAGCAAAATACCTGCCACATCAACAACATCTTGCACTAGGGTCCAGGCACGGAAAGACATAACAACGTATTCTGGTTATACTCCTCTGTCATCATTACCTCCCTCTGCAGCTAATATTGATTCTCTAGGTGTGAGGATGTGGCATTCGTGTCCAGCCATTGCTCTGTCTAAACATGGCATTGTGGTGGAGTATAATAGCAGGCAGGGAATCAAGCAGCATCTTAGGTGATTTCATCCCACAGAATATGCTAAACTCTTGGAAAGGAGGATTCATCATTATTATTAAGACTGCAAATTGCCAGATTTCCTTAGCGGAGAGGTCAAGGAGCATAGCGACAGGAGCAGTACTTGTATTCTGGGGTATAATTGATATGACAGTGCGGACCTGAGCATCAAGGTGTTTTCTTTGAATTGTGCCAGTTGTTTGATGTTAGTGCAGATGTGTCCATTGTTCCCAGCTGAAGTTGCTGATTACTGTCACAAATTCTGCACAAAGATATTAAACTTTATTGTACAGAAGCCATACTTGGAAACAAAGTAAACAGTGTCAATAATCTTCAAAATAAATTAATCTTGAGAATTTGTTCTGCAGTCCATTCAAGCATTGGTTTGCAATGGAAGATGCTGAATTTATCCTGGAACAATGTGCTGGATAACATCTGAAATGTTTGTAAGCTGGAACATCTGAGCTCAACAGAATTGTGCAATTTTAAAATGTTTTCTCTTATTAGGTCTCCCTGGCTGCAAAGCAATTTTGGTAAAGATAATGATTTTCTCGTCAATGTCTGACTTTTTCCTCTTCCTGGCCTTATTTTTTTTAAAAATACTGTTAGATTCTCTACTATATTTCTTTATGTTATATTTTATATTATGTCATAAGTTGTGATGTGTTAAGTAAATAAAAATATTCTTAGTTTATAAAAAAAAATACAAAGAGGCACAATGGGAACAATATACAAGTTATACAATGGGAACATAAACATGGGGGACAAAGGACTGTAAACAGCAGCTAGGATTACATCACACATAATCACATCACTACATAATCACATCACTACGTAATTAAATGACAAACATCAGATCAGAGCATAACTCTCTCAACAAATACACTACCCTGCTCCTGTGAGATCGCTCACAGCTGGGCAGTGCATAGGATGGGGGCTGGGCCCCAAGACAAAGTCTAAAAAATCACTGTTTCCTCAGGGCTTGTGCTACTAACAAGCCAAATTCCTACAAATCAATGTTTCATCACTGCTTGGGCCTAAAAAGTATAAATCCTATAAATTATGGTTTCCTTGGGGTATGTGCCTAACAAGTTTATGTCCTACAAATAAATTGTTCCTCTGGATTTGGGCCTCTAATAAGCATAAGTCCTACAAAGCAATGTTTCCTCAGGGGTTGTGCCTAAAAAGTGTAAGTCCTACAAATTAAGGTTTCCCCTGGGCTTGTGCCCAACAAGTCTAAGTCCTGCAAATTAATGTTTCCTCAGGACTTGTACCTAACAAATCAATTTTTCCTCTGGGCTTGGGCCTCCAACAAGTCTAAGTCCTACAATTCAATTTCTTTTTAGAGTTTGTCTGTGTCTAACTTGAGTCCTGCACAGTACACAGTACACACACAAACCCAAATATATCTCAGTTTTTTTAAGCCTGCTGCAATGCTGCTTACTAGCCATTGTTTGTAAAGAGAAATAAAGAAATAATGTGCTGTGGTGAAATTTTGGTGGGACAAACTACATGTTCTTCAGGAGGATAGGCATCACCGTTATTTATTACACACTCTAAAGCAACCATGGCTGCAGTCAGTTTTTAGACTCCCACTTTACTCATATGTCCCTGCACTGCTCCTAAATCCTTTCACCCTACCAGTTGTGTGTTTGCTTGACATTACTCAACTACTGTGTGTGTGTTTTTGCTGTAAAGTATACCATAAAACTGGTCCTCTACAAAATACCCTAATCCATCAAGTATCAGTCTGCCCCAGTCACAGCTTATGTCAGGGTACCTGTCTCTGTCACGTACCAATTTGTTATTTTATTTTTTACATTTTTATAATGTATTTATTGATTTTTATTAACTGACCCCCTATTCCAGTCAACAAAAAAAAACACAGTATCTGTTCAACTGATTCTATTACCAGACTCCATCAATGCACAGATAACAGCCATATCAGAAAGGAACTTGGATCACAGCTGCCTGTGTCTTACTAGTTCACACAAGATGATATATTTGAGGTCAACCTCCTTTCTCTCTTACTGTCTCTTACTCTCTTCTCTCTTACTGTCCACCAGAGTGACCCCAGACTCCTCTAATGCAAATAACAAATGTCCTGCCTACAAGACACCCTAAACTAAGCTTCAACATAGTAACATAGTTGATTAGGCTGAGCTAGTTCAACCCATGCTAAATCACCCCTGTTGATCCAGTGGAAGGCAAAAAAAAAAAAAACGCAACATTGAAGTGATTTCTAATAAAGCCCAAAATGGAAAAAACAATTCCTTCCTGACTCTAAATGGCAGTCATATAGTTCTCTGGATCAACAACCTACCCGCACTGTAGCCATCTGTCATAATTCTCAATATTGTTCTATGCAAGGTATCCATTACTTTTTTTAAAAGCAGTGGTAGTATCTGCAATCACAGTATCAAATTATTTTTATAAGCATGTCTTCACTAGCTGACAAATGTGCTGCTCTCTGTTCCTTTCACAAACACAGAAGGGCATAGTGTGAGAACCATTTTTGTACTATGCCTGTGGGTAATAAAGTAAATTTGTGATTGATTTCAATGCAATGAGCTAGGTGAAAAAAGCTGAAAAAGGGCACTTTTTGATGGAAATGTTCCACTAGGCAGGGTGTACATTTTTTTTTCCTATTTCTGGTTTGAAGTGAAAACCTAAGTCCCCACTTAGATGATGGTTCATTGCACCTCATAGGCACATGGGACACAAGGGAATCATATAACCTAACCATGCATTACTAATGGTAGTCTACACATATTCATAGGTAAATGGGTTTATTTTGGACATGTACCACTACAATAACATATGCTTTCTCAGTGAACAATCACGACAAGTGTGCGCACGCATGGGAGGCACATGGTGACCACGGGGCTTTTTTTATTACCACTTCCAGTTCAGTGCTTCCGGAGCGGAGTGCAGCCAGGCCGGGAGCTCTGAACTCCATGACGTGCCAGGACCGTCTTTGGTCCTTAAGTGCCAGACCAACATGACGGTCCGGGTACGTCATCGGACGTGAAGGGGTTAACATTGTAACCGAAGCTATGAGTCAACCACAGAGTATTAACAGCCAAAACAGCCACACTTATGAGATCTGCACTTGGCAGTTAAATTGGGTGGAGGTCTCACTCATCATACTATTATGGATATAACCTCATCGTTGTGCATATTAACCTTAGCTACATGGACACTAATTTTAACTTACACAGGAAGAACACAGACTCAGTTTAGTAATTTTTTTATGAAGAGTTTAGTCCTTCTCACCCGTCACCGAGGATGAAGTTTCTCTTCTCCTCACTCACTCAAATCTAACCACATGCCCTCTCAACCCATTCCCATCTCAGCTCACTCAAGAACTCTCCCCTCTACTAACTACAATCCTTACTCACATATTCAACCTCTCCCTCTCACCTGGCACCTTCCCATCCTCTTTCAAACATGCACTAATCACACCGATCCTAAAGAAACTCTCCCTGCACCCAAACGCACTGTCAAATTACCAACCAATTTCTCTGCTCCCATTTGCCTCCAAGCTCCTTGAGCATCTCGCATATAATCAGCTCACTAGATTCCTCTGCTCCCACTCCCTGCTAGATCCCTTGCAATCTGGATTCCACCCTCATCACTCCACTGAGACTGCCTTCACTAAAGTGGCCAATGACTTGCTCCCCGCCAAGTCAAAAAGCCACTACTCCATACTCATTCTCTTGGACCTGTCAGCCGCCTTTGACACAGTAGATCACCCTTTCCTCCTCCAAGTCCTCCACTCCCTAGGTCTCTGTGACACTGCACTCTCCTGGTTTTCATCTTATCTCTACAACTGCTCCTTCAGTGTTTCCTAATCTGGCTCCACTTCTCCACCCACCCCACTGTCTGTTGGAGTGCCTCAAGGATCAGTCCTGGGACCCTTGTTCTTCTCAATCTATACCACGTCCCTCGGAAAACTAATCAACTCCCTTGGGTTTCATCATCATCTCTATGCTGATGACACTCAAATATATATTTCCTCCCCTGACCTCTCCCCTTCCCTCTTGTCCCGAGTATCTGTCTGTCTGCTGTGTCTTCCTGGATGTCCTCCCATCAACTCAAACTTAACCTTGGCAAAACTGAACTAATCATCTTCCCTCCCACTACAACCAGCCTTACCCCAGATATTACCCTTACCATCAACAACGATACCATCACACCGACCCCTACAGCTCGCTGCCTGGGGGTCACATTTGACTCTGCCCTATCCTTCATTCCTCACATCCAGTCAATCTCCAAATCATGCCGCCTCCACCTCCGCAACATCTCTAGAATCCAACCCTTTATCACACAAGACACTACCAAAATTCTAATCCAAACACTTATCATGTCCTGTCTTGACTACCGTAACTCATTACTAATTGGCCTTCCTCTCACCCGACTAACCCCACTACAGTCCATAATGAACTCTGCTGCAAGACTAATCTACCTCACTCATCGCTTCTCTGACACCCAACCCCTCTGTCAATCCATACACTGGCTCCCATTAGCATACAGAATTAAATTCAAAATTCTGGTGCTTACTTATAGAGCCCTCACTAACACAGCATCACCCTATATTTCATCTCTTATTTCCAAATACACTCCCTCTCGCCATCTTCACTCTGCACACGACCTTCTGCTCTCCACAGCTCTTATCCCATCCTCCCACTCCTGCCTACAGGACTTGTCCCGTGATGCACCTCAGCTCTGGAGTTCCCTTCCCCGCCCAATCAGACTCTACCCCAGCCATCAGATCTGCAGATGCTCCCTGAAAACTCACCTCTTCAAGGAAGCCTATCAACTGCCTAAATAAACATTATCGCTAAGAATCACTCCTTGCGTGGACCACTGCACTCAACAGCACTTCTCACTCCCACCCACTGACTGGCAGTTCATGTGGCAGGAGGCACTTACACCCAATACACTTACTCCTTCTGTGTCAAACCTACCTTCCTCTAGGCTGTAAGCTCTCACAAGCAGGGTCCTCTGATCCTTCTGTTCTCCTCATTTGATTGTACTATTTAATACCTCTGTATATCTATTCCCTACTGTAAAGCTGTGCGATTCACAGACGTGCAGGACGGCCACTTTGTGTCCCAACATAGTCCATGTATTTGCACTGTATTATTTAGTAATCAGTTTTTATGTGCTTCTTAATGATTATCTCATAAACTGTGTCCAGTTTAGGCCCTTTAGTCAACCACCTTGTGCATCTCTCCTGTTTTGATGGCTGTCTTAGCATTGTGATGTGCCGACTTGCCTGCCATCATGTCCATTGCTGACCAGCTCCTTTCTAGTCTTGCTTTCTTCATTCTCTTTTATCTAATGTATCACTATCTCTTTTCTTGCAGCTGTTAGTGAAGGATGTGCTTGAAGGCTCTAGGGGATTACCCTGTACAGGAATATTATACCTGAACTTGTGAGACCTTGCTTTAAGCAAACCCCTAAGACAGTGCACTTCCGTCAATAACTTGTCACATCCACTAGGCTAGATTGGCTGTGTCTGTAATAACTGCATCTGCTCGGTGTTCTGGAGAAGGCTTTACACTGAATTGTCTTTCATTTTCCAAACTTATTGAATAAAATGTTAATTTTTGATTGGCACAAGTAACTATTGACCTTCCCTTAAATCCAAGTTGACATGTAGGCAATACCAGACCCCTAGCCATTCATCAGTTTTCTTTTCTCTATGTTATACCTGTGTATTCAAATATTTGGTTAAAAGCCTGAGTTTAATATCATATACAGTATAATTAACTACACCATCACATAGCAATTATCCTTGGTATTGCAGATGTTTTGTTGTTACTTTTAGCATCAATGTGAGCACTTGTCACAGGTGTATGAAAAATTAACATTGCACACTCAATATTGAAGTCATCACTCAGCTTCCTTCTTTCTCTTCTTTCTTCTCCTGTCTTCCTTCTTCTTTTCTTGTAGCTGTAAAAAAAAGGTCCATAAATAAATATTCCTTGAAAATAACCCACACATCTATGCATAGTATAACTCATTGAGTGCCAGAGGGCTACGCAGAACATTTCAGAGCAATGCATTGCATACCTCTCTGGGACTCCAAGGGTTAAACTTTGTATCGGTATGCGGGCAAATAGTTAAAAACATGCCCGAATTATGTTGAATAAAAATATCCTTGGCCTGTTCCATTTCTTCTCCGCTGTGTGTGGTGGTGTCAGCAGAGAAAGAGATTTGCAGGAGAGCCCCCCCTTGTACCCATTCCATAATGAAAGAATTTCAACAGAGACTACCCTTATATATGGGAAGACTCTGTTCCAGTTCCCTCACAGTCATTGGCTGGGATGTGTGCTTACGCACCTCCCAGCCAATCAGCTGAGGAAAAGGCCAAGAACATTTTCATTCAACATAATTTGGATTTTTAAGAAACATGGGCACAATTTCTTAAACACTCGGGCATGTTATTAACTATTTAACCATACACCTATACACAGTTTAACCCTTGGAGTCCCAGAGTGGTACACAAAGCATTGCTCCGCAATGTGCTGCATACCCCTCTGGCACTCAAGGGGGTTAAACTATGCATAGATATGTGGATTATTTTCAGGGAACATTTATTTATGGTTAGCTTTTTTCCTTTGATGTTTCCATTATTGCTGCTATTTAATGGCAACTTTTTAATTGACAACAAGGCCTTTTCTGTGGCCCAACATCTGTTGTGCTTATAGCTTTTAGGGATATTGAATAGCTCGTTAGCACTGTTTGCTAATGGGCCAGTATGCAATTTTGCCCTGCCGGCTGTTTTACTGGCTTCAGTGCAGTAGGATGACTTCTGCATTTTTCCATGTTTTAGGTACTTTGTCGAGTAGTAGGTATTTTTAAAATAATTTAGCTAAGGCTTTGAATGGGTTGACCTCTGGATTTCAACACTTTTAGAGTGCCTTTATCAGGTCCAGCTGCTTTGCCATTTTTCATTGATTGCATTTGCAGCTTCTATGTATTTTACCAAAACTTCTGGCACAGTTTCAGCCTCTTGCACTGCATTCAGTAGTCATCCTTCATCCTTATAAAGATATGACCACCCCCCTCCTGTGGCACACACAGGACTTTTTTTGTATTACCTTATATTCAGAGCTTGTTGGGGGGGGGGCCTGATAAAGAAGAATAATAATTAAAAAAAAATAACCCTCTGTGTGCCACTGAGGATCTAATGCATGGCATTTGTCTGGGGCAGACAAAGGATTTTTTCCCTTCATTATTTTGTATTCAGACCTCATTGTGGGACATCAGGAGGCGTTCTGATGTCCCCCAATGAGGTCTACACAAAAATATTTTGGGGAAAAAACACCAAAAAACCTGCATGTGTCACATGTGGGTCCAACAAACGTGTTTTGCAATGCACTGGACCCCCCTGTGGCACACACACAATTTTTCTCCATTATTTTTTAATCAGACATTGTTGGGGGGCATCAGAAGTGGTACTGAATGAATAAAAAAAATATCTACAAAAAATGAATAAATGAATAAAAAAAAATCTACAAAAAATTAACTCTTTGGGGGCAACAGAGTATGCATTTTGCTTTGCAGTGCATTGGACACCCCTCTGGCATGCACACAATATGCCTCCAATCCTCCCCCCCCAATGTACTACCCTACCCACCAGCTTAGTTCCACATCCCACTGGCAGTCCCATTCCCCCAGAATACAGAACACAAAAGATATTCCAAAAGAAGGAAGAAGCAAGCATGATCCTTATTCAGCACTCCTGTGCTGTATTCCCATAGCAAATGGCAATGATAACCATGGCAAGGACAAATGTGATAGATGAAGCTGTAGCAGAAAATTACACTAATTTACACTAATTTAAAATCACACTTTATTAGTATATTAAAAAGTATGTCTTTAAAACTGTCTTATTTTCAGCACTATTTGTTAACAAAAATACACTTTAACTGTACATAACAGTGAAAGTTGTGTGTGGGTAAAGGAGTCCCACACCTAATCATTCAATGGTTATTTTTTACGTGAGGTGTGAATCGACACTTAATTCTAATTAATATTTAGTTATTATCATCATTCACAATAGAAGTATGAAATTCCACAGGTATGAGCTGTTATTGAATGGAGGAATGTATCATGTGATCTCTTATCCTTTTATTTTTTACACCCTCTCTTTCAGACTGACAATTATCAGTTTAGTTGGTGTTTTAAATAGGGAGAGTTATGCATATGCTTGATTGGAATAATATCTCCCGTTCATTCAAAAAAACTTCCTCATGTGTTGAGTAAATCAAGTAAACTATGATGATAGGGTCAGCTCAGTACTTAAATGATCTGCAATGTCATAAAGACTTATTATACAGATCTTAACTGGGTCTCTAAAATGAGTTAAAGAGGACACTAAACTCCCTCCCTGAAGTCATAGATTAAATCATAGACCTGGATTAATTGAAAAATTATTGAGGGAAGATCCCAATCTGGGAAATATTACCAGATCATATGTCCTCAGCAAAAAGATAATTCTTTACAAATGGTTAATTATAATCCCGGACAGCCAGCCTGTAATTGCAGACTAGCTAAGTGGATAGTCACTGAGGTTGTTCTTGGATAGAGATACAGTCAGCCAAAGTATAAATCACTGTGTCTTTAGGTAATAGGTATGTTACGTTGTGACGGAGACCCGCTCTCTGAATATTTCTTTAAGCTACGCCAGAGAGACAGCGGGAGATTAGGGAGCTCAATGCATGGCTGAAGTCTTGGTGTAAGAAGGAGGGCTTTGGGTTTTTAGAGCACTGGGCTGATTTTGCTTTGGGGTACAATCTCTATAGCAGGGATGGATTGCACCTGAATGCAAGAGGGTCTCAAGTGCTTGGGGAGAGGATTACTAGACGGTTGGAGGAGATTTTAAACTAGGAAGGGGGGGGGCAATAAATACTGGGATAGATAGTATAAAAAGGGAAGGCGATGTAGTTAATAACCAGGTGGGAGGATCTGGGGCGGGGTTAGTACAGATGATAGGGAGAAGCCTATAAACCACGTCAAAACTAAATCACAAATGGAACACAGCAGTGGCATAAATTGTATGCTTGCAAATGCCAGAAGTTTAACTGATAAAATAGGGGAACTGGAGCTGGTAGCTGAAATTGAAAACTATGACTTGATAGGCATAACAGAAACATGGTGGGATGACACACATGATTGGTCAATCAGTTTATAAACCACCAAACATTGGTGACCTTGAAGAATCAAAGCTATTAATGCAAATAGAAAAGGCTACTCAAATAGGGAGAACTATAATTATGGGGGATTTTAATTATCCAGAAATAGACTGGAAAAATGGAACAGCTAATTCTGCTAAAAGAAGCAAGTTTCTGAACTTGTTGAATGATAATTTTTTGTCACAACTAGTGCAGACCTCAACCAGAGGGAATGCATGTCTGGATTTGGTAATAACTGACCATGAAGAACTTATCTCTAACATCCAAGTTAGGGAGCACTTGGGGAATAGTGACCATAACATGGTATCGTTTGAGATTAATTCAAAAAAGCAATTTGGTATGGGTTCCACCAAAACACTGAATTTTAAAAAGGCCAACTTTAGCAGGTTTAATTCATCCCTTGGTCTCGTTGACTGGGATAAAATATTTTCAGGAAAAAACCAGAAGGTAAGTGGAATGCCTTCAAAATAACATTGAAAAATACACACATAAATTTATCCCTGTTGGAAACAAATACAAAAGAAGCAAATTAAAAACAATGTGGCTAAACAGTAAAGTAATTCATGAAATAAATAATAAGAAAGCAGCATTTAAACATTACAAAGCTGAGGGATCAGCAGAGGCATTTGCAGAATACAAAAATGTCAACAAAACCTGTAAAAAAGCTATTAAATTAGCTAGACTGGAGAATGAAAAAAATATTGCTAAGGAGAGCAAAAGAAACCCAAAAAAAATCTTTAAATACATTAATGGCAAAAAAATTAAAGTGTGATAATGCTGGGTCCTTGTTATCTGAAATGGGTGAGATGGTCAAAGGGGAGAGAGAGAAGGCAGATATTTTAAATAATTTCTTTTCTTCTGTTTTTACCAAGGAAGATCCAATGGACAAGAATCTGCAAGCTACTTTTACAGAACAGTCACAGCAAGCACGGGACTGGCTAACACAAGAAAAAGTGTTAAAACAATTGAATGGTGTTAAGGTAGACAAAGCTCCGGGGCAGATGGTATATACCCACGGGTACTTAAAGAGCTAAGCCAGACCCTGGCCAGACCGTTATATTTGATTTTCAGGGATTCTTTTATTTCAGGTATGGTACCCATGGATTGGCGTAAAGCAGGTGTGGTGCCCATACTTAAAAAGGGATCAAAGTCACAGCCAGGAAATTACAGACCTGTAAGCTTGACATCTGTGGTAGGGAAGCTGTTTGAAAGGTTGCTAAGGGAATATATTCAAGAATTCTGCTGGAACAGGAATATCATTAGCAATAGCCAACATGGCTTTGTGAAAGACAGGTCTTGTCAAACGAACTTGATCGAATTTTATGAAAAAGTGAGTAATAATATAGATGAGGGAACGGCGGTTGATGTCATCTATTTAGACTTTGCCAAGGCATTTGATACAGTTCCGCACAAGAGGTTACTGTACAAATTAAATGAAATAGGCCTAGGGGAAAATGTTTGTGTGTGGATCAGAAATTGGCTGAAAGGTAGAATGCAAAGAGTGGTAGTAAATGGCAAGTTCTCCAGTTGGATAAAAGTGATAAGTGAAGTATCTCAGGCATCTGTCCTGGGTCCTCTTCTTTTTAATTTGTTTATTAATGACCTCCCAGAGGGCATAGGGAGACATGTATCAGTGTTTGCCGATGACACAAAATTAAGTAAGGTAATAAAGTCTGAACTGGATGTGTCCTTATTACAAGAGGATTTGGACAAATTGAGTAACTGGCAGGCAAATGGCAAATGAGATTCAATATAGACAAGTGTAAAGTTATGCATTTTGGGTATAATAATAAAATGCAACATATAGTTTAGATGGTGTTCCTCTGGGTAAATCTACTAATGAAAAGAATTTGGGAGTAATGGTAGACAATAGACTTAGCAGTAGCATGCAGTGCCAGCTGGCAGCTGCAAAGGCCAATAAGATATTGGCATGTATTAAAAGGGGTATTGACTCAAGGGAGGAAGATATAATTATGCCTCTTTACAGGTCCATGGTAAGACCCCACCTAGAATATGCTGTTCAATTCTGGGTGCCCTTTCTGAAAAAGGACATTATGGAACTAGAGAAAGTGCAGAGGAGGGCTACAAAACTAGTAAGGGGAATGGAAAGTTTTAGTTATGAAGAAAGGCTAGAAAAGTTAAACTTGTACACACTAGAGAAACGGCGTCTTAGAGGGGATATGATGTTCAAGGCCCATATATAGGGCTCTCCAAAGACCTGTTCATTAACAGAACAGTACACAGGACAAGGGGCCACCCACTTAGACTTGAGGAAAATAGGATTTTAGTCTTACCTGTTAAATCCTTTTCACTTAGTCCATACAGGTCACTGGTACTCTGGGAGGCGTAAGTCCCCTTTAATAGGCAGGAACAACTATGCAAATGATTTGCAAGGGGCGGAGCCTCCCCTCTTACTTAAGCCACCTTCTGGCCAGAGCCACTTTAGATTGATTTGAGACCCTAAAACTGACCTCAGGTAAGCAAAAAGAAAGACTCCTGTGAGCATGCCCGAACGGTCTCCCACTGAATGCCACAGGAGAGCCAAGACTGGTCCCTTGACAGGGTGGGAGACCAGTGACCTCTATGGACTAAGTGAAAAGGATTTAACTGGTAAGACTAAAATCCTATTTTCACTGTCGTCCAATACAGGTCACTGGTACTCTGGGATGTACAAACATTGAGCTGATCCAGAGGCGGGAAGTAAGGCAAGGACCAGGCGCAAGGCCCAAGTCACTAGAACTGCTATGACCAGTTGATAACATAGCCCAAACTGTAAGTGTCAACGGACACCAACCAAGGGAACAATCCCTGAACTAACACAGCACACGGAACCAGAGCCAACCGGGCTCAACAGTAAGGAAGCACTAAGGATCACAGAGCGGAAGACCTACACAGGCAAGACTGCCTCCAGGACCTTCCTTCCAAAACTGGCATCAGCCGACGCCAGTACATCAACTCGGTAGTGCTTTGAAAAAGTGTGCACAGAGGACCAAGTGGCCGCTCTGCACAGTTGATCAGCAGAAGCTTGATTCTTGTAGGCCCAAGAGGCCCCAATAGATCTGGTGGAATGGGCAGTCACCCGGAAGGGAACATGCTTATTCCTCAACTTATAGGCTTCATGGATGGTAGCCTTGATCCAAGAGGCAATGGTAACTTTGGAAGCCGGTCTCCCTGCCCTAGGCCCCTCAGGAATGACGAATAGAGCGTCAGACTTCCTGATAGACTTGGTGCGATGAACATAAAACTTGAGGCAACGCACCACATCCAACAGATGGAGATCTCGTTCCTTGTCAGATGAAGGATTAGGGCAGAAAGAGGGAACCACAATCTCCTGATTGATGTGAAACTCGGACACAACCTTGGGTAAGAATTCCTTGGTAGTGCGAAGCACAGCCTTATCCTTGCGGAACACCAGGTAAGGAGGTTTACAAGACAAAGCCTGTAACTCTGCCACCCGGCGCACTGACACAATAGCCAAAAGGAAGTCACAAGACGTAATGGAATGGAAGCCAAGGATTCAAACGGTGGTCGCTGTAGAACTCCCAGCACCAAATTGAGATCCCACTGGGAAGCAGGACTCTTGAAGGCAGGTCGAACATGAGTCACACCTTGGAAGAAGACTTTCACATCAGGAAGGATAGCAATCCTTTCCTGGAAAAGCCCAGACAAGGCAGAAGTCTGAACTTTGAGGGAACTCAGACTGAGCCCCTTATCCACACCGTCCTGCAAGAAGGCCAGGACAGTGGGAAGATGGAAGTCAAGGGATAACTTCTTATCAGAACACCATGTCACAAAAGTAGACCATATGCGATGATAGATCTTGGAAGACACAGGCTTACGAGCACTGAGCATAGTCGACACCACAGAAGGAGAAAATCCTTTCTTTGCTAGAATCGAGGATTCAACCGCCATGCCATCAAATGGAGAGAGTGAACATCCTCCTTCCACAGATACCCCTGAAGAAGTAGGTCCGGACGGGCGGGAAGTGGGATCGGATCCTTCACTGACATGGCCATCAACTCCGGAAACCAGGACTGGCGAGGCCAGTTTGGAGCAATCAGGATGACAGGACAACGTTCTCTCTTCAACTTCTGGATAACTCTGACCAATAGAGGAAGAGGAGGGAAGATGTAAGCCAGGGGGAAGTCCCAAGGGATCGACAAGGCATCCACTGCTAGAGCAAGGGAGTCCCTCAACCGGGAGCAAAACACCGGAACCTTCCTGTTGTGTCTGGTAGCCATCAGATCCACCACAGGCATCCCCCACCGTTGAGTGAGCATGTGAAACACCTCTGGGTGAAGAGCCCATTCTCCGCTGTCGACGGTGTGACGACTGAGGAAGTCTGCCATGACGTTGTCCACGCCTGGAATATGAACTGCAGAGATGACAGGCACGTGATCTTCTGCCCAAGACAAAATATCCTTGACCTCCCACCAGGCGGAACCGCTTCTTGTGCCGCCTTGCCTGTTGATGTAAGCCACCGCCGTGGCGTTGTCGGACTCCACTCTGATCGGAAGACCGGTCAATTGAGACTCCCAGTGCCTCAGGGCTAGCCGGACAGCTCGAAGTTCCAGAACATTGATGGAGAGCATGGATTCCTCCAGACCCCATTTCCCCTGAGCACTGAAGCGACCCCAGACTGCACCCCAGCCCCGAAGGCTGGCATCCGTAGTGACTGTGGTCCAATGAGGAACTAGAAAGGATCTCCCTTTCAGGAGATGAGAGAGATCTAACCATCAGTGCAGACTCGACTCGACATGAGGAGGAAGAGAAACAGACTGATGTTGATGATCTGGATGATTCTTGCACGTCTGGATCACAAATCTCTGAAGATCCCTGGAGTGGGCCATGGCAAATGGTACTGCTTCGATTGTGGAAATGAACTTCCCCACTAGGACGACAACTTCGGTACTGGAATTTCGTCCATGTCCAGAATCCCAGCCACTCTGACGGCTATCTGGTGAGCCACGTCCTCTGGAAGAAACACCATGCATTGGCGAGTGTCGAACAGGAGACCCAGGAACAGAAGCCTCTGAGATGGAATCAAGTCCGACTTGTCCAGATTCAGGATCCAGCCATGACGGTTCAGGGTGTGCATGCACATCTGTAATTGCTGATGGAGAAGCTCCGCTGAGGAGGCCTTCAGTAGGAGATCGTCCATGTAGGGGGTCACTCTGATCCCATCCTGATGGAGCACTGCTATCAAGGAGCCCAACACCCTCTGGAAGACCTGAGGGGCTGAAGTCAGCCCAAAGGGGAGCGCCGCAAACTGAAAGTGTCCCCTGTGGCAGGCAATCCTGAGATACTGCCTGCTCTCTGGATGAATAGGGATGTGAAGATAAGCATCCTGAAGGTCCAGGGAGGCAAGAAACTCCCCTGGAGACATTGCTGCAATCACAGAGCGCAGGGACTCCTGGCAGAAGTGGGAAGTCACCACATAGGCATTGAGATCTTTGAGATCCAAAATGGGACGAGCTCCTCCGTCCTTTTTGGCTACCACAAACAGGTTGGAATAAAATCCTGAACCTGTGTCCCCTTGAGGAACCGCCTCCAGGACCTCTTTGTCCAAGAGATCCTGAATAGCGTCGTCAAACAGACGCCTTTTTGTGGGTTCCTGAGAAGGACGAGTAAAATGGAACCGAAAAGGAGGAAGGGAAGAGAAAGGGATCCTGTATCCCTCTGACACCACCTGAAGAACCCATGGGTCCGCCACTGACTCCTCCCAAGTCCGGCGAAAGATGCGGAGACGACCGCCTACAGCCGGATGCGGACCCGGGTTCGGCGAGTCATGCCGAAGCAGTCTTGGAGGTAACTTTGGGCTTCCAGGACTGTTTGGGCTTGGAGGAGGAGCGCGTAGTGGGAGGACCCGTTTGGGCCGAGGAGCGTGTCTCAGTCTGAAAGGAACGAAAGGACCGATTGCGTTTGGCTGGAAACTTTTTCTTAAAGACTGAGGGTAGAAGAGTACTTTTACCGCCAGTAGCCTCACTGATCATTTCTTTGAGTTCAGACCCAAAAAGCAAATTCCCCTGAAAGGGCAAGGAAAGCAAGGCTTTCTTAGAGGCTGTATCAGCAGACCAAATTTTCAGCCAAAGAGCGCGTCTAGCCACCACAGAAGAAGTGGAGGCCCTCGCCATCATGCGCACAGCATCAAAAGCAGCGTCAGCAACATAGTTCTGAGCTTCAGTGATATTAGCAAGTAGCTGCAACTGTTCAGATACCGGCGCATCCTGGCGAACTGCTTCAGTCAGTCGTTCAGTCCAGGCCGCAATAGCTCTATTAACCCATGCCACAGCAAAGGTTGGGCGCATGGCCGTGCCAATGGAGGCAAAAATAGACTTAAGAGAGAGCTCTAGCTTCTTATCCGTCCAGTCCTGCAGGGCAGAGGCATCTGAGACAGCCAAAGCGGTAGATTTGGATAGTCTAGAAACAGGAGCATCCACCTTGGGAGGATGAACCCATTTTGCCAGCTCCGCCTCAGGAAAAGGGTAAAGTTTAGCAAACTTTTTGGAGACAGAGGAAGATCTATCAGGATTCTTCCATGCCTCAGAGACCAGACGGGCAAGAGTAGGGTTAGTTGGAAAACAAACAACTGGCTTAGATGGCTTTTTCTGAAAAACATCAGTAGGATCATAAGTGGATTCCTGAGTCAGAGGAAGGTTGAGCGTATTCAGAACCGCTCTGATCAGACCCTCAGCCGAAACTTCAGGGTCACACTCGTAGGGGTCCCCAATGGACCTGTTAGATTCAATAACAGTATGTTCCTCAGCATCAGAATCCTGTAATAGTTCTTCTTCAGAAGAATCAGTGACATCAGGAGCTTCCTGTGGCTTAGGCAGGGAGGTCCTGATGGTAGATGGGGTCTGCCAGACCTGGAGAGCCCCCTGAAACTGAGAGGGAAAGAGTTGAAGCGTGGATCTGAGATCCCTAGTGGCAGCTTTAAACTCCCTCACCGAAGATGGCTCAATAGCGTGGCTGGGAAGCCCAGGGTTGCTATCTTGACCAGTACAATTAGGGCATAGATCCCCCACATTATCGCCATCCAGCCCAATGTGGCAAGAGGAGCAAAACGCCATGGGGGTAGCAGGCCCCCCATCCTCCTTAGACTTGGGTCTAGCCCCTAGCTCCAGTGAAGTAGACATGCTCACAGCGTCAATATACCCCACTAATAACACTATCACCCAGAAAAAGTGTAAATGATTAAAGTTTCACCCCAGAAATGTCTAAAAACGGACTTATCTGGCCAGCGAAGGGTTAATCTGTTGAGGAGAGAGAAGGCTCGGTCCCTGCGTAGTGTACTCGCCTAGGAAAAGTACCACAAAATGGCGGCCGTCATGACAGCCAATCAGAAACGAGCGCGAACCAAGCGCTCATGGGAAATGTAGTTTTCCCTTACAAGTACCCCAAACAGTGCCCGAAGCCCCCCTGAACACCCCACATAAATGAAACACATTCCGGATGATAGAGCAGGAGCCTAGCATTAAAATGAGCCCTCTCTGAAGTTGCTGTGACAAGCGGTTCCAGAGATATGTCCCACACTGTGAATTCTCATAGAGAGTAAAGGAGCCCTTGCGTCTGAGCGGGAAAAAGCCGCGCTTAAAGGCGCGGAACACCATTTTTAATAAAGTTTAGTAAAACATTAAAAAGTGCCCAAACAAGCATGAAACACATGAGAAACATAAATAAATGAATACCCAAAGCTCCAAAACCCAGAGAATACCACAGAAATTGCATAAAACAGTAATAATGCAATAGAAACACCCTATGAGTGCTGGAGTGTATTAAAACTCCCAAATACAAGCCCATCAAAGGGACACTGTGGGGACAAGTGGACCTTCAGCACTCAATGGGTGACTCACCTTTCCTTGCAGGACTTCTGTCTTCAGGTGACCATGATAAGGAGGGAAAGAACCAGAGGTAAATTCCCCAGTAGGGGAGCTGCTTAACACAAGCTGTTCCCTCTTCAGGGCATAAGGTCCACAGAAAATCCCTGGAAGCTGCACCAGCCACTTTAAAGGGGGCAATTCACAGCCATGGTCACCCTCCTAATGGTGGTATTCCATATTTGAATAAAAAAATAATAAAACACTAAGATGCATAGATGTTCTCTACCTGGTGTGCAAGCACACCAGGAACAAATCAATCTAAAGTGGCTCTGGCCAGAAGGTGGCTTAAGTAAGAGGGGAGGCTCCGCCCCTTGCAAATCATTTGCATATTTGTTCCTGCCTATTAAAGGGGACTTACGCCTCCCAGAGTACCAGTGACCTGTACTGGACGACAGTGAAAGGAGATTTAATCTACAACAGCGGAAGGGTTTCTTTACAGTAAGGACAATAAAGGTATGGAATTCACATCCTGAAGAGGTGGTGCTATCAAATACATTAGATGCCTTTAAAAGGGGCCTGGATACTTATTTAAAAGAGCATAACATAGAGGGCTATGTACGTTAGTATTGGGATTAATATTTAGTTAGGGCTTGTTGATCCAGGGAGAAATCTGATTGCTATTTGGAATCAAGAAGGAATCCCCCCCCCCCCAATCAAGGCAGAATTTTAAATTGCTATATTGAAGGGTTTTTTTTGCCTTCTTTTGGATCAACGATGGTAAACAGGAATAGGAAAAGGGTTGAAGTAGATGGATGCAAGTCTTTTTTCAACCTAAATTACTATGTTACTATGTAATATCACTCAAATGCTTCCTTAGTAGTGTCAAATGCACAAACACTGGGTATTCCCAAAAGAGGTATGAAAAAAATAGTTGACTTATCAGGGATAAAAAGAAAGTGTCAACTCGTAAGTACAATATAAAATGCTATCTTACTATGAAGAAGTCTCCACTATTTAGTATATTGGCAATTTGTGTGTCTTATTGGGCTATCATCTTTAGTATTTGTACTTAGATGACAGTCTAGTGGATCACTTTAAACAATATTGTTATTAACATTCTTCAGATTATGTAGTATACATAATTCGCTCATTTTATAAATGCTTTCTAGAGATATCTGTCAAGTATCTCAGATGCTCTGCGATGCGGTGGAGACCCACATGTGATATAACCAGTGGAGCCATTTTAATACAGAGTGTTTGATGGAACGTTTTGGCTACCACCTTAAATGTTAATACTTTGTACTCTTCAAGATATGCAGTGTACGTCAATCGCTCATTCATAAGTGCATTCTGGGAATATCTGACAGGTGTTTCAAATGCTTTGCGATGCGGTGGAGATCCGAATTTCATATGAACAGTGGAATGGATTTTGATAATTCAGAAATGTTAAAGCAAAGAGTTTGATGGGATAAATATATATATATATATATATATATATATAAAATTATCGATTTTTGAATAATTCCACCCTGCAGAGATTCCTTCCCATATCTGTGTTCTACAAAATAATACCGTGTTCTGTTATGCTGTCCTTATTTATAGTGAATACTAGGACATAAATCTTGTTGATCAATTAAGGTAGTGCAGTTATTGATATTGTAGATCTTCCAGGATCTAATCTACACATGGAGCATTCACTAGAAGGTACATTCTAGGGTCTGATGGATACCAGGAACGATCTGCAATACGGAGGAGACCCGCACCTAATACAGATCGGTTGTGCACATAAAGTCTTAGATATGCAATGAAGTATAATGTCCACTGTACAGACATGACTAAAATGTGAATGTGAATGACTGAAAGATGAATTACAGTGTGGAGGGAGCTCTGTTGAGTTCAAATACTGAAATTCATGGATAAAGAAGGGTGTCCTGGCTCTGGCTCACATACGTTCAGGGTGTACGTTATCTCCTGCACTTCCCAGTGCTTCGGCTCATAGTAGCTTGTGCAGCAACCGTCTATCTTGGCATCCTAAGGGTGTCTTGGCACAATCCAGTTGGCATACGCAGGGTTACTATCTATTCTCGTTAAGGGCGATTCCTATTCTGGTTACTTCAGCTCTGGCAGTAGCATTCCTCCTAGCCCACGGTGGTGGTATTGGCTCAGCTCAGTGCAATTGGGGTGCTCCCTGTTTCTACCTAGAGAGTGATTCAGTGTAGACACTTTACTCCTTTCTCTATATTCAGAGACTGTTATCCAGAGACTGGTATCATTTCCTGGGCGTTGGTCAATCTAAGACTGAGTTACTCCAGTTGCTCCTGTTAACCCTGTGGGGTTATTCCCAGTCTATATTTGTATATATATTCCTAGCTTGTATTGCACTTACTTTGTCTGTATTTGTCAATACTGTTTTTACCTGTGTTGGCCCCTAGGGGCACTGTTTATCATCCTGATTCAATAAAACTGTGTTTTTACTTCATACCCTGGTCTGAGTGTCAGAAAACCGTAACATATCCCTTCTCAAAAATCTCTTCTGAACTATGAAATCATAAAGCACAGACTATGGAATAGATGGAGGCTGTCATAGAGGTAGTTTCTTAGTATAATGAAGCTAATGAAGGACACACATCTGCATATCCGCCTTGCCAATTATAATGCAGAAAGGGGCCATACACACCATTTCTTGTCACGTATCATATGGAAAATTGGTCCAGACTTCACTTATAAGTCCCATTCTAACATACTTTTGGTGTAGCTAAGAAAGTGTCAGTCGGCCATTAGCATGTTACAAGAACTCCGCGGACTTTAGGAGGGGAGGCATGTCTGAGCTGGGGTTGGGCTGGAGAAATAGGTGTGTGGCCTTTGAAATGTTATTCAGAGTGCGTATAAGGAGGTGATAAGGGGGCGCTCACTTCCTGTTTTGTGGTAGAACAGCTTAAGCGGAGAAGGAGCAATTCGAGGAGTTTGGTGTCTGCAATTTATCATGACTGATCCATTATTAGAAGAGGTGCGTGAGCTTTTGGAGTGTGGTGGAGGTGCATGGTTGCGAGAGCAACTTTCTCGACAGAGAGAGGAGGCTGAAATACGTGATGAGGTGGTTCGGCCTGTGCGCAGCGCTCGGGCTAGTCTGCCTTCAAGAGTGAGCCCTTCCCGCTCTCCATTGAGGCGGAGGAGTGTAAGCCCAAGGCTTCGGGGATCGAGGAGCGTTTCTGTGAGAGGAATTACAGTTGATAGGAGAATAGGAAGGGCGTCATTGAGGAGCAGCTTGACCAGACAGTGTGAGGCGTCCTTCTCTGAAGTATCCCGTTCTCAACGGACTGAAGTGCGATGGCGGGAGTCTTCCGATGACAGGGGAAGCGGATCTGGCGCCTCCAGCCGGGATTTGACACAGGTGACAATACGCACTGTGTTTTTTGTTTTGGTCCTAATTTATCTGTTTTTTATGTTTTCATCTAACCCCCCCTATTTATTTTCACCTTAATTTCCTAAATAAACGAACACCTTCCCCCCTCTCCTTATTTTCCCTTTTCACCTTTTTTATTTTAATCTGGTTTGGTCCTTATTATTGTAATTAATTTTATTGGGCCCTTATTTCTCCCTGGGAGTGTTTGGTACTCGGTTGAAATCATGCTGTTGTTATGACGCAGCTATTTGGAGGGAGAATAAGTGGTGGCATGAGGTATTTGGTGTTGAGTATGACACAGAATGGATCAGTTAATGAAAGATGGAGGAGTCTCTGTGGGGAGACTGATTATTATGGTTATTTCTCTATTTTGCTTTTCAGGTGGATCCGGTTCCAGAGTCGGCAGGTACATCCAGTATGGGGCACGCGGATGTGGAGGCCGATGCTGGGAGTAGTGCTGGTGTACAGTCCGTGCCGATGGCGCCTTTGTCGAGGGCAAGTACGGGACTTTCTGGCATGATGGGATCAGTGGGATCTGATGCAGTGGGGACTTTACAGCAAGTATTGGGGGCTTGGCAGCATAGGGCACTAAGTGGTAAGGAAGGGTTGACACCTTCAGGGAGCGCAATGGGGGTATCGGGGTTTGGAGCTGGTTGGGTTCAGTGTGGGGTAGTTAACTCAAGTACTCCTTTGGGAGGGGCTGGGCTATTGCCAGATTGGGGTATTGGGACAGGGGTTCAACAAGGGCTTGGGTTACCCAATTTACTGGCTCAGGGGAATGTGCAGCAGGGGGCTCCCACCAATCTGGCCGGTGGTCATTTGTCAGGTGGTGGTGTTCAGCCTCTTGCTGGACAGGTATTGGGTACAGGGGTTTTTCAAAATCCTATTGTGCTTAGTACTCCTGGGGGGTCGGGCATGGCCTCTGCAGGATCAATATCAGGTTTAAGCGCTGGTGATGCTAATTTACAAGGCTCCAATGTTGGGGGTGTGGCGCTTAATGTGTCACAGGTGGGTGGAGTGCCTACAGTGGCATTTGGAGCAGCATATATGTGCTGGTCTGGTCCTTTGGGTATTCATTTAAAGAATGATGTAAAGGAAAAAATTTGGAAAAATGAATTTGTGGAAATTTATTCTCTCCTTCCACTGGATGAAGCTCCTCCAGATAAGGAGGAGAAGGATGTTGAGAAAAAAGAAGAGAGGGAAAGGCGTTGTTACAGAAAAATTTCAAAGGTGTTTGGAAATTGGATACAGGCGTTCTCTATACTGGCCAGTGTAATTGGGGAAAAGTTTTCAACAAAATGCTCATCTTTGTTTTGTTATCAGGATACCATTTGGAACACCTGCAGGACTTATGGCGGTCTGGCATGGTGGCATTATGATGAGCAATTTCGACAGAGGTTGGCAGTACGTCCTTCGATGTCTTGGGATCAATTAGACATTGGGCTATGGCTGTCACTTATGACTCGCCCAGCTGGTTCCCCAGTGGGGTTTCAGTCCGGTGCTGGAGGGTTGGGGCTCCCCGCAGCCAAAACAACGGCAGGAAAAAAGATGGGGTTCTGTTGGCAGTACAATGAGGGTCAATGTAAGTGGGGGGTTCGTTCAAGTTCAAGCACGAGTGTTCCGGATGTTCAGGTTCCCATCTCCTTAACAGGTGCTTTAAAAAGCAGAAGTTGGGTGAAAAAGGGGGGTCTGTTGGGACTAAAGGGGATGACTCCGGTGTCCGTAGACAAGATGCTCCCGTGGTTAAGGGCATATAAGAATAAGGAGGCAGCTAGGATTTTGGAAGAGGGTTTTGAGTTTGGGTTCCTCATTCCAGAGCAAGAAGGTTTTGGGGTAGCTGATACAGCTAACTTACGTTCGGCTGTTTGTGAACAGGGAGTTCTTCGGGACAAAGTGAATATTGAGGTATCTTTGGGACGAATGGCAGGTCCTTTTTCTGGACGCCTCTTCCGGGACTTCGGGTATCACCTTTGGGTGTGGTCCATAAGTCAGAGCCGGTTAAATTCCGACTTATTCATCATCTGTTGCTTCCCTTTGGGTCTTCTGCTAATGATGCCATAGATCCGGCTTTGTGTAGTGTTTCTTACACGTCATTTGATAGGGCGGTGGAGTTGGCTGTTAAAGCGGGTCGGGGGGCTTTGTTCGCTAAAGTTGATATTGAGTCGGCCTTTCGCCTTCTTCCGGTACACCCTGAGAGTCATCATCTTTTGGGCTGTAAGATTGGAGATGATTACTATGTCGACCTATGCCTTCCCATGAGTTGTTCAATTTCATGCGCGCTTTTTGAGCGCGTTAGCACATTTTTGGAGTAGGTAGTGCGTAGGGAGTCTGGTTTTTCATCCATTTTACATTATTTGGACGATTTTTTGTGTGTGGGTCCCGGAGGTAAGAATTTTTGTAGACAGCTGCTGATTACTTTGCAACAGGTTTGCTTGAATTTTGGGGTCCCATTATCGGCAGAAAAGACTGAAGGTCCTACGACATGTTTGCATTTTTTGGGTCTTGAGATTGATTCAGTGGCCATGGAATGTAGGCTACCTCGTGATAAGTTGGAAGCATTGCAAGCTGAAGTGGTGGCTTGTAGATTGGCCAAGAAGGTGACCCTTCGAGCTCTTCAATCTTTGCTGGGAAAATTGAATTTTGCTTGTAGAATAATGCCAATGGGTAGGGTTTTTAATAGGCATCTTGCCCAAGCCACTGGGGGGTTGTTCGTCCTCATCATCATATTCGGATGTCATCTGATATGCGGGATGACTTGGGGGTTTGGGAAGTGTTTTTGACGGACTATAATGGGAGGTCGTATTGGCAAAGGTTGGGTAGAACTAATGAGGATTTGGAGTTGTATACAGATGCATCTGGGTCTATGGGTTTTGGGGCTTTGCTTGGAGTAGATTGGTGTGCAGAGAGGTGGCCTTTGGCCTGGGAAAAAAAGGGTCTTACTAAGAATATATTGTTTTTGGAACTGTTTCCTTTGGTTGTGGCAGTGACACTTGGGGGGATAGATTGAGAGATAGTAAGGTATTATTTAATTCAGATAACATGGGAGTGGTTCAGGCGGTAAATACTCTCACTGCTTCTTCTCCTCCTGTATTGTCATTGCTCCGCTGTTTTGTGTTAATGTGTTTGAGACTGAATGTTACCTTCAGGGCACGACATGTGCCTGTTGTGCTGAATGTGGCTGCTGATGCGTTGTCGCCGGCCTGTCCGGGGGCGAAGGCCATGGGTACGCCTTGCCCTTCTTTCCTGTGGGACCTTGGTGGAGTGCAGTGGCAGACTGGGTGAAGAATTCTGTGTCGCCGGCCACTTGGGCACAGTATTCAGCAGTTTGGAGTGATTGGCTTTGTCTGGAGAATATGATTGGGAGTTTGAATGGTGATTTGGAAAGGAGGGATGGCGTGTTGTGGCTGATATGGGAATGGTTTTCTACAGGAATTTCACCTTCGTCGATTTCAAGTTAAGTGTCGGGATTATCTTTTGGTTTTAAATTAAGGGGATGGAGGGATCTAACCAAAGATTTTGTGGTAAAGCAGGCACTTAAGGGGTTACGTCGTGGTAAGAACTCATTAGATTCAAGACGTCCGGTATCATTTCAGTTATTGGAAAAGTTGTTGGGTGCATTGGGAAGGGTATGTTCGGATCCTTATGAAGCTATTCTTTTTGGGGCAGCGTTTTCTTTAACGTTTTTTGGGGCATTGCGTATAGGAGAGTTAGTGAGTTCGTCGTTTGTTTGGAGATGTTTGTTTGGGAAATGACTCATTAGAGTTTCGTATTAGGTGTTCAAAAACTGATTCTTTGGGGGTAGGGTCGTGGGTTACTCTTTTTTCTATTCCGAGTTCGTTGTCATGCCCAGTTCATTGTATCCAACGGTATTTAGAGATTTGACCGGATTTGAGTGAATCGTTGTTAGTCCATAGAGACGGTGTAGTTTTGACCAGGTTTCAGTTTCTGTCGGTGTTTAAATGTTGTCTTTCAGTTCTTCGTGTTCCAGTTGGAGATTTTGGTGGGCATTCATTTAGAATAGGTGCGGCTACGGAGGCGTCTAGTTTGGGGTTGGGATCTGAGACTATTAAGCGTATTGGGCGTTGGGATTCTCGACGGTTTATGTCATATGTTAGGCCTCATAGAGTTTTAGACATTTAAAGAGTTAGGGGTCTTGTATTATTTATTTCATTTGATTTCCTTACAGGTGCGGCATCCAGGGAACTATGGATAATTGGACATTCGTTCATCTTCTGGGCCAGTCGGCGGGCTGAGGTTCGGGAGAGTGGACTCCAAATTAATATTCTGTTATCTGCAGGCCGGGTTGTATGGCATGAGTATAGGGGGATGTGTTGGCCCCAGTTGGTTCTGGAGGTCCTTCGGTTGGTACGGGCTAGGGGGGTAGTCCCGCGGGTTTTGCTGGTGCACCTAGGGGGTAATGATCTAGGATATATTCCTGGATGGGAGCTTAGGGAAGCCATGAGGGAGGACTTTCGGAAGCTGACCCAGCATTTTCCAGGGACAAAGTTAATTTGGTCTGAAATTCTCCCTCGAAGATGCTGGATGGGAGCGAGGAATTGTTGGGCTTTGGACAAGAGCCGGATCAAATTGAATAGGAGGATCTCGAAATTTGTAGTAGAGATTGGTGGTCTGGCAATCAGACATAGGGTGTTCGAAGATCCTTCTGTCAATTTGATTTGGAATGATGGTATTCACCCTAATGATTTGGGTTTAGACTTTTTTAACTTGGAACTTGCTGAGGCTTTGGAGGAGGCAGTAGCTTTATGAGGGGGTGGGACTAACTTGTAGGTTAACTCGTTAGTCCCTTGTGGCGGATTGGGTCCTTGCCAATGTATAGAGTTGTAGTAAGATGGGGGAGGTCACGGGAGATGGTAGGCCAGCGGCCTATGTCTAAGGACACCCAGACTCATTGAGTCGCATTGACCAGCTAATGAGGTGCGGTTAAGGAGAAAAAGTTGGGGGTTTTGGAGTCTTCGGCTCAAAGGTGTATAGGCTGGGTTAGCCTATAAGAGATGGACATTGGCAAGGGCTCAAGGTTGGAGGAAAAGGATAAAATATTAAAAGTGTTCATTTATGATGTTTTGAGATAATAAAGCTGCGGCCTATTTCAAAATCCATAAAAGGTGTGTTGTGTATTTCTTGGACCTACACCCCATGCTCAGGACAAGAACTCCACGGACTTTAGGAGGGGAGGCATGTCTGAGCTGGGGTTGGGCTGGAGAAATAGGTGTGTGGCCTTTTAAATGTTATTCAGAGTGTGTATGAGGAGGTGATATAAGGGGGCGCTCACTTCCTGTTTTGTGGTAGAACAGCTTAAGCGGAGAAGGAGCAGTTCCCCTCCCTCCCGCCCTGGTTTTGTTTTATGTAAAAAAAAAAATAATAATTAAAAAAAAAAAAAAAAAATATATATATATATATATATATATATATATATTGTATTTGCAGTAGTATTATGTGTCACTGTTTTAATATATGTTTTACTATTGTAAATAGTCGCAGCTTTAATTTGGCGGATTGGTCCCTTGCCAATGTATAGAGTTGTAGTAAGATGGGGGAGGTTACGGGAGATAGTAGGCCAGCGGCCTATGTCTAAGGACACCCGGACTTGGTCGCGGGTTAGACGCCGGCCTCATTGAGTTGCATTGACCAGCTAATGAGGTGCGGTTAAGGAGAAAAAGTTGGGGGTTTTGGAGTCTTTGGCTCAAAGGTGTATAGGCTGGGTTAGCCTATAAGAGATGGACATTGGCAAGGGCTCAAGGTTGGAGGAAAAGGATAAAATATTAAAAGTGTTCATTTATGATGTTTTGAGATAATAAAGCTGCGGCCTATTTCAAAATCCACAAAAGGTGTGTTGTGTATTTCTTGGACCTTCACCCCATGCTCAGGACAAGAACTCCACGGACTTTAGGAGGGGAGGCATGTCTGAGCTGGGGTTGGGCTGGAGAAATAGGTGTGTGGCCTTTTAAATGTTATTCAGAGTGTGTATGAGGAGGTGATATAAGGGGGCGCTCACTTCCTGTTTTGTGGTAGAACAGCTTAAGCGGAGAAGGAGCAGTTCCCCTCCCTCCCGCACTGGTTTTGTTTTATATAAAAAAAAAATAATGATTAAAAAAAAAAATATATATATATATATATATATATATATTGTATTTGCAGTAGTATTATGTGTCACTGTTTTAATATATGTTTTACTATTGTAAATTGTCGCAGCTTTAATTTGGCGGATTGGGCCCTTGCCAATGTATAGAGTTGAAGTAAGATGGGGGAGGTTACGGGAGATGGTAGGCCAGCGGCCTATGTCTAAGGACACCCGGACTTCGTCGCGGGTTAGACGCCGGCCTCATTGAGTTGCATTGACCAGCTAATGAGGTGCGGTTAAGGAGAAAAAGTTGGGGGTTTTGGAGTCTTTGGCTCAAAGGTGTATAGGCTGGGTTAGCCTATAAGAGATGGACATTGGCAAGGGCTCAAGGTTGGAGGAAAAGGATAAAATATTAAAAGTGTTCATTTATGATGTTTTGAGATAATAAAGCTGCGGCCTATTTCAAAATCCATAAAAGGTGTGTTGTGTATTTCTTGGACCTACACCCCATGCTCAGGACAAGAACTCCACGGACTTTAGGAGGGGAGGCATGTCTGAGCTGGGGTTGGGCTGGAGAAATAGGTGTGTAGCCTTTTAAATGTTATTCAGAGTGTGTATGAGGAGGTGATATAAGGGGCGCTCACTTCCTGTTTTGTGGTAGAACAGCTTAAGCGGAGAAGGAGCAGTTCCCCTCCCTCCCGCACTGGTTTTGTTTTATATATAAAAAAAAAATAATAAAAAAAAAAAAAATATATATATATATATATATATATATATATATATATATATATATGTATATATTGTATTTGCAGTAGTATTATGTGTCACTGTTTTAATATATGTTTTACTATTGTAAATTGTTGCAGCTTTAATTTGGCGGATTGGGCCCTTGCCAATGTATAGAGTTGTAGTAAGATGGGGGAGGTTACGGGAGATGGTAGGCCAGCGGCCTATGTCTAAGGACACCCGGACTTGGTCGCGGGTTAGACACCGGCCTCATAGAGTTGCATTGACCAGCTAATGAGGTGCGGTTAAGGAGAAAAAGTTGGGGGTTTTGGAGTCTTTGGCTCAAAGGTGTATAGGCTGGGTTAGTCTATAAGAGATGGACATTGGCAAGGGCTCAAGATTGGAGGAAAAGGATAAAATATTAAAAGTGTTCATTTATGATGTTTTGAGATAATAAAGCTGCGGCCTATTTCAAAATCCATAAAAGGTGTGTTGTGTATTTCTTGGACCTATACCCCATGCTCAGGACATGTGTTTCTCCATTAGGCTTCTTCAGATTGAGATAATGATGTAGGGCAGTCGTATTTAAACCTTAATGGCCCCCTAATGGTTAAAGGGTTGCAACATAGTAGAAGATGATTGAAAAAACTTTATTGTAATTTACATGTCAGGCTAACATATAATAATAGAAGAATAGATAGATTATCATTATAGAATCAGGATTAAACTGATTACTGCTGTGTAAGTGGACTCATGTTCAGAGTTCATTTATTGCATGTCAGGTTTGACTATAATAGTCAGACTGGCATCTAGAAAAACAGATACATTTCTGGCATCTAGAAAAACAGATACATTTCCATCTCAAGATCATTGGGAATAAACTGAGAGAAGAAAAGATAAGATAAGGGGAATAGAGGAAGATGTTTAAAAGTTGAGCAGTCAAACACATCTCTGCATTCATACCAAATGGTATCATAGTATCAAGGAGAAATATCCATTTGTTTTCTATCTGCAATAATCTCCTTTCTAAATTACCTCCCTTGATGCCTAGGCTTACCTTTTCCAAATCCCAGACTTTTAAGTCTTTGATAGAGGAGTTATGGTGTAATAAAAAAAATTCTGGCTACACTGTTAAGGGTTTTTCCCTCATTCTGTTGCATTTTGAATGTTATGTAGGTGCTCCAGAACTCTCTATTTGACCATCCGTGTGGTCATGCCTATGTATTTTAGATCATAAGGGCATAATAAGCAGTAAATCTCACAAGTAAAAAAATCTTTGTTAATGTGAGTTTTTCCAGTTCTATCTGTAAACTGTTTTATCTTAATCATATATGGACACAGATTAGATCTTCCACAAGGGAATGATCCTTGAATGGTCGGCTTCTGAGAAGGTGAAGATAAATTGTGTCAAGATCTGAGGGGTTTGAGTTTGACACTAGAGTGAGTTTGACAGTGGAGCATAGACAGTGGGATATGGCCATTTTAAAACAGTACTTGAAAGAGAAAATCATCCCTAGAGAGTTACGGGTTTGTATAGGCTCCTCCTTCAGGGATGATTCTGATTTTTTAATAGAGTGGAATAATACACTGGATTCTTGTTCGGTTAACTTGATGAAATTACTCATCAAGCATAGAGCCAAAAAAGTGGAAAGTTTAGCAAACCAAGTATTTAAAATTACTAAAGAGATGGATAAATACAAACATCTTCCAATGTACTCAAGACTCGACAGAGAAATTACTGGGAGAGTCAAGAATGTTGAAGATAAAATAATTCAAAACAAATCTTAAAAACTAGAACAGAATAGGAAATACTATAGTGAAGGCAATGTTAGAAACTGGAGGAAAAACCAGGGCCTCAGTGTGTAAAATAGGTCTGTGAGAGCCCCAATTGTAAATAATCGTAATATCAATATGATCAGAGGAAGTCAGGGATCACAAGATCCAAATTTTACCTTGAGACCCAATAGACTGAATGCCCACAGAAGACAATACAGTGTAAGTAATAAACATTTAGAAAAAATAGAGCCGGGTTACCAAAGAAATCATGAAATTCTTCAAGTTAGAAATATAGAAACCAACACACAAAGAGAGAGCCAGGTTACTGGGAATTATAGCCAACATAATACCAGACCGGATAAAATAACAAAAAATCCAAATAATACCAATTCTCTCACACCTATATCCAATTTGAAAGATCCGATAGAGGGATCATCAAATGGATTGAATAAAGATCCTGTTCATTTTTTAGAGCTAAGACAACAAGGAGGGAGGAACCCTTTATCACCATGGTGGGAACAATTTCAGAATCCAAACCACTTTTCCATATCGGAAAACAAAAAGAGAACTTTGGAAAATGACCCAGAGGGAGGAGATGTAGGGGTCGTAAGAGAAAACACATTGGGAAGAATAGAAGATCCAAATTAGGTGTGTTCAATCTATCCTCACATATATTAAGTATAGAAGAGGAGAGAGTTTTAAGTAAAGTTTTACATTTCAGCCCAACAGTTCAACCAAATATGTTTGATCTATTGGTAGATCTGGACAAATTTAGTAGAAATTTGACCTTACAGCATCATTTCATTCAAACTAAAACAAAGGAACATACTAACGCTTCTGAAGATTGTGTAGTCTTACAAAATATATATAATGAGCTTCTACGATTAGAGGAATATATTTTGAAGGGTGCGGATGAATCACCATATAAATCCATCTCCAAATTTAATCCTGTTTCCAGCTGAGGAACATATATTAATACATTTTATCATATGGTTATAGGTGATCTTCACAAGTTAACAGAAGATCAGATCTATAAGATTAAACTTAACTTGTCATGAACTGAAAGATTAGCCATCTTGTCCCTTAAGAACAATAGGGCCATTACAATCAGACCCGCTGATAAGGGAGGGGGAGTGGTTATCCAAAACAGAATAGACTATATTGCAGAGGCTACATGTATATTGAGTGATACCAATTACTACATGGTATTACCATCAGACCCCATGACTACCTTTAAGCAAGCTTTGGAATCATTGATCTGTGGAGCCTATGAGGAAAGGATAACACGGGCGGAGAGGGACTTTATCTTGGTGGAAGACCCTCAACCTGCCATTTACTACCACCTCCCCAAGATTCACAAGTCCCTCTCCGCTCTGCCAGGACGCCCTATAATTTCGGGTATTGGCTCGTTGACATCCGATTTGTCCCAGCTCGTTGATTTTCACCTACAATGTCTAATATTATCACTAGATGCATACTTACTTCTACTCATTTACTGCAACTTTTAAAAGATTTTTCTTGATCAAATCGATATAGCTGGGTGACTTTGGATGTCATGAGCCTCTATTCCAATATACCACATCAGGGCGGATTGGAGGCAGTAGAAATTTTTTACAGAAGGACACATTAATGCCCCCCAAACAAAAGGTATTTTTGCTTAATGCAGTGGACCATATATTAAAGCACAATTATTTCTGTTTTCAAGATAAGTTCAACATATAGATAAAGGGAGCTGCGATGGGAACAAGGTTTGCCCCATGATATGCCAGTTTATGAGTTTTTTTGAGTTTTTCCATTTTTGGCAGGAGCATGAGTTTGGGGCGAACCTTGTTTTCTATAAGAGATTCATTGATGACCTACTCATAATTTGGCAAGGGGACCCTGTGGGTATCCCACACTTTGTCGAACATTTGAACAACAATAGGTGGGGCCTTAAATTTACTTACTCTCATAATCCCAACAATATAGTGTTCCTGAATTTGGTCCTTTACTCTGGAGTTTTTGGAGGAGTGGGGACAGTTACCCATTTTAAAGAAGTTAACTCTAATAGTTACCTTAGATTTGACCGTTGTCACTTCAAAAAATGGATGTGTTATGTCCCCTACAGTCAATTTCTCCCCCTTAGACAAAATTGTGATACTACTGAACAGTATATTATTCAATCCCATTTCATCAAAACGAGATTCATAGATAAAGGATATTCAGATGGTCTAGTTGAAAGGGCTTTCAAGAGGGTCTTAAAATCAAGTAGAGAAACACATTTGAAAAAGAAAAAAATAATTGGGACGACTGAGGAGAAAGATGAAGGTAGAAATCCATTTAAAACTGCTTTCATCACTAACTACACTTGTGCACACAAAGAGATTCAAAATATGTTTCTTAAACATTGGCCAATTTTACTGAAAGATGCATTTTTGAAGGATATTCTTGCAGAGAGACCAAAGTTTGTATATAGTAGAAACAAGACATTAAGAATATTATAGCACCAAGCATCCTTAAGAAGAATATTCTTGAAACACATGGGGATGCTTTAGTTAAGCAAACTGGTACCCACAGATGTGGTCGAACCAGATGCATGACATGCAAATTTATTACAGATAAAACCAGACAGTTTCGATCCAACCAGACAGATGAGGTTTTTAACATCAACTCACACCTGAACTGTGGTTCAACTCATGTTGTGTATCTGGTCGACTGCATCTGTGAGGCACATTTTGGGAAAACAATCTAAACAGTTAGACAAAGGTTTGGTACAACATAAGAGAAACATACAAAAGAGATTTTATCACGGTACCCGTGATTTCCTTCTGTCACTCTCGCTTGTGCCACGCTCCTATTGGTTAAGCCTGTTTGGCCTGCCCCTGGTGACCTTTTTATACCTGGCCATTGGCACCTGTCAGGTGCCCTTTCGTGGTGTTCCTAAGCCAGTATTGCTGTGCTGTGTTCCTGATACCGGTGTACCGACTTGACCTGTTTAGACTACGCTCCTGTGTTCCTGCTCCGTGATCTGACCCGGCCTGGCTGACGTTCCTGCTCATGACTTGATCTGGCTTGTCTGAGAACCCTTCTCCGTGATTCGACCCGTCCTGGCTGACGTTCCTGCTCCGTGACATACACCAGCTTACTACAACCCCGACAGCGTTCAAGCTTCCTGCTGTCTCTGAGGCGACATTCTGACTATCTCCTGTGATTGTGACACGGCAGAGAGTGAGCCTCCGTTAACCTGTGCAGAGCTGTACTCCTGTTGGCTGAGCCCGTTAACCCATTGTCACGGTTTGTTAAGACTCTTAGACGTAAGGTTTAGGTAAAAACATAACTTTATTGAAAAGTTAAGGCAATCCCATAGGGTTATCATACACATACAAACATCACATATATATAAGCAATTGACAATTGAGATAGGTTCTACCGGCCTTGCAAATAATATCGGCAAGGCAACCCAAGCGATACTGAAGGAATAGTGATAAGTAGGCTCTACCGGCCCTGCTAATACCAGGTAAGGCAACCGTAAGATGGTAACGTACTGGTTCTACCGGCCTTACCAATACCGGGCAGAGCAGCCTGAGGAATACACAAGGAATAGGCTCTACCGGCCCTGCCAATACCGGGCAAGGCAACCGTGGAGTGGCAACGTAACAGGTTCTACTGGCCTTACCAATACCGGGCAGGGCAGCACAGAATGGATACCCAAGGATAGGCTCTACCAGACCTGCCAATACCGGGTAAGGCAACCTAAAGGTGGCAACGTGAAAGGTTCTACCGGCCTTACCAATACCGGGCAGGGCAGCTCAAGAAGGGAGACACCACTAAGACCAGTGACTGTCAGATGACAATGACAGTAGGATGGTAAATAGAGTATACGGTCAAGCTGTCTCAACCAAGGAGAGGCTAGTGTCGGTACACATCTGAAACAAGTGCTGCTAGAACTGGACAGCACCAGAAACCTGACTGCAAGTCAGGGAGTAAACCAGCGTCCGCACGCTGGGACCAACAACTGTACCTTGAGCCACAGGGCAAATGGAGTAAACCAGCGTCCGCACGCTGGAACCAACAGGCAGTAGAATGAGCCACAAGGCCAATGGAGCAAACCAGCATCCGCACGCTGGGACCAACAGACAGTATTGTGAGCCGCAAGGCTAATGGAGTAAACCAGCGTCCGCACGCTGGGACCAACAGACTGTATTGTGAGCCCAAGGCTAATGGAGTAAACCAACGTCCGCACGCTGGGACCAACAGACAGTATTATGAGCCGCAAGGCTAATGGAGTAAACCAGCGTCCGCACGCTGGGACCAACAGACTGTATTGTGAGCCGCAAGGTGAAGGGTACAGGGATAATGTGTGTAAGAATTATGTTCGGCACCTATAGGGTTAAAAGTTACATTTGACTGATTCTGCAGAAATCTATGTACTAGGGAGGAAACCACCAGACTGGTCTGTTCTAGTTCCTCAAGGCCGTTATGATAGAATGTGCAGAATATCCAAACCCCCCACGGGGGAGGAGATGGGTTACTGAATAAACTGTTATCTATACTCCCTCCCCTCCCCCCCTTCCTGTGAACAAGTTTTGTCTTTCTGTTTTTTTATAACTTCTGTTTTCTGCTGAAACGAAACTGTGCACCTCGCCCCTCCCTGTAGGGGAGGGGGCTGTATAGGGCTATAAATGCTATGTATGATAAGAATAAAGAGAGAGCTTGTATTGTATACGCTGTTGTGTGTGTTTCTTTGCGAACTTTACAGCCTCCCAGTATACTGGTAATTGACATAGATTTCATAGACAGGCTGATCATAAGAGGGTGAAAGGTATCTCTTCAGGCAGCGATCCAGGTAACGATTCCCTAACAGTTTTTGGTGGAAGAATGCGGGCGGTGTGCATCCATGGGTAAGTGACTATATGTTGTCGCCGTCCCAGGGATCACACTGCCGTGTTACGGGTTGAGTGAAATAGGGAGATAGGGAGTGAGTCTCTGTTAGTCTAATATATAAGCGCTCTATATAAACGATTAGCGGTTCGAGGCACAGGTATAGTGCCTCCGGAACCGGCCAGAGTTCGAGGCACAGATATAGTGCCTCCGGAACCGGCAAAATGTTCGAGGCACAGGTAAAGTGCCTCCGGAACCGGCAAGAGTTCGAGGCACAGGTATAGTGCCTCCGGAACCAGCATATTATTAAGGGTTCGAGTCACAGGTATAATGACTCCGGAACCAGCATAGTTATAGTTCGAACCCCAGTGCTCCGGAACTGTTGTTCGAGTCCCCTGTATAGTGGACTCCGGAACTGAAGTTCGAGCACAGAAGGTGAGGATTCCGGAACTACTGTAGTCAGGAATGTCCACAAGATTTGGCCCTTGGTAGTCTCGAAGGTCACCGTGGATGACCATCCGGAGACTGCCCGATAAAATAGTGGCATTTGACTACCGGTTATTAGGCAACAGAACACTCATTATCTATAGAATCTATAGAGTCCCTCTGTGAGTCTATGTCAATAATCTACTGTTCTGTCCTCTCTTGTCTGTCAAATTGTTTCGTGATACTATATGGTTACTATGCACTTGTGTTGAAATATGTTTGTAGAGATGTCAATTAAGTATTGTATCAAAGGATATTAGAGGCTGAGAATAAGTATTGTGTTATTGTGTGCTGTCCCCGGCTCAGGTGAAGGTAAGCACTGGGACCGAGTGTTATTGCAGGTGAAGGTGAGCACCTGAATTTTACTTTTACTTTTCCTCGTCTATTTGATACTGTAATTGTATTGTATTGTAAGACTTGTTGTATTGTGAAAGATGGGTGGTCAAGAAAGTAAGACCCCAGAGATAGGGGAAGACTGTATACACTATGTAGAGAGACTGACAGGGGGTTTCTATTACATTATTCCATTCGTGTCTAATTTGGCGGGGAGTCTGGTCCTGCAAGATACCACCCACTGAGTTTCTCCCCTGATCACTGGGAAAATTTACAACTGTCTCATATTTGTTGCGCATGGCTAACCTGTTTACATACATGTTATGTGTCGTTTGTTTGGGGTAGATACGTGCCCTGTTCCGGAGGGATATAGTAAGTGAGCACAGAAAGAGGGAGAGCGTGCCCACATCACCAGAGAGAGAGACTTGAGGGACTAAGTTTAAGTAGTTACACGGTGGGATACAGATAAGTAGGGAATGGGGGTCACCCAAGGGAAGCCCCTTAAGGGCGTAGTGGCCCGGGATCTGGTGATGTTGAGAGAGGAGAAGGAACATTGTAAGAAAATGGGAAAGTTATTCAGAGTGTGTGGATTATTGCTATCAAAATCAGGTACTAAAACATTATGCATTCATTTAGTGACAGCTAGGCAGGGGTTAAGCCGCCATGCTTGTAAAATGTTGATGCTATGAGAAAGTTAGCGCAGCTCTGATTCCCCCTCCCTTCTCTTTCATTCTGCCTCTCCCCCTTGTTCTCTCTGTTCTTAGATAAGACACAAGTAACGGAATTTCAAGGTCACCAACGCTGCTGTTTTCTTAAAGGTCCTATTGTTAAGATGTTGTCTAGTAGCTGGGAACTAACAGCTGACAGGGGCAGGTTTTTGTACATTTATGTGGAAATGTATTGCCAGGATCAGGTACTGGTAGGCCACCAGTAATTAGCCTGGACAGGCACACGGTATTGGTTCTGAGATAAAATGTTGCAACATTTAGGTAAATTCAGTAAATTCAATCCTAATTTTGTGTAATCAATTGTATGGATCCAAGCAAGTAAAAATTATGGATTTGTTCAAGAAATTGTCAATGTGTTATAGATAATAGAACTGAAATTATGTTCTTGAGTGAGAAGAGGCAGGAATGTGGGGGCTGTCTTGTTGGAAGTGTCTGAGGGGGTTTTGGCATTGGTCTTACCGGTTCAATGGTCCTCAGTGATCTAAGACCGAATAGTCCAGCCAGTCCACCCGGCACGGTCACGGGCACCCCTTCCTCTCCTGTTTTTGACTTCTTGGGAAACATATATTTCAACTGAAGTGGTGCACCCAATGTGTATGTGTATATATGTGTATATATGTATATGTTCAACTGAAGATTTGTTGAATTGTGATTTAGCCTCCATAAGAACAAATTGTAGTTATGTATATGTGCCCTTTGCAACCTGTTGTCTGTTAATTAGAGAAACAGCAATCCTGCTTTCCCTGAAAATGACAGGAAGGGGTTAAATGCCTGTGTGCTGATTCTCTGCCACTATGAGACGATCGCGCAGCATCAGACCCCTCCCTCTCCTGTGTAATTCCTTCCCAGTTGTAATAATGTTATGGGGGAATGAAAGAGAAAGGATTGTTGATACATATAGGAAATTAACTTCTAATGAAATTAGAGACAGATAAGTAGGGACTGCAGATGCATTCCCTCTTAATGACGTGACTGATAATGTATTATTGTTTTACTGTTCTCTGATCCTGGGGTCCGTGCGGACATGTGGGGAACCTCCTTTGAATCTTCCTGGGGTGCAGTAGGTTGTGCAGCAGAGGGATAAGTCCCTTGCCGCATCTTTGTATGGATTTAGGGAAACACTGAGAGTGTGTTGAGCAAGCCAGTAAGTGACGTAATGGAGAAAGAAAGGACAGAAGTTATGTACAGAGATACAGAGGGAGACAAAAAGACTAGGCAGATATTGAAGGACCATGTAAAGTTTCATGCTTTAGCAATTGCAAGGAAAGTTGGCACTGTTGAAGCAGGTAGAAAGAATAATGTAAGTGGTACAGCGAGATCTAAGCAGGTAGGAAAGAATACATGTTTTTACTGTAAACAGGAAGGACATTGGAAGTGAAATTGCCCCAAGCTGAGAAATAAGTATGGATATACAGACAGAAATCCCCAGGAAGAAGGTGCATCTGTTGGTGGTGATGCAGACAGAAATGACTCACCTAATAAGACAGAATAGGAAGGGATCAGGATCAGTTTTTTTTTAGCATTATCCTATAGTGCAGGAGGGTGGAATTCATAGTGAAGAAAACTATCAGTATAGTAGGGGTGGATTGAATTCCCTCCTCTATGCCATATATACAACCTATGGAAGTTACCATAGAAGGGACTATGGTCCAAGATGGTTTTCTCCTATCAGAGTCATGCCCCATTGCACTGTTGGGAAGGGATTTGTTGACCAGATTGAGGACAGAGATAACTTTTGACGCTGACAAGATAGAGGTATATGTACCTGACTATTATGACTTGACTTTCCATATGGCACTGAGACACACTTCCCAGGATAGTCATGATTCAGACATCCCGGAGGAGGTTCTGCGCTCAGTGCCCTATGCTGTTTGAGCAGCTGGAAAGCCAGGGGTTGGTAGAGATGCCCGACCCGTTATTGACTTGCAGCCTAATGCAGGACCGGTCTAGGTCAGATAGTACCCCATCAGCAAAGAGGCTAGGCAAGGGTTAAGCTAATAGTGGCCAATATTTTGACTGAAGGATTGTATGACAAACTGACTATGATTCTCCTGATACGATAGTATGGGATGAACTGAAGCGGGTGCTGATGTTTGCCCCTGCTTTAGCTCTGCCAAAACGAGTTACCCTATTGCCCGAGGACATAAATGATCCTCCAGAGCATGACTGTGTAGAAGCCCTGGAGGAAGTGACTTTACCCAGACCAGATCTGTACAAAGTAAGTTAGAAAATTGTTGGGATTTGTGTGATATATATTTGTAAATAAATCCTAAAATGTGACATATTCTAATCACTGGGGCCAGGCAATGGGCTTGGGTGTCATTTGAACGGCTCCAGATAGATTATATTGGGTTGTTTTGCAACCTGTACTGGGATTTTAGTATGCTGTTGTAATAATTGATTAATTGTTTAACTGGCTAGAGACATTTCTTTTGAAAGGAGCTACTGCGGGATCAGTAGCTAAGTTGTTAATAAGAAAAGTAATTCCAAGGTTTGGTTTGCCTCCAGTCATTGGGTCAGACCATGGAAAACATGTTACAGCTGAAATTGTTAAAAGTAATTGTGTCACTCTAGGGGTGGACTGGAGATATCATACCCCCTGGAGGCCTCAATCCTCTGGACAAGTTGAGAGGATGAACCAGACTCTTAAGCGCTCTCTGACCAAACTATGTACTGAACTAAGACTCAAATGGCCTGAGGCACTTCCCCGTGCCTTGACTCACTTCAGGGTGACCCCTTCCAAATCCTTAAAAGCTTATTCCTTATGAGATCCTCTTTGGTAGGCCCTGGAATAGGATTGTGATGTATCAAGGACCTACCTTAGAGATTGGTACTCAGCAGATTATGGATTATGTAACTGCTTTGCAGCATACCCTTTCTTTTCTTCCCAGATTTTCTGTTCCACAGCCTTTGCTTTCGGCTGGCCCAGTGCAAGTTTCCAGATTGGAGAGTGGGTATATATAGTTACATAGTAGTTTAGGTTGAAAAAAGACTTGCGTCCATCAAGTTCAACCCTTTTCCTATTCCTGTTTACCATCGTTAACATAAGGTATTTTGAAAGCACTTCCATAAACTGTTGTAAGAGCACAGGTACTCTTTAACCCCTTCGCGTCCGGTGATGTACCCAGACTGTCACGCTGGCCCGGCACTTAATGACCAGTGACGGTCCTAATACGTCGCGTACTTTTACTCACCGTGCTCCTGCAGGAGCGCGGTGAGTAATACCAGGAACTGAAGTTGATCACTCCAAGACCGGAGCGATCTCTTTCAGTCCCTCGTTCGACATGCCGGAACACGTGATCAGTTACGTGGGACGGCACGTCGAACTCTCCTATCTGGTCCTTAAAGGACCAGGCACCCCAGGACCGCTGGTCCTTAAGGGGTTAAATAATATTTGACAGTAAACTATTACTATAATATAAAATTCTAAGAATGTGAAAATGATAAATTACTAAACTTACAGAATGTTTCCTTGATCTGCCTGGGAATCTCGTGTTTGTACATTAGAGATCAAGGCAGAAAAGCGATTTTGGGAAGAAGGGAATCCTGTAGCTCCCTCAGACTGAAAGTTTTTACTTCGATCATCTCTTGTTCCAGATCCAGAGAATGATATCAAAGGAGGCTTACTGCTATCCTGCTTGGTCCATGAAGTGGATTTGGAGAAGGTGGAGGGTTGCACATATCTCTGCGTTGAATGTCCCCAGCTGTCTGAGGGACGACCTTAGAGAACAAATACAAAATGTTATCTAGAAGGCCATCTAGTGCTTATTAAACTGGGCTCTCCACAAAAAACACAAAACCCGGGGGATCTGACAGAATAAAAATAAATGAACAGTAAAATTCTTACTATAAAAATAACTATATTATTTATAGCAGGATGATTTTGATTTAGTTCATTTAAATAATGGTGCACATCCAGAGAAAATCACTGAGTACAACCCCAAGGTATTGGTATTTTACCTGCATTACTGCAGTGTTAAGGTTGAGGTTTTAAGCCGTGAGTGATTCAATGAGGAAGAACAAAACCAAATACTGCTTATTTTATGACTACTAACTGCTCAGAAGCATCACATTTTAGACCTCTAGTGCTATTACAGAGGCAAAATCATCATGTCTGAATAATAGGACCCAACAGGGCAGTCTAGTTCCAAAATTATAGGAAAGCACCATCTGCTTAGGAATACCACATGTACATGTCAATCTATTTTGGAACTTGTCAGTGGGGCGCAAATGTATTCCCTAGGCACAGAGTAAAGAGAGGCTCCTTGCCCCCTTCAGGAGACAACCTATGGATTTCTAAAATCAAGCCAAACTACGCGTGACGTTCATATGTACAGACATGGAGAACAGAGTGTTTGGAGCCCCAGTGGAAGGGTGCATTGCAGCTTCTGTTGACAAGTTACAGCGCAGTCAAGCTGCATAAAGGAAAGACCTGGATATACCACGCCAGAGTGACAGCTGCACCAGAGCCTGAGCAGGATAAAGGCCCTGTGCCCTCCCAGTGCCCAGCAGATGCCCAGAGGGAGGCAGAACAGGGTGAAGGTCTGAGGCTTTTGTTCAGGAAATACCAGCAAGTAGGCTTATTGCATCACCTACCTCCGTGGGACAAGACCATCATGAAGATCCATCCCTTTGGAAAGCTAGCACCCTCTGGCAGTGAAAGTGGCCTGCTTGGGGAGGTGCCCCTAAAGATAGAAATAATGGTCTAATGTGTATTAACATCATAAGTGTGGGGGTGGAAGGCTGGCTTATGTATGCAACTTATGTCTCACCCTCACTCACGTAAGGATTTCTAAAAGGCCACCTCTGCACTGGGGTCAGATGGACTGCAGAGACACCCCAGAGACCCGTGAGAACTCCAATGTCTGGATCTACTTAGCACCAGCATGTTATGAACATTACGAACTTTTGCTTGTGCAACATGGTCAGCCCTACTGACGTTATGACCACTTGCCTCATCAGCGTGCCTGTTTCGCTAGCTGTAATCCAAAAGTATTATTGTTCTTTATGTCCTATTTACGTTTTTTGCTTTGCCTCATTGCCAAAAGGTGTAGTTCTCCTGGGTCAGGCCCTTACACCCAGCATTTAAGGCACCTCCACAGTCCTGCACCACTATATGATAATGCCTTATCCAGGTTGTAAGATTTGTGTGAGTCCGGGTACACCCGGACTCAAAGAAGGGATTGAAAGGATTGTATAACATATAGAAGGGTTAAATATTCTTAGGGTTAAATTGTTTGTGTAACAAGTCATTCCATATTTGTCAAACAGGCCATGTTAACATTATAAAGGGAGTCTGGTTATCAAACTGCTGCTCTGTTGCTGTGCATATCACGCCCGTAACTCCCCTGCCAATTCGTATGCCCCTTACTTGAAAATGTTATCCCGCCGACCTACCCCTCCCACCCCTTGCTATGATGATATCCATGGCCCAGTGTAACCCCCAGAGTTTAGTTTGGTGAATCAGTTTAGTACTGATTCAAAGAAGGGATTGAAGGGTACAGGGATAATGTGTGTAAGAATTATGTTTGGCACCTATAGGGTTAAAAGTTACATTTGACTGATTCTGCAGAAATCTATGTACTAGGGAGGAAACCACCAGACTGGTCTGTTATAGTTCCTCAAGGCCGTTATGATAGAATGTGCAGAATATCCAAACCCCCCACGGGGGAGGAGATGGGTTACTGAATAAACTGTTATCTATACTCCCTCCCCTCCCCCCCTTCCTGTGAACAAGTTTTGTCTTTCTGTTTTTTTATAACTTCTGTTTTCTGCTGAAACGAAACTGTGCACCTCGCCCCTCCCTGTAGGGGAGGGGGCTGTATAGGGCTATAAATGCTATGTATGATAAGAATAAAGAGAGAGCTTGTATTGTATACGCTGTTGTGTGTGTTTCTTTGCGAACTTTACAGCCTCCCAGTATACTGGTAATTGACATAGATTTCATAGACAGGCTGATCATAAGAGGGTGAAAGGTATCTCTTCAGGCAGCGATCCAGGTAACGATTCCCTAACACAAGACTAATGGAGTAAACCAGCGTCCGCATGCTGGGACCAACAGACAGTATTGTGAGCCGCAATGCTAATGGAGTAAACCAGCGTAAAACACTTGCCCACCAGGGTTTCATGGGGAGCGGAGGCCTGGGAGGCCAGAATTTCATCCCCTAGTGGTGAAGTGATACTAGTACGTATGGTGGCCAATATTCGATCAGGTTGAATGATATGTGCTGGTGCCTCTTCTCTGTCAATTTCTGCCTCAAATTGTCTTGACAGAGCATCAGCCCTAACATTCTTAGATCCCGGCAAATATGATACAATGAAATTGAATTGGGACAGGAATAACGCCCATCTGGCCTGTTGAGAGGACAATCTCTTGGCCTCAGAGAGATAAGTTAGATTTTTATGATCTGTCAGGATTAAAACGGGATTTTTTGTGCCTTTGAGCAAGTGGTGCCATTCCTTAAGAGCGAGGATAATGGCCAATACTTCTCTGTCACCAATCTCATAATGGCTTTGAGCTCCGGTGAGCTTTTTAGAGAAGACCCCACAGGGTCTGAGCGTTCCACCTTTGACCTGCCATTGGGAAAGTACTGCCCCAACCCCAATATCTGAGGCGTCAACCTCCAAGGTGAACGGGAGTAATGGGTTGGGGTGGGATAACACGGGAGCATTAGCAAAAGCCACTTTCAGTTTTTCAAAGGCCTCCTCTGCGGCCGATGGCCATAGAGATGGATTAGCGCCCTTATGCATGAGGTCCGACAAGGGTTTAACAATGGACGAGAAGTTCTTAATAAACTTCCTATAATAATTGGCGAAACCCAGAAATCGCTGGATAGCTTTCAGATTCTTAGGCCTAGGCCACTGCAAGACTGCTGTCAACTTCTCCTTGTCCATGGCAATGCCGTCTTTGCCAATTATAAACCCCAGGAACGGTACACTGGTTTTGTGGAACTCACATTTCTCCAATTTACAGAATAATTTATTTTTTCGTAAGCACAACAATACTTCAGACACATCATTGATGTGTTGTGACAAGTCTTTGGAGTGAATAAGTATATCGTCAAGGTAGACTACGACACATGACTGTAACATATCTCTAAGAACGTCATTGATCAGTTTTTTTGTGGGCCTCTCCATAGATATAGGATATCATCAATATACCGATACCATACAAGCACGTGGTTGGTATATTCTTCCAAATTTTCTGAAAAGACTATGCCCTGCTCCCACCATCTGAGGTACAGGTTGGTATAATTTGGAGCTGAAGCCGTTCCCATCGTTGTACCTCTGACTTGCAAGTAAAATATTTTATTAAAGATGAAATAATTGTGTCTTAAAATAAAAGAGAGCATTTTCAGAATATAGTCTCAATTCCTGCTTTCTTTCCAGTTAAATGATATTCTATAGCTTGACATCCACTGCTGTGATCTATCGGCGTATATAGAGACTCTACATCGCCTGTTTCTTGTAGAGCCTCTTCGTCTACAGGAAGTTGGTCAAGTTTGAGAAGAATATCAGTGGTATCCTTTAAGTATGCAGACATGTAGTCCAACATAGGCCTAAGTTGTGAGTCAATGTATTGGCTTAGATTGTCACACAAGCTTTCACACAAGCTTTCATTTCCCAAAACTATGGGACGTCCAGGAGGTGTTAGTTTATTCTTATGTACTAGTTGAAAGGGCTTTCAAGAGGGTCTTAAAATCAAGTAGAGAAACACATTTGAAAAAGAAAAAAATAATTGGGACGACTGAGGAGAAAGATGAAGGTAGAAATCCATTTAAAACTGCTTTCATCACTAACTACACTTGTGCACACAAAGAGATTCAAAATATGTTTCTTAAACATTGGCCAATTTTACTGAAAGATGCATTTTTGAAGGATATTCTTGCAGAGAGACCAAAGTTTGTATATAGTAGAAACAAGACATTAAGAATATTATAGCACCAAGCATCCTTAAGAAGAATATTCTTGAAACACATGGGGATGCTTTAGTTAAGCAAACTGGTACCCACAGATGTGGTCGAACCAGATGCATGACATGCAAATTTATTACAGATAAAACCAGACAGTTTCAATCCAACCAGACAGATGAGGTTTTTAACATCAACTCACACCTGAACTGTGGTTCAACTCATGTTGTGTATCTGGTCGACTGCATCTGTGAGGCACATGTTGGGAAAACAATCTAAACAGTTAGACAAAGGTTTGGTACAACATAAGAGAAACATACAAAAGGGATTTTATCACGGTACCCGTGATTTCCATCTGTCACTCTCGCTTGTGCCACGCTCCTATTGGTTGAGCCTGTTTGGCCTGCCCCTGGTGACCTTTTTATACCTGGCCATTGGCACCTGTCAGGTGCCCTTTCGTGGTGTTCCTAAGCCAGTATTGCTGTGCTGTGTTCCTGATACCGGTGTACCGACTTGACCTGTTTAGACTACGCTCCTGTGTTCCTGCTCCGTGATCTGACCCGGCCTGGCTGACGTTCCTGCTCATGACTTGATCTGGCTTGTCTGAGAACCCTGCTCCGTGATTCAACCTGGCCCGGCTGACGTTCCTGCTCGTGACCTGATCTGGCTTGTCTGAGAACCCTTCTCCGTGATTCGACCCGTCCTGGCTGACGTTCCTGCTCCGTGACATACACCAGCTTACTACAACCCCGACAGCGTTCAAGCTTCCTGCTGTCTCTGAGGCGACATTCTGACTATCTCCTGTGATTGTGACACGGCAGAGAGTGAGCCTCCGTTAACCTGTGCAGAGCTGTACTCCTGCTGGCTGAGCCCGTTAACCCATTGTCACGGTTTGTTAAGACTCTTAGACGTAAGGTTTAGGTAAAAACATAACTTTATTGAAAAGTTAAGGCAATCCCATAGGGTTATCAGACACATACAAACATCACATATATATAAGCAATTGACAATTGAGATAGGTTCTACCGGCCTTGCAAATAATATCGGCAAGGCAACCCAAGCGATACTGAAGGAATAGTGATAAGTAGGCTCTACCGGCCCTGCTAATACCAGGTAAGGCAACCGTAAGATGGTAATGTACTGGTTCTACCGGCCTTACCAATACCGGGCAGAGCAGCCTGAGGAATACACAAGGAATAGGCTCTACCGGCCCTGCCAATACCGGGTAAGGCAACCGTGGAATGGCAACGTAACAGGTTCTACTGGCCTTACCAATACCGGGCAGGGCAGCACAGAATGGATACCCAAGGATAGGCTCTACCAGACCTGCCAATACCGGGTAAGGCAACCTAAAGGTGGCAACGTGAAAGGTTCTACCGGCCTTACCAATACCGGGCAGGGCAGCCCAAGAAGGGAGACACCACTAAGACCAGTGACTGTCAGATGACAATGACAGTAGGATGGTAAATAGAGTATACGGTCAAGCTGTCTCAACCAAGGAGAGGCTAGTGTCGGTACACATCTGAAACAAGTGCTGCTAGAACTGGACAGCACCAGAAACCTGACTGCAAGTCAGGGAGTAAACCAGCGTCCGCACGCTGGGACCAACAACTGTACCTTGAGCCACAGGGCAAATGGAGTAAACCAGCGTCCGCACGCTGGAACCAACAGGCAGTAGAATGAGCCACAAGGCCAATGGAGCAAACCAGCATCCGCACGCTGGGACCAACAGACAGTATTGTGAGCCGCAAGGCTAATGGAGTAAACCAGCGTCCGCACGCTGGGACCAACAGACTGTATTGTGAGCCGCAAGGCTAATGGAGTAAACCAACGTCCGCACGCTGGGACCAACAGACAGTATTATGAGCCGCAAGGCTAATGGAGTAAACCAGCATCCGCACGCTGGGACCAACAGACTGTATTGTGAGCCGCAAGGCTAATGGAGTAAACCAGCGTCCGACAATGGACCAACAGACAGTATTGTGAGCCGCAATGCTAATGGAGTAAACCAGCGTAAAACACTTGCCCACCAGGGTTTCATGGGGAGCGGAGGCCTGGGAGGCCAGAATTTCATCCCCTAGTGGTGAAGTGATACTAGTACGTATGGTGGCCAATATTCGATCAGGTTGAATGATATGTGCTGGTGCCTCTTCTCTGTCAATTTCTGCCTCAAATTGTCTTGACAGAGCATCAGCCCTAACATTCTTAGATCCCGGCAAATATGATACAATGAAATTGAATTGGGACAGGAATAACACCCATCTGGCCTGTTGAGAGGACAATCTCTTGGCCTCAGAGAGATAAGTTAGATTTTTATGATCCGTCAGGATTAAAACGGGATTTTTTGTGCCTTTGAGCAAGTGGCGCCATTCCTTAAGAGCGAGGATAATGGCCAATACTTCTCTGTCACCAATCTCATAATGGCTTTGAGCTCCGGTGAGCTTTTTAGAAAAGACCCCACAGGGTCTGAGCGTTCCACCTTTGACCTGCCATTGGGAAAGTACTGCCCCAACCCCAATATCTGAGGCGTCAACCTCCAAGGTGAACGGGAGTAATGGGTTGGGGTGGGATAACACGGGAGCATTAGCAAAAGCCACTTTCAGTTTTTCAAACGCCTCCTCTGCGGCCGATGGCCATAGAGATGGATTAGTGCCCTTATGCATGAGGTCCGACAAGGGTTTAACAATGGACGAGAAGTTCTTAATAAACTTCCTATAATAATTGGCGAAACCCAGAAATCGCTGGATAGCTTTCAGACTCTTAGGCCTAGGCCACTGCAAGACTGCTGTCAACTTCTCCTTGTCCATGGCAATGCCGTCTTTGCCAATTATAAACCCCAGGAACGGTACACTGGTTTTGTGGAACTCACATTTCTCCAATTTACAGAATAATTTATTTTTTCGTAAGCACAACAATACTTCAGACACATCATTGATGTGTTGTGACAAGTCTTTGGAGTGAATAAGTATATCGTCAAGGTAGACTACGACACATGACTGTAACATATCTCTAAGAACGTCATTGATCAGTTTTTTTGTGGGCCTCTCCATAGATATAGGATATCATCAATATACCGATACCATACAAGCACGTGGTTGGTATATTCTTCCAAATTTTCTGAAAAGACTATGCCCTGCTCCCACCATCTGAGGTACAGGTTGGTATAATTTGGAGCTGAAGCCGTTCCCATCGTTGTACCTCTGACTTGCAAGTAAAATATTTTATTAAAGATGAAATAATTGTGTCTTAAAATAAAAGAGAGCATTTTCAGAATATAGTCTCAATTCCTGCTTTCTTTCCAGTTAAAGGGATAGTAATACTTCGTTTTAACTTTATTTTATTTTGTAGGCATTAAAAAAACATGAAGAATGATATAAGTCTTATCTCTCAAACCTTTATGGTTTATGAGATATTCACAAGCAAAGTTTCCCCCTCCCGCCCCTTTTACCTACTGTAAACAATCTCTTCTCAGATGTGGAATGCAGTCCATAGACTGGACAGATAACAGAAGGGGACACTCTTATTCCTATGAAAACAATGAAATCCCTGCCCCCCTTGACAAGCTTTTCAGGTTTTTCTCTTATCTTAATTGTAGATTGTCCCTCTCTGCAGTCTACCTGGGCACCTCCCTTCTGCTCTAGCTGAAGAGTGTGACATCAGTAAAAGAGGAGGGAGGGGGAAACTTTGCTTGTGAATATCTCATAAACCATAAATGTTTGAGAGATAAGACTTATATCATTCTTCATGTTTTTTTAATGCCTACAAAATAAAATAAAGTTAAAACGAAGTATTACTATCCCTTTAAATGATATTCTATAGCTTGACATCCACTGCTGTGATCTATCGGCGTATATAGAGACTCTACATCGCCTGTTTCTTGTAGAGCCTCTTCGTCTACAGGAAGTTGGTCAAGTTTGAGAAGAATATCAGTGGTATCCTTTAAGTATGCAGACATGTAGTCCAACATAGGCCTAAGTTGTGAGTCAATGTATTGGCTTAGATTGTCACACAAGCTTTCACACAAGCTTTCATTTCCCAAAACTATGGGACGTCCTGGAGGTGTTAGTTTATTCTTATGTACTTTGGGTAATAAATAGAAAGTTGCTACTTTAGGATGAGCCATCTTAAGAAACAGTTTTTCTTTAGAAGTAATAATTAAATCCTTGGTCGCATCTTCTTTTAGATGCAGGTCTCACAAAAAAGATCCCCCAAGAAAACTCACCCCCTCCCCCACACATATATAACCAGAAAAAGCCCTAATTAAAAACATATACCCATACCATCAGATGCCGTCATCTATAAAAAAAGTGAAAAAATCACCAATCTACAGACGTATCATTTCTATGTACTTACTATGATGTGTGGTTCTCCGATCAGAATGCTATTGTGAACCTCCGATGTTATGTATGCATATAAACTTTGTGCTGAAGAGTTCTGGATACAGTGTTACTATTGATGATGCATCTTTTTTGAGACATTTTGTATAATTTTTCTTCTTTGGTCTTTGTACATCTACGTCTGTAGATTGTTGATTTTTTCATCTTTTTTATAGATCCCGGCATCTGATGATATGGGTATATGATTTTAATTAGGGCTTTTTTCTGGTTATATATGTGTGGGGGAGGGGGTGAGTTTTCTTGGGGGATCTTTTTTGTGAGACCTGCATCTCCTTAGACCTCTGACTATTTGGTTGGTTATTTATTTAATAAATTTATTTTTGATACTTTATTTTATTGTGTATATATATATATATATATATTATTTATGAGGAAGGTGAGTGCCACATATATATCCTGTCTTTTTTCTTTATATTCTATCACAAAATACACAGAATACAGAACAAAAAAGTTATTCCAAAAGATAGTCACTGAGGTTGTTTTCGGACAGAGATATAGGGCTAGATTTAAAGGCAGCCGTTAGCCAAAAAAAGACTAACAGGTGTCTTTACATGCAGTAGGCCATTCAAATGGCCATGTAATGAACTGCTAACGGCAGTTCATCCAGCGTACCGGCCGTTACACTAACATGTGTTTTGGCCCACAGAAACGTTAGCTGAAAAAGATTCGAAGAGGGACTCATTATTGCCTAAAATTTAACCAGATACGAGCGGCTGTTCTTGAATCTGGTTGGCTGGGATGTGAAGAACATCCCAGCCAATGGCAGTGAGGGCAATAGAAGTGAGCCTGCCCATATATAAAGGCAGGCTCACTTCAAATGCCCTCAGTGTGTTACGGGCATTGACCCGTACACAGCTAATGAGGATCATCGTGGGACATTTCTGTCTCCACTGCCGCTGCCCTCTCGGCCACTCCAAGCGGCGGAGACAACAGATATAAGCTAAGTGACATTGGGCATGTGTGAATTACACTGATTGCTGTATCTATGGATCTTTTTATTCATGGGCATGTATTTTATGGGGCATTACATGGAGGCATATGTGGCTATATCTATGGGACACTAAAATTACACCCTTTGAGTGACAGTGAGGTACGCAACACATTACTTTGCAATGCGTTGCGTACCCCTCTGCCACTCAAAGGTTTCTGCAATGTATTTGTCCATGCTTAATGCTAATATATTTCTTTTTTTTTCCACAGGGAGAAGGCGGAAGACTGAAGAAAGAAGACAGAAGGATAACAAGACAGAAGAGAAGGACCAGCAAGCCGAGGACTCCGCTGGACATCAGGATTAATGGTAAGTGTAACTTGTAATGTGATGTTGTTTTTCACTTAGTCGGATTAACCCTATGAATGCCGGCGGGGTAATTATACCCTGCTGGCACTCATAGGGTTAATTCTACTAACTTTTGACACAATTTAGGCACTTTGGATGTATTGATGTGGGGATTGGGGCCCCATATCAATACATTCACTGAGGACTTTTTTTTTTTTTGCCAGGTAACAGCTGCGTTAGCTGGCAAAAGATCCGATGAGGGACTCTACGGCCAAACAAACTGGGTCTTAAATTTTAGGCGGCAATGAGTCCCTCTTCGGATCTTTTTCAGCTAACAGAGTCTATTGAATGGCAAAGTGAAGAGGTTTTTTTTTTTGTTTCTGTGGGCCAAAACACACGTTAGTGTAGAGGCCGGTACACTGGATGAACTGCCGTTAGCAGTTCATTACATGGCCCTTTGAATGCCCTACTGCATGTAAAGACACCCGTTAGTCTTTTTTTGGCTAACAGCTGCCTTTAAATCTAGCCCTGTATCTTTAGGTAATAGGTATGTATCACGGTGCCCGTGATTTGCTGCAGTTCTTGTCTGTCACCAGTAGGGGGCTTCTATTGGCTGTCTGCAGATAGCCCGCCTCTTATTGACTATTTAAACCTGTATTGGGCACCCTTTGAGTGCCCTTTCGTGTTGTTTCTGACCTTCTTGCTACCACTATGCTAGTGATAGCTGGGCCTCTGTTCCAGTGTTCCTGAGTTCCTGATCTCTACTGTTCCAGTGTTTCCTGCATGCTGAAGTACTTCCAGTCCTGGTTCCGGCCTAGTCTCTGGTGTTGCAGTTCCTGCTGAACTTCTCTGCTGTTTTCTGACCTGACTGATCGTTGCTGGTTCCTGTCATCTCATCACCTGTCTTCAGTATCCTGGCGACCTTCTGCCTGGTCGCGTTGGTGACATTGCTACAATTCCGTGTTGGTCCCAGCGTGCGGACGCTGGTTTGCTCCCAAGCCTTGCGGCTATACAAACTCGCTTGTTACACCAGTGTGCGGTCACTGGTTTGCTCCAAAGCCTATCAGCTATACAATTCTGTGTTGGTCCCAGCGTGCGGACGCTGGTTTGCTCCTAAGCCTTGCGGCTATACAAACTCACTTGTTACACCAGTGTGCGGTCACTGGTTTGCTCCAAAGCCTTTCAGCTATACAAATCTGTGTTGGTCCCAGCGTGCGGACGCTGGTTTGCTCCTAAGCCTTGCGGCTATACAAACTCGCTTGTTACACCAGTGTGCGGTCACTGGTTTGCTCCAAAGCCTATCAGCTATACAAATCTGTGTTGGTCCCAGCGTGCGGACGCTGGTTTGCTCCTAAGCCTTGCGGCTATACAAACTCGCTTGTTACACCAGTGTGCGGTCACTGGTTTGCTCCAAAGCCTATCAGCTATACAATTCTGTGTTGGTCCCAGCGTGCGGACGCTGGTTTGCTCCTAAGCCTTGCGGCTATACTACTCGCTTGTTACTCCAGTGTGCGGTCACTGGTTTGCTCGCTAAGCCTAACGGCTATACTATTCAGTGTTGTTTCCAGCGTGCGGACGCTGGTTTGCTCCAAAGCCTTGCTGCTTAACGATTCTGCTAATTTGCCAGTTCCATCTGACTGCTGCTATTATCTCTGGGCTGCCCTGCCCGGTATTGGTAAGGCCGGTAGAACCTTTTGCCACATTCCATCTGAGGTTGCCTTACCCGGTATTGGCAGGGCCGGTAGAGCCTACATTGTGTATCTATTGAGGCTGCCTTGCCCGGTAATTTGGTAAGGCCGGTAAAACCGTTATGCTATTCCATCTGCAGGTTGCCTTACCCGGTATTGGCAAGGCCGGTAGAGCCTAAAGACTGTCCTGTCCGGTATATTGGCAGGACCGGTAGAGTCTGCCTTCTGTCTGTGCTATATTCTGTATATATATATATGTATGTTATTGCCATCCTAAGTTATCATTTATTATTTCAATAAAATTGATTTTTTTTTTACCTAAAACTTGTGTCTGAGAGTCATAATAAACCGTGACAGTACGAAAGGGCCATGACCTCAGACAGCAAGGGTGAAGGTAACGCACAGAATATCCATTGGAGGATGGATGTGCTCGAGCAACGTTTGGATCAGTTGGCAGTTGCAATTCAAACGATCCTTGAACGCACGGTACCTGCTGACCAATCTAGCTCTAGCCCGGTGGTCTCGCCAAGTCAGACACCGGAAAGTGATACCAGACCCCTAGGGGGTACTGTTAAAGGGTTAACGGCTTCTGCACCCTTGCCGCTAAGATATGATGGTGACCCTAGTCTCTGCAGAGGGTTCATCAATCAACTCGAAATCTTTATGGAATTGACGGCACACGCATTTCCCAATGATCGTAGTAAAGTGGGGTTCACGATATCACTGCTCACTGGCAGAGCATTGGCTTGGGCTAACCCCTTGTGGGAGAATGCTAAACCTTGTACTAAGAACTTTAGTGAATTTGTGCGTTCCTTTCGAAGAGTGTTTGAGCCTCCTGGTAGAACCACCTCTGCTGCCAAACGCCTTATGGAGATACAACAGGGCAGGCGTACAGTGGGCGACTATGCCATCGAATTCCGCACATTGGCAGCAGAGGTAGGTTGGAATAACGAGGCATTATTGGCAGCCTTCTCTCAAGGCCTGAATGACCACATTAAAGACGAAATCGCTGCTAAAGATCTACCTATTGATCTAGATGATTACATTGAGTATGTTATGATAATTGACTCCAGAATACGTGAGAGATCAATTGCCAGAGATCGTAAGTTACGGTCAAAAAATAATGAGCCTAGTAGCATGTTTTGCCCACCCATCCCTCCCTTGGCATTGAAGTCTAGTGAACCAGTACGGGAAACAAGTGAACCTATGGAAATAGGCTTCACTAGACTATCCAAGGCAGAGAGACTATATCGCAAAAAACAAGGGTTATGTTTATACTGCGGTAAAAAAGGGCACTTGCTAAATTCCTGTCCGGTACGTCCGGGAAACGCACACACCTAGGGTATCTTGGGGGACAGGCCCTAGGTGGTGTACAATCGTCCCCAGTGTCGGGCATAATGAAACCCACCATACAGGTGGTATTGTCTTGGGCACAACGCTCTGTGGAGGTTTTGGCCTTGGTTGACTCCGGTGCAGCAGGGTATTTTATGGATAATACCTTTGCTGAATTGCACGGAGTTCCACGCATTGAAAGAGAAAACCCCTTGACTATTGAAGCGATTGATGGTAGACCCTTAGAACCGCCTCAGGTTATATTTGAAACTATGCCATTGTCTATGACTATTGGGGCACTTCACAGAGAAGAGCAGCAGTTTCAACTGATTAATTCCCCGCACCATGCGGTGATATTGGGATTTCCGTGGTTACAGTTACATAACCCACAATTCGATTGGAAAAAGTGTGAAATTGCTGCTTGGTCCCAGTTTTGTATGGACAAGTGCGTCATCCAGCCTATTAAGGTCATGTGCACCTCCTCTGCTATGCCGGATGTGTACCAACAGTTTGGCGATGTTTTTAGCAAAGGAGAGGCTAGTATGCTACCCCAGCATAGACCTTATGATTGTTGCATTGAATTGCAGCCTGGTGCAGTACCTCCGAAAGGACGCACTTATCCATTATCTTGTGATGAAAATAAGGCTATGGAGGATTACATTTCTGATGCCCTTGCTAGAGGGATCATACGTAAATCTACCTCTCCAGCTGGGGCTGGGTTCTTTTTTGTAAAAAAGAAAAATGGCGAATTAAGACCATGCATTGACTACCGGGGCTTGAATAAACTAATGGCAAAAAACGCATACCCAATACCACTCATCACCGAGCTTTTTGACAGGCTTAAGGGCGCTTCGATATTTACCAAGTTGGACCTACGGGCCGCTTACAATCTGGTTCGCATTCGAGCAGGTGATGAGTGGAAAACTGCCTTTAATACTCGAGCTGGGCACTACGAGTATCTAGTAATGCCTTTTGGGCTGTGTAATGCACCCGCAGTTTTCCAGGAACTGATAAATGATGTTCTGAGAGATATGTTACAGACATGTGTTGTGGTGTACCTCGACGATATACTGATTTACTCCCAAAACATGGCACAGCACATCAAAGATGTATCCGCAGTATTGCTACGACTCCGTGAGAACAAATTATTTTGTAAAATGGAAAAATGTGAGTTTCATAGAACCAGTGTGCCATTCTTGGGGTTCATAATTGGCAATGATGGCATTGCCATGGACAAAGAAAAGTTGTCAGCTGTCCTACAATGGCCAAAACCCAAGGGTCTTAAAGCCATACAGCGTTTCCTGGGTTTCGCTAATTATTATAGGAGGTTTATTAAGAACTTTTCTTCCATTGTCAAACCTCTGTCCGATCTTACGCACAAGGGTGCTAATCCTTCTTGTTGGCCGGTATCTGCTGAGAAAGCCTTTGAGAATTTGAAGCTGGCATTTGCTGCGGCTCCTGTGTTATCCCACCCCAATCCTTTACTTCCATTTATGTTAGAGGTTGATGCCTCAGATATTGGGGTCGGGGCAGTACTTTCGCAGCGACACGAGAAAGGTGGAACTCTCAGACCTTGTGGGTTTTTCTCTAAAAAGTTGACTGTCACTCAAAGCCACTATGAGATAGGTGACAGAGAATTATTGGCCATTATCCTTGCTCTTAAGGAATGGCGTCATTTGCTTGAAGGTACTAAGAATCCTGTCTTAATCCTAACAGATCATAAGAATCTGACCTATCTCTCGGAGGCCAAGAGATTGTCCTCTCGTCAGGCCAGGTGGGCACTGTTCCTGTCTCGATTTAATTTCATTGTATCATATTTACCAGGGTCAAAAAATATCAGGGCTGATGCACTGTCAAGACAATTTGAGGCCGACAGTGACAGAGTGGAAGCACCAGCTCCTATCATCCAACCTGATAGAATACTGGCTACTATACGCACGAGTATCACTTCTCCTCTAGGGGAGGAGATCCTGGCCTCTCAGGGGTCCGCTCCCCATGAAACCCCAGTGGGCAAATGTTTTGTCGCTGAATCATTTCGTACTAGGCTGCTCGAAACCTACCATTCCTCTAAGGCTGCGGGACATATTGGTAGAGACCAATTGTTATGGTCCCTTTCTCAGTTATTTTGGTGGCCTTCCATGAGAAACGATTGTGCCGAATTTACGAATGCCTGTGCCACCTGCGCCCGCGCTAAGACCCCGAGACATCTCCCTGTGGGCTTGCTTCAACCGGTGCCTAATGGCGAACGCCCCTGGTCTCATGTTTCCATTGATTTTATGGGAGAGTTGCCTATGTCGAAGGGGTACTCCTTTATATTCATGGTGGTGGACAGGTTTTCTAAAATGGCTCATTTCGTGCCCCTCCGTGGTCTTCCTTCAGCGAAGGAATTGGCAATGGTGTTCGCCAGAGAAGTATTCCGGTTGCATGGAGTGCCTAGGGTACTGGTGTCTGACAGGGGGAGCCAGTTTGTGTCTAGATTTTGGAGGGCATTTTGCCAACAGATGGGCATACAGCTGTCCTTCTCCTCTGCCTACCATCCCCAGACCAATGGAGCCGCTGAACGAGCTAATCAGGGCTTGGAACAATTTCTCCGTTGTTTCGTTACTGACCATCATGATAATTGGTCCGACTTGTTGCCTTGGGCAGAGTTCGCCAGGAACTGTGCGGTCAATTCTTCATCTGGGAGCTCTCCGTTTCTGATTAATTATGGGTTCCAGCCCTGTTTGCTTCCAGACTCATTTCAGACGCAACAGATTCCAGCTCTGGATGAGCATATCGAGCAACTCCGTTCCACATGGGCACAAGTTCAGAGGGCACTTGGTCAGTCATTTCAGCGTCATCAGCGCCATGCTAATCGCAGAAGGCTTCCAGCGGTTTCCTTTCAGGTTGGGGATAGAGTATGGCTTTCCTCCAGAAATCTCAAGCTGCAGGTTCCGTCTAATAAGTTGGCTCCTCGGTTTATTGGTCCATACAGAGTTATTCGCAAAATTAACCCTGTCTCCTATGCACTAGACCTACCTGCATCCATGCGTATCCATAATGTGTTCCATGTGTCCCTTCTTAAGCCTCTGGTTTGCAATCGCTATACTACCACACCTGTGGTGCCAGGACCTGTTGAGGTCGAGGGCCAGGAGGAGTACGAGGTTCAGAGCATTATTGATTCCCGTAGGCTTAGAGGAAGGGTACAGTACCTGGTACATTGGAAAGGGTATGGTCCTGAGGATCGATCATGGGTGGATAGTACGGACCTTCATGCACCTAGGTTAACTAGGGCCTTTCATGCCAATTACCCGCAGAAACCTAAACCCTATTCTAGGAGAGGGGGTCTTTGAAAGGGGGGTACTATCACGGTGCCCGTGATTTGCTGCAGTTCTTGTCTGTCACCAGTAGGGGGCTTCTATTGGCTGTCTGCAGATAGCCCGCCTCTTATTGACTATTTAAACCTGTATTGGGCACCCTTTGAGTGCCCTTTCGTGTTGTTTCTGACCTTCTTGCTACCACTATGCTAGTGATAGCTGGGCCTCTGTTCCAGTGTTCCTGAGTTCCTGATCTCTACTGTTCCAGTGTTTCCTGCATGCTGAAGTACTTCCAGTCCTGGTTCCGGCCTAGTCTCTGGTGTTGCAGTTCCTGCTGAACTTCTCTGCTGTTTTCTGACCTGACTGATCGTTGCTGGTTCCTGTCATCTCATCACCTGTCTTCAGTATCCTGGCGACCTTCTGCCTGGTCGCATTGGTGACATTGCTACAATTCCGTGTTGGTCCCAGCGTGCGGACGCTGGTTTGCTCCCAAGCCTTGCGGCTATACAAACTCGCTTGTTACACCAGTGTGCGGTCACTGGTTTGCTCCAAAGCCTATCAGCTATACAATTCTGTGTTGGTCCCAGCGTGCGGACGCTGGTTTGCTCCTAAGCCTTGCGGCTATACAAACTCACTTGTTACACCAGTGTGCGGTCACTGGTTTGCTCCAAAGCCTTTCAGCTATACAAATCTGTGTTGGTCCCAGCGTGCGGACGCTGGTTTGCTCCTAAGCCTTGCGGCTATACAAACTCGCTTGTTACACCAGTGTGCGGTCACTGGTTTGCTCCAAAGCCTATCAGCTATACAAATCTGTGTTGGTCCCAGCGTGCGGACGCTGGTTTGCTCCTAAGCCTTGCGGCTATACAAACTCGCTTGTTACACCAGTGTGCGGTCACTGGTTTGCTCCAAAGCCTATCAGCTATACAATTCTGTGTTGGTCCCAGCGTGCGGACGCTGGTTTGCTCCTAAGCCTTGCGGCTATACTACTCGCTTGTTACTCCAGTGTGCGGTCACTGGTTTGCTCGCTAAGCCTAACGGCTATACTATTCAGTGTTGTTTCCAGCGTGCGGACGCTGGTTTGCTCCAAAGCCTTGCTGCTTAACGATTCTGCTAATTTGCCAGTTCCATCTGACTGCTGCTATTATCTCTGGGCTGCCCTGCCCGGTATTGGTAAGGCCGGTAGAACCTTTTGCCACATTCCATCTGAGGTTGCCTTACCCGGTATTGGCAGGGCCGGTAGAGCCTACATTGTGTATCTATTGAGGCTGCCTTGCCCGGTAATTTGGTAAGGCCGGTAAAACCGTTATGCTATTCCATCTGCAGGTTGCCTTACCCGGTATTGGCAAGGCCGGTAGAGCCTAAAGACTGTCCTGTCCGGTATATTGGCAGGACCGGTAGAGTCTGCCTTCTGTCTGTGCTATATTCTGTATATATATATATGTATGTTATTGCCATCCTAAGTTATCATTTATTATTTCAATAAAATTGATTTTTTTTTACCTAAAACTTGTGTCTGAGAGTCATAATAAACCGTGACAGTATGTTACGTTGTGCCGGAGACCTGCTCTTTGAAGATTTCATTAAGCTGTTCAGGATAATAATATCACTCAAATGCTTCCTTAGTAGTGTCAAATGCACGAACACTGGGTATTCCCAAAAGAGGTATGAGAAAAAATAGTTGACTTATCAGGGATAAAGAGAATGTATCAACTTGTAAGTACAATATAAAATGCTATCTTACTATGAACAAGTCTCCACGATTTATTATATTGGCAATTTATGTGTCTTATTGGACTATCGTCAGTATTTGTACTTAGACGACAGTCTAGTGGATCACTTTAAAAAGTATTCTTATTAACATTCTTCAGAATATGTAGTATACTTTATTTGCTCATTTTGTAAATGCTTTCTAGAGTTATCTGTCAAGTATCTCAGATGCTCTGCGATGCGGTGGAGACCCGCATGTGATATAACCAGCGGAGCCACTTTAATACGGAGTGTTTGATGGAACGTTTTGGCTACCACCTTAACCCCTTAAGGACCCTTGACGTACCAGGACCGTCACGGTCCTTGAACTACTCAAGGACCAATGACGGTCATGGTACGTCACGTACTTTTTACTTACAGCGCTCTACCGGGAGCGCTGTAAGTAAAAATAGGGCCTGAAATAGACCACTCCAAGATTGGAGCGATCTCTTTCAAGCCCCATAATGACGCGCCGATACATGTGACAGGTCACGTGTACCGGCGCGTCCAAGTGCGCCTATGCGGTCATTATGGGATGGAAATGTCCCATGACCGCCAGTCCTTAAGGGGTTAAATATTTGTACTTTGCAGTGTACATCAATCGCTCATTCATAAGTACATTCTGGGGATATCTGACAGGTATTTCAAATGCTTTGCGATGCAGTGGAGATCCACATCTCATATGAACAGAGGAATGGATATTGTTCATTCAGAAATGTTTATGCAAAGCGGTTGATGAGATAAATATAATATAATTATCGATTTTTTTTTAATAATTCCACCCTGCAGAGATTCTTTCCCATATCCGTGTTCTACAGAATAATACCATGTTCTGAACTAGCAGTGTGGGACGGCGTTGCCCGTCAGTTTTTGTTATCCTTGTATTTAGTTATAAAGTGTAATTATATTCTGTTATTAGACTGTAAGCATATCTTATTTGAGACCATGGCAAAATAACAGTGTAATTTGTAATTTACAGATGAGTCACAAATTGAACACAAATATACAGCAGAAATAGAAAAAACGTTACACAAAATAGAACAAAGCACAAATAGAACACAAATAGGTCACAACCTGAATGAAAATTTGATACTATTAATTGACTTGTTTATATGGAGAGCTAAATGTGTGAATAGGAGCCCTATAAGCACGCACACACTATTAGAGTGTCATCTGTTAGAACAGGATTTGTGTAATCCCAGAATTATAGGACACAGTTGGGAGGACCAAAATACATGTGTGCCACTGGGGGAGACTAAAGGTGGTAATGTAAACCCAGTAGTTTGAGTTATTACAAAACTGGGGAAGAATTTGACAGCATAACAGCATAGTAATGTCTGTTACACATGGGCCACATAGTTGGAAGGAAAATGACAGTGATTAATTGCAAGAAAGTGATATCAATATCAGGTATTAACATATTATGCATTCACTCAGTGACAGCTAAGAAGGGGTTAAGCGCAGCCTTGACTTACCCCTCCCTCCTCTGTGCTCCCCCTTCATCCTCCTCTTTCACTAAGTCTTTGTTCACAACAGTTTCAAGGTTACACAGCTGCTTCTGCTATATTAGAGGTTCTAGGGCTAGATTTAAAGGCAGCCGTTAAACCATCCGCTAAGTAAAAAAAGCACATCGGCCGCAAAGAACATATGGTTTATGGCAGATTTAAAGGTAAGAGTACAAGAATAGCTATCGGGCGTAGGCACTACAAAAACACGTAACACAAAAACCAGTGTCGCACCTGATTTCGCATCACCGTGCATCCCAAACACCCGCTAAAACACAACTTAAGTCAAAATGTAACATTACGGCTGCCGTTGTCAAGCAACCCTGATAGATGCACAAACAAAATTCAAACCTACAGCCAATCCCAAGGCCCCAAAGTATCAAAACTGTTCAAATACACCTATATATACCTCAAAATAACGGTCACACCCTGTCTGTGTTTCGAGTTTCAGCAAGCTAGATCACAGGACCCAGGAGTGGAAGATAGTGTTTAGAGAGAAAGAGAGAGAGAAGCATACACATGAGTAAGGTAGAAGGATCTTGGAGAGGAGAGAATTACATTTAAATAGACACATAGCACACTTTTGCACATAGCACATACATCCATACAAACACAAACACATACACATACATACACATAGTCTTTTTTTTTTTTTCATCACACGTTACACATTTTAAACTTTATTTTGACAGTGTGAATCCGTGAGTGAAAGTTTGTGACAGAGAGTGAGTGGGATCGAGTGTGTCTGTGAGGGCCTGTGAGAGTGCCTGGGTGTGAGTGGGTGAATGATGGCCAGGAGAGGAGGACAGGAGAGAGGGATGGGGGGAGTAGTGGAGGAGGAGGAGGGAGGTCAGGAGGGTATCCCTCAGCAGAGCAGGGGTGGGAGAGGAAGATCCGCAGGGCGGAGGGGGACCAGGCCCACAAGAGCAGGCACACAAAGAAGAGGGACAGAACCTGCAGTGGGACGAGGGGTAGTTCCTGGGGACCACCACACACAGGCAGGGAGCTGACTCCTCGCATGCCGGAGCTGAGGGGGACAGGGTCAGGGATCTCCGATATACCGAGGAAGAAAACACGGCCCTTGTGGAGGCTGTGCTGGAGAGGGAGAGTGTCCTCTTCCTGGGGGAGAGACTCCCTGGCCTGGCTGCGAGGAGGAGAGCTGCCTGGAGCCAAATCTGCAGCCGAGTTAATGCGGTGGCCACCTGCAGACGGGATGTGGACTCAATCAAGAAGAGATGGGGCGACTGCAAAAGGCAGGTGAAGAAGAAGATGGGGGATTCCGCCCTGCACGCCCGAGCCACCTGCCCCCATCACCTTCAGCGCATGGGAGGAGAGGCTGTGGCAGACACTGTCATCTACCCTCATTGAGGGGGTCCCTGGAGGATCAGACACTGGGGATGAGAGGAGCCTCCACACCACTGGTAAGTGCATCACCCCAAAACCACACACCACCTCAAAGCACACACCCATCACAAACAAACACACTCACATCCCAACATTTGCCCTTCATTCATCCACACAACTGCACCAACACAGCACCCTGAGGGTTTAAACAGGACGCAAGACAAGAACAAATGTCAAGGTTCAACAAGGCCAAAACCTGTCCAACTCCCTTGTTAACCCTCATGTTGCTGTGCTCATCACACACAATACACACAAACCATGCCCAGAAAAGTGTTGTATGTCAAACATCACAATTGTTGTCACACAATGTTACCCATGTTCCCACAGGGAATCCAGCACATAACCCCATGACTGCTAGAGGGATTATCAATGCATCGATCAACAATGCTTTGGCAACCCCTCCTGTACTCAAAAGGATAACCAGACAACAAACACATGTCGATAGGTTAACAATTACATGACACATAGGGGACATTCACTAAGCGGTGAAAAAAGAGCTGATGTAGAGAATTTTACACTTACATACCCTCACTTTACCAATTACAATGTTAGTCTTTGGAGAATATCCAATAACATGAATCAAGCTGCACAGACCCCATTGTATGGACTCCATAGAAAACATTGCAGATGGGGAAATGAGGTCAGCGGAGAAGTCAGCATCATAATCGATTCATCACGTCCACTTAACCGCTTATTGAATCACCACTGAGAATAACTGCTTGTATGTGCAACACACAGGCCAAAAACGATTACACGTAACTAAAGGTAAAAAAGTTGGCCTTGGTGTTGTGTATGCAATCATTTACTCTAACTTGAATTTACATATCTCACATTTGATTCACATATGGATCCTCAGGAGTGCTGATGCCATGGATGGATGGTACACCAGACACTATTTGCAGGATACATATAGGAACCAAGTATGAACCATTGAGGTATGGTAAATAACAGGCCATGAATTATGGATATCTATGATCGGGTCTGGCTGCCACACACAGAAGGATGGATGGGCTGATCCAGGAAAAAAAAGGCCTCAATCAATGATATCCTTCAATACTGGATTGATTGTTGCCCCTCGGGATTCAACTTGAACAGACCTCATGGACAGAATCCTGTAATGTACATCAATCCCTGATTGCCACAGTGGTATCCCATGCATCACAATGCAATGCATAGGATACCATCATGACAACCAGAGAGTGACATGTCAAATCTGACAAAATCCAGCACTGTACAGGATGAACTGATAAGATAGTGATTAATACCACTTGAATCACACTGCAGATCAATTACAAAACGATATGTACAGAAAGAAAAACGACCAGATATGTATGTGGATATGTCCCTTTCAAATGGGTACAAATATGTCCCAACAAGATGTGAACCCAGAGTGTGATTGTCCTACTGCCCATATTTGTGCACCCTTAACAAACTAACTCATATTGATATCATCATCAGAGTACACATACCTAGTATATTACACCTTCCTTGGATGGGTATCAGTGGTATCAATGAAAGTTAGTTTGTGATGGCTGCACATATATAGGCAGTAAGACAATCACATGTACTGAACAGATCTCTGGGTTCATATCTATCAAGGATATGTTTGTACCCATATGAAAGGTACATATACACACATATCAGACTATATTCCTCACTGTGTACCTTGGCATGGCAATGGTTAATTTCACCTTGATGTAACATTGCAGGCATCATGAAGAGATGTTTAGAAAGATGTTGCTGTATGTGACAGCTGGAGATGTCAGTCATATGACCACACAGAGGCTCTTCAGCGGACCCAAAATTGACCCAATTGGAGATGGATCCATCATTGACATGGTCCACAGAGCGTGCTTACAAACCAGGAACACGTTGTAGACAATGGCAAAGATGTAGTTATCTCCAAATGGGTCAATTTTGAGTCTGCTGAAGAGCCTCCGTGTGGTCAAATGACTGACATCTCCAGCTGTCACATACAGAAATATCTTTCTAAATATCTCTTAATGATGCCTACAATGTTACATCAAGGTGAAATTAACCATTGCTATCCCATTAAAGAGGTAGTAATACCTAAAATGTGAAAGGAAAAATATATGTCATAGGATTGATCCACCGGGTAAAGCACCACTGCTGAAAGGTGTTTCATCCCAAGAGTATAACAGCTCAAAGTTGAATATTCCATGGACAATATCACAGTGGCCTGAAAATGTACCATGCCAAGGTTGCAAGACCATCCTCTGGCCAGCTTTGGTCCAGGGAGCATAAATCCACAAAGGATGAAGTGGCAACAGCACAAATGTACAATTTCAGGCCACTGGGATGTGGCACCAAAGGAATTCAATTCTGAGCTGTGATACATGTAGAATAAAACACCCTTCACCAGTAGGAGTATCGTTGTTTCACACAGGGGGATAAACCCTACTTCATATATGTCCTTTTCCACATTTCAAGTATTAATATAAATTTGACACCATCGTGGCTAAGTTTACTGATCACACAATCTCAATCCTCCACATAGGTTATGTGCCTCCAGCACTCCAGGAGCCCATGGAGGAGGCCACCTCACCACCCAGTGAGGAGTATACGGAGGAGGGGACCAGCCAGTGGGCACAGTACCCAACTACATCCACACCTCTTGCCCAACTGGATGCCCCACCTCTGGCTGCACCACCTCTGGCTGCACCACCTCTGCCTGCACCACCTCAGGCTGCACCGCCATATTACAGTGATTAGATGCACCCCACCACCTCCAGGAGCTATTACCCTCCAGCAGCTGCAGCACCACCACCACCAGGGAGGCAATGGCTGCCCGGTGATGTGGCCACCACCCAATACGGACCATACTCATCCTCGATTGACCTACCCTCCTGGATGGCTCCCCAGCATGGCCCCAGGTATGATCCCAGGTGGGGGCCAAGCACATACCAGTGGCCAAGGTTTGACCCTTGGCCACCTGACTACCAACACCTGGGCCTGCTTGGGGAGCCCCAACACCCTATGCGAAGGGACGTGTTTACCCCACCACCTCCACCAGCACAGACATCGGTGGGCAGCAGTGGGTCCATTGATGTGGTGGGCACATACCCATCTGCAGCATATACAGCACCAGCTGAGGAGGACACAGCAGCAGCTGAGGAGGACACAGCAGCAGCTGAGGAGGACACAGCAGCAGCTGAAGAGGACACAGCAGCAGCTGAAGAGGACACAGCACCAGCTGAGGGGGACACAGCAGCAGCAGATTCACCAGGCACAAGCATCACCAGCAGTGAACGCCCCACGAGAATGGAAGCAGAGTGTATGGCTCTGCAAAGGAGACTACTCCGGTCAAGCCTCTGCACCAATGACAACATCACCAGGAGCCGTAGGGAATCCCAGAGAAATACTAACAGGATAGAGGCAAGGATCCATGCCCTGGAGTCGGAGGTCATGAGGATCAACACTCAACTCCATCAGCTCCACACGGGGGTGATGGACATGCCTGCACAGGTACTGGTGGAGTTGAGAGAGCTGAACCGCAGGGAGAATTTACGGTTAGAGAGGGCGAACCTGCGCTCCACAGAGGGATCCACTGCCCCCACCACGCCCTCTAATGTGACCACTGAAGCCACACCTAGGGGGCAAAGGGTGACCAGGAGGTCATCCAGGTTATCCACTTCTGCCACACAGTCTAAGGCCCCCCCAAGAAAAAAATAAATAAAATGCCCAACATGTTACATTTCCCCTGAATAAAGGAACATTGTGCTTTTGAATCCTGTCTGATCTGCTTTGTATTTGGTCATAGACTGGGTGGCAGAGTTGTCTCCAATGCATTGCCAAACAATGCAGTGAACACAACTTCTGCCTAGGTAAGATGTTTGTGGGATGTTACAACATGGGTTCACACACACACACACCGTTGTACAAATTCAACTGGAAATACATCCCTGGAGCCATATTACACAACTGTGTTATATGGCGATGTTGTGTGTTGATTCTGAACAACAAAACATACCCCTTAGCACAACAATTGGTACAACATTGAACATTCGTCTACATCAAATGTTGTGTTTAACCCTTTGATAGCCAGAGTGGTAGGCAACGCATTGCAAAGAAATGCGTTGGATACCACTCTGGCACTCAGAGGGTTAAGGGGATAACCAAACAAACGGCTATGTGACTTAGCGGTGACATAACAAGCAGGACAGATAAATGGGACCTGCATCAATGTTGTCTTGGACTCAAACACTCATTGTGCAACTGACTTACTGAGGAACCCAATGTTTTTAACCTAGGATTTCAATGTGTAGCACACACATTGATATCCTGGGCTGAGCATTGGGGCCTCCAGTAAGTTGAGTTGTTGTTTTTCCTAAGGGTGTAACAGACTTCACCAGTGAAAACACTTGTCCACTTGGTCTGGTTGTTCGTTGATGTAGCCCATGTACTGTGATATGTCAAAGTGGAGCAATATAACAGAACATTGATTATACTGAGCAACACAGAAACTGTGGACAGGAATTCACTGTGGAAGTATGTCCCCTGTATCACCTCTTTATCACTCCCACAACACATTAGTGTATCACTGCCACCATCTGTTTGCAAACAAGTGGTGGACTCCTGTGATATGGGTGATGCCTTTCCATGTATGGGGGATACTCTATCCTGAGTGTGGTTACACATTAACAAATGTGTAATCCAATATATCCTCATACAGACACAGATGATTGACTAGTGATGGTTCATCTTTATTGTGTCTCAAAGTACATTAGAACGTACATGTGTTTTCTGTGTGTATTGCCTATATGCATTGAACACTTGTATAAGAACACTAAATGTACTTTGAAACTAAATTGTACTACTTTAGTAACACTGCTGTCCTGCTCATGTGTTGTCCACAAGGTTTGACAACTCTGTAGATAAGCATCCTAACTGTACAGGTTATTACACTTGTGAATTTGTGTTTTCTGTGTCTATATGAGAATGTTCCAGTAGAGGTCTGTGTGAACCTCAGGTCAAACATTGCATCATTAACAACATCACCAGAAACAGCAAGGGGTGATCTTCATGAAGGTGTCAAGACATCAATCCAGTCACATGGAAGATCTTCAGTTCAAGGATGGATCATGTTATGGATGCCTGTGGGACAAGAGGACAGGATTTTGAGCAATAGACCTGAACTGATCATGAAGAAACAACAATTTCGACTTTATAATCCCCTCAATTTTCTTAATTACAGATGAGTACACAAACCATTGCTTGGTAATGTGATGTGTACTCATCTGTAACCAATTATGTGGAGAACTAAGGCCATGTACACCAGCCCTATGCATATGTGCCCCTGACATGAATACACACATCAACAAGTGTTCTGAGAGCTCCGTGGAAGTACTGAATTTGGGCTGCCATTGTGAAAGTGACAGTGGCAGCCCAATGTCATTTGTTCCATGGAACTATTAGGAGATATTTGTTGATGTGTGTATTCATGTCAGGGGCACATATGTCTGCACACTCATAGGTCAGCATGTAGTCCCTGGTAATCTGATCTACGTTTCATGACCTCTACGTTGTGTAACAATACCACTGTACATCCACGCCTCTGCTGCTCTTTTCAGCTCTAGCACAGTACAGGTCCCATATTGAGTCCAATGGCCCTTTAACCCCTGATGTGATGGAATATTATCCAATGCATAGCTTTGGATAACACTCTTTCGCTACAAGGCTAGCATGGTTGCTCTGGCTTTGATCATGGCAAATCAAGTTAGTTGCTGTCAATCAAGCCCTGTAAGGCGATGAACATGGGTTATGTGTTGTACCTTGTTTCTCGTGAGGGTGTGTGTGATATCCTTGGGGTCTGTATGTTAACGTGTACAGGGGAATGGAGGATGGTTTTTGAATACCCGCACACAATATGCCACGTCCATGGTATGGTTGATGTTTGTGGCCATGCTGCTGCTACTGCAGTGCTGTGTCAATGTTCCTGTGGGGTGAGACAGAACATCATGTGCAGTGTGGTTAGTGTGTTGGCACCATTTCACAGGACTGATGGGGGACTTGCATGGATTGTTTGCATGCCTGTGTTATACTCACATGTAAAGTGTTCCGTGATGAGCCTGTCTCTGATCTGCGTCCCTCTCAGGGTCTCCTCCACATGGCCGATGTCCATGGGCACTTCATGTATGGGGGGGTCCTGGATGTGATGCAGCAGCCTGGTGTCCACTGTGATGTTGTGCAGTATTGCGCACACCAAAATTATGTCGCACACCTTTCCAGGTGCATACTGCAGTGCTCCCCCCGAGTGGTCCAGACATCGAAATCTTGACTTGAGGAGGCCAAAGGTCCGCTCGATGGCATTCCTTGTTCTGCCATGAGCCTGGTTGTACCTTTCCTGGGCATGTGTTCGAGGATTGGCCACAGGGGTCAGTAGCCAGGATAGCCAGCATCATCTGTGTAATGTGAGTGACATGGTGAGACAGGGAGCCCATGTTGTGTGAATGATGTTTTGTGTGGTGGACGTACTAGCTGTGGGTCAGGATCATGCTGAGTGGCGTTATGTGTACACCTGTGTATGTGGTGTGATTTTGTATTGTGAACTCACCCAAAAGCCATCCCCCTGTAAAAGTTCCATTCTTGAAATCTCTGTGGACTGAGGAGTTTTGGAGAATGTATGAATCAAGTGAGCTGACAGGATACTTTGCACAGACATTCATTATCCTCATATGGCTGTCACACACCATCTGCACGTTGATGGAGTGAAAGTTCTTCCTGTTGATGAATAGCTGTGCGTCACATGCTGGGGCTTTAATACGGACATGGGTGCAATCTATAGCACCCATGACCCTGAGCATGCCTCCCCTTGCGTAAAAGGCCTGCTTGACATGTATCCAGTCCATGTCGGTGGTGGGAAAATGTATATAGGTACTGGCCTTGCTTTTGAGGGCTGGCAGGAGCTGGGCCAGCACCCTGGAGAATGTGGCCTGTGACATGCCAAATGCGTAACCCTCAGTGGACTGGAAGGCCCCACTTGCCATGAAGTGTATGGCACAGAGTAGTTTCTGCAGGCCAGTTAGGGCATGGTTGTGGATGTAGATGGGATCCACCTGCTCCTTGATGACCTCATACAAGGCAATGATGCTGTCAGGCCTCAACCTGTAGCGATCAATTACCTCATCATCGGTCATTCCAAAGAGGGTGACCCTTGGGCGGTATACCCTGGGCCTTGGTGGTCATCTATACAGCCTCTGCTGCTGTGGAGCATCCTGTTGCTGCACCTGTGCATCTGCAGGCAGGTGCTGCCCTCCAGGTGGGGATAGACTCCTGTGTGGCTGCTGAGCCAGAGCCTCCTCACTTGCAACAGGTGAAGGCTGTTGATCAGGCGTGCTTGGAGGTTGCTGATGTTCCCTAGCTCTCTCCCTTGCACGCCTTCTCCGCAGTCTTCGCAACAATATGTAACCCAACATACTGATTGCTCTCTCTATCTCTCCCTCCCTGAGTGGAAAACAAGCCACAAGTGAGTGTGTTGAGTTGTCCCTTTAAGTACTTGATAGGGCGTTGTGTAGGTTTGGTGATGAGGTGAGTGCTGACCAATGGAGAGTTGTTTTTATCCAGGTATGTGTTTGCAGGTGTGTATGTGTTGTAAGATGTGGTGTGTTGTGCTTGGTATGTGTCTGCCATTTGCGGGTGTGTAGTTGTGGGGTGCAGGTCGCGTGTTGATTTTGCACAGGTGAGCTTGTATTTGCAGGTATCCGTGTCATGTGATAACCCCCATTGTTCCGTGCCATGTTGTGTTGTTGTTTTTTTGTGTGTCGGTGTCCCTGTGGTGTTGCTTGTTGTTGTGTGTGGAGTGATTTGTGTTGTGTGTCCATGTTTTTGTGTTTTTTTGGCATTGCATGGGTTAATTTTTCCATTTACATGCTTGTGCGGTAAGCATTTTGGTTATTTTCCTATGTAACGGGTGTTTTGTTTTGATTGTTAAGTGTCTAACGGCTAAGAAAAGTGGGTCTTAACTTTTTGCCATTAGGTGTGTCTTTTTTTCAGCCGTTACCAGTACCGCAAGCCTTTGAATAGCTCTGGGGTATGTTGTTCCATGCGTCTGAATGCACGTAAGTGTATCGGCTGTAAGGATTGTGAAACTGCCGTTAGCTGTTCTTTAGACGGATCTTTGAATTGCTACTTGGAACTTAACGCACCCGTTTTTTACTAACGGCTGCCTTTAAATCGAGCCCCTATTGTTTTGCGAGCTGGGAAACAATCGGTGGTGATACAATAATTAGGTGAAGGGTGAATAGACATGATTAGGTGGATATATAGATAATCATTGTGGGTAGGTGTGAAGGGGAGGGAATTTAATAATATTGTTTTGCTTTTGGAATACAAATGTATCATACTTGTAGTTTTTAGACCATAATGCATCATGTTATCACCCAAAATGCTTTATGTTTTTTGGGGTGTGTACTAGTATAAAATGCCACCTCAAGCTTTATTTTCTTTAGAGCAGTATCTTGAGTGTGTTCTCCCTTATTCGAATAAAGTGGATTCCTGTTTTGTCCCTTCTCCAATTCTTGTCTCTTCATTGACTGTGCGACAAGAGGTTAAAAGCATTTTGCTAACAAAAGTAAGATCCCTAATAAAGAACAAAAAACATAAGAAGCGCAACCACAAAACACCTCTAAGTACAGTTTTTAGGATATTGTATTGTATTTGTCCTGTTTCCCCCCAATTACATTCTGGGGGTTATAGGAACATGTCAAATATTTTTATTAAATAAAAATAAAAAATATATAAAATGTATGTATATATATATATATACGTATAGCCCTACATGAAGCCAGCAAGTAGAATTTCAATCTATATGCTTGTTCTACAAACCAGAATTTAAAAAGCACTAAAACAATTCAGCAAATTAAAAACTGAACAATAGGCAAAATATGCAAGTTTCGTGGCACTATTTGCTGCTACTTCCTCAGGAGTAATAATTATTTCTCTTGAGGAAGTGGCAGCAAATAGTGCCACAAAACTCATACAGTGAGACTTTCCTTTATTGGTGGTAATTTTTTCTATATTATTGCATATTTTACCTATTGTTTCAGTTTTTAATTTGCTGAATTGTTTCAGTGTTTTTTTAAAATCTGGTTTGCACAGCAAGCATATAGATTAAAATTCCACTTGTTTGCTTCATGTAGGGCTATAAGTGCGCACGCACGCACACACACACAAAACGGTGGACAGCACTCTCTCTAGTTTGCCTTTTCACTTGCCCAGGTGCACAATCCCCATGTATTGAGTGTATACTGAAAGAATTGCGCAGCACCCGTGGGTCTTCTCAAGTCAAATTATTTATTGATCATATATTGCAACATTAATAGTCAATGTTTCGGTCCACAATGGACCTTTCTCAAGACAAATATGGTTTGACTGACCTCCATCTTTATGCTGCAACTCATCCCCGGCCTCGCTCGCAAGCATGATGACGTCAGCTCCCCCTCAACCGTCATAGGACGGCTGCTGGGGTAGACGTCTTCCCATTGGTCACCAGCGCCTGATGGATGGGTTTGAGTGTTAGTCAAGCGAGTCAGTACTTAAAGGGATAGTATTACTTCAAAATCACTATCCCTCATATTGTAGCCCTTAATAAACCGAGTTAAATGACACCAGCGGCATCTCTCAAACCTTTATGGTTTAAGAGATAGCCGCTTTCAAATTTTCCTCTCCCCTGCTGTCAGCGTTCTGCTGCCAGCAGGGGAATCCGGTCCCGGGACAGGCGGAGGCTCTTAAACAGAGCCGATATCTCGTTATGGAAGGAAAAATGATTCATTGAAACAGTCTTCTACGTGTGCTTGGTTACCAAGCACACGTAGAAGACTGTTTCAGTGAATCATTTTTCCTTCCATAACGAGATATCAGCTCTGCTGAAGAGCCTCCTCTTGATTCAGAGACCGGATTCTCCTGCTGGCAGCAGAACACTGACAGCAGGGAAGAGGAAACTTTGAAAGCGGCTATCTCTTAAACCATAAAGGTTTGAGAGATGCCGCTGGTGTCATTTTACTCAGTTTATTAAGGGCTACAATATGAGGGATAGTAATTTTGAAGTAATACTATCCCTTTAATATAAAGATAATGTGATCAACCGCTTTTTAATGTGTATAAACTAGTGCAACTCCAGGCAAAAGAGGAACAACATCCTGAAAGACCACATAAAAACATTTCAATACCTCAGTGCTAAAGCGCGATCTACATATTTTCGTTATGACAGAATGCCATGATCGTAGTAGCGCTACACTGCTGGGTAAAGCATGATAATCATATGTGTCAAGTTGTCTCCAGCACATTGCACAGCAGGCATAATACGTTAGCGAAAATCCCATGTAACTGTATACGGAACTCAGTATATAAATTAAAGCTGAGTGACAGTCTACCAATCCTGGTCTCCAAAAGTACCATGACCAATGGAGAAAAATGATCAAAATAACAAATGGGTCCGCATGTGAATGCGAGGACCCGCAATACTGTCTTAAGACCCCCATTACTGAATCAAATCTGTATTGGATACATAGTGTACCCTCAACATCCAGTACATAATTAAACTCCTAGTATGTCAGGGACTTAGGATCACTTAAGGATGTTCGAGGAACTGGTATATACACAGAGAGAAGAATCCCCCAAAGTGATTGCAAGAGACTAAACCAGTTAATTAAATCAAGTCTTGTCATAGTATATCCAATATAGAAAAATATATGAACGTCTTATATGATTCATATGTAAGGTCTATTAAGTAACAAGATGGGCCAATCATAAGATACCAACATCAAAGCCATGCAAATATCAGATATTTAATTGGTACTGTCCAGACATAAGGCCAGGTGTGTTTTATCGAGGAACTCACATATTGATGTGTGGTGGGTAGCAGTTATGTCTCCAGAAAAAGAGTTCATATCACCAACATAGATATAAGTGCTTAAAAGTACTTCAGAGGTCCCAAATAGTGTAATCATTAGATGTCAACCATCTGCCAAGTCCTATTATGGGATAGCATTTGGGATGACAACGCCCCTTGTACTCAGGGGTTCTATGTCCGCTATACCCTGGAGAGGCTGAGGTTGAATAATTGAGCCATAAGAATGGGAAGACAAATGATTCAACTCACTCCTACAGGTCGTCAGGAGGGTTTATTATCTTCCCTATAGAAAGCTCATAAAAGACAATCTCTCATCCAGACCTCTGGGTGTCACTGTATCAAGTTTATGTATCCATCTCGCTTCTTTCTGGAGCAACAATCTGCCCCTATCACCCCCACGGGGGTGTTCCCGTTGTAAGTCTATGGCCATATATCGCAAATCCGCCAAAGTATGTTTCTTTTCCGCAAAGTGTCTGGCGACAGGTTTATCTGTGGGTTTACCCTGTATGGCTTCCCGTATGCTGGATCTATGATTGGCCAATCTGTCGTGAAAACTAGTGATCGTTTTGCCTATATACATAAGGCTACAGGGGCAGATTATAAAGTAAATTAGATAATTGCTCGTGCAGGTAATCTTGTGTTTTATAGGTGTGGTCCGGCCCGTGTGGGGGTGTTTAAATGATGACCCTGTCAATAAATATCTACAGGTAGTGCAACCTGTGCACTTGAAACATCCCTTCTTTTGTGAGGGGAGCCAGGTGGTATAGTGATCCTGGTAACAATGTCTTGGGTTCGTGTGCACCAAGATATCTCTGAGGTTCTGTGCTCTTTTATGGCATACACGAGGAGTTGTCCTGAAGGACCTTGGTAAAGATTTATCAGATGCCAAAATCGGCCAACAGTCTTTAATTAGTTTTTGTGTTTGTATATTTGAAGTAGTATACGTAGAAACGAAAGTCAGTCTGTTTTCAGTTTCTTTACGGATAGAATTATTAAGTAATTCCGTCTGTGTATGTGACTGTGCTCGTAATAATGCACTGTCCAAAATGTCCTTCTTGTATCCTCTCTGTTGAAAGCGTATGTATAGATCTTTAAGTTGAATAGATGCTCGTGATGAATCAGTGTTATTTCTCATAATGCGAAGAAATTGAGCATAAGGCACCCCCTTTTTTAAGTGTATGGGATGGAAGCTATTGTATTCCTGTCGGTGGGTTTCCGAAAATTAGTCGTACCCAAGCCGTCTGACTGGCGGAATACTGTGAGATCCAAAAAATCTACTCTATCTGAGTCAACATGATACAAAAACTTTATCTGTGTGTTAAGTGAATTAAGTCCTTCTACAAACAGTGTGAATGATCTCACATCGCCTCTCCAAATCAGGAACAGGTCGTCAATGTATTGACAATAAAAGACGACCTGGTCAGATAGTAGGGGTTCGATATGACGTGCCTCAAATTGAGCCATAAACAAATTGGCGAATGTAGGTGCCACGTTGGACCCCAATGAAGTGCCCAAAATTTGCAGATAGTAATGTTCAAATCTAAAGTAATTGAGCGTCAGGCAATACTCCAATAGTTCCAAAAGGAAGCCAACAGGTGGTTGTGTAGGTTGTTTAGGGCCAGTGATGAGTGCTGTAGCTACCGCTCTAATTCCTTCTGGGATAGGAATAACAGTGTATAGTGAATTAAAGGGATAGTAATACCTAAAATGTAAAAAAAAATATGTTGTAGGGTTTACCCCCCTGAGTAAAACAAGAGTACTCCCACTGCTGAAAGATGTTTCATTCAAAAGTTATTAATTTTCAAAGTTGAATTTTTTAGGTGCAATATCACAGTGGCCTGAAATTATACAGTGGCGCTGTTGCTACACGATCCTATGGACAGCTCTGGTCTCAGGACCATAAATCTCCATAGGATGGTGTAGCAACAGCGCCACTGTAAAATTTCAGGCCACTGTGATATTGCACCTAAAAAATTAAACTTTGAAAATTAATAACTTTTGAATGAAACATCTTTCAGCAGTGGGAGTACTCTTGTTTTACTCAGGGGGATAAACCCTACAACATATTTTTTTTTTACATTTTAGGTATTACTATCCCTTTAACATCCATGGTGGCTAGTAGTGTATCCACACCCAGATTTCTCACTTTAAGCACATGTGTTATGAAATCCCCTGTATCTTTGACGTATGAAGACAACCTCTGTACCAAAGGTTGCAATCACTAGTCTAAAAATTGGGCCACTGGTTGCAATAGGGAGCCTCTAGCTGATACTATAGGGCGTCCAGGGGGAGTGGTGCTGTTCTTGTGAATCTTTGGTAAGGTATATAAAATCAGGCAAATAGGATGTTCAACAGTGAGAAATCGAAATGTGGGTTCATCCAGCCAACCATGGGATAAAGCATTGGCCAGTGAGTGATCTATTTTCCGTTTGTGGCGAGGCAAAGGGTCAGTCAAGAGTCTAGTATAAACCTGAGAATCCTCTAGTTGAGAGAGGATCTCAGCTCTATAATAAGTGTAATCAAGGACTACAACGGCTCCCCCCTTGTCCGCTGGTCGAACCACAATGGTGGGATTAAGTGACAAATTCTTAAGTGCTGATCTTTCAATTTTAGTTAAATTATGGTGTGGAATACTTTGTGGTTTCAGTTTGGCCCCATCCTCTATCAGTCTCATGAAACTCTTAATAGAGGGATTAGTCTATGGTGGATCATAAGTACTCTTTGGTGTAAAAGTATGATCCGTTTTACTGGTGTTATTTTGGAAATGATCCTTAAGTTTAAGGAGTCTCTGAAATTTGTACAGTTCCACAGTAGTGTTGAAGGTATCTTGGAGTGTTATTGGTACAAATGATAATCCTTTAGATAACACACTAATTTCTGCGGTACTAAGAGGATGGGAGCTCAAATTGAAAATTATGTTTTCTTGGTGGGGGGTTTTAGTGTTACTTTTTTGCCTGCGGTTGCCCCTTCTTGTATGAGGTCTTTTGCCACGCTTGTGGACCCATTTGTTATTTTGATCATTTTTCTCCATTGGTCGTGGTACTTTTGGAGACCAGGATTGGTAGACTGTCACTCAGCTTTAATTTATATACTCAGTTCCATATGCAGTTACATGGGATTTTCGCTAACATATTATGCCTGCTGTGCAATGTGCTGGAGACAACTTGACACATATGATTATCATGCTTTACCCAGCAGTGTAGCTCTACTACGATCATGGCATTCTGTCATAACGAAAATATGTAGATCGCGCTTTAGTACTGAGGTATTGAAATGTTTTTATGTGGTGTTTCAGGATGTTGTTCCTCTTTTTGCCTGGAATTGCACTAGTTTATACACATAAAAAAATGGTTGATCACATTATCTTTATATTAAGTACTGACTCGCTGGACTAACACTCAAACCCATCCATCAGGCGCTGGTGACCAATGGGAAGCCGGCAGCCGTTCTATGACAGTTGAAGAGGAGCTGACGTCACCATCCTTGAGAGTGAGGCTGGGGATGAGTTGGAGCATAAAGATGGAGGTCAGTCAAACCATATTTGTCTTGAGAAAGGTCCGTTGTGGACCGAGACGTTGACCATTAATGCTGCAATATATGATCAATAAATAATTTGACTTGAGAAGACCCACGGGTGCTGCGCAATTCTTTCAGTATATATATATATATATATATATATATAAATATAGAGCTCAAAATTTTCACTCGCCACTAGGCAATGGCGAGTGAAAATTTAGCCCTGGCGAGTAGAAATTCAGCCCTGGTGGGTATGCCATGGCTTGTAGTGGTGAGTAACTTTTCAGGTCAGGCTAGTAGCAAAGGACTTCAAATTTTAAGCCATGTATATATATATATATATATATATATATATATATATATATATATATATATTCACATACGTTTTATATATTTTTATTCAATAAAGATATTTTATATATTCCTATAACCCAGAGAAAATATTTGCTAGGGTTGTTTTATTCACTTTACTAAATAGTTCACAGTGTGATTTGCACATTGTACCTTTATTTGCAGCTAACACACTGAGAACAACAAACTTTTCAATATTTGTTTATTGGAGCAAGTGAAGAAGCCATTAGCTTGGAGTGGTGTTGTGAGATCCAGTGCAGGTCTATTCAAATGAGAGGCAGGATAAACCTTTCCTACATGTGAGTTAATCTAATTGGGGGGAAACAGGACAAATACAATACAATATCCTAAAAACTGCACTTAGGGGTGTTTTGTGGTTGCCCTACTTCTGTTTTTTGTTCTTACTATCTAGTGCCTAGGATTGAGATCTGTGAAATCCCAATACAGAAGCAGCACACAACAATGACTATTTTAATTTTATTGTCCGTAAACAATCTACCCCATGTATAGCTAAGCACATAACAACGAACCCCTGATGGGGTACCAAGTTTTGTACAGACCCCTAATAAAGGCCTTCTGTGTAATGAGAGAAGAGAGGCAGGGAGGTGGCCAGAGGGTCACCAGCTCCTTAGTTTTACTGTAAAGTCATATGAGAGACAGATCCTTGTATAACAGTGAACCATGAGCATACCTGGAAAGTTTGTGGTGCAGCTAGGTGAGATAAATTATACTATGTGTGTGAAAAAGTGGCGGGTCTTAATCGCGAGTGGGTTAAAAGAGACAAACACACATATAGACATAGATGACACTACAGTAAGATTGGGTAGCAGCTGCTGTGTTTGGGAAGAGTGCACATACCTGGTATGTACACAGCAGCTAACATGAATTATTGTACTGTCTTGGTAGCCCTATCATGTGTATGTGGTGCAGAAGTATGTGGGATATGAAGGAGTTAAGTGTCGATCCAAAGGTATGTGCTTCTGGGTTAATCACTACCCTGCTGCAGAGCAGGCAACTGAGAGCACTCCTCATTTAAAGGGGCCAAACCACCTGCAGCATGGAGAGAGATAGTGAGAGTTTGAGTAGGCAGTGTTAGATATAATAAATGCTATGCGGGACTCCATAGCATCGCTCATTAGGGAGATCACTGTATAAATTTACTTGGTCATCTAGAATTCACAGCAAGAAAATGGGTAACTGTCAGTGGTGTAAAAACATGAATGCAGTAAATCAGTTAAATGTTAGTAAAGATATGCTGTTACTTGAGCATCAACAGAGAGACTGGAGGACAAGCAAGTGGAATATGCACTGAGAAAACAGTGCTCAAGTAAGAGCACATCTTTGCTAAGTGTGAAGTGACTTACTGCATTATTAATCTATACTATAAAAGAGAACGTGGTCATTTGACCACAAATTTTCCACACGTGCCACACACACACACCGGGTGGCCAGAGGGAGGA